>CM060897.1:63155000-64355000 GCA_030762935.1 Hymenopus coronatus | reverse complement strand
GCATGAAGCAGTCCTCAACATAGCCGAGACCCTGAGGCGAGCAAGCGTGTCGAGACAACGAGGAAGGAAATTTCCAACATTTGAAACAAAAGAGCAGATGGAGCGAATGGATCCCTTCGTGTATGTTTGCCAACCGCTTCACATTCTCCTGTAGAGAACCGTGAATTATATTTGTGTGGAGATAAGAGTGCTATTAGTGGATTTGTAGCAAGAGTGAAAAACATTACTAAAGCAGTCTCTATTATACAGACATGTCTGTACAAAATACGTGGGGAAAATGTTCGCATCCCCACCCACTTCTGAAGCAATCTGTAAACCTATTGCAAGCGAGAAATAAAGATAAATTATGTATTTTATCTTTTAACATTTTAATCTGAAGTTATTCATTATTGATAATTGTATTCTCATAAAGAATAATATAAATGGCCGAATTATCGAAAACTATACTAGTTATTCCCCAAATGTTAAAAGGAAACGCTCTCCTAGAAGAGAAGGCCTGGACTTTAAAACAAAATGGCGTAAGAAGAGGCAAGAGTAGGTAGCGCAGGGCGCTAAATTCGCGGTTATTAGCTACCTGTATTAATAAAGGCAATTCAATTGTTTCAAAGCGTAAATGGAAATATCAGAAATATTTCTGCTGGTGAAGAAAACTAGTGCAGTTCAGACAAAAAAAAAGCAGGTGTTTCCTCTCATGGGAATCTCATTGTACACACATGGTGCTTCAGAAAAATCATGAACATCAGCTGGAATGATAAAATTACCAATGAAGTTCATGAGAGTGTAAAGACAGAAAGAAAAAGTTGGAACCAAATAAAAAATATAAGGATACAATTTACAGAGCATTTATTAGTACTTGCAATTATTTTGAAAATTATAATCGAAGATACAATTGGAGACAAGAATGACAAAGGTGCAATAAATTAAAGACATGAACTGCAAAACGTATGAAGAGATAAACATCCGATATGCTCTGATGACTTTCTCTACTTATTCTGTATCAAACCATTCTTACAAAAGCGTTTTCTTCTACTCATGCTAATAAAGACAAACAACAGAAAAGTTTGTTTTATTACTTAGTTCCTTATACTAATCAGTAGAGGGAAATATGGGAGTGCACTAGGATAAAGCAATAGAGCGGCCGCGCCGTGGTCGAGTGGTTAGACCACTCACCTCTCACCTAGACGGCCGGGGTTTTATCCCAAGCGACCGCTTGTGAGATTTGTGGTGGACAAAGAGGATTTTCTCCGGGTTCTCCGGTTTCCCCCGCCATCGCATTCCACCGGTGCTCCATCATCATTCATGTATCATCAGTGTCACCACCTGCGGTGCCATAAGTAATTAAAGCGGGCGTTAAACACTACCAAAAAAAAAAAAAAAAAAAGCAATAGAGAATTATTTTAAAAGCTGGTTGCTGTGTGATTGAAAATATGTTATTTTAGCATGGCCAGGAGTTTAAAAAAAATAAAAAGGGAATTACAAGTTCCTGTTTGAGGAAAATGTATTTTAAAATTGAAAACAAATAACAAGGAATATCACGAAAATGGTATATATATTATAGACATAAACTGTGTATTTTAACGAGATCTACATTTTTTTGTGTGGTAACTTTATGTCTATTCCTTATTCAGAATGAAGAGGCCCTCAGAGACTATTCCCAGAAAAATCATATATACATTGTATTTTTCAATTAAATAGCTTTAATATACGGTATGTTAATCAAAACCGTTACACCAATTTTTAATAAGGAAACATTTTGGACATTTTTCCACGTAAAAGGTAGTTTGGAGTTGGGCATCTTCTTGAAAATCTGAATTGGGTCCTTGCAAGATGCTGAACTTCTTTATCAATTTTTTTTATATAATCTACTTTTCTTTTTAGGCTATCGTGGTCACAGTCACAAGGATAGACACACACACACATATGAGAGTATTTTCTTTTTATTTAGGAGCTCCTAAAACTTGCTTTTATGTGTAATCTCAGTATCGAATTTTTGGGTAAATGCAATTATAATTTCTTTATCCATGTACTCTACACTAAGTAGAGAAAGTCAAAAGGAAAGAAAAGAAGATAGAAATGGAGAATCTCTGTAAACCAAACCGAGTATTGGAAGGTTAGAGAGAGTTTAATTTCGAAACTTTGATGTTTCTCAGAGACAAAGGGAACCACTACATTTATCGCATTTTCCTTTTCAGCCTGTTGATCCGCGGAGAGAACAGTACGTGCTGTAAATGATAACGTTCTACTGAGAGTATTAATTAGTTTGCTTTCCTGGCACGTTTAAGAAAATTACAATTAAACACATCCGTCTTTCTAACCTTTCACAAATTAAAACGGCAATACACTGGTGTCTATATGCTGAAATAAATGAGTTATTCATTTGATTATTGAGAGCAGCAACTCCAGCGGAATGACTTACACAGCAACCAGTTAATTCTCACAAAGATGGAAGCAAAGAAGCAGTCCCATGAGGCTGATTCTATTAATTTAAAATAAGCGACATACAAAGAGCCACCTCCTTTGTAGTGGTTTTACTGTGCAGGCTTATACTCTTTGCTGTAGGAGCGGAGAAATTTTAATAAAGTGCGTTGTATAAAGAGAAATCCTCTGTTGTTTTGCGTATAAACTGGCAGCTCTGAATCAACCTTAGATATTGCATCCTGAGCTCAATTTAAATGGCATAAGCAGAATGCTTCATACTTTTGACTTGAACACAGGGTGGAAGGTGATTAAGTGTAAATGTTTGTATCAGTGTTTGAGGACAATGTGATGATCCACTATTTTCAGTTTCTTTCTTCACCATTTTTCGAAATTTCAGGATGTTTATAGGTGACTATCATTCTCTATCTCAGACGTTCGGTGATTGTTTTCGTGACAGGTCTCCTCTGTCCTCTGTCCTTTGCCCTTTCCGACTGAATGATGTGATGTGAAGGAAGAAATTCGATCGCATTGAAATTTCAACCTTCGTAACCATAGTGTTTGCTTTCCTGTATTATCTGATTAGGATTCACATATATTGTAACAAATGGCTTTATTGACTAAATAATTAGTCACAAACAAACACTTAAGTTCACTTGACATAAGATAGTATGCAGTCTATGGCAGCAAGCCGTCTGTGGCTTGCTGCGCAAAAACATTGTAGTCACTCACGACTCGGTTAAAATCACAATACACACACATACACACACACCCACTGTACTGAAGTCTCCCTGGTTTTACAGGGGTAAAATGACGGCACAAGTTTTCTGGAAATTTCTCGAAGCAGAACATTCGAGAAGCAACGGGTTGAAGCATTGCAGGTTCTGGTTATATCAACATTTTCGAAATGTTCCATATAAAGTGTAGTTGGGGTGAGGGATTGTCTTGAAATTCTTCGTGTCGCATTGTAAGATACTGTACTTGATTACCAAATTTGATATTTTGTAAACTATGCTGCCCATAGACACACATCCACACAAACATTTTTCCAAAAATTATTTGTTTATTCATTATGCCTCAAAACATACACTTCTGGTAAAATCTTGAATTTTTGGGTGAAATACAATAATAGAATACAATACCTTCTTTATCTACTATTACATTGTACATACGTGCATGAGAAACTAAACCTTTTTGTAATGGCTTTATTCTATAAGAAATATTCTTTGTTTTATTTATATTTTTCCTTCTCTCAAATCTTTATGAATTCTATTGCATCATTATCATTGTTATTAATTCTTAGAATCATTTTACATTATTATTGCTTTTTCTTAATGGCAATCCCTCATGTAGAGGAAACTATAGGGAGTCTTTCCTTTCTAATTAAAAATTACTGAAAAAATTGCAAGTGTTAACAAAGAGTAGTACGTATGAGAAGAGAGGCAGGCATAGAACGGAAGAGGAGACTTAACTCACTTCAGTGTGGAATGATCTATTGTGGTTAATATCCCTCGAGTACAAGTGATAAAGACGCCTGAAACCTAGAAATCGGAGAGACCAATGGTAGAAACGCACGGAAGTTCCTAACAATTCCAGCTTGAATGTCCCGGCACACCAATGAAGAAAAATAGCATTAAGAGAGGGCAACGAAGCGACACGTATGGCCTCAATCTGAAGCTCCAGCCACGGACGGTGAAATATTTTTTTACAAAACTGAAGAACTCACGCTATCTGCTACCAAATAATGATCTACCGCACCTATAAGATAAAGAGAAAGAGGATATGAGTTGAGAGAAAGAAGGGAAGATTTGCTGTAGATAATACGACTCTAAATCGATTTTTTACATTTCATTTTATACTCCTGTTTATTGTTACCACTGTAGTTCATTTACTTTTCCTTCGCCAAACTGGATCTAATACAGTTTGGAAAGAACAGAGGTTTGCGACACATCTACTTACTGTGCAACACTCCTGAGAGACTCCTTAGGTGAGCTTCCGAATGCAGCACCAAAGCCTTCTAGCTTTTCCCTCGTTAGAACATGTTACTTCTTTTGTTTAGCGCTTAGGAATTCCGTTGTTCTAAATTTATTGACCAAACATTTCACAGTGGCTGTCCTCGGGATTGCGTAACCAGAAAATTGCTGCTGAACTTCTCCACACGCCTTTATACTTCATTCAGTTTACATAAAACTGCGCTGTTGAAGCGTGAATTTGTTAGGAGGCATTTCCATAGACTAATACGAATATAACATCCCTAAAGTAATCACACACAACACATGCATTGTCGAAACATTTCAAAACACAAAGCCAAAGCAACGACTGAGACACTTCACAGCACTAAACGTGCCCTTGACACGTCCTGCGCCGCTTCTGTGCAGTGGCATAAAACCGAGATTTTCGCCGTCTCAGCCGATGCCCATACTACGCAGTTGTGACCTTGGTATAAGACGAAGGCACGGCATACTTCGAGTTGAAGCAGAGAGAAAAATAGCACCGTCAATCAATTGTAGGATGCTTGGAAAGTAGCTCTAAGATTGGACCCATTACCTTATCCATCTAATGAAATATTTTCAGTCATAGTATAACTGAAAATAGTAAACTGAACTAAGAACAGCAAATATAGCAACGAAACTAAAGGAATGTTTGCTAAATATCAGTTAATCCCTATCTTTATATTTGTATTTATAATTTAAAATAAGGTTGTTCTCAATTTATATTCCAATACACCTTTAACGGCACAATACAGATTAATGCGCTTTCCAATCTAGAATCATAATGTAGCCATAACAGTACGCAAATTACAGTAGTTACTGAAACCAACACCTAGTGAATTAGTGATATGGCAGATAGCATCCGGCAGGATTATTTGAACCTACTCATGTAGTAATTGAACTAAAATCGTGTATATAGCATTATGAAGCAGGGTTCTGGCTGTCTCACCGGCTTGATATGTCCTGGCAAATCTAACCACATGGGAAGGTAACGCGTTTCAACCCGCGACCGCAAAGAAGCATGTCATGTCCTTGTTGCCCTGGTGTTCCGTCGCGAGTGACCTAACCTTCATAAGATGTAGAGAATTATAGAAGTTTAGAAAGCGTCTGATCAGTCATTCGACATTCTATAATAAGAACTATTATGTATAATGATAACGTAATAAAACGCTTAAAACTAAAAGAGATGTCGTGAAGAATTTGGGCGTATCTCACAACGGCTAAGATAAGTTCGTCCTCTTTAATCTGTTTTGTTCAATTTGTGTTTAATTTATAGAATAGTATAGCTCAGAAAATAGAAGGGATTCCGGCAAATTATTTTGGTTATTTTCGTTTTTCTAAATTATAGTAATCTTATATAATGTAATAAATTAGAATTAATGCAATTTCAGAATCAAACATTAGGCAGATAATTACATCAACTCTTCATGAATTAGGAGAATTCTCCTGCCTCATATTTCTTCCCATCTTTTAATTGGTCTTCCTATTGTTCTGTAGCCTAGAGGTTTATATTTGTATCACTGAAATGGAATGCGAGAGTTATCCATTCTTTGTAAATTACTTTTCCATTTTTCTCTATTTATTTGCATCCTTTCTCTTAAGGAAAATATGCCTAATTCTTTCCTTATGTCTTCATTTCTAATATAATCTTGTCTGATGTATCCTTTTACTGTTCGGAGCTATTTCATTTCTGCCGCCTATATTTGGCTCCAATCTTTCTTTTTAAGTGGCCATGTCTCCGAACCATATAATAGAAATGGAACAGCCATTGTCTTATAGAATTTCAGGTTTGTATCTTTTCGGGTTTTTCTTTTCAAAATACAAGCTCTTACTCCACAAATATATTGGAACTTCCTCACTTTATTATTTATTTCTTCATTGTTTGTTTTAAAGGTTACATTACAATCCAAGTAATTAAAATTTCCCACCTGTTCTCACACTTTATTGTTTAACACTATCATTGATCTTTTTAAATGCTTTTCTATAAATGCCATTACCTTTGATTTTTCTACTGATATACTTAAACCATAATGCTGGGTCAATTTTTGTAACTTTTACAAACTTATTTGCAGTTTATCTTCTCTGTCTTGTATTAACATCATGTCATTTACAAACAGTAGCATATTTAAGTCATTATTTTTATTTATTTTTATTCCTAATGGTATTTCATATTTTAATTTTCTGAGAATATCGTCAATATTAGGCAGATAATAGTAATAAAAAACGTAAAGAAAAACCTAAATAGACTATTGCGACTAATAGCCCCCAGGAGGGATCAATAAAATGAATGAATCAAGAGGCTATGAACCACAGATAGATAAGCAAAACAAAGGCGCAAATCAGTAAGTTATCCAGGCTTGAGGATCCTCCCTATTGTTAGAGAAGGAGATCAACGATCGTTGACCACGCATCCCTCTAGTGTCCACAGGGAGTACTCTTTCTTTAACAAACGTCCGCTCATATGGTCTGTACGACCATACGACCATGTTCCTAGAAGTATGCCTGAAAGATGAGAAGGAAATGGAATGAAGCGGAAATGAGTGAAAGAAAATCGTGGCAGATGAACAATCCTATCATTCTCTTATCAACTCCGAGGAAACTCCCCAAAAAGGCCAGAGTGGGTCCCGGCACCACTCGCATGCAAGTCATACGCGATACTGCGGCTCCACATCCCACGGTTATATATAATTAATGCTATAGAAAATGAAAAATCGATTTAAAATGCAATGCATCTTAGGAACACTTTGCCTAATTAAAATTCTTATATTTGATGATCAGGTAATACTAGCAAGCTTTTAGGGTAATTTAAAATGAGTATAATAACAGATATATAAAGTCTAACATTATATTTTTCCAAAACTAATGACGATGACATGGTAACAAAGAGAGAGATCTCGTTCCAAGATGGACTTTTATCCTCCACCCAAGACAAACGAATGAATTGAAGGAATTGCAGGAGACTGTAGGCTGCAGTCAGCCAGGTCACAGTGACGTGCACAGGTCCCTAAGGATTCCAAATTGAAGACTCTATCACACCTTCAGGCTGCTCAGAGAAGGCTTCCTTTTGTACAAGTCGGAGAGAGCCGACCCACTTTAGGCGGCTGAACGAAGGCTATCAGAATAGAACTACAATATTCATATTTATTAATATTAGAAATATCGCGGATGAAACCCCCGTCGGTGTATCAGAGTACCATACTACGATTTACGTGATTCCTGGGAAAGAAGGTCCAGTTAAAATATCCTAAAGTAGATCAGATCCAGATGAAGTCAGGTGTAAGCAGGAGCGGGCTCCTTCACTTGAAGTCATCCAACGCCGTCCGGGCCCAACCGACAAGCCCCGAACCTCCGCTCCTCCTCCCAAAAGGACGTCGGCCAGAATACAAACGAAATCTTTACAGGAGCACAGTTAACGCCCAGCCGCAACTCACCTAGTCTTCATTCTGAAACAGATAAAAAAGATGGTGGTTGCAGGAAAATATGGACAGGAACATCGAAGCAGAAGCTGAAACGCACGCTTGCAAAAGCGGGAAAACCAGAAACATATTTAGGTCAGAGTGGGCGGTCCCATGATCGAACCCGAGACCCTCCGAATGTGGACCACAGAGTCATTCCGCTCAATAATGCCTGGCAGAAGAGGGACCACTTCGGCATTCATCTATCAATGCGGGAAAACTTCGCAAAATACCCAATGGCTAGAGTGGCTTGCGCAACGTGAATCGAACCTAGGACCTCCGGAATGTGAACCTAAAACGTTACCGCGCAGCCAGCCATCTAGCTCGGATTTTCCTAAACTTAAGTTCTTGATTACCTCCAAAAGTTTTTAAAATGGACATCAATGAGTTGTGGTCAGCTTTTGGCCACTACAGGATGAACTTCAGATATCAACATGTGCAAGTCTGGGCGCGTTCCAACAATGTGCATTGTCAGAACAGTTTGTATATGTAGCAAGTGTTCCTTTGCCTTATGCTATGATGGATCTCAAGTGAGAGCATTCCTATTCTGTGTTTTTCTGTCACTTAAGTCAGTTTAGCGGAGAGAGAATGTTTTGAAAGACTACATCTATTATTTATCGATTAAAAACAAAAAGAATTCCCTTGAAGACCAAGACCGAGAATAACAAGCGGCCACACAACAGTGAATGAAAATGTGATGAAGCAGAACGCATGTTGCTGCGGAAAGATCACCTTTTCACATGTCAGATTCAAGAAGTCTAAATATAAGGAGAAATTAAATTATATACGAAGTATGAGGGAAAAACAATTATAAACAACGTGACCGCAGAACCGTCTGTACAATTTCAGCCATAGTAACAAATTAAGCCCATGATATTGTAGGGAACCTGGTAATGATGTGCTCAAAACGCA
Source organism: Hymenopus coronatus (assembly GCA_030762935.1). Classification (NCBI taxonomy): domain Eukaryota; kingdom Metazoa; phylum Arthropoda; class Insecta; order Mantodea; family Hymenopodidae; genus Hymenopus; species Hymenopus coronatus. The sequence continues at coordinate 64,346,227 of CM060897.1, read as the reverse complement.
ATGCTGGCATAAGCATGTGTTGTACTATAAAAGATTCAATAAGGTCACAAAAAAGCTTACATCTGAGCCACTGACACTGTAGCACTACTCTAGACAGATGTTGAGAGGAAGGATATAGTTTTGTTTGAAAGTGTTAACTTCGAGAACATCCAAATGAATCAGATGAGTTGAATGGAATTTGGGCAATCCCATGGGTTTTCTCCCCTAACATGCAGTCTTAAAATCCATCCAATTAATAGTAAGGACACTGTGTCTCCTCGCACCCTTCGTGTATTTATGTTTAGCTCCAGGTCTCTCCAAATGTACACTCTCCTTCGACTCCAATCCTGACTCATGTGCATCCCTCTCTACCTGCTTTATGTACTAAAGAACCTACTATCCCCTAACTACGCAGTGATTGGGGGTAACTCCTACCCCGCATTGGGTATACTACAATGTAAAACTTAGTTTGCAATAACCATTTGTAGCTGCTAAAATAATACTGCTAAAGTAATTGAAAGAGGATGCAATCTTTTCAACACTAACATTATGAAAATTACAATACGGTTCAGAAGTAGAGTCACAGTCATCGCAGCATACATGAACTAAGGCTGTAGAAATGAGATTCTAAGACCCCGAGTAAGGAAGGAAATTCAGCGATGTAATGTAACTTCCCAGCATTTGTCTGGAGAATACACCCCTCCCAAAAAGACCATGGGTCAAAAGGGTCGGCCTGGGGAATTGAATCCACGATCTACTAAATGGGAGTCGCTCACTTTACCGTGGTCACACCTTGCTCGTTAAATTAGTACTTAAGTATAATGCGATGCTTACCACCCACTTAGCGGCGCTGATTATGCAATTTACCGTATAGAAGTTTAGCGAAGCACGGTAACGTATACTTGTTATTTTATTACGGAAACAAATTTTGCCTACAACACAAAGTTCTCAATACTCTGGAAGTTAGCAGATTTAATATGATGACGTTACAATTTATCATGCTTAGAGGCAAAAACATTTTAAGTATTCACCTTCAACAACCGCTTAAACCGACCTGTGCAGAGCGTCGATGTTAATTTGTTGCACTACCATCTGACAATCCAGGAAATGGTTACAAAGAGCTACGCACTAGTCAACAGTCTCTTCAATCTCTAAGCTACACTGGTCTCTCTTTCCCCTTTGATGCCTTTAACATCTCTTTTATGCTGCTTTTTGAAGTGTCGTCACATTCAAGTGGTGATTCGTTCTGCTGTGAAAGCACACTGGATGTTATAGACCTAGTGGCGAAACATTTCTGCACCGTAAACCAAGGATACTTTGACCGTTTGAAGTAGTTAAAACACAACCTAGGTCACTAACTATAATTTTAATGGATTTATAAGACCTTAGTGATTATTCAAAAATATTGTTAATGTGAAGATATCACAAAAAACAAAACAAAAAAAAAATCAAACAGGAAAAGCCAAATTTACGCCATGTTTACGGATGTTTTGACACCTTCATTGGTTTTAGTTAAAATATATGTTATCTGGTCGTCTCCTTAGCGCGGTGGTAGCGCAGCTGCTTACCAAGCGGGAGACCTGGGTTCGATCCCCAGTACCGGCGTGGGGATTTTTCCCCCGCTGGGAGACCTGGCCCGGGGTGCACTCAGCCTCGTAAGGTCCCTGAGGGGCCAATTGAGGAGCTACTTGATGGAGAAGTAGCGGCTCCAGGTCATGAGGACCGCATTAACCGGCCGGGAGGGACTCGAGGCGCTGACCACGTCTCACCCTCCAATACTGCACCCCATCCATGACGTCTGTAGTGGACCGAGATGAGGGACGCAGCGGCCGGGCGGTAGGCCAAGGTTCCCCGTGAGCTGTCGTGCCAAGGAGATATATGTTGTCTAGCTACAACACGCGGCGTTAAGCTTTAAACGTACATTTGGCCTTAAGTTGCAATTATCCATAGCTTCTGGTTTCCTTAGAGGCATTTGAAAAGCATACTACTACTCCACGACCGTACCTAGCAGGGTGGCTCAGGTATTTTATCTGGGAACTGGCAATCCAGAGATCATGGGTTCGGGTACTTGGCCGACCATCTTGAATCATGGGTTTTCTAGAGGTTTTCCAGACGAATGTTGAGGAGGTTTCTTAATTTCCCCGAACTTCCTGTACCTTTATTTCATCTCAATTTAATTCCAACCGTCTTTTACAACGATGTGTCGGCGATACGGCGGTGGTGGCGCCTCCCCCGACTTGTGATGAAAATACTTTGGGAATACAGATCTCGGCGTCAAGATGGCGCTAGTCCTTGCGGAGTTTAGACAAGTCTGGTGCGCGGGCTTCTAGTGGTCCCGCGTTAAGATGAACTGCGTAGATTATGTATAGGACCTACTACGTTGGCTCTTTTCCCGCGTTGATTTTGACGGCCAATTGGTCACTATATCACCCAATCATCTTGGGTCCTGACACAAAACAGGCTCATGGTAGCTTTAGTGGGAGCCCCCTCCGGAATGTACCAATCTACTCCACGATCTTAATCATCATTTACTTCAAGGTGGGCCGGTACCGACACAACATGAATCAGAGATCGTCATCTCATGGAAGTCGCGGTTGACTGATACTTCGTTTTCCTTTGTTTGCATTCATGCAGGAATCTGACTGTTCATGATGTCATTCTTAATATGTGTTGAAATCATTTTTGTTTATTTTCTCGGATCATGATATTTAAATCGGTTATGCGTAGCTTTTCTCTATAATATACTTCGTACTTGGCCTCTTAAGACATATCCATTCTCATATTTTAAGTTTTTAATTTCAGCTGTTTCAATCATTCTCTGTTTTTATTTTTCGTTTTCCAGTTTTGGAATCTATACATTTATATAGCTAAAAAGCCAATGTTTTGTAAAGTGCAATTATTGTTTACTTTCTAACTTTGTTTTTCAATGTTCTTTCAATAGTTCCACATAAGCTCTGAAATGTGCACGTTCTAAGTTCAATATCTTTTGAACTGATTGGAAATATTTTACACCCTAAATAAATAAATAAATAAATAAATAAAACTTTGGACCTGTTCAATTGCTTGGTTATTTATTATTATTATTTTTGATCTTATGTTGTAGTTATCTTGGAAGACAAATGCATTTACTTTTATCTTTTTAAGTTCTTAAAAAATCTATTCTAACGTAATCTTTTTAAGTTCGTGAGTTGAAAGCTGTTGTTTCTGCGCAATTAACGTGATCCTATGTAGTAAAACTACATTTAAAAGTTATTCTGCATCCTTTAAAAGTGTGCTTACTTGAATTTACTTCTCAACCGTACCATATAAATGAAAGCATATCTTTTGGAATGGTGGTCACTATAATGTGGTTTGTGTGTGATAATGAGGAGGATTCCATACTGCAGCCATTATTTTATTGTACATCAGACCCTAGGAGGATGGGATGAGAAAAAGTAAAATCGGACGTTGGAGCTAGAGACACTGTGGAAGGTCCCTGGTATATTCCAAGCAGTTCTTCATCTCGACGCGGGGAGCGCTAGGATTCCACGTCCCTGGTCTGCTTCCAACCCCGCCGAAAGCTATATTTCCAGAGCACATTCACCAACACCACCACCACCCCCGCCGCCACCAGCACCACCACCACCACTATTACAACAGCAGTCCATAACATGCAACCGAAACCGGTTGGATGTTATGGAGATAAAATGAGAAAAAACTCATGAGTTAGAGCGGTCGGCCGGGGAAATGGATCCCACAACCTCCCATAGTAAGTCTCAGATGAAACGCCTGAGTCACCTGGCTGGGTACTAAAAAGTTGTAAGAAAATCTCGGGTCCATTTTTTATATTTGCGGTTCAATAAGATATGTGATTTATATTCAAATATATCAAAAGAACTTCGTTTGTTTTGTAAACTTTGTGTTATATAAATTGCAACGGCAGAGCTGTTAACAGTTTCACCAAAGCCGCTCCTGTACTCTGTATTAGGTCTAAATCAGTATGTGTATAAATAAACTGATCTTCGTATAATTTAGGCACCAGTCTAGTAGATTTAAGTCCCTATTTTACGTTTGTAATTGCCTGATGGCAGAAAAATAGCGTGCATTTCTTACTCATAATATATATTTTCGTAATTTTGGGTACTTAAGAAAGCCTCTTAATAGGTCGGGTACAGCGGGTTGTTTCAAACCGTGAGGATAACACCAAGGATTTTAGATGCTCTTCAATGGGTAATAAGGCTTAATTTAAAATGTCTATATTTGCCGCGGAACAGTAGTGAGTGTTACCAAAAGTATTACACAAAGCACTTAAATATAGTCTTAATTAAACTTTCAGGACATTCACCACAAAGAAACTGCTCCTTCTCTGGGATTCCTTCACGCTCTTTTAGACAATATATCAGCTAAGAAGAATTTCTGATAATGTTTAACGCTGGCATTTACAACAAATGGCAATGGCACGAAGATGTAGCACTGGTTGAATGGGATGGCGGTAGGAACCGGAGAACTAGGAGAAAACCCTCCCCCTGCACTGCTTTGTCCACAAATCACACATGCGGTCGCTTGGGATCGAACCAGGGCCGCATTGGTGAGAGGTGGGTGGTCTAACCACTGGCCACGGCGCAGCCCTCTGCTAGAAATATATAATAGCATTTAAGTAAGCTTATTTATTCTGGGTAACAGGATACATAAAAGTACTAATAAAACTAGCAGTAGGCAATACAAAATACAGGCCAAAATTAACATAGAAAGAAGAAGATAAAAAATGAAGATGGTATTTAGTCTAGCTTTATGTTGTTTCGTTATAATCTATTATAATATATTTGACTTTTTTAATTTTCAAAGAAGTGACTCATAAATATGGCCAACGGTGACATTGGGCTTCTAATTATCTATTTTACTGTATTTATTACTCTATAACCAATGCCAGAGAAGAGAAATGCAAATTATTGTGCACTCCCTCTTCCTTTTTATTTTCGGAGGCCGTGAAATCGTAAGTAATTATTATTCTTATGTAATATTCGAAGTGATGCGATTACGTTGACAAATATATGTGGTCCTGCGAGATTCTGCAGGCCTCAAATAAAGTTACATCTTTAATCTGCGAAATGAGATGGCATTTCCAATTCTAAGCTACCGAGTGATCAAATGTATTCGGCATTCACCACCACAGAATTTGAACAAATGATTTCACTGTTATAGGGCGAATTTTTATCGTAGCCTAATACTTCTGAGGAACTGCTGAAGAATATGCAAAGGGGTAATGGAGAGCCAGAGAGTTGAATATATCAGCACCTGTATACTCTGCGCGTGAGTTATATCGATATCAATGATATAACAGCGCCTTTGTGTTATGAATGTATTCACTAATATACTCTAAGAGCTACAGCCATAATGCCTCTGGCAGGCTGAACGTGAGTTATTGTACAAATGGATATCGCTATATATCTAACAGTAACCTTCGGGCTGCTATTTATCCTGTGTTTTGTTAATTTCCCATATCATTTTGTTTATATAGACAATTGTTGTAACAAAATAACTATCAACCCATTTTATAAGCCGTTGTTGCGAAAACTGCTGAAATTCGGTGAAAGCAAGTAGCAGCGGGTGTAATGATGTGTTTCTTGAATAAATCAATTACACATAGAGAACAGTTTTTGGTCAGAAAATACGATGCTCGGTCATGCAATGTATTTTACTGCATCTTGATACACGCGATTACGACCTGTGTGAGATCAACCAATGCTCTTTAAGTAGATTGATAATGCTCTTGTAGTCATTAGTCCTTTCTTGAGCGAAAGGTTGAGCCAGGGACTGGCTAGCTGACTGGCTCTTATATGGCCTACAAGAGCATTTCCTAACGGATGTTAAAGAAATAATAGGACACGTTAGGTCGAGTCCAAAAAAAGACTTGTTGGCTCGCAATTGCTACATTATTTAAAATTTTGTCGCAGTAAATTTCGAATAAATGTTATCACTCCGTAGACCAAGCTGTTCCAACTCGCTTCGTCTGAGCAGGAGTACACACGCGCACTCAGCCACAAAACTTGGAGCAAACCTGGAAGGAGAGCAAGGAGGTCAATATGTCGCTGGGGAAAGGCCAAACCACAATGCTTGCTGCTACCCCTTAATTTCCAACACTTGATTTAGTCGTGACGATAGCTTGTCCTCAATGATGCGCCATATTGCATGTTGCAGATAGACCCTATGAGTCGCGAGTTACTGGTGCGTTTTTGGTGTGCATCAAAACAGCAACAACCTCCCATAGACAGTAACTTTGCCTTGTGTTTGGTCGGAATCGCTTAACAGAATAAAAGTGTATTTAGAATATACATGCATGTTTCTTACACGCATAGGTACATATACATGCATCATATAAACATTGACTTTATACGGATATTAAGATTAATATCAAAATCATTTCGGCAGTTTTTGAGAGAGTATTTTCCTTGGGAAGGGTAGCTTAGGATGGCGAGACTTTCTTGGAACTGAATTCCAATCTGGTATTTTTTGGATTTCCTTATTGTACTATTCATTGCACACATACACATGTGGATTCAGATATTGGTTTTTCATTTTAAGATTACTTTGTTCGGGGAAATTCAGAATTTCCGATTTCCGATGATATTCTAATATAGGATATTGGGTTTAATACAATATTTTCTCTACCTACTATAGGTAAGTAGAAAAGGAAGTAAGAGATTTACTTGATGTTAATTCGCGTCACCATTTATAGCCATTCTTTGATATACAATTCTTACAAAAGGTTGTTCTTCTCTCTACTTCATATTAATCGAGTTAAACGTATGCAAGAAAGGCTACATTACATAATGCATAACCGTAAATACGAGGGCAGCTATTCATATTTTGAGCCTTGGCAACACTAAATGCTGTAGTTGCCATCTGGTGTTTCCACAGGAAAGTTTGACTGTTGAACTTAATCTACTTCACATATTTTATCAACAGAGCGTTATTTGTGTTGTTTATAGTAACTTTAAAATTGTGTCTCAGCGAAAAGTTGGAAATAATTCATAAAAATATTCGTGCGATTATTTATTGTGATTTTAGACTTGATTATCAAGACAAGAGTGCATTGATCAAATTACTGTTACATTTGGCAATAAAGCTCCATTCATTGCATCTGCGCATCGGTGGTATAACGAGTTTAATCATGGCCGCCGTTCGCTCAGTGACAAAATTTGTGAAGGTCGCCAAAAATCAGTTGATGCTGTGCAAAAACGATAGTAAAAGATCGTCATGTAAGATGGGGACAACTTTAGGCATTAGTTCCACCAGCATATATAAAATATTCCATGATCATTTAGCGGTGATAAAAGTTTGCTCTCATAATTTGACACGATCTTAAAAGGATGTTCGTGTCGAATGATGCACACAAATGCTCAAGGTAGTTCTATGCTCAATGATGGGGCTTCAAAAGAGGCATATAGTACTATAATAGGTGATGATTTATGGGTCTATGAGCCTGAACGTAAACAGCAGTCGGGCTGTATGGGTGTTTCAAAATGAACCAAATCCAATAAAATTGTTCGCACTCGAAGCACTTCGAAACAAATGGTCACCTGTTTTTTTTCTTCAGAAAAACTGGTCATGTGGCAACAGTGACTTCAGCGGAACGTAAACATCTCAATTCTGAACGATACACCACCATTTGTTTGCCGCAAGTCTTCAGTGAAATAAAGAAGACAGACAAGTGGCATCCGATCGTTCTTCATCAAGACAACTGACTATTTGAATACTCAAAAAATCCAATTGATGACTCATCCGCCGTAATTCCAGATTTGGTTCCCAATGACTTATTTTGACACCCGATGACTTCTTTTTGTTCCCGAACATCAAGAATAAAATGCGTGGACAGTGATTTTCTTCGGCAGAAGAAGTCGTTGATGCTTTCAAAAACCATACTTTGGAGATGTCTCAAGCAGATTCGAAAATATGTTATGACAAATGGTTTGAACTCCTCGAAAAGTTTATTGATCATTAAGGAGAATATTTCGAAAAAACACTAAAGAAATGTTAAATGATAGATTATTGTTTTTTATTATTGGGCTCAAAATATAAATATTGCCTCCCGTAGGTAAAACGATAGTCAATCCTTGAAAAGCCTGTACTATACAAAAACGTTGTAGTTCTATGCCTAGCATGACTGTGAGAAATAAACGAATGACATGTTAACTACCTACTTAATAATCGAAACAGGTTGGGTCGCGGTAACACATGCGATTTGGAAGGACCAGAGTTCGAACTGACCAATTGGCTTTTCGTGGTCCCCCCGGGTGAATGGGTGAATTCTGAGGTGGTTTCTCCTCTACCACTGTTTCCCTTCTACCAATCCCCAACATTCCGTTTCCTTCTCATCTTTTAGGTGAGCTTTTGGGCATATGCCGGGGCTGGACAAATGGCGCAGAATGGAACAGTACTCCCCATTGACACTAAAGGGCAGGTTGATGGGATGCTTGATTGCCCTCTCTGGCGGCTCCAGCAGTGGGCGGTTTTTCGTGCTTATAAATGTTAGGGACTCCCGTATGACTCTGTAGCTTGTCTCCGTGCGGCCTTCAGTCTTCTGTGTTCCATTGTTTAGCCCTTCCTGCAGCAATTCTAATTAGCCATAATAAATCGGTCTAGGTTGCAGCGAGCGAACTGTCCGTCTCCACTGTCCATCCTTTACCCATAAATAGAATGAAGAAGAACATTCTGTAGAAAACTCAAAATGTACCTTTTATTTGGCATATAGACGTTTTGCGAACATTCGCCACAGAAATCTGAAACAGATTACCTAAGCAGATAAATTAGTTAGAGTTGGGGGATTTTCTTAAAATTATTCCTTTAATATCCCTGGAAGGTTATTTATCTTTTGACTTACGCTGTTCTCGAGCATACACACATACATTGACATTTTATGAAGTTTATGAATCAAGGAACCTATCGAGGTGGTGCGGCTCTAACGTGTGAGGATAGTAGATCGTACTTCTTATCCATGAGAGTTTTCGGGGTTTCCCCGGGTCGTCAGGCGAACAATGGAAAGGTTCATGACATTCCCCAAATATCCTGTCCGTCATTTCCTTTCCCATCACTTCCTTGTTATTTGCTTCAGGGTTGAAGGAACCGGCGGCGATGTTCGGCAGGTTGCAGCAGAATACTCACTGTAGGTTTATTCCTGGCGTCGCCGGTGTTGTCGTGCTAGGGTCTCTTTGGAGAAGTACCAAAGGCTCGAAGCTTGTGAGTGCGGCTTCGAAAGCGTTCCATCTATAACAATTCTTGTCTATTCCTTCAACTCTCCTTTCCTGATGTCACTTAAGGCGCAGGAGATCTAAGAGCGTATGGGCAGAGCTCTGCCCCAGGGACTAGGGGTGTAGCTCTAATTCTAATCCTTGATTCAAGGAATCAAAAACTGGATTTCTGGTGCACTCTCAATATCCAATTTGTATTGGAGTGAAAGTTACAGGTTGAGGTACGGACCAACGGAAGAGGTCCCACCAACAGGGGCAGAGCACCACACATAGGCCCCCGACCCTTTATGCTTCTACTGATCCCATTGAGGTTGTGGTGAGGGATGAGCGACCATATCCGGATGACGATGGGTGTAAGACTAGAAAGGCTCCTTAACGTATTCCGATGTCACCCGGCGCACTCCCACAACTCCTGAACTCTTCTTGACAATGCGAAGGAACGCCCCACCCGAAGGATCCCGGAGGCAGTTCCGGACTTCAAGGTCCCTCACAAGGACATTAGGAAGAAAGTCTTTCTATTGTACATGACCATAGTCTGGTTGAAAACCGCCGAACACTTGGTCCAACAACCATGAAAAAGCTGATAAGAAGTGATGGGTGCAGGAAACGTTGTACAGGAAATTCGTGGCAAAAGATGAACCACCAGCATTCGCCTATAACCCGAAGAAACCACGAAAACATATGGGTCAAAGTGAACGTTCGCCGGAGATCGTGGTTTTCCACTCCAGCATTCGCCTATAACCCGAAGAAACCACGAAAACATATGGGTCAAAGTGAACGTTCGCCGGAGATCGTAGTTTTCCGGATGCGAGTCGCACACGTTACCAGTCATCTCGGTCAGTTTTTAGTGAGGTTCAATACTTTCTCTGCCTACTACAGGTAAACAGTAGAGAAAGTAAAACGCAGAGACTTTCTATAGAAGGTTAAAAAAATAATTAAGGGAAAAAACTTCTTTGTTTGGAGTGTTTTTAATTTGTTTTGTGTAGCTTAACGTTCTTTATCCTGGCTAATTTCATCGGACGATGAAATCGTGAAATGTCGCTCAAGTGATCTCTAGTTTATGGACTTTCAAGTCATCAGGATAAGGGAAAACCTTACAAAAAACCTTACTTGGGTGATTCACACTGAGGGAGATTCGAACTCGCGACCTCTTGAATCTGAGGCGGACACGCTTGGTCAACGCAAAAGAAGAAAGGAATGTGTGGCAAACCTCTTTACTGTGAATTGACAGCAGAATATAAATGGTAGAACTGTTGCGCGTCAAGTTCTATACTAGTGAACTCGGAAAATAAATGCTAGCTTATGAACAGTTCGACAAATTGCTTTCCTTAATGAAATATGTTGCGTGACATATGGAAATGTTATTACGGCTTCTGCAGTAAAAGGGGAGAAAGCCTGGAGTAAGCTCGCAAACATTTTAATTTCAGCACATACTTGAACCTCTCTATAATCAAGGAAAATTAACTCTCGACTCTGGAGTGGCGCAGCTGGGCTAATTATCTGTGAGAGAATTTCAGGTTACAATTTCTTCACATGACAGGCTTCTGACCAACCATTCTCAGTGCAGTGTGGGGGGTGGGGAAGTTTCCCATGTGTAGCTCACATAGCCTCCAACAGTTAGGTACAGTTTCATTGCAACTTTACAGATCGTTTATATAATACATTATTTTCTCTACTACGTAAGGTAAGTTGGGAAAGCATTGTACTCAACCCAAGCATTCGACACCGAGATTTCATCGGAAATACATTTTTAGAAGATAGACGTGTGTGTTTGTATGCAATCACGCGACTGTATGAACAGCACAGGTACATCAAAACGAAAAATGCGGCTAAATATGGTAGGGTTCCTGATATGGTAATTTTGAATAAATTATATTTCATTTAGCACCAGTTTCAACAATCATATTAGTGGCAAGATGTCGCGTTGCAGACAAGCAACATTAGCGTATGGGTTTTTTAACATGAAAGCTCCAATAACTAGGTCACAAGAGTCTGGTTCATCTGAGCTGTTGACGTTGTACGACTATTCCGGACCGACGTACAGAGAAAGGGTCTAGTTTTATTTAAAAAGTGTTAACCGCAAGATTCAGGTGAATTAAATGGAGTTTGGGTAACCCCCTGAGTTTCTCATTCCTAACCATACATTACCTCTTGATAGTAGAAGCCCTGTGTCCCCTTGCACTCTTGCGTGTTTATTTATTACTCCCGATCTTTCTTCCCAAATGTACACCATTTGTACCTTAAACCCTGAGGCCACTCGCTTCTCGCTCGCAGGCACGAGAAACTTTTACCTGTGAACTACTTTCCCTCGGATACGCAGTTTAGGGGTAACTCCTATTCCACATTGGGTATGCTACATGCCAAAATTTATACTTAGTTCAGCTTTTTCTAATATTGCGACATGAGCATTTTCAAGAAAATCCCTCACTATATATTACATTTTGCTTAAAAAATGTTTCACTTTTTATTTTTTAAAAAATGGCTCTAACGATTTTGAATAAAATATCATACGTTTAAGTTATTTTCATTAAAAGTAATATGAATATTTTTATGTCTCTAGAGAAAGCCTCTGGTCCTCTTCATACTGGGATACTTTTGCATAACTGGTAAACGTATAGGATAGGAAAAAGCTTACTATACAAAAAATATATACCTCCATAAACATACAACTTATATCAAGTATACATTTTCCGATTTTTTTTTTTTTTTTTTTTTTTTTTTTTTTGTAACTGGTTTCCCTTTTAAAATTCCTACACTTTCCTCAAATGGGCTATCGTTATTACTTTTTCTGCTCCTGGTCAAGAATTAGGATTAGGATTAGACAGTAGACTGAGGAAGAGCGCCATGGTAGGACCTTATGGTCCTTCGCCTCTTATATGACCCCCAAGAAGAGAGGTATAAGGTTGACTAGAACTGGATAGCGTCAGGTGCAATAATGGATGAGGTCCACAACGGCTACTATTGGAACTTCTCTGACGCCGTCCTAGGCCCTCTTACACTCCTCGAGACCAAAGAGGATCCCAAACCCGAAGGTGGGTCCTGACCGAGTGGTCCCGACGACGATGTCAAGATAACCTTTTACATTACGCAAGCCAGCGCCAACCCAACACTGTCGCCTGGTCCTTCAACCCTGAAAGAGATGATTAGGATATGATGGGAAAGAAAATAATGGACAGGAAAATTTGGAAGATATAATGATCGCACCCAGCAACCTGGCAATCAGGGGAACTCCGTAAAGCGGTGGTCCGGTATACCGGCCTTCGGGATCGAATCTGCGACACAAAATGGGCCTCACGCAAAGCCGCCTAAGCCATTCGACTCTGTTGCTCCTGGACAAGTAAGGAGATTGAGGTTTCAAAACCATCTAATAGCAACCAGCTCTTAAGAGCTGTCACTCTAAAGCCTTATGTATTTCCTTATCCCTACGTATGTATCTACAAGAAATATGTAACAAAATCATTTAGGCAGCGTCATTTTAACATGAAGTAGGCAGTAGAATTAACATTTATAAGAAGTGGCTCTTGAAGCTACTGTGCTTTTGTGTTCTGGAGATGACGGGACTCAACGCCTGTATTGTCTTTAGCTGGTAGGTCGAAATAAATACTAAAATATCCAATGTGTTCCATTCACATAACTTTCTCTAGCTGTTCCATTAACAAATTTTCTTACAAAAGATTGTTATTTTATCTTCGTCATGCTAATCTAGGTATACAGAATTGGTCTTATTACTTACTTCACTGTAGGTCGAAGGGAAATCAGGGAATAAATTAGCTAAAGCGATAATCAAGTCCTTTGAAAGCTGTGAAATAATTGAGGCTCGTTTAGATTTATGGGGAATTTTTCTTTAACTAGTATCATTCCCTATGCCCCACAAACTTGCAATGCATGCAAGAGTGAAGGTGTGCATGCTTAATTGTATAATACTGAAAAACTAACGTAAATGAAATAATATTAATAATGATACTACTACTACTACTAATAATAATAATAATAATAATAATAATAATAATAATAATTGAAAATACAATACAGAAACTAAGTGAAACTAAAGAATAAACAATAGAAATAACATAAATGTTAGAGAAACAATAGTTAATCGAAAATATACAGAAATTAATTAAAACTATTGAAAACACAATAGAAATAACACAAATATTAGAAGAACAACAATAAATAATTATAGCAAAAGTTAGAACTTTACTGTGGCTTCTACGAGTAACATTCTCTATTTCTTAACTCTTGTCTTCTATGTTTTTCTGTCCTATGCTCTTCTCTTCTCATTTCTTCCCTTTTCTTCTCTTTACTTTTCTTCACTTCCCGTCCCTTTTCTTCTTCTCTCCTTTCTTCTCCTCTCCACTTCTCTCCTATCCTCTCCTCTCTTCCCTTTTCTTCTATTCTTTCCTCTTCTCCTCTCCTTTCTCTTCCCTTCTCTTCTGTTCTCATCTCGTCTTCTCTCCTCTTCTCCTATTCAATTTCAGTTTGAGGTAGTGAGAAATAATTTTTCCGGCAATTAGGTAACATTTCTGAATGCTGTCTTTGCCACAAATGTTCAATCAAATGTTTACCGTACTTATATGAGATTTGCTGCGCATAAAAAGTGATTCTTTCATCAGCATTACGTGGCATTTAAAAAAGTGAAGCGCTGTAATTCACAAATTTCTGTTCGCTTGTTCAAACAATTTGTTGCTATGGGAACCTAATTATGCTGAGTGATCTGATGATGCAAGAAACGGGAAATGTTTATTTATCAATACAAACAGAGATGCTTTAAGTGGAAAACTCTGTACTCGTAGCTTTAATTAATAATGATGAATGGAAAAGCTGAAGCACGTGCCATGGTTGATTACCTACAGTTTTAAAGTAGATGTCTCCAAAGAAAATATCGCGAAATATCTAGTATAAACAGACCACTGTACTTTTGATTGAAGCATTAAAAAATGTTGGCGTAAGTTTCAATGTGACAACAGAATTCATTACCTTCATCATATCATCATACATCAAGGCTGAAGGGAAAAAATTAAACACATTTTCATCAACATTTACAAAATTTTACTATATTAAAAAATCAATCACTTTCTCAATCTTGAACGTTCTATCTGCAGAGTTTTTCAGTAAAATTGGCTATCTTATTATTATAATTTATAACATTTTATATAAACTAAATGCAAAAGATTCCCCAAAATTGTATACACACACACACAAACTGAGCGAGATAGTTCCACGGTATGTGAGGCTCTCATTCGTAAACTCCTGGTTCGATTCCCGTTTTGCTGACCACTCTGACCTTGGGTTTTTTATGATTTTCCTTAGTCGGTAGGTGAAAGTGGCTAATTTTTCTCTCGAAATTTTTCTTATAATTTCTCAGGGAAGGAGGATCAGGCGAATGGATGGAATAGCGAGCCGAGTAACTATTTTCCTGTGGTCCGATAGGTGTTAAAATACCTGTGAAACCTCTCTTGGAGAGGGAGGCTTCTGTGGATGATCCTGTTGGCGTCAGGATCCACATCTGGAGACGTATGGAGACAGCCTGCTAACTTGTATTTGTTCTCTACCGTGTCTTTCAGTTCATTCCTTTCTGCCAAAGGTGTAAGGTTTAGTTGATACAATAGGCGTCATATTTGTCTCCGTTACGAACTCTTCCTCTGCATTTAATCTACTCTTAACAAATACACATACGCTACTACCGAGCTGAGCGTCAACTAGGGTGATTTTGCTGCATTTAAATTTTAACTGAAACAAAAATAAGTAAAACGATGTTTGAACGACTTTAGTTTTTGTTTTAGTTTATTGAGTTGTAAGATTTTGCTTTTTCTTTTGTTTTTCTTTTGTTTGTTCTTGTTTTATACTTTCTCTACATAGTATATGGTACGTAGGTAGAGAAGGTATAGCACTCCACCCAAAAACTCAATACTGAGATTCCACCGGAAAACGTTTTAAAGAAAACATTATTTTTGGAAAACGTCGGTGTGTGTGTGTGTGTGTGTGTGTGTGTCTGTGTATGTGAACACGATAACTAAAATCAGTAAATAAAATACCATACTTGGTAGGTATTTCAGTTTAATATCTACCAAGGGTGCGACACGAATATTTTGAAGAAAGTCACCTCACACCAAACTACCTTTTACATTGGAAAAATTTCGAAAATTTTTATTTTCTCAAAAATGGCTGTAACGGTTTTGATTAAAATACCGCATATTAAAGATATTTACATGACAAATAAAATGCATATCTTGAATTTTCTGGGAATATCCTCTGATGGCCTCTTTATTCTGAAAGGGACCTAATTCTGCATAACTAGTAAAACGTAAGAGATAGCTAAAACGTACTACACAAATAATGTGGATCTCGTTAAAACACACTATTTACCTCTTATAAAACTTTTAGGTATTCCTTGTTATTGGTTTCAATTTTAAAATACTTGAACTTTGCCAACTCGTGGACATACAAAGAAACGGATTCCATTCACATGGCAACTATATTTTAAAACAATTGACTAGCGTTTTAGCATAGGGCACTGCCTTATTTGTAAGGAAGCAAGTAATAACACCATTTCTGCTAATCGATTAGCATGAAGTAGACAGAAGAATAAGCTTTTTAACAAGAATTTGTTACAGTGATGTAGAGAAAGTCATGTAAATGGAACACATCAGCTTTTTTTGTTTTGTTCCTTTAAGTGTAAGATGGGACTTGAAGCCTAAGCATGTTCCTCTCTTCTCTGTCGGGGATAAAAAAGGAGAACTGCTGAGCGCGAACCATAATATGGTTGTGAGCCTTCCTGGGAATTGCCTGTGCTTCTCTCTTTTTTTTTTTCTTTTTTTTTTTAAAAAACAGTAACGGAGTCTGATCAGGACTCCGGTACTGTATCCCTATTTACATTTCCCCCCGTAGGTTTTACTGATTACTGGTTTAACTGTTTCTTTTACAAACATATACACATTGCACAAACATATAACACCCATGCCCAAGGCGGGACTCGAACCCACGATCCCTCTCTTCGTTGATACGATGATACCAGCTTCGTTGAATTATTATAGATATTGTCGTTTATTTGTTTTTGTATTTTGTCCCCAGCTATATTTGAGGAGTAGGCATTGGTTTTGCTTGCATTTTATGCCGAGAGGAAGTTAAAATTCAGGCGCACAAATTGCAGATTCTGGAGAACGTGATGATTAAAAGTAGAGACTTCACAATTACCGAGTTTATTAATACCATCATCACACAATTAAGATATTCAATGTTCCAGCACTACGTCAGCTGAATAAGCAACAGGAAGCTTAATTTCATGATGTGTTTACATTCCATGTGTCAATTAATGCACCACGCAATATTCCCCTTTGCGGGATGGTTCATGTGGTTTCATCTGAGGCCCTTATTCTGCAAGTCGTGTGCTCAATCCCTGCGGCTGGCCCACCCGACACATGGGTTTTCGAGTCGACAGACAATGCAGGGTAAATTAATTCCATTCCCCGAATTTTCTGGTCCACCATTTCCTATTCCCATCATTACATATTTCTTTTAGGTTTGAAGGACAATTTGACGGTGAGCGTGTGGTTGTGGCTGGACAAAAATTTGCGCATTGTAAAAGGTCATTCTGGCGCCGTCGGAAACATTCGGTCAGAACCGGTCTTCGAAATCAGGGCTCCGTCTGGGGGATCGCGGGGAGGGTCAGCAGCTCGTGAGCAGCATTTAGGGCAGTAAGGGACTCTATCCTTGATTGCGCCCGTGGTTAACCAGATCCGGTCGCTCTTCGGGTCCCTTCCATCATCCCTCCCTCAGGTCACATTAAGTGGCAAAAGGCCTCAAGGGGTCCGGTACTCTGCCCCAGAGTTTTGGGGGCCCTTCCTGACTAATTCTATCCTAATCCATGTATCCTCCTTTCGTACTTCCAAGTTCGTCAGTCGTATTCAAAATAAACAACTAAATTTCGCGAGTATTTCTCACTAAAATTTCGCTGGTAACCGACTTCGGCTGTTAAGTTTCCAGCGCGGCGCTACTGTAGGAAAAATATTGTTACTTTGCTTATCGTAAATTTTCGTGTATTTACAGGCAATAAACTTTTCTGACATTTACGTTTTCTGTCATTTTCACTAGAATGTTATTCCAGTAATTGGAAATGCATTTCAACACTTGCTCTAGCCCCCTATGTACAATGTACATAGTGGACAGCGAAGGTATTGTATTCCACCCAAAAATTCGATGTCGAGATTTCACCGGAAATATATGTTATGGGGTCCCCTGAGTTCATAAGAAACATTTTCAGAAAAAGGTCCATGTGTGCGTCTGTGTGGGTCTACCTTGGATAGCATAGCTAAAAACGAAGCCGTTAAATAGCAAATTTGGTTATTAGGTTTAGTATCTTCCAAAGATGAGACATGAAGATTTTCAAGAAAAACCCCCCACCACAAACTCCCTTACATAATAAAATTTTCGAAAATGTTCTTTTTCTCAAAAATGGCTCTAAAGATTTTGATTAAAATCCCGCATATTAAAGATATTTACATCCAAAATAAAATGTATGTCTTGAATTTTCTGAGAATAGCCTCCAAAGACTTCTTTATTCTGGATGAATTTTGTGTAATTTTGCATAACCTGTAAACAGTGATATATAGACAAAAGCTTACAGCAAAAAAAAAAAAAAAAATAGATCAAGCTAGAACACACAATTTATGTCATATACGTTGTTTTTCGTTGAATTGACCATTTCTGAGATATTCCTTGTTATTTGTTCAGATTTAAAATACTTAACCTTTTCTCTCACAGAACGCTGTAAACTCCTGGCCCAGCATATAAATGGATTTTATCCACTGGCAACTGGCTTTTAAAAGATTTGACTAACGTTTTAGCCTAATGCATTCCCATATTTTCCTTTTACTTACGATGAAGCAAATAATTGAGATTATTTCTGCTACTGCTTATTTTCGATTATCATAAGATAGAAGAATATGATTTTAACAATAATTTTCTACAGCGATGTAGTCAAAGTCATGAGAATGGAACACATCAAATTTTTTTATTGTTTCACTGTATAGTCTCCTTTAACTTCTCTGGTCATATCGAAGGCTTTGACTTATGAAACAACTCTTCTGATCAAATAGGTTATTGTCATTAGGTTTATCATTTTATATCATTAAACAAACGTACATTCACTATCACATACATACTTCTAGACTCTGTGGGGGATAGGGAAAATATTATTTATTACTTTGCTAATTGTAAATTCTCGTGCATTTACAGGCAATAAACTTTGCTAGCATTTACCTTCTCTGTAATTTTTCCCAGAAAGTTAACCCGGTAATTAGAAATGAATTTCAACACCTTTTACGCATCATTGTCGCAAACTGCGCCAACACCTTTCCGCGACAAATCCTGACGTCAGGTAGCATGGATTTCACGTCACTAAAATGCGAGTTTGCTCGTGAGTCCAAAGGGGTATGAGACAGTTCCGCTGAATGACTTTTGCGCATAGTGGCAGAACCGCTTAACCCGTCCCTTTCTTAATTACCTGAGGTTTCCAGGTAGCCAGACTTCAACTTAGTATGTTTTCCTCTTTCCCCATCTGGTAGATATTAGGTACTTATGAAATAGTGCATTTTTTGAGAAAACTCAAGACTGAAGCATAATGTTTCCGACTTTAATGGTCTATTTTTTCTATCACGTACAATGTCTGTAGTAGGTAGAGAAGGTATTGCATTTTACCCAAAAACTATATACCAAGATTTCACTGGAAACCAACGTTTATAACATTAGCCGTTGCGCGTCTTTAAGCCCTATTCATCCATTCACCGGAAATACATATTTTGAGGATCCTTGAATAAAAAAAGGATTTTTAGAAAAAGATAATTTTGTGTGCGTCTTATGAATGTTTGAAAAACATAACTCAAACCCGAAAGATAGGTTAAGCATCAAATCAAGTCCAGTGATGTTTTTGTTAGAATTGGTCCCTTGCAGGTTTTGGCCTTCTCATTGCCAGAGGATTATGTTTTTCTTATTTTTGTAATTCTTTCAATACCTATGATTATTGCAAATAAATAATGACTTACCTTTGGTAGTTTCAGGTGAAATCTCGAAACCGAATTTTTTTATGGAATGCAATAAGATAGGTACTTTCATTATTTACTCTAGTAATAGAGAAAGTAAAAATACGTATAATGTGTTCTACGCAAGTATACTATACTTAGATTACCATTAAAGCAGAAGCAAGGAGAAATATAGTTTAGTTGCCTATGTTTAAGGCCAAAATGTCGATTTCCACACTCTTAATATCACTGCTTAAGCTCAAGTTACCCATTGGTGCTATTATTACTCACTTGGCTCCGTGGCGCAACGGTAGCGCGTCTGACTCCAGATCAGAAGGTTGCGTGTTCAAATCACGTCGGGGTCAACGTTCTTTTTACGTTCATATTTCCGTGAGTTTTCAAAACAAACTTTCTAAACATTTTCGGAGTATTGCTTGGTCGTTAAAGATAATATTTCTCTGTTAATAATCTAGGTTAACCTATTTGCGAGGTCTTCGCTTTATGCCAAGGCCGCTAATCACGCGAATACGTGCTCCTCGCACAGTCTACTATACTGAAGCGGTTCCGTTCCATAACCCCTGTGTTAGGTATTTACTCACAAGTGTTAGTAACATACGCGCAAGTTCGTTTTGCATAATGGTCATCATTTCTTCATTATAGTCACACATTAGAGTTTCAGTTTGTAAAGTGTAGTAGCTGTATGAACAAAGATTTGTGAAACATCACTTGCAGTGCAAAACAGCTGAGAGACTTCTTAAGTGAATGTTCCGAATTCAGCACCAATTTCGTCTGGCTTTTCTTCCAATAAAACCTGAAGTTTCCTCTTCTTTGGTTTAGCGTTAAACCTTTGTTCTAAATTGTTTGACTTAACACTTTACAGTGTCTCTAAGCGCAACTGGATACACAAGAAATTGCTGCTGAAGAAGTCTACATATCTGTCTACACGATTCAGTTTTCACGTATGGATCATACATAAAAATAAGCTATTCAAGCGTGGATCTGTTAAAGGCGTTTCTATTAATAGATCCAACAAGAGAATAAAACTCCCGAGGAAATCGCATACAGCACAAGTATTGTCGAAACACTTCACAATGTGAAGACAAACCAAGATAGCTGAAGGCTGATAAACGTACCATTGACTCGTCCTGCGCCACTTCTGCGCAGTGGAGTAATAATGGGGTCACTGCCGTCACGACCAATACGCATATAAGGCAGTTGTGGCCTTGGCATTAATTGAAGGCGCTGCACTTGGTCAGTATTTTGCGACAATGGAGTGGGAACGGCATGAAATTGGTTTCTCTGGTCAGATTTGTTACGTGTGGCTGCAAAGCTGGGACATATGACCTTATTTCCCCTTCTACTGTTTCAAAAGACTTTGACCAGAGTATATGAGCCGCTTAGTAATTAAGTATGTTTAATTAATGACATTTTGTTGTCACTTCTGTATACTTATATACTTAGAGAATTATGTTCTTCTATCTACTGTTTGATTATATATAAAGTTCGGTTCACATTTAAAAAGCACTTGAGCAAGGAAGATATATATATATATATATATATATATATATATATATATATATATATATATATATATATAGTATTTAGATTGCGAATCAATAAGCTTTAAACGGTAGAGGAGAGAGTACATACTTTTGTTCATCTATAATACCTGGTAACATGACTCCGTGGCGCAATGGTAGCGCGTCTGACTCCAGATCAGAAGGCTGCGTGTTCGAATCACGTCGGGGTCATTATTGTTTTTACATCCCTTATTTCCGTATACTCAGTTTTCAAAAGAAGCCTTCTAAACATCGCTGAAGATTGTTCAGGAAAGAATATATTTACGTGTTGCTGAACCTCGTCAACGTGTTGCGAGGTCGAATACGTGCTTTTTACAGTGCCTTCGTTTTATGCCAAGGCCGCGGATCGCATGAATACGTGCTCCGCACACAGTCTACTCCACTGCAGGGTTTTCCATTACATAACTTCCGCATTATTTACTGACGAATATTAGTAGCATACATATGAGTACTAACTTTGTTATGTGTTGTGAAATTTGTCTGTCTGCGCGAGGTCATTCTGGACGTCGGATGAAATTACCATTCACATGCATAAGTTCTTTTTGCGCATTGTTCGTAATATCTAGGTTGGTCACATAGAAAGGTTTCAGTTGTAAAAGTTAGGAGCTGTATATACAGGGTTTTGTTATAACAGTCACTTGCTCTGCAAAATGGCTGAGAGACTTCTTGAGTGAACGATCGAATGCATCACAAATTTCGTCTAGCTTTTCCTCTGTTAGACTTTGTTTTTGCTTCTTGTTTTTCTTTATTATTTTATATAGTTTACGTTTAGGTATTCTGATGTTCTAATTTATTGGCCTTGATTATTCTTTCTGCGCCATACTAATCGAGAATGTACTTATTACTGTGCTCCTTAAAGGAATGCGCTATAATAAAGCGATAGTCAAATGTTTTACAAGTTGTAGTTATGCAATTGTCATTGAAATTCGCTTCCTTGTTTGGCCAGGAGTAGAACAAAAGAAAAACGGAGACTTCCTGTCTGAGAAAAAGTATTTTAAAATTGAAACCAATAACAAAGAATATCTTGGAAACGGTCAAATCTACAACAAAAATGCGTATGACATAAATTGTGTGCTTCAACAAGATGTTCACTTTTGTATGGTAAATTTTTATCTATTTCTTACTATTTATTAGTTATAAAACTCAGAAAAATTTATCAGAATGAACAGGTCTGCAGAAGATATACATTTTATTTGTGCTGTAAATTTCTTTAATATACGACATTTTAATCAAAATTTCAAGTGGTATTCAATGTTCTTTTAGTTTTTGAGTGATACTGTTAACAGACACAATTTTTTCTAAATATGCTTTTTTGTACTCGGGGGACGTCAAATTCGGTATCAAATTTTTGGGTGGAATGCAATACTTCCTCTGTACACTATGTGCTGCGTCCGCATAGAGAAAATAATAAACTCTCCAGCGTGAATTTGCACGGCATTTCCGTGAACTAATAACAGAATAACGTCCCCAAGAAAATTACACACAACGCAGGTATTATCAAAATACTTTAGAATATGAAGCCAAAGCACAACTGAAAAAGCTCACAGCTGATAAACCTACTCTTGACACCCATATCATTTTCTTTCTTCTTACTCCTGTACAGTATATACTTAGAAAATCATGTTATTCTAATTTTTGTTCCATTCTCATGGCTTTCTCTACTTGTTCGGCAAACAAACTATTCTTACAAAATACTATTCTTTTATGTAAATCAATCATGCTAAGCAGATAAACATTAGCAGAAATAATTATATTATCTACTTGCTTCCTGCTAAGCAGAAGGGAATAGGCAAATACACTAGGCTAAAGTGACAGTCAAATGTTTTAAAAGCTGATTGCTATGTGACACAATTGAAATTAGATTCTCTTTGCATGGCCGGGAGTAAAACAAAAGAGAAATGAAATGAAAAGACAACTTACTGTTTGGGAAAGGTTTTCAAAAGTTTAAATAATATCAAAATCAATAACAATGTACCTCGGAAATGGTTAACTTTACAAAAAATCTCTACAGACATGTGTGTGTTTTAAGGATATCAACATTTTATGGGGTTTTTTTTTTTCCGTCTCTTACGGTTTACCAGTTATACAAAAGTCATTCAGAATGAAGAGGTCCTCGGGGCCTATTCCCAGCAAATTCAAGATGTGTATTTCCTTTGTCATGACAATTTCTTAAACCTATTTAAAATCGTTAAGAGTTATTTTTGAGAAAATAAGCATTTTCGAAGAAATATGCTTGTAAAGTGTAGTTGAGGGTGCAGAGATTTTCCTGAATTTTTCATACGTACACGGATACTTTTCTTAAAATCTGATGTGTTCCATACGCATAACTTATTCTAGCTGTTCCAAATACGTACTTTTCTTACAAAAGATTATCCTTTTATCTACACTATACTAAACGAGATAAACATTAGCAGAATTGGTCGTATAGTTGCTTCATTGTAAGAGCAGAAATACGTGAATACATTAGGCGATAATGAAATACTTTAAAAGCTGGTCGCTATGTGAAACAATTGTCCATGGTTCCGTTTTAGAGCAGCTAGTTAGTTTAAAACTAAGCCAATGACAAACAATATCTCAAAAATCGTTAAACTCTACAAGGAAAACATATATGACATAAATTATGTGTTTTAATGAGATATACACTCTCTGTGTATTTCTTTTTTATCTATCTCTTACAGATATCCAAAATAATTCAAAACTCGTCCTGAATATAGAGGTAATCATGAGCTATTACCTGAAAATTCAAAATATACATTTTATTTCTTACATAAATATCTTAAATATACGGTAATCGTTAGAGCAATTTTTGAGAAAAACAAAATTTTCAACATTGTTTCTATGTAAAAGAAGTTTTAGGTGTTTTTTGTTGTTGTATTTAATCGTAGTTTCTTTTGAGATATGCTGTCTATAGACACACACGCACATTCAGGACCTTTTTCTAAAAATATGTTTTTGGCCTCAAGAAGTGTCAAAATATTTATTTCTAGTGAAATCTCGACATCGACTTTTTGGTGCAATACAATAATACTTTCTCTACTTACTATGTACATAGTATCTGTACAGAAATTAAAGCACTTAGACTTTTCTCAATGCAGCTATATAAAATTTAGATTACGAATCAATGAATTTGAAACAACAGGAGAGAGTAGATATTTTGGTTATGCTTACCACCGCACTTCAAAATCGCGATATCCGGTCTCTTATCAACACAGCTTTCAGTGACTCACCTATATTGATATTTTCGCTTATCTGACTCCGTGGAGCAACGGTAGCGCGTCTGACTCTAGATCAGAAGATTGCGTGTTCAAATCACGTCGGGGTCAACGTTATTTTTTAATCCGAAATTCGTTAAAAGACACTTTCTAAAAATTACCGAAGTATTCCTGGACAAGAAATATGATGTTTTTGTGTTAATGAACTACTTCAACGCGTTAGCGAGGTTAGATGTGTGCTTTATCTTTGGTTAGTATTTTGAGACAGAGGAATGGGAACGGCAGGAAGCTGTGGCCAAGTGGTTAGACCACCTATCTTTCAACAAGAGAGTCCCAGACGAACGCATGTGGGATTTGTGCTGGACAAAGCGACGCAACGGCGGGTTTTCTCCGAGTTCTTCCGGCTTCGCCGTCGCATTCCACCGGAGCTCCATCTTCATTACTTCGATCATCAGTGTTATCATCTGGGGTACTTATTTAATAAGAGTGAGCGTTAAACATTATCTAAGAAAGAAGAAGAAGAAAAAGAAAGCAGGAAACAGGTTGCTCCTGTCCAGGTCTGTTAGGTGTGCCGGCCCGTTGTAATAGAAGATGTTGTGGCCATGTGACATCCTTGTTTAACTTTCCACTGTCTTGAAAGTCTCCAAAGTACACTAATTGCTTATCCAAGGTATACAAAGTTGAAAATCAAAATTTTGAAGCCTCCATTTATTTATCTGCACGTTTTAAGACTATCTATAGCAGGAGTCATCATATGGCTGTCCTTTGAGTAAAACAGAAAGAGGAATTTTCTCGATGATCCTGCGATTCGTCAACTGCGCGACCAATTAAATGGAAACCAAGAACATGTAGTTCTTTCAGTACTGTGACGGTATGCAACATTTTGCATTTGAAATACGTAATCCTACTTTCATAGGTTAATAACCTTAATATATGATTGATAGAGAAATTCTTCTATTATGTTTCTTTTATTAGTATTTCTACTTAGGATATGAATATATACCAATATTTTCATAGGAGTAGTTGTAACTGCTAATCATAACATAAATAATTACAAATCTGATGTGTTACACTCACATGACTTTCTCTACAAATTTATTACATAACATTATTCTTCTTCCTGCACCTTGCTAATCGAGATACTCATTAGCAGAATGTTCTTACTACTTAGTTCCTTATAAGTAGAAAGAAAACAAGGGAATACACGAGGCTAAACCGATAGACAAATGTTTTAAAAACTGTCGTTATTCGATTGTCATTGCAAATCGCTTCCTTGCTTGGCCAGGAGTAGAGCAAAAGAAAAACGGACACTTCCTGTTTGAGAAAAGTATAAGCACTCACAACTGAAACCTAAAACAAGGAATATCTCGGAAACGATTACCTTCACAACAAACATGTAAAGGACATAAATTGTCTATTTTGATTAGATCAAAATTTTCTGTGTAGTAAGCTTTTGTCTATCTCTTACCGTTTAGCAGTTAAACAAAATTTAGCAAAGTTTATCCAGAATAAAGAGCTCTTAAGAGGCTATTCCCAGAAAATTCAAGATATACATTTTATTTGGCATGTAAATAAATTTAATATACGGGATTTTAATCAAAATCGTTAGAGCCATTTTTTAGAAAATAAAAATTTTTGAAAAAAGTTCCATGTAAAGGGTAGTTGGGGATGGAGAGATTTTCTTGAAAATCTTCGTGTCGCATCCTTAGAAGTTACCAAATCTAAATACCAAGTTTAGTATTTAACGGTCTTTTCGTTTTTGAGCTATGCTGTCCACAGACACACACACACATACATACACACGAACCTTTTTCTGAAAATTCTTTTTTAGGATTCAGGGGGTCCTAAAACATGTATTTCCGGTGAAATTTCGTTATCGAATTTTGGGTGGAATACAATACTTCCTCTATACACTATGTACATAGTACGTATAGATAAAGTAAAAAAGTAATGACAATTATTATAGTACTGACATAATAAAACTACAAGCCCTTAACTTAGTCTATACCATTGCAGTGGCATTCTAGCGCCTACAATAAGGGAGTTATTATTATGTCTTGTTAGTTCAATGCCCTTTAACCCCAAAATCATGTCAGACGATGAATGAAATCAGTGAAGTGATGCTCAAAAGAGACCGGGTCCATGGACGTTAAAATTTCTTGAAATTCGTTTTTTCAGGAAAAAGAGAGAAAAAAATTATCCCGGTAACTCACTCTACCCTGGTTAGAACGCTCGACTCCCATTTAGGCAGCCGGGTTCGAACCCAAGCACCCGCATGTGGGATTTGTGGTGGAAGAAGCGGCGTCTGAGCGAATTGTCTGCGGTTTCCCCCGCCACTCATTCCACCAATTGCTCCATCATCACCTTTTCTATGATTCATTTTGCCTGCATTTCATATCATCCACTTCTTCACGCCCATGCCTGGCGTGGTGGTCAACTCGTTCCAGATTCTCTTTCTGTGGTTTCATGCCGTTGGCTGACCGACAGGTTTCTGACCCCTAGGCTTCCTCTTGTAAGTCCTGGGGGGGATGTCAGTCCTAAACACGGGGAGGGTAAGCCGACTACGAAAAACTCACCCTGAACTCGGAACCTACCCCCACACGATAACTCCGTACTACTGAAACGGGTCAGTAATTGATTTGTAACAAAATTTTTCATTTATAGCGGTGAATATAAACGAGCATCTTGGTAATTATTTGGGCTCCAACACAATTCTAAAAAAACATCTTCTCCTAGTAATTATCGTTCACATTTGCATGGGTTGCGTAACTATGCTGCGAACTGAATCTTCTAAGTGTAGAATTTTGCTGCAAATTAACGCTTTTTGCACCATTTTATATAAACAAGAAAGTTTCCTCCTGGAGACATAAACTTAGGAGTCGATGGCTCACATGTTGGAGTTCCTGACACTATAAGCTGGCACATGACACACTTTACAAGGAAGAGCGGCAATTTATGCTATCACATTTTTCCCTCTGCATGCATGGCTTGTTGCTTCGCCGCAAAACCATGCGAGTTCGTGACGTCTACTTTACAGCAAGAATCTGAAGGAAAAGGTGCACTATGTTACAAAACGGGAAATGCGCCTCGCATATATTACATGTTACGTCAATATCTAAACCATATTTCTTTTAATAAAAAGAAACATTTGTTGTGTGTCATTTAAATGGTTTTTTTCTCACTCCTGTACCTATACTCAAACATTTTGTTATTCTATCTACTATTTGTTAATCTTTATACATTTTATGTTCACGTTTAAAATGCACTTTAGCAGAAGTGAATAAGCAAAAGTAAGTAATGACCTTAGAATTTTCTGAACATAACTATGTAATTTATTATGTGTTTATTAATTTCACTTAGTTTTCGTACATTATGAACGAATTATTTTTATTTTACTAATATTTCGGTTATATCTATTGTTTGTTTATTAGTTTAGCTTCATTTATATTCAATTAATTATTGTTGTTCTAATATTTGTGTTATTTTTATTGCTTGTTCATTGGTTACACTTCTGCATCTTTTCTATTGACTGTTATTATTTTTCTAATATTTGTGTTTTTTCTATTGTGTCTTCATTAGTTATACTTAGTTTCTGTATATTTTTATTTAATTATTCTTTTTATAATATTTGTGATAATTCTGTTGTGTGTTCTCTAGGTCCACTGTGTTCTATAGTTTTACTTAGTTTCGGTGCATTTTCGATGTATTATTATTATTATTATTATTATTATTATTATTATTATTATTATCATCATCATCATTATAGCTATTATTTTCTAAGTATATTTGTGTTATTTCTTGTGTATGTTAATTTGGATGTACTATCATTGTATGTTTTCATTCTATTTAGGATTTTTCTGCTTGGTGCAGCAGAGCTGTAGCCGCAGTTCTCCCAAAATAAAGAAATAAATAACATTTAGCTTGCGAATCAAGGAACTTTAAACAGCAGAAGAGAGGACGGTAAATATTTAGTTATGTTTATAACCATACATTATCATCACTACTACAGTTAAAGTTACTAGTGTTGGCCTTAATACATCAGCTGACTCCGTGGCGCAACGGTAGCGCGTCTGACTCCAGATCAGAAGGTTGCGTGTTCAAATCACGTCGGGGTCAAATTAGTTTTTACATTCGATATTTGTGTGTGCTTAGTATTCAAAAAGAAGTTTCTAAATATCGGCAAAATATTACTTACTCTGAAAAGCATATGTTTCTGTGTAAATGAACTACGTTAACATGTGAGTATTTTGAGATGGCTCATGCGAGTATAAGCCCAGTTTGCTATAGCGGCACGTGCGGTCATGTGGCGTTCTTATAACACCGTTTCATTGTCTTAAAATACCCTTGATCAAATACACCAACATTTACCAGATGAGTTCGGTATAAAACCAGACCGCTCGCATGGTGTTGCGCGCGAAAAAGCGGCCAGCGAAAAATGCGGTCTGTGAAAAAAGCGGTCAACCTTCCTAAAATATGTAGTTGAAGAGCAATGTAATCTCATTTACTTTACGGATGAGACTTCCTTCAAGTATTCATACAATTGCTAAAGTAAGGCAGAAGCCTAAATTCTACTAAAAGTGCCTCGATTAAAAATACTGGTTCCCACGACAGCTTTCTCAGGCTTTGAACTAGCAAAATGATATATTATCCACTAATTTTACCATGTTTAAAATCAGTATTATGAACTTTGTAATTTTTTGTTTACATGTTTTGTCGTTTATTTTTCCCCCTTTCTTATTTTTTTTGAAGATTTTTATAACTTTTTTAATTAGATCGCGAGTTAAAACGATGGATTTTTTTCGAGCGTAAAAATGCTTAGCATTGCTTCCTTCGGAAGGTAAGTAAAGCCGTTGGTCCCGTGTCTTAGCTTTACGACGCATAAAAGAACCTCAAGCGTGATAGAGAGACCTCTGAATAAAATTAGCGGTCTTTCGCGCCCAGTATGGGATGGGACGCTGAGAACCAAGACAGTCAAAGAGCATCCATAAATAAAACTTCATTAAATTTCCGGTTTCCCTTACATTTAAATCAGTCTCTCTCAGATATAAAAGAACCCTCTGACCGCTTATTTCGCTACATTCCTTTTGACCGCATATTATACGTTGACTTTTTTTTTTTTTTTCATGCATTCCTTGCGCGACAGCGTCAATGCTAACTGCAACCCTGCACTCACGAAAGATGTTCTGTCCTTCTGTTACACGTAGATAGCACCGGAAGTGTCTTTAGAACAACATTTACTTGTATATAAATGTTATTTTAAATACAAATAGGTTCGTCGCGTTCGTAAAGAACTATGCTGAAATTTCCTGCACAATTTCTTCTTTCCAGGCCTTAATTCAGATACAAACAATTTCATAAGGAGGACAAAAGGTTATTTCTCTTTAACTAATAGTAATAATATAAACTTAAATCAAATCCTTATACTTATTTTCACGTATTAAAGTATCATAACATATCACTATCATAGTTCTGTGACAAATGAGATCATATAACGCAGTTTTAGAATATTTACATTTCTGTTACCTAATTGAAGGCATTAACTGTGTATTTGAGAAATATTTAAGCTACGGCTCTGAGATTTTGCTCAGTAATTTTCTTGATTGCTTTAAATATTAAATATTTATTTATTTTCTTTATCTTTTCTTGTTTACTTATATTAAGGGTGAAAAGATTCAGGTAAATATTTATAATTACAATTAAAAGGTTACAGAATTCAATGCCAACGACCTTTAAAATACACTCATATAGAGAGAAATGTAAAAAAAAAAAAAAAAAAAAATCTGATGTGTTCCATTCACATGACTTTCTCTGTATCTTTGCAAGAAATTATTGTTAAAAAGCTTATGCTTCTTTTTACTTCATGCTAACCGAGAAAAAAAAAATAGCAGAAATAGTCTTATTACTTGCTTCGATGCACATAGAAGGGAAATAAGGACATAGCATAGGCTAAAGTATTAGTCAAAAGCTGGTTGCTATTTGACTGACGTTCCTTTGTTTCTATGGACAGGAGTTGACAAATTCCCCTGTGAGAACGGTATAGGTTTTTAAAGCTGAAACCAATAACAGGGAATATCTCAAAAACGATCCACTGCACGAATAAAAAGGAAATAACATAAATTGTGTGTATTAACGAGCTCTAAATTTTTTGTGAAGTACCTATGTTTTTGTCTATCTCTTACGGTTTGGCAGTTATGCAAAATTCCGTGAAACCCTAATGTGTGATATTATACAGAAATTATTAACATGACACAAAACGAACCTGCGCGTATGTTACTAACACTCGTGAGTAGATACGTAGCACAGGGGTTATGTAACGGAAACGCTGCAGTGTAGTAGATTGCTTGAGGAGCACGCATTCGCGTGATCAGCGGCCTTGGCATAAACCGAAGACACTGCACATATCCGATCTCGCAAATAGGTTAACGTAGATTATTAACAGAGAAACATTATCTTTACCGAAAATGTTTAGAAGTTTGTTTTGAAAACTCACGGAAATATGGAACGTAAAAAGAACTTTGACCCCGACGTGATTTGAACACGCAACCTTCTGATCTGCAGTCAAACACACTACCGTTGCGCCACGGAGTCAAGTGAAAGATTATAGCAACACTGGGGAACTTGAGCGTAAGCATTGATGTTAAGAGCACGAAAATCGACATTTTGGCTCTAAACATAGGTAATTAAAATAATTCTATTTCTCCTTGATGCTGCTTAAAGTATATTAATTGGTAATCTAAGTATAGTATACTTGCGTAGAACACATTATACGTATTTTTACTTTCTCTTTTACTAGAGTACAAAATGAAAGTACCTATTTTACTGCATTCCATCAAATAATTCGGTTTCGAGATTTCGCCTAAAACTACCAAAGGTAAGTCATTATTGATTTGCAATGATCAAAGGTATCGAAAGAATTATATAAATAAGAAAAACCATAATCCTCTGGCGATGAGAAGACCAAAACCTGCAAGGGACCAATTTTAACAAAAAACAACACTGCATTTCATTTGATACTTAACCTATTTTTCGGTTTTGAGCTGTTTTTCACACATACAAAAAGACGCACACAAATTGACTTTCTAAAAACTTCTTTTTATTGAAGGATCCTCAAAATATATAATTCCTGTGAAGGGATGAATAGCACTTAAAAACGTTCAACGGCTAATGGCTATAAACGTCCGTTTACAGTGAAATCTTGGTGTATAGTTTTTGGGTTAAATGCAGTACCTTCTGTACCTCCTATGAACATTGTTCGTGATAAAAAAAGTAGGGCAGTAAAGTCGGAAAAATTATGCTTCAATCTTGAGTTTTCTCAAAAATTCACTATTTCATGAGTACCTCATCTCAAACAGATGGGCCGAAAGTGGGGGGAAAGGGGAAAACATACTCAATTGAAATCTGGCTACCTCGATACCTGAGGTAATTAAGAAAGGGAGGGGTTAAGCAAATCTATCACAATGTGCAAAATCCATTCAGCGGAATTGTCTCGCACCCCTTTGGACTCGGTAGCAAACTCCCACTTTAGTGTCGTGAAATATAAGCTATCAGAGGTCAGGAATTGTTGCCACTTGCGATAGTTCCATGAAAAAAAAAAAGTTTGATGTGTTCACTCACATGACTTTCTCTAGCTGTCCTGCAAACAGGCTTCTTATAAAAAATTCTTCTTCTTTCTACAGCAAGCTCACTCAAATAAACAGAATGTTCTTGTTACTTAATACATTGCAAGTAGGAGGGAACTAAGGGAATACACTAGGCTAAAGCGATAGTTAAACGTTTTAAAAGCTATCATTATGCGACTGACGTAATTTGCCTTTTGCTTGGCCAGGAGTAGAACAAAAGACAAACGGACACTTCCTGCCTTTTTTTTTTTTTTTTTTTTTAATGATTTATTGATCGATCATCGCATTTGCGCTTCTACAGATCATTGATTTTAAACATTATTTACATGCATGAACATTGAAATGAGGGAAGCCCCATTGTGCCCCTCATAACAAGTGCATTTGTTTTTGTTTTACAGAAGATCTTGTTGTGAGAGCTGGTCCAGTGGTAGGCGACTCTTGATGCGAGTTGGATAGCTAGATTTTCTGCCAAGAGAATAGTGATGGCTCCTGAGACGTCTTTTAGCCTTGCTGTAAAACTGTTCGGCTTGTGAAGAAATTGACTGTTGAATGATCCTGATTCCAGTTTCCCTATGTAGTTGACTATTTCTGAAAAACCATGGTGCATTACCTGATATTCGCAATATTTTGTTTTCAAATATCTTCCTCCCCAAACTGGACAGGCGTATAGTATGAGTGGTCTTAATAGAGTCGTGTAAAGTAGTGTGCAGTTTTTTAGTTTGAGCGAAGATCTTTAGTTGAGAAGAGGGTAGAGTTTTGTCAGTCTTGCTCGGGCTACTTATATGTGGTTTCCATATGAGTCGTCAATCCAGGAGTACACCGAGATATTTCACTGTTTCTATCTCAGTTTTCCAGGGTATATGCTTCGCTGGGAGCGTTACTGGTGATGGATAATTTTGTCTGCATAGTGTTAAGACCATTGCTTCACATTTTTTGCTGGTTGAGCGAAATACGCCAGTTGTCAAGCCAGGGTATAACCAAGCTTAAGGCCCCTTGAAGGTGATTTCTGGTGGTGTGGATATTGTGATGTGTTGCGAAGATTACAGTATCGTCCGCTTACATAGCGATTTGAGCAGTAGGCGTTACAGGCATATCAGAGGTGTACAGGTTGAACAGAACTGGTCCTAGGATAGATCCTTGAGGAACTCCTGCTGTTATAGGTTTGCTAGAAGAGTGACAAATACCTATGCGTACTGAGAATATACGTTGTGACAAAAAGGAGGAAATTATTTTATATAGGTAGTCTGGGATGCCGTTGATGAACAATTTGTATAGAAGATTCTGATGCGAAACCCTGTCGAATGTCTGAGTGAAGTCAAGGAAAGCTGCAATTGTGTGTTTTTTCTTCTCGAAGCCTTGTGTCACTTGCTCTGTAATCCGGATAGTTTGATGGGTGGTTGAATGTTTGCCACGAAAACCGAATTGAAAGGGAGGTAATACTGATACTTCATTGAGAAATTTTGTTAAACTCTTCAGTACAATTTTTTCACAGACTTTGGACAGAGTTGGTAGCAGACTTGTAGGGCGATAATTATTTGGATCTGAGGGGCTTTTTCCAGGCTTATGAATAACAATACATATTGCGTGGAAAGTAACTCATGCGTATAAGGATATTGAAAAATGTGGCTAGAATATCTTTGCGAGTCAGATGTTTTAATGCAACATTTGGAAATAGGTCATGACCAGGCGATTTTCTTGCTGGTAGTTACTGGAATATGTACAAGATTTATTTTGGTGAGGTGAAGTCAATGGGGAGTGGAACAATTGTATAAGAATCAGGAAAACGTTCAATTTCGTGGTTGAATTCTGCGTTAATCACTGGAATTGGGCTGAATATACTTTGTAGACTATTTTTGAATAGTTCCGACTTCTCAAAGTGGCTATGTAGTGTTTTCCATCTTGTATTAAGGGTAGAATAAGAGTCGCTTCTTTTAATATTCTTTTGGTTTCCTTCCATAAGGATGAATCGTCTGGTGAAATGCTGGAGAGATGTCGTTGATAAGAAGAATACCGGTATTCATCCATTTTTTTTTCTTTACTTTTCTTGTGAGTTGGTTCAAACGATGAAGTTGCCAAGTTTCTCTGTACTTCTGCCAAATCCGGCGCATTTTCTGTTTTTCTTTCAAGAGGAATATGATGTTAGAGGGCAAAGTTTCATAATAGGGCTTTCTCTGTTTGCTGAGGTCTGGCCGGAGCTGTGGATTTGACTATAGCTGAAGGTATGACTTTTGTGAACATAAGAATTGCTGCTCTGCATCACTGAGAAACCTCTGCTGAGTCTCCTAGTGGATTGTGGACGTAAAATCAGATTTTCGTCAAAGGATATCAGGACTGGGGAGTTGTTGGAGTCCAGTTCAGATAGAACCGTCATGTTGGGAATACCTGCTACATTTTTGAATAGTGCTATATCCAGTATGTCAGGTGCTACATTTTGCCTAAAGAAAGTAGGATCAGGTGGGGCTAAGATAGTGTCTGCATTGCGTTCAGCTGCTGTTAATTAACGTCTTCCTTTTGGAGTTGTCACACGGCATGCCCATGTTTCATGCCTACTATTTAGATCTACCACGAGAAGGGTCGGCACTGTTTCAGGGAATAAATTATTAATATCCTGATCATTAAGACAGAGTCTTGGTGGCTTGTATGCCGAAATTATTGTCGTTTTAGAGGAGTTTTTCATGGATATTTGAGCTGCGCAAGCTTCGAGGCTGGTTAGTTGGGGTAGTAAGAACGAGTAGTGGTGTATATCCTTTTGAATGAAGATGGCCACTCCACCTGAGATGACGAGAGCGTTGCGATTAGTCCTATACGCTGCATAACCCAGGTACTGAAAGCTTTTCCTGTTGCACTAGGTGAGTCTCAATGATACAAGCTACTGCGAGGTTGTATCTTGTGATGCATTCCAGAAAGATTTCCCGCTTGGCTTTGATTCCGTTAGTGTTCCAATTTAGTGTAGTTAGTTGAGAGAATCTTGACTTTTACTGGCCATTAGCAAACAAACTAGCAAAAAACTGTAATAAAACTAGGATTTGATTTTTGATAGATATGATGCTAGAAAATTAATAGCTAACTGAATAAAGTTTCCAGTGTCATTGGCGGGTGGAAGAAACAGAAGAAGAATTTTATGTAAATGGTTGCTGAGTTGGAATGCCGGTAACTTTTATCTTCTGGAGGAGCAGAGCGTGGCCACTAAGGAGTTTCAGGAACAGAAGAGGGAGAGGTTGGGGTCAACTTCGGAAAATTTCCCAGATTTAGCTTTGGTGGTGCAGGTGTTATGGGCTCCGGTACAGTTGTATTGGCTTTATTTTTTAATTCTAAGTAACAACGACAACCTCTAAAACTTGTCGGATGAGCTTCTCCGTAGTTCACGCAGGAGGGCTGAGTATCTTTGTCTTTTGGGCATTCAGAGAAATGATGGTTAGAGGGATACGTCACACATCGAGGTGTAAGTCGACTGAAGTTTTTAGTATGCCCATAGCGCTGGCATCTTGTGCATTGTGGGATGTTTGTGGGTTTCTTGCGTTATTCGACTTTTATTTATTAAAGCATGCTGAATGTGTTTGAATTCAAAGATCTTCTTTCCTTTTTCATTGTTTTCTAATTTAACAGCGCACAGGGGCATGGGTTGACAATTTTTGTAAAATAGTCTTATAACTGTTATCACTGGTAACTCCAGAGTAGCTAATTCTGTAGCTTTGTCGTCGTTTATAAGAAGAATAAGGAACGTTTCTCAAAATAACTTCAAGTCTTTTAGAATTTGGGCCATGGAAAGTGTGAAAAGGGAGTTTTGATTCTTCCAGGAATTTTGTATGGGCTCGGAAGTCGTTAGTTGAAGTTGTATTTATCTTAAGAATTTTATTTTGTTGTTGTGTTGAGTAGTCATTTATTACAATAAAAGCTATATCACGGATAATCTGCTGGTAGTTGTTGACTTCATGGAGAAAAATGGGTGGGCTCCTGGTTTTAGAGGCTGCAGCGAAATTTACTTCAGCGACTGTGTCGTTAGCTTGCTCCATTGTTTCCAAAGGGGAAAATTTATTGCGTATAGAGGTTATGTCCACAATGTATTTATAGTTTACAGCTGAGGCTGAAGCTGTATGTTTTTTGTTGGGAGTGAAAAACCCATCACTTGATGTGGAGGCATTGCCTTGCTTGAGATCTTCGAGCGGGCGTTTATGATTTAACTTGGGTGGTTGTAAGATTGAACGAGATGTAGTAGGAATGTCCACAGGATTTATAAAATGTGAATCTCAGAATCTTTGTTCTTGTTGATTAGATTGAATGGTGCTGACAAAAGACAGTCTCTTTGTAGACAAAAGACAGTCTGCTTTGCAGACAACTGACGATCTGCTTCTCTAACAAAAGACAATACTTCGAAGAGAGCTAACAAAATAAAATAAAAAAATATATATAATAAATAATGCGCTATGTATAACGCACGGAGTTCCTAAAATTTACACTGCAAGTTAAAGGCTTGGTTATAGCTTCTACAAGCGAAATTACTCACAGGTTTAGCTGGTTGTGAAATATTACCTTTTTATAACACAGAAATAAGACTATTAAAAGCACTGCTCACCACCTCCTATGCCTCTTACTTCATGCCTGAGAAAAGTATAACTACTTGACAATTGAAGCCAATAACAAGAAATATGTCGGAAAAGGTTACATCCACAACAAAAATGTAATATTGCGTGTTTTGACGAGATCTACATTTTTTGTGCAGTAAATTGTTGTATTTCTCTTACGGTGCAACTCTTTCAGTGCATGAAGGGTTATCTGTAAAAACTAAATACGGATCAGTTAGACCGCCTAGAAGTTTTAGTTTTTTAAAAATACTTGTTATACACACCCTCAAAACATACAATTTTGACTAAATTGCAGCATTGAGCCTTTGATTGGCAACACTTCCTCTACCGGAGGTAACCGTTGGTAAAACAGTCATCCATCGAGCAAGATAACTCCACAGTATCATGTGATATCGGCATTCGGAGGTCCTGGGTTGGAAACCTGGTGGCCGTCCGTTCTGACATGGGTTTTATGTGAGTTTTTCCCTGGTTGGCAAGGCGAGTGGTGTGGAGATGCATTCTACCGCATGTTTCTATTTCCTCTTATTTCGATACCCTCTTTTCTGTTTAAGGTTAACGATGATGTCGGACAGATGACTCAGCGATTTGCACTCTGGAACTTCTTCTCACCCCTACACACTATTTCAAGATAAAACTGCTAGTGGGGAACTGGCGTGAGCGACCTTCGGTACGATTTACCAGTTATGCAAAATTCCGTAAAATTCATCCAGAATAAAGTAATCTTCAGAGGCTATTCCCAGAAAAATTAAAGATATACATTTTATTTTTCAGGTAAATATCTTTAGTCAAAATCGTTACAGCCATTTTTCAGAAAATCATAGTTTCATAGTAATAGTTTGTTACATTAATATCCACATAACTTACATTTAAAGTGTTGATACTAATAATAACAACAACAACAATAATAATAATAATAATAATAATAATAATAATAATAATAATAATAATAATTGTGTTACATGCATATGTTTTTTCTACTCACTCTTCTCCAATCCACTTTTTCAAACCCTTATTATTCTGTCCACCTCTTGTTAATTCAGAACAATTTTCAATTCACATTTAAAACTCTAATATGTTCCATTCCCATGACTTGGTCTACATCCCAGTAACAAATTATTGTTAAAAAGCTTATTCCTGTGTCTAGCTCATGTTAATAGGGATAAACATTAGCAAAAATGGACTTATTACTTGCTTTCTGCTTACACTAGACTAAAGTGATAGTCAATTTTTTAAAAAGCTGGTTACTCAATGTTTGAAATCAATTTCCTTGCATTGTCGAATTCTTTATTTAATTGATGAAAGTATTAAACCCACATTAACACTCAAAACTATTGGACACCAATGATACTGAAGTTATGAATATTCAGATTTTCGGAGAATTTTTTTCACGATCTTCAATATTTTTTTTTGAAAGGAAATTGGTTAATATTATTACGATAAAGGAAATTATTAATACGAGAAGTTGACAAATTCCGTATGCGAAGTATTTTAAAGCTGATACCAATAACAAGTAATATCTAAAAAATGGTACATTCTACGGAAAAATGTATGACATAAATTATGTGTTTTAACGAGATGTACATTTTTTGTTATTAAGTTTTTGCCAAAGGTCTTCAGAGGCTTTTCCCGGATAATTCAAGATATGCATTTTATTTGTCATGTAAATATTTTTAATATACGGTAATTTAATCAAGCTCGTGCCATTTTTCCGAAAATAAAACTGTTCGAAGTTTTTCCGCTGTAAACGGAAGTTTTGGGTGGGTTGATTTTCCTCAAAATCTTCTTGTCGCATCCTTAAGATGCTAAACATAAATACCAAGCTTGGCATTTTACACTTGGCACACAGACACACAAACACACACTACCTTTTTCAAAACATTGTATTTGGATACAGGGGAATCTAAAACGTGTACTTGTAGTGAAATCTCGGTATCAAAATTTTGGGTGCAATACAATACATTCTGTATACACTTTGCACTTAGTACGTGTAGAGAAAGTAAAAATAGCATACATCGGTAAAGCGATAGTCACATTTTTAAAGCGCGTATTGCCATGTGATGACTATACATCTGTGATCTTTTTATGACCGTGATAAAAGAAGAAAGAAAACAAAACACGGATAAGACTTTCCATTTCAGAAAGATGTAGGACATGTTTAAAATGTAAACCAATATCAA
The DNA here is from genome assembly GCA_030762935.1 of Hymenopus coronatus. Lineage (NCBI taxonomy): Eukaryota > Metazoa > Arthropoda > Insecta > Mantodea > Hymenopodidae > Hymenopus > Hymenopus coronatus. Next base: position 64,307,834 of record CM060897.1, on the reverse strand, counting down.
GGAATAGCCCAGAAATGGTGAGCTTTGCAAGAATGTGCTTTTTGCAATGTGTTCGAATATGCGAGCAGACGATTTATGCCCTGTATCACTTATATAACCAGATCTTCATTTTATATCATTTTAATTAGTAAATAACAAATTTCTTATATGTATTCCGTAATAATTGTAGTACTTGTAATGAGTAAAGAGTTTTTGAAATTGTGATATATTTGATTTTTAATTATACCCACTATCTAATAGGAAAAAGAAGTGTTGTATTATCTCCAAAAATGTCATGCCCAGATTTCAATGAAAATGGGTTTTTATGCTCCTTGATTAAAACAAAAAAACTATACTTTTCTCTACCCCATACACCATAGACAGAAAAGGTGTAATATTCCACCAACAGTTCGATATCTGGATTAAATTGGATATGTCCTGTATCCGCATAACAAAGGTTTTAGAAAAATGTCCATATGTAAATGTGTTTGTGTGTATAAGTGTATGTTTGTGAGTGCGCGCGCACCTGGAACTACGAACATAAAAAAGCTGATATATTCCATACACATAATCTTCTCTAGATGTTACAAAAATTATTTTTATATCTACATCAGACTAATCGAGATAAATATTAGCATAATTGATCTTGTAACTGCCTCCATTTGAATAGAAGGGAATACATTAACCTAAACTGTAGTGAAACCCTTTAAAAGCTCGTCGCATTTGAGAAAAGTATAAGTATTTTAAAGCTGAAACCAATAACCAGTAATACATTAGAAACGGCCAGTTCTACAAAGGAAACGTACATGACATAAAGTATGCATTTTAACGAGATCTACATTCTTTTTTTGCTAAGTTTTTACCTATTACTTACGGTTTACTAGTTATAAAAAAATTCAGCAAAATTCATCTAGAATAAAAAGGTCTTCGGAGGCTATTCCCAGAAAATTCAATATATACGTGTTATTTGCTATATAAAAAGCTTAAATATAAGCCATTTTTGAGTAAATCAAAAATTTCTAAATTTTTTCCATGTAAAAGTTAGTTGGGAGTGGGGAGATTTTCTAAAAAATGTTGTGTTGCATCTTGGAAGATACTGAACTTAATACCAAGACCCAACTTTTATTTTTTGAGTAGAAAGTAATAAAAATGTTCAGAAATCGAAGCTGGGACTCACTGCTATTAGGGAATTTGACAAACAGCCTTGGCCTTTTAGCTATAACGTTAAAACTTCTAATTTTATCTTGTTTTGCATATCAAAAGAGTTTGCATTGAAGAAAAGGATCGTATAACTCAGTTTAAAAAACTGGAAGCTCTATTCTGTGGATCCATTTATATGCAGGATATTTAATTTCTTTAAAATGAAATGAAAGAAGGCTTTGCAGTTAAATGAAGTATAACACTTGTTGTTTACTCCACCTCTTAAAGCGTTGTATTAATATAATCTCTCTCTCTCTGCGTTGAGGGTGAAGAAATGGAAGTGAATGTAATCAAGTTGCCAGCTAAAATTTCGAGTACCTACTTTACTTGAGTGCTTCTCTCACAATGTTATCAACCTACAGGAAGGAACGAAAATATTCTAGCTCGGGAACTATAAGAAGCTTACGGTTTTCCAGAACATCACAACATGAATCAGAATACCAAGTGTGTGTAAAGTAAAATGTGATCACATGGAGTATTAGGCCTTTCTGACATCAAATGCATTTTACGTTCACCAGCCACTTACTGCAAAGCTTCAACGAAATCTCAGATTGCAACTGCGTTTTCCTCTCTAAATTTACCAAAATTGCTTACCTAATCTTCCCCAACAACGATGCTGTTTACTGTCTTAAGACTTTTTCAAGTGCATGGAGGTCTGCTGATACAAGACATTTTGAAATGGATGCTTTACTCCGCGTTTAGTGCAAGTCTCTTGTGCCGATAAGAAGTCTTCCTCCTTCTTTCTTAGTTGTGTTTAGTCGTTATCCTATACAAAAAAGATAATGTGCAAAAACCTATAGGAATCATTAAAAAGGAAGAAGTTTCCTTAAAGGCCTATGGAGAAGGAATCTAGGAAACTTCAAAGAAACACTGGCAGAATTTTATAATTTATTGGATTTATATCTTTTAACAAGCAGACATTAAAGATATAGCTGATTTTATTGTAAATATATTTTGTTAGAATAAGTTTTACATTTATTACATTTGTAAGTAACAAGCCTTGACGTAATGATTTGAAACATAAATTTGGTGATGAAAGTAAAGACTGATTGTCCCGATTAGCAGAGTGAGTTTTCACATTAATAATAGGAGGGATGGGGCAAACAACTATTTATTTTCTTGAAGATACCAGTCTGGTTGGAAAATGTGACATAAACAGGCGAAAGGACAAGATGTTTTACACATGTGTGAACAATGAATAACACTAAATATCGTAACTCACTAATTTATTACGGTAATATACAGGGTATCTGGCCTTCACGGTGCAAAAGAATGACAACACAGTACACATACAGTTGACATGACAAACCTGGGCCTAAAGATCCTCAAAGTAGTCCTCTGCTACTGTCACCACACGCTGCCAACGATGTGGGAGGCGCTGAATACCAACTGCCGCAGCACTTGCCGCACCATGTGTGAATCGGGTCATCTGTCCGCGCACAGCATTAGCAATATCCTCTCGTGTTGCAAACCGCTACCACGTATGGTTTCTTAATCTTTCGAATGAGATCAAGGTCACAGGGCGAAATATCGGGAGAGTACGGTAGGTGTTCCAATTCTTCCCATCCCCAACGTCGCAGTAGCTGCCCTACACACTCTGCTTTAGGTTGTTTTGCATTGTCGTGCAGGATTATTGCACTGTCCACAAGAACAAGAAGTCCCCTGTAGTATTGTGCGGTCACTGTTCTGCCATGTGGAACAATGACACCCCTGACGACATACGCGACGATCACCATCACCATCACGAAGGATTCTGACGGAACTTCTGCCTCCTTGGTGATCCAGCATGTTGCCACTCCGCTGACTGACGTTTCAGTTCTGGTTCGTATGCCCTGACCCAAAATTCATGACAAGAATTGATCGCCGTCCTGTTGCCAGCGTGCAAGGTGGTCGGAGCATATTGCATAGCGCACCCACCTTTAAACTTACGCCAGTATATGCGCTGCCCACCGCGATGCGATTTTGCGTAGTTGAAGTTCTTTACGCAACATCCTGTAGAGTGTAGACAGTGCGTTTATCGATGCCACTTGCCCTCTCTAACTCCAGTAGCGTCCATCGTCTGTCTTCATTCAGGAGCTGCTCGATGGCGACACGTGCCACGTCGGTCCTCACACTGAAAGGTCGTCCCGAACGTTGCTCATCACTGGTTGACACACGTCCTTGCGAAACTTTCCTATCCACCGTCAACTCATGTCCATACAAACAAAGGAACATCAGTCATATAGCAACCAGCTTTTGAGTATCACTTTAACCTATGGTAATCCCTTATTTCCCTACTCTTAAAAGGAAGCAAGTAATAAGAATATTTCTACTATTTTTTCAATTAGCTTGAAGTAAAGAGAAGCATAAGCTTTTCAACAATAATTTGTTGCAGAGATATAGAGAAAGTCATGTGAATGGGACACATCAGATTTTTTTTCTTTTATTTTCCTAATCCTGCGCGAGATTATGCAGTATTTATTTTCTTGCGCGAAAGCGAAACTATATCAACAGTCAAAAAACGAAATATCAGTCCTCTTCATTCTACTTCCTCTTATCAACACCTCAGAAAAAAAAAAACAGTTATTTTGCTAGTTGCCAAAACAGAGCAGACTATTTGTATATAGAGAAGCAAAGGAAGGAATGAGACCGAATATAGGGAGTTAAAAATGGAGTACAGGGAGAAATAATGAGAGAGGGGAAGGTAAGGAGAGACGTAAGATGAGATGCAGTACAGGAGAATAAAGAGGGAATGAGAAACAGTGAGAAAATGATACAATAACGCAAGCAGAGTTAAAGTTATGCTAATTATATATAAAGCTATGAGTTTAAACATCCAGGTGTGGAATAAACAAAATGCAGTTGGCTAGGGCTTCTAGTCGAGAAGCTCCCACTACTACAAACCCACCCTTCGAGAGGTCCTTGGTTCAAATCCTGTGGACCGACTAATACGGCTGAGGTTTTTTCGTGGTTTTTCTCAGTCGCCAAGGTAATTGCCAGATTGGATATTTAATACCACGACCCAAGTTCCACCTTTAGTCTAAAACAACAAACAGTAAAACTAGCTAGAGAGTACGGTAACTCCAGCGCCTTCTGCTAGTCGCTGATTCAAGTAGTATTGTTGTTTAACCCTTTGTTGCCTGTCGGTACCTATAAGTTGTTTTAAGTGTAATTATACAAATAGGACTATACTAACCTTCCACCATAAACACAAGTAATCAAGACTTGTTTGTGTTGTAAAACTTTATACAATTTTTGCCCTAAAAGTGTAGTGATTTTTAACTAAATAAAAGAGTAAGCCCCACATAACTACAGTCAAATGTAACCCCATTATCTTCCAAGCATCACACCGATTATTTTACTTGGGTCCTTTACTACAATCACTGGGATTTGAACTTGCAACATTTGACTTTGAATAGATCACCTAACGCTCATGGTCATTTGAACCACTTTTTTGGTAGTGCCTTTGGAAGGATTATGAAAACTGGTTTAGAAGAATTTAAACTTTTAATTGGGAAGAAAAGGATTAACAAAGGATCTACATTTATTTTATTTTGTATTTTCTCTTTTATTTTATATAATAATTTTATAGGTTTATTCCAATAACATTTTACTAGAACTATTATTTTAAACTTGAGATAAAGAAAATACAGCATAGGCACTATACTAATGCAGGAAACTAAGGGTTACAACAGAAGACAGCCGGTGGAGTACAAATATTGAAAAATCTGACGTGTTCCATTCATATGACTTTCTCTAGATCTCTGTAACATATTATTGTTAAAAAGCTTATTTTTCCAGCTACTTCAATCGAAATAATCACTAGCAAATTGTCCTTATTACTCGGTTCCTTGTAAGTAGTAGAGTAATAAAACTCTGATCTAATCATATTATGTCCTCTAACTATTTGGTAAACAAACCTTTTATTCAAAACATTAATCTGTTAACTACACCAAGCTAATCAAGATAAATATAAGTAGAATTAGTCTTATTACTTAGTTCTTTACAAGTAGAAGGGAAATAAATGAATACACTAGGCTAAACCGATAGTCAAATGATTTAAAATGTGGTTGCTATGGGATTGAAATCCGTTTCTATGTGTGGCCAGGAGTAAACAAGTTCCCGTAAGAGAACAATTTAAGTATTTTAAAACTGAAACCAATGACTAAGAATATCTAGAACACAGTTAGCTCCAAAAAAAAAAAAATGTATATGGCATAAATTGTGTATTTTAACGAGATCTTGTGTATCTAACGGTTTAACAGTTATGTAAAATTCAGAAAAACTTATCCAAATAAAGAGGTCTTCAGAGGCTATTTCCAGGAAATTCATAATGTACATTTTGTTTGTGATGTGAATATCTTAGATATAAGAGATATTAATCAAAATCGTTAGAGCCATTTTTGAGAAAATCTACATTTTTTAAATGTTTTTCATGTAAAGGGTAGTTTCGGGTGGAGGGATTTTCTTGAAAATCTTTTTGTCGCATCCTTGGAAGGTACAAAATTTAAATATTAAGTTTGGTATTTAACGGTATTTTCGTTTTTGAGTTATGTTTTCCACAGGCACCCACAGACACAGATACACACATATACATGGATCTTTTTCTAAAAAAACTTTTTTTTTGGCCCCAGGGGACCTTAATTTTCCCGTGAAATCTCGGTATAGAATTTTTGTGTGGAATACAATATTCCATCTATACACTTTGTGTAAAGTACGTATTGAGAAGGTAAAAATCCATCCTCTTTGCTGCACGTGTTATTTTAGTGCTGTATTGAGAAATACGCACTTGTGCGAGCCATATTTCATAATTTATAAAAACTTGGTTGTAAGGGAAAATAAAGCCAACAGTTACAAGAAACCATGCACTGCCCGTTTTGTCGAGCTAGTATCGATTTGTAAACGCTTCAGCAAGCGATTTCACCTCGCCGTGAACGACAATCGAATTTGTACAGCAGATTTCCTCTAACAACCACCTTGACCTACCAGCAACAACGGATGCTGCCCGCTGCAGTGCTCTTGACGTCACACCTCAGTAATCCTGAGCTCTGCTGGTATTTTGAGAATGTGAGAGCTGATTAACCGTAAATAACCCTAAACCATTGAAGCACATGCTACGTTGGAGGTATCGTAATTGTATAGACTGTTCTAACACTAATGATAATGCGTTTATACTTTCTCAACCAGTTACCCATTACACATTAATCCGCGTTTTAGAGTTCCCTGAATACAAGATCAAACATTTTTACTTTTTCTAACACATATGTACATACAATGTAGGTAGGTATTGTATTATATCAAAATATTCGATGACGAAATTTCACCGGAAATATATGTTTTGAGGTCCCCTGAGTCCGAAAGGGTATTTTTAGAAAAAAATCCATTTGTGTGACTTTGGAAAGCGATCTCAAAGTCGGTTAAATACTAAAATTTGTATTTAAGCTGAGTATCTCTCAAGTATGCGCCACGAAGATTTTCAAGAAAATCCTCCCACAGTCAACTACCGTTTACATGATATATTTGCGAAAATGTTGATTTTCTCAAAAATAGCTGTAACGATTTCGATTAAAATGGCATGTGCTTAAGATATTTTTACGACAAACGAAATGTATATCTCGAATTTTCTGGGAATAGCCTCTGAGACCCCTTCATTCTGGATGACTTTTGCGTCAGTGGCAAACCATAAGAGATAGAAAAAACTTACTATATAAAAATGTAGATCTTGTAAAAACACACAATTAATATTACATACTTTTTTGTACAGTTAATCGTTTTCGAGATATTCAGGATTATTGGTCTTAAGTACTCACTTAAACTTTTCTTAAATAGGAAGACCGTCTTCTTCTCGTTTCTCATTTGTTTACTCCTGGCAGACAAAGATAATGGAATTTCAATTGTTTCACATAGTGACCGGCTTTTAAAGGAGTTGACTATTGCTGTAGCCAGTGCATTTCCTTATTTCGCTTCTATTTACAAGGGAGCAAGTAATAGGGCTAATTCTGCTTATGTTTGTATTAATTAGCATGATGTAGAAAAAAGACTAATCTTTTGGATAAAAGGTTTGTTTGCGGAACAGCTAGAGAAAATCACCTGAATGGAACAAACAAAATTGTTATCTTTACTTCTTACTTATGTGTAGTATGTAATGTATTGTATTTAATGCAAAACTCCTTACCGATATTTCATCGAAAATACGTTTTGAGACTCCCTGATTCCAAAGAGAAAAAAAACATAATTTAAGAATATTTGGTATGTGTGTATCTGTATCTCTGTATCTGATTTTTGTCCAAAACGAAATATCGGTTAAATAGTAAACTTAGCATTTATTTTCAGTATTTTCCGAAGATGCGACACGGTTTTTAGAAAATCCCCCACCCCAAACTTTGTCTTAAATTAACATGTTATTACCTTTTCGATTTTCTAATGATTTTGATTAAAATAAGGTATACAAAAGTTATCTGAATAAAAAACATATACCTAGAATTTTCTGGGGATAGCCTATGCAGTTCACTTCATTCAGAAGGAGTTTTCATATAATGTTTTATAATTGATAAAGATGAAGTTAATGTACCACACGAAAATGTAGACCTCATTAAAATACACAATTTATTCCGAATGTAATTTTTTGCCCCACATAGAGATGTTAATTTAAATTGAGTTTTATATATGGACACCCTTTACGTTCTATTGCTCTTAGGCGTCTCTTTCTATTTTGGGTATGAAGACCTCCAAAACTTGCTGGATCTCTCCATCTCTCTCTTACGTACCGTACATTAACGACACAATACTTCATTTCCAAAGCAAGTTATGCTGTGACCGAAAAATCCATCGCCCTCCGCAAGGTTTGAACCAGCGACTTATAAACCAGAGGCTACCATGTTACTGGTGGACTAAGGAAGACGATGAAACATCCGTTATTAATGGTTCGAATTGTACAGGTTTGTAATTCTTTTAAAAATTTTCACTTGTTCCTCGCAATTGCATGGGAGTAGTATAAAATGTTTGATGTCCACTTTTTAAACATTTGACTTTCACTAGTTCCTTTGTTCTTGTAACGAAATGAACCATATGGCCCAACAGCACCTTATTCCACGTGTGTAGTTAACACTTCGTGCAGTAAAGAAGTTGCCGAATTCAACGGGGCAATTGGAAGTATACGCTGGCCAGGCGGGTGAACGACTTTCGTTGCACACCTCTTGCATATCAGCGAAAACGAAGAGAGAATCGCGCTCTCTCAGACTTGTACTGGATCCCGTGATAATATACCACAGGGCGGAAATGTTAGCGCTTTGCTGAAGCACGTTTTGTGCCCTGCCGTCATCTTATGGCACTACATACTACTATATACACCATACGCAATATCTGTCAAATTAATTATTTTCCAAAATTTTTGAAGTAAAGAATAAAGTATACAATGGAAGGGTAGAGATGTCTAGTTTAAGGTATATTTGATACAATTACATTTTTTGGTCTGTCAGAAGTTATTATAGTTGCAGTAAATATTGCGGCATGGTCATACATTAATTTTGTTCTAATTTATTGGTCTAAAACTACCGTTAACATAACAAAAGCCTGTACCATTGCTTTAATGCTTTATTAGAATGTTAATTAATTATTTTTGTACTAAAGAAGCAATTAATTCCCTATCATTGCAAGTATATGTTTCCAGTCTCCTATCCCTCCGCTTTAGCAATTTTATACTTTTACGTGCTTCACACAACTTAGCAGTTTTGTTCTTCAACTTCAACATTAATTTTCTGTTTCTTGGGCTTTGCAGTACGACACTATTGTCACAATCAGTTTGCTGGGTGGCCTTTAACTTACTGTTTCACAAACTGTTGGGCACTTCCACTAATTGGGGGTCTATTTGGCGTCTACATCGAGATATAGGACATTTCTGCAAATAAGAGGGATAAGCAGGAAACACAGAAGGAATAGTTTCTCTTAGTCTCCTGATTTGCCCTGTTAAGTCCAAATCGTCGGATGAAAAGTATTGTGAGCACACAGAAGAAGCCGGAGTAGGCTACCAATTTTGTCTGCGAATTGCTTTCACCCACGTTTTTTTTTTTTTTTCAAGGTGTTTCCGAGTGAAAATCTGCAATTCACAAACAATACAGAATCATCCTGTCGATAATGCATAACATATTGCACCAAGTCTATCGCCGAAAAATCACTTAATATGTGTATTAAACATTTCTTTTCCTTGTTTTTTGCTTCTGCTATTCGAGAAACCACAACCAAACACCACACACGTACTCACCATTATACTGGTTTAAATCTTCCCATCCAGATGTACTGCTTAATTGGCATTTAACACCACAAAATCTTATTTTTGGATGCACATTTAACTCACACAGAGTAAAACCATCTATCAGTATTCATCAAATGCTAATTTTCTTTATGAACTATTCTTATTTAATATTAGAACCAGATAAACTGAAGGTTAATTCAAAACGCAGCGTTTCACTGTATTAATTATTATTATTATTATTATTATTATTATTATTATTTTTATTATTGTTGTTGTCATAGTAGAAGTAGTAGTTGTTGTCGTTGTCCTTATACAGAATTAAACAAAACGTGCAAACACTCACACAAATTCTGTATTGGCATCATTAATAATATTACGCAGCGTACATTTAGCAAAATAAATAAAAATGTGAATACATAGTAACGAAAGCACGAAAGAATGTAGTGTTTTACTTTATTACCATCGTCGTTAATACTATTACGCTTAGAAGAATGAAACAAATATCAAAACATGCTAATAGGGTTGACTGTATTACTGTCATTAATGTTATTACGCAGTATACGCTTAGCAAAATGAATTAAATATGAAAACATGGAACGAAAAATAATCAAACACGACGGCATGTGTTGTTTCACCATATTGTTATCATTAACATAATTACGCAGGATATGCTTATCGGAATAAATCAGAACATGAGAACAACGTAACGAAAATAAGCAAACGCGAGACCACGTGGTATTATTTGTATTATTATTATTATTATCATCATCATCATATGTATATTACGCAGTATTAGCTTATAAGCAAAACAAAACATACAAAGATCGAAAACGAAAAACATCATAACACGAGAACACGTAGTATTCCAATGTATTATTATTCTCATTAACATCATAAATAGTATATGCTTCGCAGAATTAGTGAAACAAGGATGCACCCTAACGAAGAAACAAACACGGGAGCACGCATAAGCCCGTTCCAGTTCGGGCTACCTTGATGGTGGTGTCGCTATGTTGCTGTTGGCTAAAGAATGACTACTGAGCGTTCTTGGGGAGTTGCAGGGGTCAAACGCATGGTACAGTCCGTCACTTAATTCTGGGAATTTATGTTGACGTTACGTTTATGACATTAACAATAGACAATAGGTAATATTTATCGGTTGCTCAATTACTGTTATGTCAGCACTGTTGTAATGGGGAATTAAGCATGATGCATCAAGACGCTTTTTTAAAGCACCTCTATTCTCTAACACTCGTGTAATGCACACTGATTTTCCACAGCATCTGTCCAGTGTATAACGCAACGGTTAATGTGAGCGTTCGCCGCCGGTAACATGAGGTGGGACATACAGCACTGCTTCACTGTATTGTCAACATTAATATTATTATGCAGTATTCGCTTAGCAGAATAAATCAAAACATGAAAATATAGTAACAAAAACATATAAATACGAAATCACGCAGTGTTTCAGGTATCAGTATTATTAATATAATTATGTAATATAAACATAAAAGAATAAAACAAAACAATTAAAACATTGTGACTAAAAGTATACAAACACAATAGCAGGTAGTGTTTAACTGTATTGTTATCATTAATTTCATGAATAGTATGCGCTAAGCAGAATAAATATAAAGATGAATATGTCGTAACGAGAAACATACAAGCAAGAGAGAACTTAATATTCACTATATTAGTATCATAAAATGACACAGTCTGCCTCCGTGGTCGAGAGGTCAGCGAGCTGACTTCTAACCAGTGGGTCCCGGGTTCGATTAGCCAGAATTATTCCCTATCCCCCACAGAGTCTGGAAGTTTGTATGTGAGTGTGAATGTGTGCGTGTTTGAGTGAAACAAAAATGATTTAAACCTACGTAAAAGAACCTACAAATAACTAGTTGTTTCAAGTGGAAAGCCCTCGATATGAACTTAGATGTTAAAGGGGGCTATATAAATGAAACAATAAAAAAAGACACAGTATACGCTTAGCAGAATAAAAAAAAAACATGGAAACATCGTAACGAAAAGAAATTTGATGTGTTTCTTTCACATGGCTTTCTCTACATCTCTGTAATAAATTATTGTTAAAAAGCTTTTTCGTCCATTTACCTCATGCTAATCGATTAGCAAACATGGACGTAAGTAGAAGGGAAATAAGGGATACCTAAAGTGATAGTCAAATATTTTAAAAGCTGATTCTCATCCGTTTTTATGCATGGCCAGGAGTTTACAAATTTCTGTGTGAGAAAAGTTTAAGTATTTTAAAACTGAAAAAAAATAACAAGGAATATTTCACAAATGGCAATTTCAAGAAAAAAAAATCTGATGTGTACCATTCACATGACTTTCTCCATATCCCTGCAACAAATAATTCTTAAAAAGCTTATACTTCTATTTACTTTATGCTAATCAGAAAAAATTAGCAGAAATAGTCTTATTACTCGCATCCTTGTAAGTAGAAGCGAAATAAGGGACAACCGTAGGCTAAAGTGATAGTCAAAAGCTGGTTGCTATGTCAATGAAGTTCCTTTGTCTATATGGATAGGAGTTGACAAGTTCCAGTGTGAGAAAAGTATACGTTTTTCATAGCAAAAACCAAAAATAAGGAATGTCACAAAAACGACGAACTCCACGAAAAAAAACGTATATAATATAAATTGTGTGTTTCAACGTGCTCTACATTTTTTGTGTTGTAAGTTTTTGTTCATCTCTTACGGTTTAGCAGTTATTCAAAATTTAGTAAAATTCATCCAGAATAAACTACTCTTCAGAGGCTATTCCCAGAAAATTCAAGATATACATTATATTTGTCAGGTAAATATGTTTAATATCCGAAATTTTAACCAAAATCGTTAGAGCCATTTTTGAGAAAATCAAAATGTTCGAAAAAAGTTCCATGTAAAGGGTAATTGGGGGTGGGGGGATTTTTCTCAAAATCTTCGTGTCGCATCCCTGGAAGATACTAAACTTAAATACCAAGCTTGGTATTTTACCTACTTTTCGTTTTTGAGTTATTGTGTTCACAGACACACGGACACACACACACACACACACACACACACACACTCGGACCTTTTTGTGAAAATGCTTTTTTTGGATATAGGGGACCCTAAAACATATATTTCCGGTGAAATCTTGGTATCGAATTTTTGGTGGAGTGCAATACTTTCTCTATATACTATGTACATAGTGCGTATGGAGAAAGTAATAACCAAAACAAAAACAAAAAAAAACAAAAACAAAAAAACGTATGACAAATTGTGTGTTTTAGCGAGAGCTATATTTTTGTTTAGTAAATATTTGTCTATCGCTTACGGTCTACTAGTTACATAAAATTCAGAAAAAATCATCTAGAATAAAGATGTCTTTAGAGGCTATTCCCAGAAAATTCAAGATATATACTTTATTTGCAATGTAAATATTTTAATATATTTACGGTATTTTAATTAAAATCATTAGAACCATTTTTTGAGAAAATCAAAATTTTCGAACTCATTTCCATGTAAAGGGCTTTGGGTGGGAATTTTTCTCAAAACCTTCGTGTCACATCCCTGGAAGGTACTAAACGTAAACACCAAGTTTAGTATTATACTGACTTTTCGTTTTTGAGTTATCGTGTTCACAGACACACGGATACACGGACACACGGACATACACCAGCTTTTATTTTTCTAAAAATGTTTTTTTTTATATACAGGAGACCCCAAAACATCTATTTCCGATGAAGTCACGGTATCGAATTTTTGGGTGGAATGCAATATCCGCTCTATACACTATGTAAATAGTAGAGTAGAGAAAATAATATGCAAATATGAGAGCACGTAGCTTTTCATTGTATTATCATTAATATTATTTCAGAGTATAAGCTTAGCAGAATAAAACAAAGCAGAAAACCATCGTAAATAAAAAAACATAACCAGAGCAGTAGTGTTTCAGGGTACTATTATCATTATTAGCATTACGTGGAATTACGCTTAGCAGAACAAAACAATGTGTGATAATACATGGCAATGAAAAATAGACAAACACGAGTGCACGTGGTATTTTGCTGTGTTATTATTAATATTATGACACTTAGGACTACAAATCAAAACATAAAAGCATCAAAACGAAAAATATGCAAACATAAGAGCAGGTAGTATAATGAAATTTTTACATAATTTCGTGTTTGCATTCTTTCGTTGTGACGCTTTAAAATCTTATTTACTATATTTAGTTTACAACGCATAATCATTATAATGATGATAATAATAAAGGTAGATGCTACGTGCTGTCAGTCCTTTTTCCAGATATTTCGTTAGAACGAGCATTCATATTTTGAGTTTTCTCTGCTATTTAAGTAAGTGAATAATATTAGTAATAATATAATGTATTGAAACATTACGTGCTTTTGTATTTGCATGTTATCACTTTTATGGTTTGTCTTATTTGCTATATTATAGTATGAAATAATAACAAACCACAATAATGATAATAATAATAATAGTGATAATAATAACAATAATAATTAATACTGCGAAACTGCGTACTCGAATGGGTGGTTTTTATGTGTAGTCGCATCATCCTTCCCCTAGTTAGACTTTACATACCCCCCCCCCCTAGGATTTACTAGGTGGTTTTTATTAAAGTATCTTAATGTTTTGATATATCCTTCAGTTGTTCTGGTCTGTAATATGAAATAGTAATATCGTTTACACAGTTACAATGCTACCAATTGGTGAACACTAATAGGTGACTTTATTCTCCCAAAAATAAAGGCTCTGTAACTGAAGTTTTCGGTATCTTGTATAAAATATATATATATATATATATATATATATATATCTGTGTGTATGTTAGTGTCTGGAACAACATAATTCCAAACGAAATTTCAAATAAATACTAAACTGTTACTGAAGTCCAGTAACCCACGACCAAAACTACATTTTACAAGGAAAAAAATAATATTTTTCATTTTCTTTAAAATGTTTCTAACGACTTTGATTTGAATGTCATACATGTAATATATTTGAATAGTAAATAAACTGCATATCCTGTATTTTCTGGAAATCCCGCGAAGTCCCCTTCATTCGGAAGGGAAGTTGTATGATTTTATATAACCGGAACGCCATAAGAGGTAGACCAAAGCGTAATACATAGAAAGGTACATAGATTTGAAGTCACCGGAAATCAAAACATGTATTTCTGGTGAAATTTCTATATTAAATGTTTAAGATTTCTTATACTTTATATGTACTTTATAAGTAGATTATAAAGAAAATTACACTAGTCACACGTGCTCAGTTTATGTTTTTCTGCTCTAAAATATGTTTACCTCAACATTACGCTAGCTACCTTAGACATAGCTACTTATTTTCTTTACCACATATAGTAATAAGGGGAAGTATTGTATTGCACCCCAAAATTTGGTTTCAAGGGATTTCACCGGAAATATACGTTTTGAGACTCTCTGAACTAAAAAATTTATAGTTTTTTTCACATTAGCTGTGTATGCGATAGGAACTAGATAGGTACAGTCAGACTGAAAAATTCAATGCCATAGTTGGGATTTGAAGCACGGATTTTCAGGCCTTTAGCCGGTTACTCTGACCACTGAGCTACCATGTAGCATGCCAACAGAGTATTAAATTTCATAATTAATTTCATAATTAACACCAGCAGACCTAGTGGTTGGTTATACTATGAAGCCCGGGACTTAAAATGCTAATTTTATATGTTGCCATTGGGTATGCCATCTAAAAATAATTTGTGATCACCTTATAGTTAATCGAGGAACATGTGCGTCAGATGAGGAGTTTAATATCGTGGCAGTATTTTGCTATTGTAGCTCAGTGGTTAGACCAACCGACTGGAGACCAGGAGATCCATGGTTCAATTCCCGGCTATAGCACTGAATTTTTTCAACCTGACTCAACCTATCAAAAAAGAAGGACCGTGATTAGAAGAACGGCCCCGTTTGTATGTGTGTGTGTGTTAACAAAACAACTTTAAAACAAATTTCGGTTAGAAGTCAAATATGATTTAGATATCACTCACCTTCCAAGGATGTGATACGAAAGATTTTCAAGAAAATTCCGCTATCCCAAACTGTCATTTATCTATTAAGAAAATGTTTCCAAAATTCAGATTTTCTCAAAGATGCCTCGACCATTTTGATTAAAATAGCAAACGTTTAAGATGTCTGTATGACAAATTAAATGTATATCTTGAATTTTCCGGTAATGGTCCCGGAAGACCTCGTCATTAAGGATGACTTTTGCATAACAGTAAAAAGTAGACAAAATCTTCCTGTAAAAAAGTACATATTTTTAAGCTATACACAATATGTCATGTATTATATTGGAGAGTTAATCATTTCCAAGACAGTCCTATTGGTTTGCATTTTAAAATACTTAGGTTTCTCAAATGGTATTCGTTACATTAGAGTACAGAACTTCAAAGTAATTGCATACCTACCCGGTCTTAAAGGATTACACGATCCCTTAAGGGTTTGGCCACACTAAGAGTATAGAATTTCAAAACCATTTAGGGACGCTGGAAGTGAATTATTAATACAAACTGCTTCTGTAGTAAATGTTTATTGGAACTTTGGGCATTCAGAGATAATCATTATTACATGTTCCCTTTTGCAGCAGACTCTACATGTTTTTACTTTCTCTATAGGCTCTATGTACATAGTGAATAGAGAATGTATTGCACTCCACCAAAAAATTCGATACCAAGATTTCACCGGAAATATATGTTTTAGGGTCCCCTTTATCTAAAAAAAGTGTTTTCGGAAAAAGGTCCATGTGTGTGTGTGTCCGTGTGTCCGTGTGTCAGTGTGTCCATGTGTCCATGTGTCTGTGAACACGATTACTCAAAAACGAAAAGTCGGTAAAATAACAAACTTTGTATTTAAGTTTATTAACTTCCAGGGATGCGACACGAAGCTTTTAAAAAAAAAATCCCCCACCCCCAACTATCCTTTACATGGAACTTTTTTCGAAAAGTTTGATTTTCTCAAAAATAGCTCTAACGATTTTGTTTAAAATTTCGTATATTAAAGATATTTACCTGACAAATAAAATGTATATCTTGAATGTTCTGGAAATAGCCTCTGAAGAGTAGTTTATTCCGGATGAATTTTACTAAATTTTGAATAACTGCTAAACCGTAAGAGATGGACAAAAACTTAGAGCACGTTAAAACACAAAATTTACATTATATACTTTTTTTTCGTGGAGTTCGTCGTTTTTTGTGACATTTCTTATTTTTGGTTTCTGTTATGAAAAACTTATACATTTCTCATACAGGAATTTGTCAACTGGTGTCTATACAAACAAAGGAACTTCAGTGACATAGCAGCCAGCTTTTGATTATCATTTTTACCTATGGTACTGCCTTATTTCACCTCTACTTACAAGGAAGCAAGTAATATGGCTATTTCTGCTAATGTTTTACTGATTAGCATGAAGTTAATAGAAGTATAAGCTTTTTAAGAATATTTTGTTGCAGGGATATAGAGAAAGTCATGTGAATGGCACACATCAGATTTTTAGGTCATCATTTAGGCCATGTTTGCGGTGCACATGTCAATATACGACCGACAATCGGGTTAGTAAGCCTAGAAACTTATCTGACTGTAGTATCATTGATTATTTATGTAAAAAGTTTTTGTGTTTAAATTTTATTCAGGGTTTTATTTGTATAACCAGCCCTGTGCTTACTTATAAACCTGTAAATAATATCTATATAGAATAACTGGATTATGACAAAATATTTTTACTTTCTCTACATACTATGTACATAGTGTATAGAGAAGGTATTGTACTGCACCTATAAATTCGATACCAAGATTTCACGGGAAATACATGTTTTGAGATCCCCTGAATGCGTTTTTAGAAAAATGTTGGCGTGTGTCTATGGGCAGCATAGCTCAAAAACGAAAATACCGTTAAATACCAAACTTGGTATTTAAGTTTGGTATCTTCCAAGGATGCGATACGAAGATTTTTAAGAAAATCCCTTCACCCACAACTACCTTTTATATGGAAAAATATTCGAAAATGATCATTTTTTCAAAGATATCTCTAACGATTTTGATTAAAATACCGTATATCAAAGCTTTTTATATGGCAAATAAAATGTATATCTTGAATTTTCTGTGATTAGACTTTAAAGACCCCTTTATTATGAATGCATTTTGTTGAATTTTGCATAGCGGTAAACCGTAAGAGATAGACAAAAATTTCGACATAGAAATGTAGAGTTCGATAAAACATACAATTTATGTCATATACATTTTTTTCGTGGATTTGGCTGTTTTCGAGATATTCCTAGTTATGTATTTCAGTTTTAAAATACTTAAAGCTTTTCTCATATGGGAATTTGCCAGCGCTAGGTCACGGAAAGAAACGGATTTCAGTCCTATAGCAATCACATTTCAAAACATTTGACTGTCGGTTTAGCCTAATGCATTCCCCTATTTACCTCCTACTTATAAAGAAGTAATAAAACGTTCCTGCTAATGTTTTAGAATGAAGTAGAAAAATAAGCTTGTCAGCAATAATTTGTTACAGAGATGTAGAGAAAGTCTCGTGAATGAAGCACATCAGAGTTTTACTTTCTCTACACATACTATGTACATAGTGTATAGAGAAGGTTTTGTAATGCACACAAAAATTCAATAACGGATTTCACCGGAAATACATGTATTAAGACCCCCTGAATCCAGAAAATGCCTGTGTGTGTCTGTCCGTCTGTCTATGTCTGTGGCTGTGTGTATATATGTGTGTGTATGTGCCTGTGGGCAGCATAACTCAAAAACGAAAAGTCCGTTAAAAACCAAACTTGGTATTTGGGTTTGGTATCTTCCAAGGATGCCACACGAAGATTTTCAAGAAAATCCCCCCCCCCTCAAACTACCTTTACATGGAACTTTTTTCGAAAAATTTGATTTTCTCAAAAATGGATCTAAAGATTTTGATTAAAATGTCCTAGATTAAACATATTTACATGACAAATAAAATGTATGTTAAATTTTCTGGGAATAACCTCTGAAGACTACTTCATTCTGCACGAATTTTACGGAATTTTGCATAACTGCTACATCGTAAGAGATGGACAAAAACTAACCACACAGAAAATGTAGAGCACGTTAAAACACACAATTTATGTTATAGATATTTTTTTCGTGGAGTTGATCGTTTTTCAGATATTCCTTGTTATTGGTTTCAGCTTTGAAACACTTATACTTTTCTCATACAGGAATTTGTCAACTCCTGCCCATACAAAGAAAGGAACTTCAGTCACACATAGCAACCAGCTTTGAACTATCACTTTAACCTACGGTACTCCCTTATTTCGCTTCTACTTACAAGGAAGCAAGTAATAAGGTTATTTCTGCTAATTTTTTCTCGATTAGCTGGAAGTAAATAGAAGCATAAGCTTTTTAATATTTTTTGTAGATATATAGAGAAAGGCTTGTGGATGGAACACATCAGTTTGTTTTTCCTAAAAATATTCATACTTTGACCTTAATTTGTAATTAAAGTGATTATTTAATATATTACTACTACACATCAATTTATTCGCCAGCTCACACTACCATCTTAGAAGATAGTAATAAACTGTGGTTGAACGTAGTTATACTAAACTAAAGCTGAAGATTAACGTTTATAATACGCAATAAAATAAATGATAGCTAAATCATGAACGTGGATGTAAATCTCGTTTAAAATACCGGAGTAAAATAAATACTATTCACCGCTGCTGGTAGTACTTCAAGTGTAGAAAGAAAGATCAGACCCACCTGCCTCTATGCCCTTTAGAAATGCCCGCATTTCTTCATTCTTGAAGGGTTCAAATGAAGCCATTCAGCACTTCTGAATCACTCATTCCATTGCTTTAACAGCATAGCAAATACAATAAAGTGGTGCGGGGCAAAGATATAACCCTAAATAAATAAACACAGAGATAGCTGAGGTTGTTCATTTCAAATATATTTATAATGGAGAGTTGACAGAGACAGATTGCCAAGAGGTTGAAGCACTGAATATTCCACTTTGGCAGGTTTTAATTGATCTGTTTATTTTATATTGCAGAAGTAAAAGTACCTATAGCCTTTGCTGTCGTATTTGAATTCATTTACTACGCATTTATTTCAGTAACAAGTTTCACGTATTTGAGGATTAGCTAGGTTCTATTTATCATAGTGTATCTTCCAAAATATACATCACACAATGCAACAGTTTTACGAGCTTGCATATTCCATTCACATGACTTTCTCAGCCTGTTTTGCAAACAAACTATTCTTACAAGATATCAATCTTATATTTATTTCACTATAACTGAAATAAACATTGAAATACTCTTATTACACAGTTCCATAAAACTGAAAGGAAAATAAAGGAATGCACTAAGCTAAAGGGATAATCAATCTTTTGAAGGTCGTCCTAACGATTAACTTTAAAATTTGGCTCTCATTGCATGTTCAGAAGTAAAATAAATGAAAAACGGATATCAAATTCCAGAAAAGTATAAAATTGAAATCAATAGCAGGAAACGGTTAACTTTATAAAGAAGTGAATGACGTAAATTCTGTGTTTTAACACGAGCAACATATTTTTTGAAGCAATTTTGTCTCTGTTCTACTCTTTACCAGTTATGCAAAAGCATTCAGATAGAGCGACTTCAGAGGTTTTTCCCAGAAAATTCAAGATGAACAGTTTATTTGTCATGCAAGCATCTTTAATACGGTATTACTTTCTCTACACTATTATGTATATAGTGTATAGAGAAGTACTGTAATGACCTAATAATTCGATTCCGATATTTCACCAGAAATATAAGTTTTGAGACACCCCCTGAATCCAAAAAAAAAAGAAGAGTTTTTAGAAAAATATCCGTGTGTATCTCAAAAACGAAAACACCGTTAAATACCAAACTTGTAATTTAAGTTGTGTCTTCCAGGGATGAGACATGAGGTTTTTCAAGAAAATGCCCACACCCCAATTACATTTTACATGGAAAATTTTTCGAAAATTTTGATGTTCTCAAAACTTGCTCTAACGATTTTGATTAAAATGTCGAATATTAAAGATATTTACATGACAAATAAAATGTATGTCTAGAATTTTCTGGTAATAGTCTCTGAAGATATCTTTATTCAGGATGAATTTGCGGAATTTACTATAACTGGTAAACCATAAGGCAGACAAAAAAAAAAAACGCTTATTTGATGTGGAGCTTGTTAAAACACGCACTTTATGTTATACATATTCTTTCGTGGAGTTGATAGTTTTTGTGATATTCCTTGTTATTGGTTTCAGCTTTAATATATTTAACTTTTCGCATATATACATACAGACAAAGGAATTTCAATCACATAGCAACCAGCATTTGAATGTCATTTTAGGTCTAGTATATTTCCCTTCTACTTATAAGGAAGTAAATAATAAAGCCATTTCTGCTATATTTTTCTCAATTAGCATGGATAAAATAGAAGAATAAGCTTTTTAACAATATTTTATTATAGGGATGTAGAGAAAGTCAGAACCTTTTATCAAAATCCATAGAAAATTTGGAATTTTTCCGCATTTTGGAAGAGGCTGAACTTAAATATCAAGCTTGGTTAAAGATTTGAAACTTTACGGTGTTGGTTATTAATGATGATTTCATGAGAGCTATCAATGAAGTCATCATTATCAAGTTTCAAATTTAAGTGACTCTTCAATTTCTAGCCATCAGAGATACACACGTTTCTATAAAGTGCTTTTTGGATACAGGGGACCCTAAAATGTGCATTTACAGTGATATTTAGGTATATAATTTTTGAGTGAATTACAATACCTTTTCTACCTATGTACTAAGTATGAAGTAGAAAAAGTAAAAATATACTATGCTTTTCCTTCACACTGTAGTCATTGCAATGCTTCTCGTGCGCCGGAGGTTGTCTCTCGGGCTCCCGCCAAAATAATTATAATCACCCTGGAAAGGCCTTACGTACTCATAATTGCACTTACTATGATACTCTGATGTGCTCCATTCACACGACTTTCTCTACATCTCTGCAACAAATTACTGTTAAAAGGCTTATTCTTCCATTTACTTCATGCTAATCGAGAATAATTAGCAGAAATATTCTTATTACTTGCTTCCTTCTAATCAGAAGTGAAATGAGGGAGAACCATAGATTAAAGTGATATTCAAAGAGACCAAGAGTTGACAGATTCCCCCATGAGAAAAGTAAATCTGAATCCAATAACAAGGAGTATCTCAAAAACGATCAAATATACATAACATGAATTGTGTGTTACAACAAGTTCTACAGTTTCTGTTCAGTATCTAAGCTTTTGTGCATCTCTTAGGATGTACCAGTTATTCCGTAAAATTCATCCAGAATAAATCAGTGTTTAGAGGCTATTTCTAGAGAATTGGAGATATATTTTATTTGTCAGGTAAATAAATTTAATATTCGATATTTTCATTAAAATCGTTAGTCATTTTTGAGAAATCAGAAATCTTTAAAAAAGTTCCAATTAAAGGATGATTGGGGGTGGGGGGCTGTTCTTGAAAATATTCGTGTCGCATCTTAGGAAGATACCAAACTTAAATACCAAGTTTGATATTTAATGGTCTTTTCGTTTTTGAGCTATGCTGTCCACAGAAACACACATACACATAGACAGACAGGCACACATGGACATTTTTCTAAATATGCCTTTTTGGATTCAGGGGATCCTAAAACATGCATTTCCTGTAAAATATCAGGAACCTCCACACATTTCTGGTATATTCTCAGCAAATTTTGATTTAAATTCAAGAATCCAATGCCTAACATTTAATGACATTCTCGCCAGAAGTTCTTAGAATGTATGAGGTTTGCTGAATTTTCTTATTGCTTTCTCTACACGTACTATGTACATAGTGTATAGAGAAGTTATTGCACTCCACCAAAAAATTCGATACCGAGATTTCACCGAAAATATATGCTTTAGGGTTCTCGGTATCCAAAAAAGGTATTTTCAGATAAAGGACCGTGTGTGTTTGTGTGTGTCCGTGTGTGCATGTGTCAATGTGTCCGGGCGTCCGGGTGTCTGTAAACACAACTCAAAAACTAAAAGTTGGTAAAATACCAAACTTGGTATTTAAGTTTAGTATCTTCCAGAAATGCGACACGAAGATGTTGAGAAAAATCCCCCCACCCCAAACTACCCTTTACATGGAACTTTTTTAAAAAATGTTGGTTTTCTAAACAATGGTTCTAACAGTTTTGAATAAAATACCGCATATTAAAGATATTTACCTGACAAATAAAATGTATTTTTTGAATAGCCTCTGAAGACTACTTTATTCTGAGTGAATTTTACGGATTTTTGCATAACTGCTAAACCGTAAGGGATATACAAAAACTTACTCCACAAAAATGTAGAGCACTTTAAAATACTCAATTTATGTTGTATGCATTTTTTTCGTGGAGCTGATCATTTTTGAGATATTCCTTGTTTTTTTTTAAGGCTCGAAAAACTTAACTTTTCTCATACAGGAATTTGTCAACCTGTGTCAACTTCAGTCACATAGCAACCAGCTTTTGACTATCGCTTTAACCTATGCTGCTCCCTTATTTCCCCTCTATTTACAAAGAAATAAGTAATAAGACTATTTCTGCTAATTTTTTGTCGATTAGCATGAAGTAAATAGAAGCATGAGCTTTTTAAAACTAACTTGTTGTAGAGATGTAGAGAAGGTCATGTGAATGGAACACATTAGATTTTTTTTAAGTGATCATCAAAATCTGGTTGATTTTTGCAATTGAATTCTGCAAAATAGTAGATTAAGTGTCCCAGTCTTTAATATTCTTCTTTGACAAAGCATGGGTCTATTAATATGGTTATCTTCTGTCGCAAAACAATTGTCTCCTATCAATTAGATCAAATTGACATAAGAGTGGATTAAACTACGAAGACCGAGACTTCAGGTACTTAAGAGATTGTAAAGTTGTTTTTGGGTATGCCATCTCAAAATAATTTAAAATCACCTTGTGGTTTACCAGGAAACATGCGAGTCGTTTGGGGAATTTAATGCCGTGTCGGCATATTTTCATGGTAGCTCAGTGGTCAGAAAAATTAGCTGGGGACCAGGAAATCCGTGGTTCAAGTTCCGGTTATGGCAGTGAATTGAAGTCCTGTCCTATACACGGCCTGTGTGGAAACCATTAACTAACAATAACAATAATAATAGTTGTACCTGTTTTAAGGGAGTTCATATTTGATAAATACACTTCTATCAAAGATTGAGCTGGCTTGAATATATTAGGGAACTTACTCCCCAACATACTGAAAATGCGGGCATCTAAAACATGGGGTGCTGACTCCGTCGTATTACTCCTCGTATACACATCGATTTTTACTTTCTCTATACGTTCTATGTACATAGTGTATAGAGAAAGTATTGCACTCCACCCAAAAATTCGATACCGAGATTTCACCGGAAATATATGTTTTAGGGTCCCCTGAATCCAAAAAAAGCATTTTCAGAAAAAGGTCCGTGAGAGTGTGTGTCCGTGTGCCCGTGTGCCTGTGTGTCCATGTGTCCATGTGTCTGTGAACACGATAACTCAAAAACGAAAACTCGGTAAAATAAAAATACCAAACTTAGTATTTAAGTTTAGTATCTTCCAGGGATGCGACAGGAAGATTTGGAGAAAATTTTCCCCACACCAAACTATCCTTTACATGGATTTTTTTTCGAAAATTTTGATTTTATAAAAAATGGCTGTAACGATTTTGATTAAAATATCGTATATTAAAGATATTTACCTGTCAAATAAAATGTATATTTTGAATTTTCTGGGAATAGTCTCTGAAGACTACTTTATTCTGAGTGAATTTTACGGAATTTTGTATAATTACTAAGCCGTAAGAAATGGACAAAAACTTACCACACAAAATATGTAGAGCACGTTAAAACACACAATTTGTGTTATATACATTTTTTTCGTGGAGTTGGTCGATTTTGAGATATTCCTTGTTTTTTTGGTTTCAGCTTTGAAAAACAACTTTTCTCATAAAGGAATTTGTCAACTCCTGTCCATACAAATAAAGGAACTTCAGTAACGTAGCAACCAGCTTTTGTCTATCACTTTAACCTATGGTACTTCCCTATTTCTCTTCTACTTACAAGGAAGCAAGTGATAAGACTATTTCTGCTAATTTTTTGTCGGTTAGCATGAAATGAATAGAAGCATAAGCTTTTAGACAATAATTTGTTGCAGAGATGTAGAAAAGTCATGTGAATGGAACACATCAGATTTTTATTTTATTTTTACTTTCTCTATACGTACTATGTACATAGTGTAGAGAGAAAGTATGGCACTCCACCCAAAAATTCGATACCGAAATTAGAAAAAGGTCTGCGGCAGTGTATTTAGACAGAGTAGCTCAAAATCGAAAATCCTGTTATATGCCAAACTTGGTATTTAAGTTTTTTAACTTCCAAGGATGCGACACGATGCTTTTGAAGATTATCCACACCAAACTACCCTTCAAATCGAAATAGTTTTGAACATTTTATTTTTCTAAATAATAGCTCTAACAATTTTGATTGAAATCCGTTTACATGACAAATAAAATATATATTCTTAATTTTTTGTGAATATCTCCTAAAGTCGTTTTCATTCTGAATGAGATATGCATAAGTGGTATAAACAACTTCTTTTCGTAGCCAGTTTACCCTCACCGCATTTAGGACTGGATTAACAAACGAATGCCTAGAGCTCAGAAGCCTGTCGTGGAGCCAACGGCACAAAACCACAGAATGGAGAACCTGCAACGAATGGTTGGCCCGTAGCCAGACATGAGCGTGAGGAAGTGAATGATATGGAATGCAAGCCAAATGGATGATAAGAAAGGTGATGCTGGAACAGTTAGTGGAATCAGTGGCGGGGGAAACCGGAGGCCCGCAGAAAACCCACCCAGGCGCCGCTTTGTGCATCACTAATCCCACATGCCGGGACTCGGGATCGAACCCTGGACGCCTAGGTGGAAGGTGAGTGGTCTAACCATTCTGCCTATAGACAAAAACACTCCACAAAAACTGTAGATCTCGTTAAAATACACAATTTTGTCATATACATTATGTCATCTGATTTCAGTTTTAAAATACTTAAACTGTTCTCAAATGGGAAGTCCTCGTGTTTTATTCCCGGTCATGGAAACAGAACTAGATTTTTGTGACCATCGCATAGCGATAGCGTTTAAAAGCTTTGACTATCGCTTTAGACTACTGAATTCCCTTATTTCCCTCTACTTATAAGGAACTAAGTAATAAGACCATTCCTGCTAAGTTTATCTCGTTTAGTATAATTTATATAAAACAATCTTTTGTAAGAATAATTTGTTGTAGAACAAAGAGAAACTCATGTGAAACGAATACATCAGATTATTTTAAGGAAGTGTCAAGAGTGTTAAGCTTGTCTCAAGTTAAAATGAGAGTAAATTTCGCTGTGTTAATTTCTGTAGTTTTATTAATTCTCCAACAATATTTATAAACTTCTTACAAGGAATCCTATTGCATATAACATTTAATCAAAAGTTCTTGCTTTAAAGTGGATATAATGGGAATCTTAAGATAATTATTAATTATTATTATTATTATTATTATTATTATTATTATTATTATTATTATTATTATTATTATTATTACCATCTGTTAATCTTATTTATTATTCACAAATGTTTCCTTATTTGCGTTTGTGTTGCTACTTGTTCTTACGAATACTTTATATGTGACATCCTTTAATTTGTAGATTGCAGGTGTTAATGTACTATAAATTTGTTAGTCTAACAAAAGCTATCGGTATAACCGCGCAGTTAAGGCCACTCTAAATAAATCAATGTAAAAAATGCTTCTGCTTTTCATATAGCCTGCTGTTCCTGGTAGCGCCTTTATTCTGGTCTTTAAATGCTCGGCCTTTCTTTCTCTGTATTTTTAAGTCTTCCTTTCATAAAGGAGGTATTCTCCTTTCTTCCTCCTTTTGTGGTTTCTATGCCTGCCTTTAAAATCAAGTTTTTTTTAGTTCCCAATTCTGTATGTGTATTGCAGAACACGGTGAAGTCTAGATTTTTAATTTAATTTATCAGACGTTTCCCTTGAAAAGAAAAATGCTAAACTACGTGTTGCATTTGCAGATTCTGTTTCGGCAAGTTCTCTAAAGTTTGTGTTCATAAAATGTTAAATAATAATTACTTAATTACTATTCCACCAGTTCATCATCATCGTAGACATTTTCATTTCCGATATAAAGTAGAGCAACGGAAATATGCGGCATAAGAGAATTAAATGTACGATAGCAATCTATAGCAATATTATAAACACAGACATTGTTTGTGTTGAAGTAATAAAACCCGACAAACAAATAAGAGCAAGTTAATAATAAAACATGAGAAGAAACGAATGAAGTATAACAAATTAAATAAACAAGAAAAAATTACGCAAATAAACAGAGGGAATTTAAGGATATAAAGTAATAAATAGAATGCAACCACGATTAAAATCAGAATCAATTCTACTTAAATAAAGTAAATACGAAAGATCAGAAATCCAGCAAGGGAAAGGCAAGACAAGCCATTAGGAACTAAAGGAAGCTGATATTTAAAACCCTAGAAACTCCGAGCTGCTGACAATGAAGGGAAAAACCCAGAGGAAAGTTACGCTCCATTAAACACAGAATGTGTAATTAACATAACTCCATGGCACGACAGCTCACGGGGAACTTTGGCCTACCGCCCGGCCGCTGCGTCCCCTATCTCGGTCCACTATAGACGTCATGGATGGAGTGCAGTATTGGAGGATGAGACGTGGTCTGCGCCTCGAGCCCCTCCCGGCCGGTTAATGCGGTCCTCACGACCTGGAGCCGCTACTTCTCCATCAAGTAGCTCCTCAATTGGCCCCCCAGGGACATCACGAGGCTGAGTGCACCCCGGTCCAGGTCTCCCAGCGGGGGAAAAATCCCCACGCCGGTACTGGGGATCGAACCCAGGTCTCCTGCTTGAATGTGTAATTAGGCGTGTTAAAATGCTAATAACCGTAAGAACATAGCATGGCGTCTAAAATTTTGAGACCGAATGAAAACGTGACAAAAAAATAAAAATGCAACATATACTCAGGCAATAAAATCGGTGAAAGTAACCAAAATAGACACATCCTAGAAAATGGGCGGCGAATAGACTCTTGTCTAGCTGCCGGAGATTCGAAAAGACGGTGTTCACATCTGCTGACACAGTGTAGTGAACCCGAGGTTCCTGTTATAGCTCGTAGCATAACGTTAGTACACAAGTCCGCGATGTGAAGAAGTTGATTAACATGGGAAGAGAATTAAGAGGGAGAATAGT
This sequence comes from Hymenopus coronatus, assembly GCA_030762935.1. Taxonomy (NCBI): domain Eukaryota; kingdom Metazoa; phylum Arthropoda; class Insecta; order Mantodea; family Hymenopodidae; genus Hymenopus; species Hymenopus coronatus. Next base: position 64,280,051 of record CM060897.1, on the reverse strand, counting down.
GGAAGATGAAATATTTAATTTAATTTGTGAACGGTTTTTGGCAAGGCTCGGCCCCGAAACAAGTTCTTGAAACTTGGACTTGCGAAATATCAAGACCGGGACAGTAAAGGGCATTCAGAAACCAGTGAGAGGATATCATTCAGGTTTTTCCCCGCAAACCCTGAGATCATCGTACCATTTCCTAAGCTAGCCGGCAATCCAACCTTTTCCTTCTCCCCCTCCAAAGTCACAAACCGAAACCGCCGCTGTCTGCAGACATAGTGTAATTTCTGAAGTTTTAATAGTTCTTATATACTTGTGGAACAGTATTCTTCCCAAAGGACATAGACAATGTGTTTCTCACATAAACTACTAAGTTATCTAAAAAACTAAACGGATTTACATTTATAATAGAGTACAAAAAGATTGGAGTGTTAAAGGACTATGCTTGTTAGTAAGCATTAGACTAGTCTTTGTTGTGTCTTTCTCTCTATTTTATTTTACACCGCTTTAATTATGTGTGTGGCTTGGTGTGTGGTGCACAGCTTCTAGGTCTCATCTCTGTACCAGAGACCTTAGTGCTAGGCAACTGTACCTGCTGACGGGCAGATGACTGCTGCGGCGCATGCCAGCTAATGGTATCTTTATTTCTACACGTGCCCTACGGGTGGCATAGGGTATCTCCGGTCTTCCTGTTTTTATTATCCCTGGATAGATGGAAACGCATTCACCATTACTCTCTATTTTGATGTTTACTATTGTTTTAGCGTTAAGACAGAACTTTGGGTGGTGACCTTAAATATAAAATCCGTTATTTACTTTTGCAATTAAGGGAAATTACGAAATACACAGTCAGATCGGTCGGGCCATGGGATTTGAGCCCAACACAAACGTTGCCCCAGAGCTACTGTGTTCGGCTCTTCATTGATGTTACTATATGAAAATCGATACGTTCCATTCACATGACATTCTCCACATATTCTGTGATAAACTATTTTTAGAAAGCTTACTCTTCTAATCTTTTCAAACTATCATGAAAAACATTAGCAGAAAAGGTCTTATTACTTAATTTCTTATATATAGAAGGGAAACAAGGAAATATACTAGGCTAAAGCGATAGTCAAACCTTTAAAAACTGTCGCTGTGTGATTGAATTTCGATTCTCTTTGCATGACCTGGAGTAAAACAAAGGAAGCAGGAATGGCAAATTCCTATTTGAGAAAGGTTCAGGTGTTTTAAAATTTAAACCAATGACAAGGAATATCTCGGAAACCACAGAACAAGAAAATGTATCTGACAAATTGCGCGTTTTAACGTGATCTATATTTTTTTGTGCAGTAAGTTTTTATGTATCCCTTATGGTTTATTAGTTATGCAAAAACCATCCAGAATGAAGAGGTCTTCAGAGGCTATTCCAGAAAATTCAACACATGCATTTTATTTGTCAAGTTAATATACTTACTATAGGTAAGTAAGTATTTTAATCAAAATCGTTATATCCATTTTCGATTCAATTCCTGTTGAACTGGTCAACCCTGAAGTTGGTCTGTTCTCGTGGTTCGGTAAGTGAATGCTGGCCTGGATTATGATTTGTTTTACTCATTTTCTTTCATTTGTTTCTTTTAATTTTGTACTTTAGCTTGGTGGTCGCTGACATGCTGAGTATGCGGTGGACGCAGTTGAGGAGAGAATTATTTTTTCTGTTCGAACATATCAGTTAGGGTTAGAGTTAGGTATGTGCAACAGAGGGGGACTTCGGATCACTTAAACTTACATAGAAGGAATAGACTGAGGGAACAACAAGAGACTACAGGCTGCAGGCTGTCATGCCATTGAGACGCGCGGAAGCCTGTAGCAATTCCAAGCTCAAAGACACTTGTTAATTCTTTTGCTGTAGAAAAGAGGGCAATTAACGACCAGGCATTCTTCTAGTGTCCACGAGAAGTAATCTTTCCTTTATTCATGCATCCACTCCATCTGTTCTGCATAGCCATACGCTACGAATATACAATTACACCTGCAAGATTAGAAAACAACAGAATAATGGTGAAGCGATAGAAAGGAAGTCGAGATAGAGGAGAAACTACTCCAGCATTCACCTACTGACTCCGAAGAAACCACCAACTAGACCGGGGTTCCCAAAATTGCGGTTGAAAACCGGCGTATGGCGATGGATTTTCTCAAGTGTAAAATCCTTGTTATGAAGGGAAGAAAAGTTGGTAACCACATGTCATTGATTTCCGGCACATAAGCTTGAAATTCTGAGAAAATATTAATCAGTTTTGCACGCCCAATACAGAATGTTAACCATAAAAGTTAAAAGAGTGCACATAAAAAAAAAAAACAATTTGAATTTCCGGGCAAGCCACGAACAAGATAATGTAAAGTTGGTCAGTTGAACGGAAATTGAATTTGTGGTCTCTCGAATCTCATTGACTACTTTCTCAGCCATCCGGCTCTCTAGGGATCAGTCGTTATCATGCGCCATCTCGCTGGCTGAAGATGTTTAATCTGAAAACATTACGGATCCTACTGCGTTCCGCTCGCCAACATTTATATCTGACCATCCTTCGTATTCTCTTGCCTCATCGCTTCCTTCCGGAGATTATGTAGACACAACAAAACTTGACTGCAGTGCTATCGGACTCTAATCCAAACACCATCGTATAAAGAAACAGATGTGTTTAAAATGGTGTTTTATTTATGGACGCTGTGGTTCTCACGTACCATTCAATACTGGGCGTGAAAGACTTTAAATTTGCTCAGATGCCTCTTTTTCAGGTTTGAGGTTCTTTTACGTGCCGTAAATCTTCGACACGGAACCAACGGCTTTACTTCCCTACCGAAGGAAGCCTGCTGAGGATTTTGCGCCCGAAAAAATCCATCGTCCTCCGCCGGGTTTGAACTCGCGACTTTGGGTATATGAAGTTAGCATGGTAACAATTATTCCACGGGGTGCACAGAGATCTGTTTGTAATATGACATTGGGTTAGAGAGCTAAAGATTTATGTTCTTTATTTTCTTCTGATCTCAATTATCTAATCTTATTCCTCAATGGCTTAGTAGAAAATATAATTGTGATGAGCTTAGTAAGTAATATATAATTCTATTTCCTTTATATTTCTAATGCACATTGTATTCCATGTCTCGCAGAGCCCATATAGGCGATCGCTTTTTTGTAAAAGTCCTCTCGGAACATTGCTGTTGTGATTTCGGTGTGTGATTTTTTCAAAGAAAAGTTTTCAAGAACTTATCAATAAAAAGAATCTCCATAGAATCGGGAAATATCGGTCACTCGGAGGTGACAGTAGGCCATGTTGGACTGAGTGGCAACGTGAGGGTAGCCACGCTCGTTGTGAAGCTTCTGGTCGAACACGTCTAATCACCACAAAAGATCGCCGTATTCTGTTCCAGACCCATCGCATTCGGGAACATGTAATCAACTCACTGCAACGCCCCGGGAATTTCCGTACCACCAAATGGAGGCTGAAAACAGCCTGAGCTGCTATTAACTCCATAACAGAAACGACTATGTTTTGAGTGGTGTCGTGTACACGAAGAATGGACTGCTGCTGAGTGGCGTCGCATTCTGTTTAGTGATGAATCTCGGATCTGAATTACTTAGGATGATACAGTATGCGAGTATGGCGGCAACCTGGATAGACGTTTCATCTGCCTATATTTTGGAGAGGCACGGAGGTGTCCTTCTTCTTCTTCTTCATTTACGATACAGATTCCCGTTATTTCTCTGGGCACACTTCAGATTGGGGCTTATTGTGCTATCTATATCATTTAGAGCCAACCCATTACATCTGCATCTCTGAAAAAGGAGTGCAGTTTTGCAATGGGTATGAATGATGCTTCTTCTGGTTCTATAAACATTTCCCCAAAAGCTTTGTATCTCTTGCGAGTCGAAGCTTCTCAGGAGCATAAAATGTGTTAGTCTGTTTCAGTCTTCTTCCTGCAAAGTCTGCGGTCTAAGTTGCCCTGAAGCACCCCAATTGTGTTGAGATGTTTTTTCACAGCGGCGTGCCCTGTGAGGAAAGCAGTAATAGTTCTCAGCTGAAGTCTGCTACATTTTAGCAGGATGTCAGATCTCTCCTTACATAGCCGTTTGGTAAATAGTTCCCCATGTCTATTTCCTGGGGTTTTACGCTAGGTCTTGTAATGTTCTCTTTTGGACCAGTTCTTAGTAGCTTCTCTAATTAAACACCGAGATGTTCCTAGAGCCGGCTCTGGTCCAATAAATTGTGAAGCTGCTCCTTGTCTTGCAAGTTCGTCACCTTGTCACAGAGGTGCTACTCCTGGCGCCATAGTGTGGGAAGCCATCGAATATGCTTTTTGGTCACAGCTGGTAGTGATTCGGAGAACTCAGACGGAACAACGGTATGACACGAAATCCTGCGTCCTCACGTGTTACTCTCAGGTAACAGTATCTTGGCATAATATTATATCAGCAGGACAATGCTCTCGTCCACACACGGCACCTGTTTCTAGGAACTGCCTGCTTTTGTTGAGGTACTCCCATGGCCAGCAAAATCTCCAGATTTGTACCCAATAGAACATGTATGGGACCAGCTTGGATGTCAACCCCGTCCCACTGACCGTATCCAGGATATCGAGAACCAGTTGCAACAGTTGTGGGTTTATGGCCTCAGGAGATTATACGGGGACTATATGACACCCTTCCCAACCAAATTCCTGTATGAATTCAAGCCAGAGGAGGTGCAACACCATACTGATAATTGGTTTTGTACTAGCAATATTTTTTAATGTATCACACTATTTTGTAATCGTTGAAATATAGTCACACTTCAACACCTGAAGTTTTACTTTATTTTCTCCACTCAGGTAGTGTATATAGTGTATATAATGTATGAGTAAGTCAATATATTTCTATAGATATTCTATATTTCAGATAAACTTAGTTACCTTAAGTCCTTAAAATGTTACCTATTCTATTATTTAAAACTATTTTCGCTTTTCGTTAATATAATTTTGTACAAGATTTATTGTTATTTGCTACATGAAGTCTGAGGTAATTGCGGCTAGTTACAAATATCTTCTTTCGGCAACTAATTTATATTTATCTCCAAAACGAGATTATACATTATGTTTGTTGGAATATTTTTTATCCTGTTCATTCTCTTTGGTCTGGTCTACGTGCACTACTGTCTATTTCTGCTGTATCTTTGTGTGTGTAATGCACATTAGTAATTCTAATTGCAGAGTTACTCTTTCATGGTATACACTGCCCCATGAAATACATCACTTACTAAGTCATTCTCATTTATTTTTCTGTGTCCGCAGAACTTCATTTGTTTAGGAAAACGCCAACCTTCATGCAAAGTCGTTAAACTATGTGTACTATGTTAAACTATATCCTGTGTTATGAAGCAGGTAAATACTTAATGCTGGTTACATTTATGCATTTGGTAACTACCAAACAACTGAAAACCCGCATGCTTTATTCATACTAAGTTGTTGTAAAAAACAAAATATGATAAGGATGTAATTTGAAATCATTAAACTGTTATTCATAGTTAATGTTGTGCCATTGGTGCATTTATTTCAATATTGTCTGATATCCATAATGAAAAACCTTAAAATCATGATTTCATTTTGGGGATTCCTAAGTTATATGAAGAAAATGATATTGAATTACGATCATGAGATGTTTTGTCACCATTCAGGTATACTAGCTGGCCCAGCTGCCCCGTATTTGAATTGAACGGATATCTCTTTGTGCGTTAAAAGTGTTACAGCGACGTTTTAGACCTCTCAAGTAGTGCGACTCGCTCACTGTCTCCACTGATAAGCAAAGAGCAGTAGAACCAAGGTCGCTCACGCCAGTGTACCACTGATAGATTTTAACTAGAAATAGCCTTGATATTTAAATTTAGCGTCTTCTAAGGATGTGATACAATCATTTTCAGAAAAATTCCCCAATCCCCAAATACCCTGTACATGGAACACTTTTCCTAAATGTTAATTTTCTCAAAAATGGCTCTGACGATTAAAATACCACATGATAATGACACCTGTGTTATTAACGAAATGTATATCTTGAATTTTCAGGGAATAGGCTCTCATTCTGAATGATTTCTGTATTATTAAACCGTGATAGATAGACAAAAACTTACTAAACAAAAAATGTAGATCTCATAAAATACACAATTATGTATATATTTACTTTTGTAGAGTTATCCGTTTCCGAGCTATTCTGTATTATTGGTTTCAGTTTTTAAACTATTTAAGCTTTTCTTTGTTTCATTTGATATCCCTCTTTCTTTGCTCCTGTCTTGAAAAGAGAACCGAATTTCAATGGCATTTCATAGCGACTGAATTTAAAAGATTTGACTGTCGCTTTAGATTAGTGTATTCCCTTATTTCCCTTATACTTATAAGAAAGTAAGTAACAATATCATTTTTGGTATTCTTTATCTTGATTCGTATTATTTAGGTAAAGAATAATATTTAGTAAGAATAGAGAGAGAAATGAAATGAAATGGCGTATTATTTATGGACGTTCTTTAACTACTGTGGTTCTCAGTATCCCATTCTAAATTGACCGCTTAATTTTGCTCAGAGGCCTTTCTAAATCTACGACACGGGACAAACGGCTTTACTTCCCTTCCGAAGGAAGCCATGCCCGAAAAATCCATCGTCTTTCGCCGGGTTTGAACCCGCGACCTTGGGTATATGAAGTTTGCATGGTAACCATTGCACCACGGAGGGCGACATAGAGAGAGAAAGTTATGTGAAAGGAACACATCAGATTTTTTGTTTATAAACTCAAGTGATCAGCTATTATGTGATGCAACCCTATCTCTCATCATAACTGCAGCCGCGATAGGTATTGTTGCAAGATAGTTTGCTTTGTTGTGGAACGTTCTTTTTTTAGGTTGTGCCACTAGACTACTTGGCAGGATGAGATAAAACATTCGAAAGGTTGTCCGGATCTATATCCCAGTCCTACGAAAGGTTGTTGCCCGGACCTATCTAATTCTATCTCATTTACCGATCCACGTGGCTGAAGCAATTCATCTGGGATTGGTGTTCGGGAAGTCGAGGGTTCAATTCCTGCGGCCGACCACTGTGACCCATGGTTTTTTTTATGGTTTCCTAGGTAACTAAGAGAATGCTGGAGATGTTCCCCCATGCCCCCGAAGTTCTTTTCCCATCATTTCATCTACATTTCATTCCAACCGGTCTTTTAGGGTTTTAGTGTCGATGTGACTGTGGTGGTGACACACCTGCGTGGTGGTGAATGCGCTTTGGAAATATTGTTCTTGGCGGCAGGGAGACGTTGGAGTCGCATGCATTACTTGGGAATTTCAATCAGGTTCAGGGCACGGGTTCCTATCGCTCCCCACGTTGAGATGAAGAACTGCTTAGACTATGTTAGGGACCAAAATGGTGGTTCTTTCCTCGCGGTCGGTTTCGGCTACCCATCGAACATATCATGTCATCCTATATTCCTGTTGTCTGATACACAATAAAATACACAATAAGAGGGGGCTGAAGCGTGCAGCCCCCTCCAAAATGACACACACAGACAGCTATGCTGTCCTCACACACACACACACACATACACACACACCACACATAAACACACATTACTGGATTTTCTATTAAATTATTACTATTCGCATTTGAATTTTAGTCCTTTAAAATAAAGATTTATAAGAGTACAGATTTTTAAGTAACAAAAACTTTCATTTTAGGCTTCTTGTGTGCTTATGATTTTTTTTCTTTTTCTTTTTTACTTTGTTCTTTCTCTACATGTATACGTACATATTAATAGAGAAGGTATTGTGTTGCACCCAAAAATTCGATAGCTTGATATCACAAGGAAGATATGTATTTTGGCCCCCTGAAACGAAAAAAAGCATTTATAGAAAAAAGTCCATGTGTGCGTGTGCGTGAGTGTGTGTGTATGTGTGGATAGCATAGCTAAACAACGAAAAGTTCGTAAAATATAATACTTTATATTTAAATTCTGTATCTTCCAAGGATGTAACACGAAGATTTTTAAGAAAATCCCCGCACCCCCAACTACCCATTACAAGGATTTTGTTTTATTTTATGGCTATAAAATGGTTATAACGATATTGATTAAAATGTCTTACTTTTTAGATATTTACATAGCAAATAAAATGTATATCTTACATTTTCTGGAAATAGCCTCTGAAGTCCTTATTCTGGATGAATTATTTTGAAACTTTCATTAGTATTAAGCCATAAGAGATAGGCAGAAACTTATTATCCAAAAAAATTTAGATCTCGTTAAAATCGTGGAGTTGGCCGTTTTCGAGATATTCCTTGTTATTGGTTTCAGTTTTAACATAACCTTTTCTCATATAGAAACTTGTCAACTCCTGGCCATATAAAGAAACGGATTTCAATCACATAGCAACCACATTTTAAGACATTTGACTATTAGTTTAGCTTAGTGTGATTCCATATTTCCCTTCTAAGTATAAGGCCGCCTCTACTAATGTTTATCTCAAATACTACGAAGCAGATAGAATAGTAAGATTTTTAACAATCATTTGTTACAAAGATGTAGAGAAAGTCATGTGAATGCAGTACATAATTTTTTTGGTCTTGCTTTTCACAAAGCTTTTGTTTCATGCAAGTCACTGTCGAATTTCAATGGGAAAATAACATTCTACATTTGAAGAAGACAATGAAACTCAGATATTCTGCTTCAGGAAATGTGAAGCGAATAGACATCTTCAAAAGCGTTAATTAAATAGCGAGGAAAAAATCTTATTTATTCAATTCACATGCTTTCTCTACATGTTTTGCAAACTAACTAACTTCAGGCTAACCGAGGTTACCATTACTTGTATGTCTTATTACTTAGTTCCTTATAAGTAAAGGGAACAAAGGAAATACACTAGGCTGATACGATAGTCAAATGTTTTAAATGCTAAGCGATAGTCATTCAAATTCGCTTCTTTTTGCATGACCAGAAATAAAACAGAAAAAAAAACACGGATGAGATACTGTTTGAGAAATATGTAACTATTTTAAGATTGCTATTAGTAAAAAGAATATCTGAAATAGGTAGATCCAAGCAGGTATGTTTTCGACACAAATGTATTTTGACGTAATCTACATTATTTGTGTAGTAACTCTGTCTATCGCTTACCATTCATGCGAAGGTCATTCAGAATGAAGAAGAGTTTAGAGTCTATACCCGGTAAATTCAACAAATACATTGTATTTGCCATGAAAATATTTTTAATATACGGTATTTAGAACAAACTCATTAGTCACTTATGAGGAAATAACATTTTTCTAAAATTGTTCAATGTTTTCTTAAAAATCTTCGTGTTGCATACCATGATGATATAAAATTTGGTATTTTCGAAATTTTCGTTTTTAAGTCATGGTGCCCACAAACATATACGGACCTTTTTCCAAAAATGCTTTTTATGGATTCAGGGAATCCCAAAACACGTATTTCGGGTTGAATCTCTTTGTCCAAATTTTGGGTAGAATACCTAACTTCTTTATCTGCAATGTACATTGTACATACATGATAGAGAAAGTAAAAATAGGTTGAAACCTAAATATCCGAGACCTACTTATGATATAAGCATTGTGTAAATCTGTTGCACATAAGGACCTTTTAAGACACGTGTTTCCTCTCTGCTCAGGTCAAAGACCTTTCTTCTGACGTAGGTCAATGTTGCGGCATTGTGAATGCAGAAATAAAAGATTCACATCATAATTGCTTCTATTATATCAGCGCAGAAATCAATACCAGTAATTATAATCCAATTTTTTGAAAGTTAAAAGTGTTCTATAGAAAGCAGGAGTGCCTTTTAAAACTATTGTCCTTTTATAGCTGACCTAAAGAAACAATTACGTCATAGATGACCCCAATTTCACAGCACCAAAAAGTTATAAAAGCACAAACTGATTTGTACAGCTACCTTTGCTCAGTAATGACAGCTGATCCACTGTTTTAAGTCATTTGTCATATTACCTTTGACGATCTCATACGAGTATGTATTATTGCATTATTAACATTCACAGGAGTAGCCAGGAGGGGGGAGTTGTACGAGCTAATATCATAATTTAACTATAATTCCAAACGCTGCACTTATTCTTTGAATATAAAATCTAAGGATTAATGATATTTATTGTTTGATCTTTACAAATTGTTTTTAAAATGCGTCGCCATACAAAACTCTCGGTGGCAGCGTTATATATGTATACAAGATATATAAACAATACATCACAGCTGCTAGTTTATGGCTTTGTAAGCTAGATATAATAGTTATTTACAACATATATGAAAACATTAATTTTTCTCTCAATTCAGATTAATTAATTTCATAATTAGAATCACCAACCAATTTAACATTTGTATTTACAACAATATAAAACCACAAGCATTTCATTTAAGGAATATTTACAAAAATTATCCGACATTAATATCAAGATTTTTCCTAAATTTCTTCAGAGACAGAGGACAACCCCGAAAAGCTGCTCCAGGCAATTCATTCCAGTCTTTTATGGTTCTATTAACATAGGAGAACTTTCCCACGTCAGTTTTGTATCTTCTACCCTTAATTTTGAACGGATGATCGTTTCGTGCATAGTAAGTTGGGTTTTCCAGTTTGTCAGTAGCGTCCTCCCATGTGTTTAAGCCAGCGTAAGCTTTAAATAAAGCGCACAACCTCTGTTTCTCACGCCTAACTTTCAACGGCTCCCATTTTATCTCCTCAGCGTTTGTAGGCCCAAAATATTTGCCCCTTTTTATGAATTTTATAGCCCTTCTCTGGGTCTTTTCTAACGAATCAATTTGATTTACTCTATTATTGTCATATAAAAGAATTCTGATATTTCATTCAAACGTCATTAAAATTTTAAATATCTCCTTTGATGATATACAAATTCTGAAGTCAGCAAAACATAAACGATAGTCCAAAATAGTAACGACAACTCATTTAGTTCTTTAAAAAGATTCCACCGGAAAAACATATTTTAGGACTCTCTGATTAAAAAAATATATATATATATATATATATATATATATATATATATATAGAAAAAGCCCGTGTGTGTGTGTGTAGGTAGGTAGGTGGGTGGGTGAGCAGGTAGATAGGTAAGTGTGTGTGAGCGTGTGTGGTCTCAGGGCGGTATAGCTAAAGAACGATACCAAACTTGCTGTTCCAAGAATGCGACTTTGAAGATTTTCAAGATAATCCCCCACCCTCGACTACCCTTTACATGGAATTTTGTTAAAAATGTTCGATTTTCTCAAAAATGGCTGTAACGATTTTGATTAAAATAACATATGCTTAAGATATTTTCATGACAAACGAAATGCATATCCTAAATTTTCTGGGAATAACCTCTGAAGAATTCTTCGCTCAGGATGACTTTTGGATAACTTGTAAACCGTAAGAGATAGATTTACACAAAAAGTAATTGATCTTGTTAAAAGATACAATTTATGTCATATACCTGTTTTTCATGGAGTAAGCCGTTTCCAAGATATCCTTTATTATTGATTTCAATTTTAAACTACTTAAGCTTTTCTCACAGGGGTCATCTTTCCTTTCATTTCTCTTTTGTTTAATAGGTGGCCTTACAGAATTTAAATTGTTTCACAAAAAACAGCGTTTAAAAATGTTGACTAGTGCTTTGCTTAGCCAATTTGACTATTGTACGCCCTTATTTCGCTTTTACTCATAGCAAACTAAATAATAAGAACATTTATGCTGATGTTTATCTCGATGAGATGATGGAGGTAAAATAATAATACTTTTTCTTAAGAAAATTTGGTTTTTGGAACAGCTAAAGCAAGTCATTTGAATGGAAAATAGATTTTTATCTATTTTATTTTGCGTCCATTTAACACATGGTCATATCGTGTCGGGGCTATTCTGTAAGATGCCCCGTTGAAGGGTAGGGTAGTGTTTAACGCCCGCCTTAACTACTTATGGCACCGCAGGCGGTGACACTGATGATACATGAATGATGATGGAGCACCGGTGGAATGCGATGGCGGGGGAAACCGGAGTACCCGGAGAAAACCCTCCCCACCACAAATCTCACATGCGGTCGCTTGGGATCGAACCCCGGCCGTCTAGGTGAGAGGCGAGTGGTCTAACCACTCGGCCACGGCGCGGCCTAATCGTTGAAGGTATGTGGTAAACAGTGGCTAATAATATAAATTATACCAAGAAGGGAAATATAAATGTACATTGATAATGGGAAGGGAAGAAAGACTTCAAACACGTATAAGTAGCCGAGTTGTCACGAGCTTGTAGCACAGTACCGTTAGGGGTACAGCATTGAATGGAAGGGGGTGAGGTTACACTGCCCGAGGTGATAATAACGGGAAAAGAGAAAACAATGCTCCCGCTGGTCAGGCGACACTTTTTGGGGCACTTGGCGTAAAACCTTCGCAGAGCAAAGATGTGATATTTGGGGTCCATGTGGTGCCGAACAGGCAGAGTATGGAATAAATCACTGCATCAAAAGTAATAAGAAATAATAGGCGCGGTCGCGTAAAGCATAGTTTATCAGTAGAACATTTAAGAGGAATGCGTGTGTGTTTGACGGCGGAAAAAGGGCCAAATGAATAAATCACTTGTGTCTTACCACATCTGAAAAGAGAGTCCTTACGAACAAAATCGAGATAGGGCACCAACATCTCCACACAATTCCTAATTGCCAAAACTTGTACCCGGGATACGAACCTGTAACCCTGTTACCGCCCCACACTTCAGTCTAGCTGTTTTGACTATTTAGGGATAAATGGCAGCTCAAGTCGCATTAACATCTATTTTTAGTTGTTACTATAGATTTGGACTGAAGGTGGAGCTTGGGTCACGTTATATATTATCCAATCCAGTTTTTACCTTGTTAACTGAGGGAATTATAAAAGAGAGAAAAAAATAAAATGAAACAGACAGGACCTCCCGAATGGGGCACATACTTTAGCGCCTGAATCATCCCGGTCGGTTCTAGTAGACTTGTAATAGCATCTTCATAACAGTCATTCAACATGAAATACCTTTTGGGATCCAGTGTAGGGATGGCTTTGGAATACTTGTTTCTTTAATGATTACATAAGCTGGTCAAGGAGTGCTGCATTTACCTTCCTTGGCCGGCTACATAAGCAGTAATACGTTTAGTTTTAGTCACTGATCTTTAAATAGGTATTGCTTGGATTAAAGCAAGATATAACCGTATATTTAAAGTTTTCCTCATTTTAAGGTTCTAAAGAAGATGCTGTAGTCACCTCTAAAGCTTTAAATGGAATGTGTCAGTTCTTTATGTAATATATATATAGTATGTATGCATATGTATATATACATACATAAATACATACATAAATTCAGGAAGATAGGGTCCATTGACGATAGGAAAACAAATGTAAACATGCGTGTGCTTACGGTGCAGAAATTAAACGAAATGGGAGAAAGGATAGAACGGTCACCTCGAAAATTTCTTAGGCGCCTTACAGAGGAAACTAACATTTCCAAAGCTTCAGCATGGAAAGTAACAAAACTTTTAAAACTCAAACCATACAAGGTTACTGTTGTCCAGGAGTTGCTACCACGTGTTCACCAGAGTCGGGTAAATTTCTGTAACTGGATGTTGAGGAATGTTAATGATGGGACAGTCGATCCACGATTAATACTGCTCAGTGACGAAGCATGGTTTCATTTAGATGACCATGTGTCATAACAACACGAACGATAATTATGCTACAAATGAACCTAATTTCGTTCATTTTTTACTTTCTCTATACGTACAATGTACATAGTGTATAGAGAAGGTATTGCACTCCATCAAAAAATTCGACACCGATATTTCTCCGGAAATATATGTTTTAGGGTCCCCTGTATCCAAAACAAGTATTTTCAGAAAAAGATCCGTGTGTGTGTGTGTGTGTGTGTGTGTGTGTCCGTGTGTCAGTGGGACCATGTGTCCGTGTGTCTTTGAACACGATAACTTAAAAACGAAAAGTCGGTAAAATACCAAACTTGGTATTTCAGTTTAGTATCTTCCAGGGATACGACACGAAGATTTTGAGAAAAATCCCCCCACCCCAAACTACCCTTTACATGGAACTTTTTTCGAAAATGTTGTATGAATAACATCAAGCATTTTTAGAGTAGCGGAGTCTGGCGGAGTTGTGCGGAGGAATTTGATATTGCACAACGAGTTGAGACTAGTTCACGATTAGCGATAAAAATTATTACTATGAATTATGCCGGTTTCCATGCCGAGCTGCTAAAGTGCCTAGTTTTGGTGCTTCGTGGCGCAGGAGATCGTGGGTTTGAGTGCCGACTTGAGCGTGGGCGTTTGTAACTGTGTATATGTTTGTGTATTTGCACAGAAAAATAAAACGGTAAAACAAATAAATAGTCAACAAAGGAAATGTAAGGCAACTGGAAAAAAGATGGGGAAAGAAAAAGGAATAGAGCGCCGGAGTCCTGACAAGACTCAGGAATTATTTTTTGATTTAGCAACCTTAAAAAAAAGTAATAATAATAATAATAACAATAGTAATAATGATATTTGCTGTATTGTTACTTGGGTAATTGTTACTGGATAATTATTTTGTATACGTTACTTTGTAACTATTGATGGGTAACTTAGTATTGACTGTCTCCGTAACATTATAACTGTTACGTTATTTTCTGTCTACCCCTAATCTATACGTAATATGACTATGGCTATAACCAGTTTACGTAGGGGATAACTAACACCTCAAACCCTTTTTACTTTCTCTATACGTACTATGTGCATAGTGTATAGAGAAGGTATTGCACTCCACCAAAAAATTCGATACCGAGATTTCACCGGAAATATATGTTTTAGGGTCTCCTGTATCCAAAAAAAGTATTTTCAGAAAAAAGTCCGTGTGTCTTGGTATTTAAGTTTAGTATCTTGCAGAGATGCGCCACGAAGATTTTGAGAAAAATCCCCCCACCCCAAACTATCCTTTACATGGAACTTTTTTCGAAAAATTTTACTTTCTAAAAAATGGCTCTAACGATTTTGATTAACATGTCGTACATTAAAGATATTTACATGACAAATAAATGTGTATATGTTGAATTTTCTGGGAATAACCTCTGAAGACTACTTTATTCTCGGTCAATTTTACGGAATTTTGCATAACTGCTAAACCGTAAGAGATGGACAAAAGCTTACCACACAACAAATGTAAAGCACCTTAAAACACACAATATATGCTATATACATTATTTTTTTTGTGGAGTTGATTGATTTCGAGATATTCCTTGTTTTTGGTTTCAGCTATAAAAAACTTATACTTTTCCCATACAGGACTTTGTGAACTCGTGTCCATACAAACAAAGGAACTTCAGTTACATAGCAAACAGCTTTTGGCTATCACTTTAATATATGGTACCCCCTTATTTCGCTTTTACTTACAAGGAAGCAAGTAATAAGACTATTTCTGCTAATTTTTTCTCGATTAGTAGGAAGTAAATAGAAGCATAAGCTTTTTAACAATAATTTATTGCAGAGTTGTAGAGAAAGTCATGTGAATGGAACACATCAGATTTTTGTGTATACACTCCCGAGAGGAATAGATAAGGAAACAAACCGCAGGAGGCGTGTGCACCGCAGGGCAAGAGACAGAGACGCCCTGTAATTTCAGGCTTGATCAGACTGCCACAGGAGGGTGGCAATGAGGCATTCTGAGCACTGTTCATGGCTTCCCTCTAGCGGGACGGGGAAAAGTCGAACCAGCATTGGAGCCCCAAAAATCTGTCATCTAACAGGGCTGAATAGAAGTTCCAATGCACAAACTTCTGCATCATATGTCCGACATCGTTCTTCACTAAGCCCCGGAATCAACTTAAATCATGAAAGAGAGATATGAAATGAGAGGAAATGGGGGAGACAGATAATTTGTAGCAAAATACACCAATCCATCATTTGCGTTGACAACCATGAAAATCCACGAAACTGGCGGGTTCACCGGAATAAATCTATATCTTCCGAATGCGAATCTCACGTATAACCTCCGAGCCATTTAGCTTGAGGTAGAAACAAGTGGTGAGTTGACCTTGAGAAAAGCAAAATATTTTAAAATTGCAATCAATAACAAGGAATATCTTGGAAATGTTTAATTTAAAAAAATGTATATGACATATTTTGTGTACTTAAACTTGATCTCAATTTTTATGTAATAAGTCTTGTCTATCTTTTACGGTTTACCGGTTATGCAAAAGTCCTTCAGAATAAAGAGGGCACCAGAGGCTTACTCCCAAAAAATTCTAGATGTATATATTTATTAAATATATTTAATATATGAACTCTTTCAAAAATTGTTACAGCCGTCTTTGAGAAAATCAACATTTTCGAAAAATGTTCCATTACAGGGTAGTTTGAAGGGGCAAATTTCCTTTAAAATCTTCGTATCTTATCCTTGAAAGATGCTGAACTTAAATAACAAGTTTGGAATTCAACAGAATTTTCATTTCTGGGCTATGAAATTCTTAGAAATAGTCCACAATGTGAGCGAACTACTTCTAAAAAGTCTTCTTTTTGCTCAAGAAATCCCAAACTTTCTGAGAAATCTCGAGATCAATTTTTAGTTTCTCTACACGTACTATGTACATAGTGTATAGAGAATGTATTCCATTCCATCCACAAATTTGATACCGAGATTTTACCGGAAATACACGTTTTAGGGTCCCCTGTATCCAAGAAAACTATTTTCAGCAAAAGATCCGTGTGAATATATTGTGTGTGTCCATGGGTTTGTGTGTCTGTGAACACGATAACACAAAAACGAAAAGTCGGTAAAATACCAAACTTAGTATTTAAGTTTGGTATATTTCAGGAACGCGACACGAAGATTTTGAGAAAATTCCCCCACCCTAAACTACGCTTTACGTGAAAAAGTTTTTGAACATTTTGATTTTCTCAAAAATGACTCAAACGATTTTGATTAAAATTCCACATATTAAAGATATTTGTGTGGCAAATAAAATGTATATCTTGAATTTTCTGAGAATAGCATCTGAAGACCTCTTTATCCTGAATGAATTTTACTGAATTTTGCGTAAGTGGTAAACCGTAAGAGATAGACAAAAACTTACTACACAAAAAATGTAGATCACGTGAAAACACATAATTTTTCATGTGCCTTTTTTCCGCTGAATTGATCATTTCTGAGATATTTCTTGATATTTGTTTCAGATTTAAAATATTTAAAAATTTTCTCACATGGTAAGTTGTAAACTCCTGCCCCTTCATAGAAACGGATTTCAACCACATGGCAACCAGCTTTTAGGAGATTTGGCTATCGTTTTAGCCTAGTGAATTCTCTTATTTTCCTTCTAGGAAGAAAGTAATTCAGACAATGTATGGAATGTTTATCTCAATCATCATAAAGTAGATAGAAGAATATTCTTTTTGACAATACTTTATTACAACCATATAGAGAAAGTCACGTGAATGAAATAATCAGATTTTTTGGTGGTATACTATACTTAGTCTATCTACTATGTAGATAGTATTTGTAAAGAAAGTTAAAAAACTTTTTGAGCAAAAGCAGCAATGAACATTTTCACAACCCTATTACACAAAAAAATCTGATGTGCTCCATTAACATGACTTTCTCTACATCTCTGCAACAAATTATTCTATTTACATCATCTAATCGAGAAAAAGTTAGCAACATATTATTACTTGCTTCCTTATAAGTAGGAGCTAAATAAGGGAGTACCATAGATTAAAGTGATATACAAAAGCTGGTTGTTATGTGACTAAAGTTCTTTTGTTGTATAGACAGGAGTTGACAAATTTCTGTATGAGAAAATATGTTTTTCAAAGTTGAAACCAAAAACAAGGAATATCTCAAAAACGATAAACGCTAAGAAAAAATGTATATAACATAAATTATGTGTTTTAACGTGCTCTACATTTTGTTGTGTTTTAAGTTTTTGTCCATCTCTTACAGTTTAGTAGTTATGCAAAATTCTGTAAAATTCATCCAGAATAAAGTGGTCTTCAGAGGCTATTCCCAGAAAATTCAAGATATACATTTTATTTGTCAGGTAAATATCTTTAATATATGATATTTTTATCACAATCGTTAAGACATTTTTAAGAAAATCAAAATGTTCAAATCTTTTTTCATGTAAAGGGTGGAGGGATTTGGGGTGGAGGGATTTTTTTGAACATCTTCGTGTCGCATCCTTGGACAATACCAAACTTAAACACCAAGTTTGATATTTGACGGTATGTTCGTTTTGAGCTGTGCTGCCCAAAGATATACACACATACATACAGACACCCACACGGACATTTTCCTAAAATTGCTTTTTTTTGATTCAGGGAGTCTCAAAATATGTATTTTCGGTGAAATCTCGGTATCGAATTTTTGGGTGTATTATAATACCTTCTCTATACTATATGTACATGGTACGTGTAGAGAAAGTAAAAAGAACCATAGTTCTCGTCGTGAAAGAAGCCCCAAAGTGTACAGCTGTTTCATATACCTGTATAATGTGTTGCATTTTGGCTTGCCTACATTAGTACCTCCTTTGATAAAGCAGAACTCAGCATGAATGTATCTGTAACGTATGGGGTATTATCTATGCTGTTTGGTGTTCTGTGCCAATGACAGTCAACTGAATGTTGTTGACTTTTGTTTCCATTACAGGGATAGAGTGAGAGAGACAGACACACAGACTCAGGACTCGCTGAGGCAAACAGGAAATTCAAAGCTTAGGTATTGATAAGAGAAATGCTAGTAGAACAAGGGGAATCACCTTGTACAGTGACTCCAAAATAAAGAACCCTGATATGTTCCATTCACATTACTCTCTCTACCTCTCTATAACAAATTATTCTTAAAACGCTTATTCTTTTATCTACTTTATGTTAATCGAGATAAGCATTAGCAGATCCTGTATTATTGTTGCCAATATAGTATAAGAGAAGAGAGACGAATAAGACTATATTGCCTTTTAAACCTAAGCATTTATTGATGACTTTATTATGATTAGAATTTATTATTTTCACTTTATTATTTCATATGAGAAAAATTTTAAGTAAACGAATAATATGAAATATTCGAAAATGGTCAAATGTACGAAAAAATGTATATGACCTAAATTGTATTAACGAGATCTACAGTTTTTGTACAGTAAGTTTTTGTCCATCTCTTACGATTTACAAGTTATGCAAAATTCAGCAAAACTCAGCCAGAATGAAGAAGTCTTCAGAGGCCATTCCCAGAAAATTCAATATATACTTTTATTTGCCATGTAAATATCTTTAATATATCATTTCAGCCATTTTTGAGACATTAAAAATTTTCGAAACTTTTTCCATGTAAAAGGTAGTTTGGGGTAGGTCTTTGGTACAAATCTAACTTAAAACCAACTTTGGTATTAAGCCATGGGTCCGCATTCAGACACATAAACACACACTGATCTTTTTCTAAAAATGTCTTTGTTTAATTCAGTGGTTCTCAAAACATATATTTGAGGTGAAATCTCGTATCGATCTTTCGATACGAGATTTCACTATATACATAGTGCGTGTAGAGAAAATAAAAATGCTGAAAAATGAGGGGTTCAGATTTGTTTGTTTTTCCTGATGTAGACATTACGTAACTGACTCTAATAGGAAAGAGTAGTATTTGGTAAGAGAATATATTTTGTTTTTATTTAAGATTTCAATGGACCGGTTCACTATGGGGCAAAATATACCCAACTATCAACATCTCATTTTTCCGCTTTGAACTTTCAGGACCACTGTACACAGCACACACTTGTTTGTGAAATACGACGGAATCCCCCTATCCCTTTCTTCACTCTGCATCTCATTCCTGCGATTCCTTGCAACTGATATGGTCTTACCTAATACAGATGTAGCTTCGTCACAGGTATCCAGTTGGCTGATCCTGTTCTATTCTATAGGTGTTATGTGGAACCTCAATTCTAATTCTGTAGTTAGACTGCGACTATCTGCAGCTTTCACATTTAAGTATTTCGTCCCACTGACAACGTTAAAGGTGCATACGCTTTAGGAGATTACAATGTAATAATAAAATATTTTAAACCTCCCTAAAACTGCAAACAACACAGTGTATGTTCTTTGAGCACATAGTACAGCTTTTCAAATACATTCAGTTGCGTAAACATTATTTTAGTGTGTAAATTAGTTGTTTCTTTCACAGCAGTTTTGTGTAGGATAGAAGTTGGAAAGGTCGAGTCAGAGTGGGAAATTCAATGCCATAGCCGAGATTTGAACCAAGGATCTCCTGGTTTCCGTCGTTATGACGACACACCACTTATTCTCCAACTGATTCCCGTTTTTTTTTCGGCAAACCGTAAGGAGATTTCAATTAATTTTTGAGATGTCATACCCCAATGGCGATTTACAAACTCGCTAAATACTGAAGCCCTGGGTTTTATAGTCCACCAACTATTAGGTAATTTCATGTGAATTAATTGGTTCTTTCACCCTAACGGTGTGTAGGACAGAAATTGGAGAGCTAGAGTCAGAGTGAAAAATTCAATGCCATAACCGGGATTTGAACAAGGAGATCCGTGGTTCAAATCCCGGCTATGGCATTGGATTGTTCACTCTGACTATACCTCTCCAATTATTGTCGCATGTTTGACTATAATGATATCATGTAACAGCACTCACACAGGAAAGAAATAGTTCTTCTTATGACTACCAGAGCCATTTGATACCTGCTCGTTTTCTAACAAATCAGAGATATTTTAGAAGCATAAAGCACCGAAGTAACTTTAAAAAAAAAAATCGTTTTGCTTTATATTTCCATTAACAGTATCACAATATTTTTGCTAAATAAATAACAGTATCTGATCACAGACAGTATAAAGTTTGTGTTTCAGCTGATTTAAGCAGAAATTTGCTGATGTTATTGGGAAACATAGCAATACAAATTACACAACTGAAAACTGCGTTTTCTCTTCCACTAAATGCATTGACATTAAATCGTATTTGTCTCTCCTCTTAATAATGTCCAACATACATATTAATGGAGAGAAAGTATCATTTTTAATAGGTGAAAACTACTAAACAATATTTATTCTGGTATTTGTCATTTTATTGGCTTTATTCTTTTTTAGAATTGTGCCGATTTTCAACTTTTGTTATATTGGCGTTTACAATATTGTTTTATATGATTTTAGTAAGGCAAATTTTCATTAAATATGTGAAAACTTCAAACAGCTATGATTTAAACTAACGGTGGCATATTTGTTTTTAAGTAAAACTCAGTACTTACAGTAAAACATTTAGAAAAAATTCATTAAAAGGTGATAATTTCGGAATTTTATATATTCTTATCCATTAAATAAAACTAACTTTTTTTTAGAAATTTTAGTTATACTAAAAAATAGCTGTACTAAATCATGTTTGATTATTTTGTAAGTGCCACTCAGAGAAAACTCTAAAAATGGTTCAACTTCAATATATTATAAAACTAAAACAATCTGAAAACTCTTGAAAAACAATGTTCAAGTTTTTACAGCAAATAAGTGAATATAGAGAATTTACTTCTTTAAATTATAATAAATAAATAAAAACCTAATTACTCTGTAAGTCAGAAGTGGAATCTTGAAAAGAAAGAACCATATTTTTCTATTTATGATGAATAGTTCTTATTCTAAGATTTTACAACCAGTTTTGAATATTCCTGCTCCAGATGATGTTTGCTATATTATTCTGCTGTATGCTCTCTGAAATACAAGAGAATCAATTTATGAAGATAGATTAGTTTTCATTCATTTCAAATCCACACATCAACAGTACTTACCACTCTTTTCTTTGAACCCAATTCTCATTCTCAACGTGTGAAGGTAATGCATTTGTGAAATTTGTAAACCAACAATATGTAAAATACCTTATTTAAATTTATACCAGTTATTATACGCAATAACAGTGATATTTTTGTCAAGTTTGCATGGTTATTTATATAAAAATTTGTTTTCTGAATTCCTTTTCCAATTAAAGCAACATATGATGCATATTTAAAAACGTTCACAAAATATGTATTACAGGAAATAGTTGATAAATATATCGCAATATATTTTTATAATAACCAGTAATTATTAAAAAAATATTTTTTCTTCTTCCAACCCCTTGATTCTCAAAGTGTGTTTTTTTTTTCTCAAAATTTAAGAACTATTACAACAACAAAAAACATGGTCATTTTCTTTAATATACTTTTGAAAGGCAATAAAAAATTTTTAAAACAAGCTAGTAAAACATTAATCCCTAAAAAGTGCTGAGGAGAGAATGTTAAATTAACGCTTACAAATATTGTTGAAAACTGAGCCTTTAATCAGTTTTTGGAGTAGTTTGACTATGGAAAATGATGAATATAAAATGTTTGCGAGAAAACAATATTTAAAGTTCAGCATATCTATTAAAATAGATACACATTTATAGCTTCAGTTATTTATAGTTCAATAAGGCTATGAATGCAACAAGGTTAGATCTTCTCAAAGTTTGGAATTTGTATATTTTAATATGAAAACATATAGCTTTAAACTGCTCAATTTTTGGCCAATTTTCACAAATGCATCACCTTTATGTGTCCTTTAAATATTTCAATAGTATGATCTATTTATCTCATCAGTCTTTACAGGAGTGTTTAGGAAAGGGTTTTTCAAACAGAGTATATAAAATTTAAAATGAAAACCAATGTGATGCTTTTACCAACACAGATGCACTTTATTTGTATTACAGAAAAGTCTATGAGACTTAATTTACGACATAACAAGTGAAATGTTGACACGATTATTCAATTCTCAGAATATGATCATCTCACATTACTAAGTTATAGTCCACTGCTTTGCTGTGATACTGTACATCTTTGTGTTGTCTGATTGGCGAACGCGGCTGGAAGATTCCCGATCAGAAAACAACAGATATTTTTGCCATTCATTTGTAAACTGAAACCTAGAGTGCGAGATGAGTAACACAACATCTTAACTTGAAATTCTAACATGTTGGTTTGATACATTATATGTTCAGTCAACTATTTGATTAAAATGTTAAATGTTGCAAGACTTTCGGTGTTGTTAGGATTATTTTAAGAGACAAAGTAATGATAATACATGTAGATTCAAATGGAAGCTGCACAATCAATACTATTTTAATATTTCTCTGGAATAAAGGATAATACTGTTCAATTAATCTGTGTCTATATTAAAAAAAATAAAACACATATTTACAGACGACATCGTCTAATAGCTAACATTTTCCACATGTACCAAAACAGATATAGGTTTAAATAAAGTTTAAATTGTTAATTATTCCTCATAGCGATAACTAATAAGATCATATTAAGCTTTTTTGGATTTATTTAAATTCGTGAATATCATATGGCACATTGGCATTAATAATTTATGAAATAGCCCTTTAACCGCTATGTAATTTATTCAAAGATTGAAAATTTTTCAAGTAAGGATGTTGGAATTGTAAATAGATAATAGGTATATAGTAGTGAGACTATCAGAGAAAAGATAATTTTATCTCTAAAAATATGTTACAATGTCTAAGTCTTCCTTTATGGTGGTCTCAGACCATGGTAACACATTTAGGCCTATATTCATGAAAATTTCTCCAAACATTGCATTTGCTTTTAAAAATTCATATACTTTATGCTTTTCTTACTTATATTATGGACCATACACACTAAACGAAAAAGTTAAAAATATATCCATATATATTACAGTTCATTTATTTAATTAATCTCGGCAAAATATATTTATTGTATCAGTTTGCACACCAGTATCTTATTCATCGCACCGATGTTACGTCAGTTATTGAGAGTTGAAGATTCGCTATCCATCCGCTGCTGCCAGATTCAGTGTTTCGATCGTTGAAAGTGCGTCCGTCTTCAGTTCGCAGGCTCAGCGGGATGGAGCTCGGCGGATCTGGTTTTTATTTGCCCCACTTCTGGAAGAGGCCCATGCGCTGGCAGCGGCAGTTCGCGCCCCACAGGTTGCAACGACACGAGCTGTTGTAGCAGCAGTCCTTGGGTCTGTGGTCGCAGTTGCCACCACGGCGAATGCAGGCTCGTCTGAAAAGGTAAATTAAAGAAGATCGTCTGCAAAGAAATTAGATGTTTTCTCAAAAAAACTGGAAAAAACAGTTCCTAAGAATGGAGCGTCGATTGTCGGAAAGAAATAAAAGGTTTTAAAGAAAATCATGCAGTATAGAAATAAAGGGGGCTCAAAATGCAGTGATCATTTCACCAAGCTTTAATCATGCGTTTATTTGTATTACTGTTTCTTTAAATAAAAGAAAACATTCCCCATGCTGAATTCATGAATAGCCTGTACCAAAAGGCGTACTATATCTACCTCGAGAATTTAAATAGCAAAGGATGAATCACATGTTTCGTAATTACCAAAGTTTATTTTCTAAGATACCAATAAATAACAATATATTTTTATTTGTGTTTAAAAACTGTAAAGAAGCACAGGTGGCTTGTAATTAACCTTATTTAAATGTATTTTTACAAACTACTTTTGTTGTCAACAGCAGCACCGAAAGGTTTCTTCTTATCTAAGTCATTAGTTTCAGGAGAAAGTAGAGGAACCATCGTGAAGATTGTAAACCAATCTACTGAGCCTGATTAGAGGTTTGAAGTCAAAAAGGGCAGCAGCAGGGGTGAGAGTAGTATAGATCCCTAATAATCTCCTCAACGCCATCTCTAGTTGCTATTATATAATTGCTGTCACTCCTGGTGTCCAATTGACACTTTGAGATTTTATGTGGTTCACATACTGGCCATAATCCTCATTTCATATCTTGCCGTCTCACCATAGATGCTATACTGCATAAGCTCTTGGAATTCAGTAATGTGGAAAAGCAGAATGGAAAACAACACTTTAGCCAAAAACCAGTATCGCTTAAACGTCAAATTTACTATCATAACTACCTGACTTTCCTTAAAGGTTAACGTTTCAGATAATATTGTTGTATTGCGTTCAGAAGAATATAAAGCAAATGGTAAATATCCTGAGTTATCATTTAAGGTTTGTAGAATAAGGTTAAATTTACACTACAGCTGTTGTGAAAAATTTACTTTTAAATTAAGAGATAATCATTGAATAATGGATAATAATGTAAGCAGAAAATATAAAAATCGGCTAATCAGCAAACAGAATGTTAATCATTGTTGGCAGCGTGGGGAAAGCTAGCCGCTACTTTTGTAGCAGTATTTATTTAAGATCTACATTCCAGTCAAAACGTAACATTTCTCGAAATTTATATCACCTTTGGCCGTAGGCAAGCCGGACGTGAGAGACGCGCAGAGGTCCCTAACGATCCCGAGCTTGACAACCCATCCGCTCCAACGGAATGCTCAGAAAAGGCTTTCCTCTGGCGGAATCGGAGAGAACTCGAACAGATATTCTTCAGTGAGCATGGAAAACTTTTGCAAGTTCAAGGGCAGCGAATGGTTGAGTGTATTTCCATTGAAATATTACATTTTTAGTCATTTTTCCTACTAGAGACCTATCTGTCCATCCATCCATCCATACATCCATCCATCCATCCATCCATCCATCCATCCATCCATCCATCCATCGATCTATCTATCTATCTATCTATCTATCTATCTATCTATCTATCTATCTATCTATCTATCTATCCATCGATCTATCCATCCATCCATCCATCCATCCATCCATCCATCCATCCATCCATCCATCCATCTATCTCTATCTATCTATCTGTCTGTCTGTTTGTCTGTCTATCTATCTAATCTATCTATCTATTGTCTATCAAAGATTTGGTCTATCTTTGACTAGGTGTTCGGCCAGGGCATAAATGTTGACTTATCTTGTGACATCTTCATAATAAGAATGATGGGCACTTTGAGATATTATGAGGTGATTCTAAACGAGGAACATTGGCAAAAATGACATATTTAGCTCTTTATTATACAATTAAATTTGTTCCTTTCATTTGATATGCATTGTATGATTGTAGGCATAATTCTGCACAAACCTAGTTCATATTCTGCTTCGAGTAGGGATGTACAATTTAACTTATGTTTTAGGGTAACTTTTTCTCTGAAAAATTGATATTTATTCTAAACATCAGAGCTTCCGTATATCCAAGCAATGTGCTTTCTTATTTAAAAAGCAGTTAGTGAACTCTGGATCTTATTTGGATATTCTGCAATTACTTATGTTGTCGGAACTTGAGGAAGACAATAATATGAACATTGTAATCCAGTAAGTAGCGCATGACAGATTGGTCATTTTCTAAATGCTGCTTTCTATCGTGTAATAATGTGGTCGTGACGGGCCAATTTCTTTCTCCCAAAATCCCCCATTCTTACCCCTCTTGATTTCTCCGTGTAAGATTTTGTTAAATATATTATTTAATTACAAAAACTCAGGAAATGTGATGCCCTGAAATAGGAAGTACTCAATCTCTCCGGAATCTCTGACGTTAAAATGAATATATGTTGAATTACATCACAGTTTTGAGTTCTACAAAGAGCGCATTGGGGCTGTGTAAATTTATGAGAAATTTCTTTTTTTTTTTTTTTCCTCTCTCTCCATAAAGTTGTTATTAAGGTTTTTATAGTGCTTTAATTTTATCTATACCCAAACCACTACCTCTGTTTAATTGCATGTGCTATGCATACCATTCAGATTATTATTGATTCATTACTATTATAATTATTATCATGACAGGGAACTTACCCTCGTTATAACTATTTTAAACCGTGTGAGACGACCTTATTGATACCAGTTGACCCAACTGCCCCGGATTTGAGGTGTGCAGATATCCCTTGGTGCGTTAAAAGAGTGGCAGAACTCAACGGAGCTATTTCAAGTTAAAACACGCCAGTGGAGTGAGTGACTTTCACTTTAAAAGCCTTGCTACCAGCGGAGACTGTGAGTGGGTCAAGCTCATTGCCAGGGGTAAGATAAAGGTCGCTCTCACCTAGTTCTTCACTGGCGTGTTTTAACTTGAATATACCCGTTTAGTTCTGCAACTGTTTTAATGTACCAGGGAATATTTTCACAAGATAAATAGTTACAATTGGACCAACTGCTACTTCCCCACTGGTTAATCTAGTGTACTAACTTTGAAGGCGTTGCCAACCAGCTTGCTGAAGATGTCATGCACTTTATATTGAAACGCAAACAAAGTCAGTGTATTAGATTAACCAAGGGAGAAGTATAAATATGTCATATCACACCGTTTAAAGCTATGAATCTTCGCTTTTAATAGTGCTTCTTTTTACCTTAATCGTTTTATCTTACTTTAAACATGCACTTCTGTATATATTTTACATGCAAGATGAAATACGTATATGTACATATTTCTGTACAATCCAACCTATATATATTAAATATCTAACTACAACGCTTTATTAGTGTTGCGGATGAAAATATCTCTTAGCTCTGTGTATGTGTTTCAGATAAAGGGACAATTGCCAGAGGTCACAGGCAGTTGCCAGTAAGTATAAGATTTTTATTACTCACTTTTGCAATAGTTTAAGTTCTACGGACGGTAGTAAATTTCCTTCTTACCAAATATGATAAAATTAATTTACCATGCGTTCTTGACATCATGTCAAAGTTTTCTGTGGGTGTCCTTTGGTTAGACGGTAAACATTTCACTTGCAGGAAGTTGTTTTATTTAATTGGTTAACTGAAGAGTAGTATATAGTTCGATACCAAGAATATTTTCAAATGTTTGTACCAACTTTGAAGATGTTACCTTTCGGTTCAGAGGAGATTTTCAAACAGAAATGTTTTGATTAAGAAAAAATAATTGTTTTATGTTACAATTTTCAGTTGAAATGCTTGCATAAAATAATATTTCCTTCTGAGAATCCACGCTCCATTTGTTAACTAATACTAAAATATTTTTTCTTAAATAAATGTCACTGCCAAAGTTAAAATTTTAATAGCGACTGCGTTAAATTGTCAAGAATGAAATTCACTGAAGTTTCATGTGTTATTATTTTTTCACATTAAACTATTGTTATTCTTTGCATAATTTCTTAAATATTGTTACTATGGAAACGTAGTATCTTAATTTTGCACAGAGACAACACGTAGCACGAAACACAAACACATTTGCACATTTAGACACACACACACCTACGACAGTACATTAACACGTATACTCGAAGATATAGACAGCGTCACAACTAACAACAGATTGGCTAAAGCTTTGGATTACACAACAGTTTGTTTGAAAGAAATGAACAGTTGTTATGTATGATTAAACTAGTTGATGTATATGATTACACTTGTATGTTTAAATACTTTTTATTTTCACAAAGGGATATTGTAGCATATGGGGGGTTAAGTAGCATAAATGTGTAAATTAATAAGTATAGTTGTATTGAAGAGGCTAGCAAATGCGGTTAATAGTAGTTGGGGTTCGTTGGGTAGGTAGTTGAGTTTAAACATTGCACGTCAAGTTGAGCGGCCGTTAGCTTGATCTCGCGGTTTCGTCGAGTGCTGCGCACGCGCAGAATATAGCATGACGACACTGTATGGAATTTTCGCGACTAGTGGTGGGAGTTGCAGCAAAGTCACACAGAGGAACGAACGTATTTGAGGTCCTCCCGACATCCTAATATATTAAAGTTAATGAGAGTAAATTGTATTTTAAAGCTACGCAATTATTCTATTATCTTTATGGTATTGTAGTATTACCTCCTATTGAACTTCTCCTTTTTGTCTTAGTGGCAACCAAACCATACTAATGTATTCTCGGTACCATCTCAACAAAGCGAGTCGAACGCCCCCATGATGTGCTTCATAATATAAATGTTGTTGACTAGTTTTTGGTCTTGAGTCGCAACTATATGTGGCTATATTAAACGTCTGTTTTTCGAAGTAATAAGGATGAAGTAAAAAAACGTCTTTATGTTTAATTAAAGTCTAAACTAAGGAAACATTTTCAAAGCAGAAAATAGTCCTTTGTAGAGTGTGTCATTTCTTTTGCGACACATTTGTGTAAATTAAAAAAAGTCAGAGAACTTATTCTGTTTTATATCTAATTATGAGTATATAAGTTAAAGAGAGTTTCCTGTTTGAAACACTAAAGCGAAATATTTTGTTGCTCTTGTATACATCTTAATAGATGTAAACGCATGAACAAAGAGAGGCATAGTTTCAAGAGCTTTATAACTGACATAATATCACACTCTCATATTCTAATTTCAGCTCTTTGCTTGCTTCTTTTTAGATGTGCCAAATACACCGAACGGACAAGGGTGAGATATTAATTACTACTACATATAATATACAGGCTGAGTCAAAAATGCTTTTACTATGTTTGGGGATGTATTCCTGACATCAAAACAAGAAAATAGGTTTATATAAATATATGCTCTTAAATGCTTCATTTTCGCGTTATTAAGTTTTTAATGAAAGTCGCCTTCAATGGCTTTCCGGCTCAAACCTAATAAGTTAATTTATTTGTGCACTCATTCATAGAAGGTTTTGGTACATTTTACCTCTTAGAATTGGCCTTGTGTTGCCATGACCACTTGTTAACATTTGCCATCTATCAGATTTGTAATACATTTCCCCAACATTCCTTACAAATACTGTCTACAGGGACTTCATTCCGAATACGCTCCGAGACTTATTAGAAAATTAGCCTCTGCTAATAAGAAGAAAAATGTGGTTTATGCATGGTGCTCCAGCACATTTTAGTCTCATTATTCCGGATGCACTGGCTAGTAAGTATCTAGCAAGACAAATAGATAATTAGATGAGGATCTGTTCTATGGCCTGCACTCTCCCCCGACCTTAGTCATTTGGATTTTTATCTTTTGGGGGCATCTTAAACCATTGGTTTATGCAGCAAACATCCCAGATGAAAAAATTCGTAATCTCTTTGTCATGGAAACCTGAGAAAGCATACTGGGAGTTTTTGACGTTCCTTGCTTCGACGAGTACATACGTGTCTAGACGCAAGAGGAAGATATTTGGATCATTTGCTATAAGTGGTGTTTGTGTGAAACACCTCTTAACAAGCTGAAAACGTCAACATTAAATAATTTATCACTCTAAAATCATTTTTAACCTCAATAAATTGAGAACAAAAGGTTTGGAGACATGTGTTCACATGAACATTTTTTCTTGTTTTGAAGTAGGGAACCTGTTCCCAAACTTTGTAAAATTGAATTTCATCACGATATGTTTAAATGATTTTCTGGTACTATCAAAAAAAGGAACATATTTGTTCTCATACATTATATATAAGAGAATGGAGCAACTGTTATGTTTAGTAATTCTAATTTATATTTCAGTAAAACAAACACATCCGGAATTTAAGCTATAATTGCTTATTCTAAAGAACTGAAAAGTCAGTCTAGAGAACAGGAAAAGCAACGTAATGTTTTTAATTATATGTTTTAATCGTTAAATTTAATTGTTCAATTGAAATATTTAGCAGAAATAATAGACATTTCTGAAAAGAAATTGATAACTGAATCAACCAGGCAATAAAAACTAGAAGATTCTTCAATGGTATCCTGCGGAATATATAAATGGTAAAAAACAAGTAATAAAAATATCCTGAAATAATATATTAGTGTCCCTATATACGCACACATTAGAAAACAGTAGTGTTAGACTGTGAATGATAGATGGAAAGAAAACAAAAGTTAGAGAGTACATCTAAACGGTTGGGTTATGCATAAGTATGGGAGAATCTCCACTATAGCATAACACAGAGATGGGAGTCGACGATGCATTGAAAAATACAACTGAAGAACCGATATTGCAGTGATACGGACATGTACAAGAGTAAAAGAGGCTAAAAATCACACTAATTAGTCTCCTATAGGAAGAAAGAAGAGAGGTAGAATTGTTTAAGTTGGTGAAGTGGTATGATGTGGCTAAATTTGGCTTAGAATACTACAATAGAATGATAGATTATAATGGCGATAGAAGGGAATCAGAAGCAATCGCTAAAAAGCGAACACTTGAATTAAGAAGAAAGAAGATTGATCATTAAAGGTTCATGATCATCATCATCAATCACAATGATAATTGACTTGTCCCAGCTTTAGGAAATTTTATTTCTTTATCCTGCTTCTACTTCGGAAACCAATTAAATGAATTAATTTATTTTGGCACCCGTTCTAGTGGCATTCATCTCAGATATTTCCAGTTTCACCTCATTTCATCTATTTTTTCTGTTAGATCAAATATGTATAGTCCATCTATTATTTCCGTATTTACTTTTTACCCAGAGTAGAGCAACCTCCAGTAGCCTAACATCCACTATTTGGAGGATCCGTTTTAGCGAAAAGAAAACTAAAGAACTAGAAGCTATCTATACTTATAAGAGTTTCGCCAACCTTGAGGAAGTTATTATCCATTGAGGTATTAATGGTGGTTGAGTCACGATTCAGTCATGTGAAACAGTATTAAGGCACCAATAGATTCTAATCGAAAGCACACTAGCTTTTCTTGCATATGAATCAGCAGAGGGATATTTAGCAGTTGGGCACATTATCACCTAGGCGAAGGAGTTGTTTTTCCGGTTTAATTTGAAGGTCACTTTCAGGTGAGTGGAGAGGTCAGGTTTCGTTTCGTAGTCGGCTTACCCTCCCCTCTGTAGGACTGACATCCCACTAGGACTTATAAGTGGATGCCTAGGGGTCAGAAGCCTGTCAGGGAGCCAACGGCACGAAACCACTGAATGGAGAACCTGGCCCATAGGCGTGAGGAAGTGGATGACATGAAATGCAAGCGAAACGGGTGATAGGAAAAGTGATGATGGAGCAATTGGTGGAATGAATGGCGGGGGAACCAGAGGACGCAGAGAAAACCCGCCCAGGCGCCGCTTCGTCCACCAAAAATCCAACCCGCACCGCCTAGATGGGAGGCCAGAGGTCTAACCACTGAGCCACGGCGCCGCCCAACTTTCAGGTAAGATATATAAATAGTATAAAGTTTAAATACTGAGGAAAAATAATCACCAGTAATAATGGCGTTTTAAAAGAAGTGCCGCATATGGCATGTTGTGTGCCGAACGTTGCTGCCACTGAAGTTCAGAAGCGCATACCCAATGCAAGAAAGAGAGTAAGAGAAGAAAGTACTGCAATATTTGTGATTTATATGGAAGGAATGGGCCCGTTATTAACTGCAGGAATGACCTGGTGGCGGAAATGACTTGCCAAAATGTGTGTAAAAATAACCTCCACTGAGTTAGGAGAAAATCGCAAGGTACTAAAAAAGAGCCGGAAAGTCCTGGAAACATTTTATCGCCTGAACTGTTACAGATGACGTTTCTAGATCAAGGAAAATGTCTCAAAACTCTTGCCTATATGCATAAATTAAGTTAATGACAATTCCGTTTTATACAAATGAACTAAATAATGAATGAGCTTGTAAATAAATGTTTTATTCTTTAGTTTAACGTTCTTTAATTTGGTTGGTCACGTCGGACGATGAACGAAATTGGTGAAATGATGCTCAAATGTTCTCGGGGTCCATGGAGCTTAAAGTTACTCGACATTCGCCTTCTCAGTATAAGGGAAAATCCCGAGAAAAACCTTATCCTGGTAACTCTCCCTAAGCGAGATTCGCACTCACGACCTTTTGAATGTGAGGCAGGCACGCTACCACCACACTACCCAGGCGGACAAAAATGTGTAATTATGGACAAGAAAAAAGTATAGATTCTTGGGATGCGATAAGAGATTAACTCCACGGAAACAGTATGCTTTAAACACGTATTTAAGAACCGGCTTTGCTAGTTGTTTGATCCATGCGCCCAGCTGCTACAGATTTAATTAAACCATTAGCACTTTCAATTGTTTTCCTCATCATATACCTATTATTTGCTTCGTAATAAGGATAGATGAATGTAATGTTAAGATGGCGATTTGATACTTATTCTCCAAGGTGTTAACTTTCTTAAAACACGGAATATAAACCGAGTGGTTTTTTTATTACATGGTTAGGAGAATTAGAAAATAATTATAAGTTATTGGACATTACCATGTTTTCTGCTTTACATATTTTCAGGCTTATTCAAAGCCTTCTCTGATGGATATCGCTAGTGTCTCCTATTCAGATAGCAATTTGCTCTGTTTTAATATATTATGCTCTCTTATTTTATATCACGATCTTTTACTTTACATGATCTCATTTATTGTTATTGACTTCAACTTTATGGTATATATTATTTCCTGTTTTTCGACCAAAATATCTTCTCTGTGAAATTTCAAGCCACATAACTGCTATTTAAAAGCATTTGTAGTATTAATCCTTCCATTTTATTATTTATAAAATGTCTATAATTAAATTACTGAAATAATCTGAATAAATAAAACTCGTGTTTGTGAAACCCGTTGATAAATTCGGTCATTAATTGCTTATTATAATATACTCAGCAATTTTTCCCAGCAGGAAAAATAATAACCGATTTCCAAAGACTAAAATTAAACCCAATTGTAGCTAATAACATAGCTAATAAAGTAAATTATCTTCCATTTCCGAGATTAGACCCATATAATTGTTTTGTAGCTTCATTCATCCAATTTATAGTTACACAGAAAATGATCTGTAATCCATTGTACTATAAGCTTATAGCTTATGTAAGGTATAATACGAGGGTCAGCTGATAAGTCCCGGACCTCTGAATGAAAATAGCATTTAATTTTTTGTTGTTGTTGCTTTATTTCTCAACAGAATCTCCGGAATGGCTAACACAATTGTCATATCAGAGTTCTAATTTAATTAAACTATCTCTGTAGTGCGATTTATCAAGGTCCTCAAAATAGCTGTTTACCGACCGCATCAATGACCTCGTTGCTGTGAAATCTTCGTCCTCCAAGACATTTTTTGAAGATTGGGAATAGGTGGTAGTCACTGGGTGCTAGATCTGGCAAATAGGGTGAATGTTCGGCAATTCCAACTTTAATTCGCACATTTTTTTCCATTACAATGATTGAACGGTGGGCCGAAGCATTGTCATGATGAAACAAGAGTTTTGTTTTGCCAAATGAGGTCTTTTTCTGTTCACCTCATCACTCAAACGTTGCAATAAGCTTGCGTACTAGTCTCCAGTGATACTTTTACCCTTTTCCAAGTAATCAATAAAAATAATTCCCTGTGTATCCTAGAAAACACTCGCCAAAACCTTGTAAGCTGACAAAATTGACTTTGCCTTTTTTGGAGTTTGGTTCACGTGGCGCAACCCACTATTTTGACTTTTACTCTCTGGAGTTTAGTGATGTATCCAAGTTTTATCCATGGTAATAAGCCGTCTCAAAAATCCACTGCGATTTTTACGGTAGAGTTCCACATTCTTAACAGAAATAGTTTTTCTTTCAACTTTTGATCAGGTGTTAATAAACCCGGCACCCATCTCGCACAGACCTTGTGAAAGCACAAAAAAGTACTTAAAATATTACCTGCACGTGCTATCTGAAACAGCTTTAATCTGCAGTCTTCCAGTACTAAACGATGCATTTTTTCAATGATCTCTGGAGTTGTCGCTTCTACAGGGCGTCCAGAGCGAGGCTCATCACTATTGCTCGAACGTCCCATTTTAAAATGTGCAACCCACCTTTTAATCATTGGATATGAAGGGGCAGAGTCTTTAAATGCACTGTCCATTTTCTCCTTGATTTCTTTAGGCGTTAAGCCTTTCAAATGGAAATATTTAACCACTGCTCGTTTTTCCAAATCCTCCATTTTCGTGAAAACTCTGAAGTTGTCTTGTTTAAAATGCTGCCATTCGAAAACTAAACAACCTATTGACCTGTAACTATGAATACAAGCTAGTCTAAAGTTAAACTATATGATGCTACCGTCTAACTGTTCTGGGGCACCATACTGTGTGAGACTCGGGACTTGTCAGCCGACCCTCATATACTTAAAATGGTACAAGCACAGAGTTCTTGATATTTTTTTTTTTCTTTCTTTTGTAGTTTATCGTTATATTGGACAATGAATGAAATTGGTGAAGTAATGCTCAAATGATATCAGGGTCCATAGAGCTTTAACGAAATTCGAATTTGGGACATCTTGAACGTGAGATACTCTACCCCCACACTATCAAGATGGGGTAATACATACTATTTCTACGATACTAATTAAAATACATCATATATGTGAACATATTAAGAATAACGTCAATTTTTTCTAGTTCTCGTATGAATGCGTTAAATCTTTCAAAACGTATGTGTTCCAGTACAGTCTTCAGGGAAACAAATCCATTATAATTTCCAAAGTGATATTATAAAGCCTTAGATATGATCCGTTTAACGTTCAGTGGAAAATTAGATTGGCAATGTACCGTTATTACTTTTATAATAGAATTCAATATTTCGTTTACTGAATTAACTGGTATTAATATCAATGTAATTGTTGAAGGTAATTATTCGTCGAGAGAAAGAAGACAATAAGATAGAGCAGGATATTAACGAACATGTTTGCCTTGATGCAGTGGAGCATAAAACTGGAGATTTTAATTTCGCAACAGTTGAGAATCAAGAACAAATTTAAGAATATAATATGACGTATAACGTATTATACGTAGGACAGAAATAGCATGGTTTAGAGGATAGGTATGAGCAAAATTCTATCTACCACATACACATAACACAGAAAAACAATGAAGCTAGGGTCATTATAGCTAACACAGCCAGAATAAAAGCTCTAATTGCATATATAGACAATAAGCAAAGCTAAAGAAGATTGTTTATTATGTACGTTTACTTAATTGTCACAGATAATAGATAAGAGAAATTTGTATAGTGAATTTTCATGAGACTCCATGAGTAAAAAATCTGATGTGTTACACTCAAATTAGTTTCTCTACCTATTCTGCAACAAGCTAATCTTTAAATGCATATATATTCTTTAAGTACTTACTTCAGGTTAATGAAATAAACAAATACTTTTGCAAAAAAATACTTTTATTATATATTTACTTGTAATTACAAAAAAATCAGGGAATGCACTAGGAAATGTGGTAGTCAAATCTTTTAAAAGCTGGTCGCTATGTGATGAATTTCACTCTTTGCTTTACCAGGAACAAGAATAACGAATAACGACATCGCATTTGAGGAAAGTATAAGTATTTTAAAATTCAAACCAATAATAAGAAATATCTTGGAAACGGTTAACTTCTCAAAAAATGTATTTAATACAACTTGTATCTTTTAACGAAATATCATTTTTGTGCAGCAAGTTCTTATCTTATGGTTTGCAGCTGTGCAAAAGTCATCAGAATGAACAGAGCTTCAGAGGCTATTCCCAGAAAATTCAAGATATATATTTTATTTGCCATATATCTTTAATATAAGTAATTTTAATGAAAATCATTAGATTCATTTTTGATAAAAACAAAATTTTCGAAAAATTTTCCATGTAAAATGTAGTTTTGGGTAGGGGGATTTTCTTGAGATTCTTCGTATCGCATCTTAAGAAGATACTAAACTTAAACACCAAGTTCGGTACTATACGGGTTTTTGAATTTTGAGCTATGATGCCCATAGATAGACAGACAGGCACACACTCATATATACGCAATACACACGGGCCTTTTTCTAAAAGTATATTTTTGACTCAGGGGTTCTCAAAACATGCATTTACTGTAAAATCTTGGTATTGTTGACTCAGGGGCACTCAAAACATGTATTTACGGGGAAATCTCTGTATTGAAATTTTCGTGGAATAAATACCTTCTCTACCCACTATGTACGTATGTAAATAAAATTAGGTAGAGAAAGTAAACAAGACAAAACGGTCTTATGTATATCTCTCTATCCCTCTCCCTGTGTGTCTGGGTCTGTCTGTCCGTCTACTTGTCTATATCTATGAACAGCATAGAAACGACAATGATGAGACAGGATGATTTTCAAAATATACCTCATCCGAAACTGTCTTAAATTTACGTGGGAAGATGTATATATATATAAAGGGCTTCAAAGAAAACGCTTCCAACAAACGTTAAGGGATATAAAAATACGTAAGATTAAAAAACTATAGAAGATTTGAAATTACACATTCATTTCAAAGAACTATTCTGTGGCATCAGCCATTTCCGAGATATGTTATTATTTATTTAGAATGTTCAATACTTTCATTTTTAGTTTTTCTAGCACATAAATACTAGATTGAATAGGTATTTGCATTTCACGAAAAATTCGATTCCGAGATTACACTAGAAATACATGTTTTGTGTTTTCTGAATCCTAAAAAAAAAAAGGGATTTTAGGAAAAGGTTCAGGGCAGGCGTGTATTTTCGTGTCTTTAAATAGCATATTGAGCACTAAAAGCCTACATTTATACATTTGGTATTTATGTTCAGTATATTTCAAGGATGCGATACAAAGACTTTTTTTCTTAAAAAAATCCCCAAAACCAAACTAACCTTTACATAGAACTTTTTCGAAAATGTTTATTTTCTTAAAAATGCTTCTAACATTGTAATTAAAATACCATCTGTTTAACAGATTTTCATGACAAATGACATGAATATCTCGAATTTTCTGAAACCCTATTCATTCTGGAAATTAAGAAAATTGTTATTATTGGGAATAAATATAAATTTTGCATTATTATTGTTATTAATTATTTATTTATTTAAATTTAATTAATGTAGATAAAAGTCGCACTCATTACTGGTAAACGTAAAGTATAGATAAAGCTTGCTTTACAAAAAAATATGAATCTCGTCAAAATACATAAATTAGGTAAAATCCTATTTTGTGGAGTTAACCTTTTCCAAGATATTCTGTGTAATTGGTTTAACTTATCTCAATACTTAAACTTTTTTCAAATGGGAACTCATTATTCATTTTTCTTTTGTTTTACTCCTGGCCATGCAAGGAGAATTGCATTTCAATCGTTTCACTAAGCCTTGATGTCTTAGCTTCTGACCTATTTTATTCTTGGCCTCTTATTGAAGTTTATTTTAATGTTTTAGGTACCGAGTAATAAATATATATCCCAAAAATTGATACAAAATTTCACCGGAAATACACGTTTTAGGGTCTCTTGTGTGTGTGCATATATAAGATGCATTTTTAGAATAAGGTTCGCTTTTTTTTGGTAGTGTTTATCGCCCACTTTTACTACTTGTGGCAACGCAGGCGATGACATTGTTGATACATGAAATGATGATGGAGCACCGGTGGAATGCGATGGTGGGGGAACCCGGAGAAAACACACCTCGGCGCCGCTTTGTCCACCACAAATATCACATGCGGGCCGTCTATG
Source organism: Hymenopus coronatus (assembly GCA_030762935.1). NCBI lineage: Eukaryota > Metazoa > Arthropoda > Insecta > Mantodea > Hymenopodidae > Hymenopus > Hymenopus coronatus. The sequence goes on along the minus strand of CM060897.1, from coordinate 64,241,802 downwards.
TGAGCGGCGAATGGTCTAACCACTCGGCCAAGGCGCGGCCCCAATAAGGTCCCTGTGTATATGTGTATGTATGTGTCTGTGAACACATTAATTCAAAAACGATACGCTGGTAAAATATCAAACTGATATTTTAATTTAATATCTTCTAAGGATGAAGATTTTGAGAAAAATTCACTCATCCCAAAATACTCTTTACATGGAATAAAATTTAAAAGTTTGATTTTCTCAAAATGGCTTTAACGATATACCGTATATTAAAAGATATTTTACATGGCAAATAAAAGGTATATCTTGAAATTTCTGGGAATAACCCCTGAAGAAATCTTTTTGTGCACAGATTTTGCTGAATGTTACATAACTGGTAAACCGTAAGAGACTGACAAAAACTCACCACACAAAAATTTTGGTCAGATTAAAACACACAATTTATATCCTTTACATTTTTTCGTACAATTGACCATTTCCAAGTTATTCTTTGTTTTGGAGATCAGTTTTATAAACATTTACATTTTTCTCATACAGGAATTTTTCAATTCCCGGTCATTCAAAGTAACGAAGTCTATCACAAGGCAACCAGTTTTTAAAAGATTTGACAATCATTTTAGCCTAGTGTACTTCCTTATTTCCCTTCTGCGAGTGCTTACTAGGAAGCCAGTTACGAGACCATTTCTGATAATGCTGACCTGCATTAGAGAAGCATAAGCTTTCTAAGAATAAAATGCATGGGGATATAAAGAAAGCTAGGGGAATGAAACAAAACAGATTTCTCGTAATAGAACCTAAAAGTTCTATTTAAGCAAATAAAATATATTTATTGATATAAACTATTTTCCAAGCGAAAGGATATGTTACGTGAATTACGTGTTTTAAGGAGATATACATTTTTTGTATGCTTTTGTCTATCTCTTTTGTTTACCAATGCGAAATTCAGCTACATTCATCCAGAATGAAGAGGTCTTCGGAGGCTATTCTCAGAAAATTTAAGATATGTATTGTATTCGCTAAGTAAATATCTTTAATATATGGTATTTTAATCAAAATCGTTATACCCATTTTTGAGAAAAATAAAATTTTGAATAAAGTTTCTATATAAAAAATTTTCTGGAAAACCTTCATGTCGCATCCTTAGAAGATACCAATCTTAAATACCAAATTTGGTATTTAACCTCTTTTCGTTGTTGAACTATTTTGTCTATAGGCTCACACATATAGACACACACACGCTACCTCTTTCTAAAAATGCTGTATTTTGGATTCAGGGGCTGTCAAAGCATGTATTTTCTGTGAAATCTAGATATCGATTTTTGGGTGGAGTACAATACCTTATCCATCGACTATGTACATTATACATAGGTGTTAGAGAAAGCAAAAGGTTAGAAGCTGTTCTAGTGCGCAACCTGGGCTTCAAGGTTGTAACAATAATCTGTCGCGTTCTTTGAAGTGGAACAGACAAGAATCGTGAATTTGGAACTCTGAGGAAACAGCCGAAGCGAAGTTCGGACATCTTACCATTTTATTTTACTGAAGGAGGCTCTGAGTTGGTTTCAGGCTTTATTGTTAAATATGGAAGATGTGGATTGCATTATTTTTTTAAGTGAATATTCTAGTATTTTGTTTATGAGTATGATAATAAGTGTTATTTTCTTGATTCTAGTTTAAATTTATTCATGTTTTATTTAAAGTTAATTTTTATTGTTTTGTATCTGTATGGGTACGGAGGACGTTACCTCGGTATCTATATGATAAAGTAATATATTTAGCATGAAGGAGATTTTTACCTTTATCTTTGAACTTTTTAGTCTTTTATTTGGTTTTAAAAATGTTCATTTAAAGGTTCGGACATATTACCTCATATGAAGGGGAACACAAACTCTCCGTTTTCAAGCGCATTTTAACGGAAGATAGAAAGGTTTTAACCCCTGAGAATTTTTCGAAGTACGTATTTCACTGTTCAGTATCATACTAGAAGTACAAAAATGGTACGGAAAATTACTAGGCGTGTAGTGTTTAAAATTGTGGATACCGATATTTCCCGAAAATACACTTTTGGCACCCCTGATTTAAAATAATTAAAAAAAAAGAAGTATTTTAGCAAAAGGTCGATGAGTGTGCGTGAAAGAGAAAGATAGTGTGTGTGTATGTGAAAACCGTAATTCAATTTCTGGAAGTCACTAAAATACCTAATATTATATTGAAGTTCCGCATAGCATAAGGATGTGTCATGAAGAATTTCAAGAGAATCCCCACACCTATCTAACCCTTTCATTAAAACGTTTTCTAATGTTTTGATGTTCTCAGAAATGTCATTAACAATTTTGATTAAGATACCATTACATTTAAGAGAATTTCATGACAAATTAAATGTATATCTTGAATTTTCTGGAAATAGTCTCTGAGGTTCTCTCGTTCTGAATGACTTTTCCATAAATGAAAAAGCATAACAGATAAAACAAAAAGTGCAGATATACTCAAAGCACACAGTTATGTCAAATACATTTTTTGTGTATTTAAAATGTTCGAGATTTTCTTTATTTATTGCTTTCAATTTTAAAATACTTACACTTTTCTCAAATTGTAAGTCATTATTTCTTTTTCTTTCTCATCGTCAATCAAGAAGGTGGGATTTCAAAGCTTTCACAAAACGTTTAGCTCTCAAAATATGTTTCTATTGCTATAAACCTACTGTATTCCACTATTTCCATTGCATCTATAAGGAAATATGTAATAAACGTATGTTTAAGATTTTTATCTGGATCAACCAGAAATAAATCAATAAATACGCGTTTTGACAGTTATATACTGAATAATGATAGAGAAAGTAATGTGAATATATCATACAAAACTTTTTTTAATTTTATGTATAACATTTCAGTACTGTACGTAGATGTAGACAGACGGACAGACGTCGCTTCTGACTTTATATTCATACTCGAAAACAGACGTCTAAAATAGGTCCCCAGATGTAAACTTTGGAACAGAAGGAGGATAAAGAGGATTTATGAGGTCTTCTCTCCATCTGAAGGATTATTAAAGAAGACTTTCATATGCGAACTTTTTTTACTCTGTCAGACATAAGGCAAGCCTTAATATAACCTTGCGAAGCAACAGAAACATTTACTTTCGTTATTAGAACATGGATTATCCTCTTTGACGGCATTAAGTATCCTTTATGTTGAAGGAAAAAGTTCTTTGACAATGCCTTTTCACTGTGGCCTAGAAATAATACTGGTGGCCTAATGCAGAGTCACCAACCCCTTTAATTTTATGTGTCGCAGTTTACCCACGGATTGCAGGGATTACCTCTCTTCCTTGTGTGTCCTGTGTCAGTTTATAATGTCGGGAACAGAAAGTAATCCAACATGCAAGCCATCGACTCCTACGTTTTTGCCTGCCTCCTAGGCATATTTGTTACTTAGAGTAAGTGGCGAGAAAATATGTATAATTTTTGGTAACCCATGCAAGTGAGAACGATAGTTACAAGGAGAAGACCTGTATTTCGAATTGTGTTCCAATATGCCCATTCATATTCACTGTATAAATGTGAAAGCTTTCATTACAGATTAATCTGATACTGATGAAGTTACAGTGCGATACAATGTTAGGTATTAAACAATTTCAGGAACTTGTTTTATTATTTTAATTGTCATTATGTTTTGCAGTTATCAATGTTACGACTGCCAATTGCAACCAAACCTATGAAAATATGCATATCTCCATATCAGAAGTATAAAAACTAATGCAAGAAACATAACAGAGCAATTGTTCTACCAGTCGTGAAATTTCAATATATGTATTAATCTATGAAAGGTGCATTACGAATTTCAAACACAAAATGTTTCATACTGCCACAGCACTGAAATAATTATTTGTTCTTGCTTTCCGCTCTGTGCATAGTAGGCGGTTCGTAGGAGCATCGCGCAAAGTTATTGTTTCTGCTTTACTCACAGGGCAACCAGTTGTTGATCCCCGAACTAATGTTTAATTCTTATAAAGCGCAGTAGGTCTTAAGAAAATAGGCCCCTCAAGTTCAGTTAACATTGCTGTAGTGTTAATATTATAAATAATTTAGGATACATTTGCAAGCTAAAGAACATTCCTTGATGTGTGAGATAATTTAAAGCATTTAAATCTTTAAAATATCTTTGTTTTTAAAAGCAGCTTTGGAAAACAGCAAGGATTTCGTCAGCAAGCACATGCCGCCAATCTGACCTTCAATATTTGTACATCTCATGTCATGCGTCGTTTTAGCAAGAGCGTTATCTATAGGTTTACCATCAATGATGTAGCCAGTTTTTCTGACATTGCTTACTCCCTTCAGTTATATTATTTGTTTTTTAATTTCTTCCTTATTTCAGTAGATTTATGATCTGAGGAATCTCATTTATCTCATTTCAATTTACTTTTGATCCTGGTACCTTAGGGTATTTCATAACAAATTTGCAAAGTTGAAGTCATATTTCATTCAAACATTTCTTCAATTTTTCCCTGTTATACACCTGTAAATTTTCTAATATATATGAATGAATTAATTTACGGTTTATTACATCCCAGATATTTGAAAACGTCACCAGGACCTCTGCTCGTTTAATCGAGTTGCCCTCAAATACTAATTCTAGTTTTGTCGCAGATAAGGCCGCGCCATGGCCGAGTGGTTAGACTTGCCTCACCTAGATGGTCCGCATGAAATGATGATGGAGAAGCGGTGGAATGCGATGGCGGGGGAAACTAGAGAAAACCCACCCTAGACACTAAGATCAAAAGAAGGAGCCTTCCTGGAATGGCTAACCAGGATTGCCAAACCAAGCCAACTCTCCAAGGAGAGTGAGTGTATCCAGGGTACATAATGGGTTAATACTATTACTAATACTTTAGCAGAACACTGATGTTGTGATTCCTTATAAGTTGACGCCAATCGTCCGTAACAATAGAAGGCATAAGCAGGCTTAGCTTGATTTTTATGGCGGTAATTTCCAAGAATTTTTTTATTTCCCACACACAAAAGTATTTCAGGAGAGAAATTTACTAAAGTACGACGAGACTGAGAGCGAGTGAAACAATCTTTACTAGAGAATTTCAATTAAACTGTGAAGTACAACCTCACAAAACCTTTCACAAGGAAGACGTGAGGCACTTGGCTGAAACAGTCGTTTATTGTTAGAATTACTTCGGTGAAATGAAAGTGACAACATACAATTAGTGAGTAAATTATTTCAGAGGACCCAGAGACCGTTTGTTTCTGATTGAAACTTGGAACAGCTGCCGATGGTTGTGGAATGATTGTGCCTTTTTTCAGTGGTGTATTGCAATTATTCCTGTGGAACACATTTTAAAACTACCACGTTACGAATAATTGATGTAACGGAATTCCCTTTACATTATTGGAAGCTTGTAAAAGGGTAAATTTGCTTATTTCCTTTTGTCTCTTCCAGTTGTAATTTATTTTATTCTTTATTTTCATGCCTTTGGCTAAATAAAGCTTAAACTTTTAAATTAACTGAAAATAAGTACTAACGCCTATTAAGAGACAGAGTGCTGTGGTAAATAACTAATATCGACCTAAAGCTTCATAAATTTAATTTTAGAAAAATAAACATTCTATATGTGGGGCAGTTACGTTCTCTTTCCTCCTATAGTCATGCTGTTCTATTCATTCCCTGCTGTATTAATTATTTCATACCCCTGGAAATTTCTTGGTGCTACATGACGCGATCTCTAAATTCCTTCTAGATTCTTCTGATCTGTGAAGAGAAGCACCTGACGAAAAAGGGAGTGAAAGAAGCTAACGATATGTTTAAAGTACAGAAAGGAAGGCATAGGTACAACTTAAACATTAAACACGCTAAGTGGGAAAAAGAATATGTTTTCTTAAAGTTATTCCTATTATTTAATATTATTTTTTTTAAATTTCTCACTGTTTTTTATTAAGTTTAAGAGAATATCTTAGTTTTTTATTGATTTTTATTGAAATATAGCTATAAAATTAAATATTAAAGTTATTATTAAAAGTATTAATAAATAAAATATTAACATACAATTTGTCAAATTCTTTTAAATCCCGTCTCATTTTTAAATTTAACTACCTTCCCCTTTATTTTCCTTGTTCCTACAGCAAAATGTATAATGACAACATTTCAACAAATGTTTAACTTCATGAATATGAAGTAGACGACAAATAAGCCTGTATAAGAAGAATTGAAAAAGGCAATAGTGAGTAGAGAAAGTAATGTGAATGTAATGCCGAAGAACCGAGAGGGATGGCTTAGGCAGTTTCGTCTGTGGCCCGAATTCGGGAGGTGACGGGTTTGCTTCCCATGATAGGCCTATCTGATCCATGGGTTTTCTGTGGTTTCCTCGGATCGCCAGGCGAATGGTGGGTAAGTTTCTTTCATCCCTCTATGTCGTTTCCGTACCCATTTTATTCATCCTTAATTCCTTTGGGTCTTTTTTTAGGATTGGAAGTGTTGGAACTGGTGCTCAGTGCGGCGTGGCACGGTTGATGCCGGGATGAGGACGCTCCTGGAGGGGACGTTGGACCCTATGTGGGGCGGCGGTCGCGATCTTCCTGTCCGACTTTTAGGATGTTTCCATCTAAAAGCTGTAGAGACCCTATCCTAAGGACTTTGATTTTTATCTCACTCAAGTTTGTGCTTTTATTTGCAGTTCTTGCTCCCTATTTTATTGATGATTGTTATATGTAATGTATTTGATGAATATAATATAAACGCGGTTAATACAGTTTATGTCTAATAGGTATTTAGCTACAATATAGCGCAAGATATGATTCATCCTGTATTCTGAATTATAGATAGTGTTATGTTAAGAGTTTAAGGACATGCAGATGAAACACATAAAGGGGATAAGAAAGGGGAGAAGCAGATAAACATGCAGCGAACTGAAGCAGTTCTACTGACCACACGCTTTCCCATACTACTCACTTCTGGGCTGGATCCTGAAGCAGTCTCTCCAAGTTGTTTTCGCTGTAATCTTCTAGTCCTTCATCTGAAAACAAAAATAATTCAAAATGAGCATACTTAAGTAAAGTGGCTGCTCAGTTAAAAGTGTTTAGAGGAGAGATATATCTTCAGCCCATTAGTTGGTTTTATCAAAAGTAGTTCACTTAGAGTTGGTAGGGAAAGACAGAAAATTTTGACGAAAATGGGGATGGGAGACATATGGAGGAAGAAAGCAGAAAACGCAAAACGATTTTGGAACTCATTGATAAATAAAAAAAGAAGACATAAAAAGGAAATTTGAGGTGAACTAGAAAATAAAAAGTCGTTTTTCCTTTGCCATAAAATACAAGAAAGTTTAGTCAAGAAAGCGGTAATGGGTGGTGAAAATATTTATATCAGCATTTGAGGACAATGTTATGATCCAGTGGTTGCAGTTTTTTTTTTTCTATTTATACATTTATGTTTATGAGAAAAGTTTCACGGTGTTTTAAGGATTGATATATTCCCTATCTCAGGCGTTTGGTGATTGTTTAGTAGCAGGTCACACGATTGATCCTCCTCTGGCTTCTTCCTGTTACCCTGCCCGACTATAGATGATGTAGGGGGGATAATATCGATCGCACTGAAACTTCAACCTGCGTAACGATACGGTTTTCATACATTGTCTGGTTAGGATTCATAATAAAGGGTGGGGGGGGGGGTGAATACGTGCAAATATTTGTATCAGCGTTTGAGGACAATGTGATGATCCACTATTTTCTGAAGTATGTTCAAGAGGAAAATTCACAATGTTTTAGAATGACTATTATTCTCTATCTCAGACTTTGTTAACGTAATAGGTCACGAAATAGGTTTACGTAATAGATAGTTGGCCCTCCTCTGCGCTGCTCGAATATAGGTGGATTGATGTATGTAAACACATCAGCTCATTAGACCTTGAACATTATGCTTCATTTATGACAAAGATTTTAGTAAGTGACCAAAATGAGATACACTTATGTGTTATAGGTATTGCTAAATACCTAAATATTAAATTATTTGAACTTATTCACCTCCCACCCTGTATATTCAGGATTTCTAAAAGTGTTTTTTTTCTGGAATCAGGGGACCTCTAAACATATATTTTCCGTGAAATCTCGATATCGAATGTCTTGGTGGAATATATACCTTCTTTAAGTGATAGAGAAAGCAATTTAATCACATTAGCTTTGAAACTATTACAGGCAATTCAAACCATATAGCAGCCTTCGAAAACCACATGCTATATGGTGATGGCGGCTCCCCAGGTGCCTAAGGTATGCAGTTACACCGCGAGGTTGTCTATCTATACGGAATGATAACGGACCACAATTAAATGATCAGGAAACCTTGTAATATCAGCGAAGATAAATCTGACATCCTGGGAATATTCTTTCTGGAAAAACCACAACATTACGATATGAAGCCTACACATTATAAAAAGAATACTTGACTAGCATCAAGTAAAAGACATTAAGGTTGAAAATCCACAATATGTAAATATCTTACTCAATTCTATATCAGTTATAATTCACAATAATAGTGATATTTTAGCCTTGTATCAGATTCTCCACTTGCATGGTTATTTAAATAAGAATATTTTACTGTGTTAATTAACTATTGTAATAAAATGCGGCACGTGATATCATTTTAAAAATACTTACCAAAAATATCCGTTTTACAGCAATGAATTTACAAATACATCTCTACTATTATATAAGCTCTAAATAGTGTAGAAAACTCATTAATTTTCGCACTCCTCAACGTATTGAATTTTTTAAAAAGTTAATTTGTTTCAAAAAATGGAGCATTACTTGAAGGGATATATAATCATTTTCTTAATACACTTTTGAAAGCTAGTATAAAAATGTTGAAGCAATTTAGTGGAAAATTGCATCGTGTGGAGCATTTTTAGTATGGAGAAGTGTTGTAAAAGTATGCACGTAACCTATTTATAGCTTCAGTTAATTGTTAGCTAAAGTGCACCAAGTGGAAAAACGATATATTTTCTTAAATTATAGAATTTATATCATGTTATTATCAAAAATATTTTTAAAATTGTTCATGAAATGCATTACCTTAAGCTAAATTACGTGAAAGGCACACTGTGGTATAAAAAGGGAAAAAACGATCATTTTGCGAAAATGTACTTTTCTGGAAATTCAATCTTTGGCGTCTTTAGAATTCACACACATATTGCGTTTGTACAAATTACTGTAGAAAATCACTTAATTTTTTTACTACTAAAAACCTTACATTGAAAAGTCACATTTTTCGTTGCATTTTCTTCCACTATCATTTTTAACTCATTTTATATACTAAAAACACGAGTTTACTTATTCTGGAATCATCATAAATATGCTATTTCATTATAAATTTTATTAGCTTTGTAAATTTTCAGACCATATGATTATATTCACTTTCTAATTTGGTATGATAATCAGCAATTACCCGCTTGTACTTTTAAAACTAATTTGGTTCAATTTTATTTGAGTAAATAAGCATTAGTACTACAAAAACAGTGCTGATCTAACACAGTGTTGATCTAACACAGTGCTGATCTAACAGTGCTGATCTAACACAGTGCCTGATCTAACACAGTGCTGATCTAACACAGTGCTGATCTAACACAGTGTTGATCTAACACAGTGCCTGATCTAACACAGTGCTGATCTAACACAGTTCCTGATCTAACACAGTGCTGATCTAACACAGTGTTGATCTAACACAATGCCTGATCTAACACAGTGCTGATCTAACACAGTTCCTGATCTAACACAGTGCTGATCTAACACAGTGCTGACCTAACACAGTGCCTGATCTAAAATAAAGGGCATAGAACAGTTGCACTGCAAAGATTTGAAATTTCGAAATGAATTGAGAGATATAAAACAAAATAATGTCAGAAAACGTAGAAAGAGTGGATTAGATAGCTGCAGAGACTAAAATGGACTAGGAAGCTATTTAATGTACAGGATAATTCTAATTAGTGATGAGGAACAATTGATATTATAAAATTTGTAATTTAATTTTCCAATTAATATTTAACGGATCAAAAGGAAATTTTACCATATGAGTAGCTAGATATAATAAAACTGTGCCGCAGGTGTTCGATTCTTTAATCCAATGAAAAAAATTAATTTTAGAAAAAGTCGTTTTATTTTATTTAAGGTGGTAAAATATTAAAGAAACTACAAACATAAAATATTTTTCAAAACCTGTGCCTAAATTTATTTCTAAAATAAATGATATTAAAATGCAAATACTCAACTAGGTTTGTGATTCAAGTTTGAAAATTAAAATAAAAATTAAAATATTAATATTAAAAAAGTATTAATCAAAAGTTTGTAATATTTTGTAGTGCTCGTATAATATATTTAATTTTCTAAAAGGATTCTTCAGGTTTATTTTAATAGAGTAGAAGTTACAGAAGTTAGAGTGACCCCTTAAGCATAGAAAAATACTGCAAGAACCGCATCTCACATCAGGGCTAGGACAAATTACGAATTTATTTATTATGGAGTTTACGTTTAGCTCTCTGGATCTAACACAGGCGTCTGTAATTAACATTAGTATGCATTTGCAGACTAACTGGGATGCTTAAAGCAACCCCCCGACAAGGCCAGGCCCAAATTCGACCTACTGAAAATAAAAAACACACTATTCTGTCCGATATTATGTTGCAACTGTGCAAAACAATGAAAAATCCCATTCAGATTAGCTGGTATACCAGATTTCTTCCACGACGTTCCGTTTGCAAGCCTCATATACTATGTCTATGCTATCTCGCCAGAGGTTGTTATTGTTATTATTATTATTAGCCAAAAACATCAGTAGGTGCCTAGCACATTTTTACTTTCTCTACTTCGAATATACGAGTAGTACGTAGACAAGCATGGTATTGCTTTCCACTTAAAAAATGGACACCTAGATTTCACTGGAAATACATATTTTAGGGATACCTTTCTTTAAAAAAAATTGTTTTTAGAAAAACATCCACGCGCACGTGTGTGTGTCCGTGTGTCTTTGAATACCATAATTCAAAAACGAAAAACACAACTCAACTTGTTTAAGTTCAGCAACTTCCAAGGTTGCGCCACGAAGATCTTCCTGAAAATCCCATATCTCAAACTATACTTTACATGGAAAAATGTTCGAAAATTTCATTTTCTCAGAAATAGCTGCAACGATTTTTTTTAAAACGATGTACTTTTAAGATATTTACATGAAAAATTAAAGTATATCTTGAATTTTCAGAGAACAGCATATGAAGACCTCTTCATTCTGAATGACTTTTACATAACTAGTAAACTGTAAGAATTAGAAAAAAGGTACCGCATAAAAATATAGAACTCTTGCAATCACACAATTTATTTCATATACCTATATTTTTTGTGGGGTTAGCCGTTTTCGATACATTCGTTGTTATTGGTTACTAATTTTAAAATAATTTTCACTGAGGAGAATTTGTCACTCAGTTTTCTTTTGCTTTCCTCCTGACCATGCAAAGATAATCGAATTTCAATTCAAATACGTAGAAACCAGCTTTTACGAGATTTTTATAAGACAGGAAATAAGCAATAAGACGATGTATACTAATGTTTTTATCTCGACTACCCTAAAGTAGATGGAAGAATAAGCTTGTGTAAGAACAGTTCGTTACAGAATACTTAGAGTAAGGCATGTGAATAGAACACATCAATGTTTTTGAAATATTACTCCCATATTGTGTCTGTATAACTCGACTGTAGTTTTCTGTTTACAACTCCATTATAAGTGTCCGGAATAGTTTTATTTGCATATTTGTCTATTCAAGAGAGATTTTCACAACTACAGGTTTAAGCCGTATCTCGTAACTTCTAGTGTACACTATACCTCTCTAACATACTACAGGTCCTCTTTAAAACCTCTTCTTCCCGTCTGTCAATACTTGTTTCAACCATTCCTCCAGGGTCCTCCATTTTTCCTTTTATGCTATGTGGTGTCCATTCCAAAATTGCTTTTGGCTGTCGCTCAGTCCCCAGACTTTTTACATGGTCATATCAATTTAGTCTTCTCCTTTCAACTTGGTTGATAATATTATCTCCCCATTTCTGTCTCTTTTTATTCCATTTGTAGCTCTTGGTAATATTGAAATTCTGCAACTTATTTTAAACTCCATTTCAGCTGCCTCTAGTTGTTGCTTATCTCTTTTAGTTCAGTTCCCATGATTCAACACTGTTAGCAGTGTACAATGTACTACTGACTAATACATTTTTTTTTCATTCCCCCAGACCATAAAACTGGGAATTATATTATTGTTCCGTATTTACTTCGTTTACTTCTTTCCATTATCTTCTTCATGATTTTATGCTGTTTAGAGAAGCCTTAATCATCTCATTTCACGATTTAAGTTTCTTAACACTACTACTAGACTCCATTTTAAACTTTCTCTACCACAAGCATAATATGTAAAGAATATGTTACATTTCACTGAAATGTTATTTATTTATTTGTTATCTCTTAGTCTTTTAGTCACTGTCTCCAGTGATTCAGCATTGTAATCAATACACTTTGTACCATTGGCTTATAAATTCTAAGTTTTATTTCCCTTAACCATAAAACTGGGAACCATATTATTACCTCGTTTTCACTTCAGTTACTTCCTTCAATTATTTTTCTAAAGTTCTGTATGCTGCTTAAGTCTTAAATATCTCATTTTCCGCTTTTAATTTATTTTCAATGCCACTAAATATTTATTTTATAATTTCTATACTATGTACATAGTATCTAGAGAATATGTTAAATTCCTGCCAAAATTCGGTATGGATAAACATACAATTTGAATATTCAGTGAATATACACGGAAATATACATTTTGAGGTCTGATGAATAAAACAATAACTTTTAGACAAACAATCTGTGCGTGTGTGACTGTGAACAGTAAAAATAAAACATGAAAACGGAGTTAAATTCCAAACTCAATTTTAATTTAATATTTTCATGTAATATCTTCAATATACATCAAAACCAATAAAGTAATTGTTGTTAAAATATAAGTTTTCGATTTTTTTCTTAAAAGGTAGTTTGGGTCTAGGTATTTTCCTCAAAATCTTCACATTGGATTCTTGGAAGTTATTAAAGCTAAATGCCAAACTTTGTATTTCACTAACTTTTTGATTTTGAGATATTGTGTTCACGGACACACAGGGACTTTTCTCTAAAAATATATTTTTTTAACACAGAGGCTCTTTCGTGCATTTCCAGTGAAATATTGGTATCAACTTACCTATGTAGTATGCACTAAGTAAAGAAAGTAAAACGTCTATTTTATTCCCACAAGAGAGCTAAAACAAAGGTTTATACACCTAAATTCCCGGCCCTATACCTTACATGTACTATTTTCCAGTCATTTTCTGATTCTATTTCGTAACTTATTCTAATAGCAATGGTTATTCCTATAAGCAATGGTTTTCCTATAAGTATATACTATGGTTTCTAACCGAACACCCTATATCAAGGTTCTGCACTGCTCATGACGTTTTCTGGCTATGAATGTTTTATTGTTTGTGTGGGTGTTCTGCCCACAGTTTTTCCTCACCTCAAAACAGCTTTGTTCTAGGAAGCTGCATATTCACGCCTTTATTATTTAACTTCACCCGATGACACGAAGATGATATATATTTAATCAGCTGCGATCAATGAAAAGTCGCCCTCTCAAGGCTTCATATAACCATGATGATAAGCGTTTGTGATATCCAGTTTCTATCTGTTTCTATTCTAGGGAGTATATTTTCTGTGGCTAATTGTTGAGAGAAAAAGCATTCAAGTTCAGAGTTTCCGAATCTGGGCGCCCCGAATTCCTCATGCATACGTGGCTGATCCGATAAATGAAAATAAATATATAAAATTAAAGAATAAAATACAAACATGTACAGGTGTTCAAGAGTATAGTCATTACAGATATTTTGATGAATGGTACCTTAGTATGTATCCATTTCGATCTGTTAGTTGTTCTTTCTCTTTATCTAAAAACTTTCTCACAAGCTAATCCCATAATTTACTACCTGGGAAGCACTTCACAATGTTTACAAGTTTTGTTAATTTTGTTTGTTAATTTGTAAGAATCTGTTTTACAATGCAATTTGGCAAAGCTGAACTTTGCATACAAACTTAAATATTTAAAATTGAAATTTAATAGAGCTTACAAGTGTTATGATTCACACTTAAGTACTAATTTCATCCCTTGCCTAGGGTTACGGGTGAAGTTCACAAAGGAGGAAGGGAAACCTGAAACTACGGAAGTGGCAGCCTCACTCTCTAGGAAAATTGAGAGCTCATGTCTGGGGTAACAAGGATAAATATCCTAATAACAGTATTCGGCGGATGGGGCATTGCTCTCCTTGGGGTTCTCTGAAGAGAAACAGGTCCAAGTGTTTGAAGGTAAAGATAAAGGCAAATAAATATAATTGGTTTCAATACGTAACAAGAATGAAGACAGATTTCCAAAAAATATGTCAAATTATACGCCTATTAAACTTAACTCCATAGCAGTCGCCCTCCGTGGTATAATGGTTGCCATGCTAACTTCATATACATAAGGTCGCGGGTTCAAACCTGGCGGAGGGTTAGCATGGCTTCCTTCGGAAGGGAAGTAAAACTGTTAGTCCCGTGTCGTAAATTTACGGCACGTAAAAGAACCTCAAGCCTGATTGAGAGGCCTCTGAGTAAAATTAAGCGGTCTTTCACGCCCAATTTAGGTTTGGACGTTGAGAACCACAGCAGTTAAAGAGCTTCCATAAATAACACGTCATTTACATTTTTAACTCCATAGCACAACAGTCCGCAAGGGATCAAGGCCTACCGCCCAGCCTCTGCATCCTCCATCTCGGCCCGAAGGCGTCATGAATGGGAAGAGACATGATCAGCGCCTCGAGTCCCACTCAGCCGGATGACGGGTCTTCTCGATCTGGAGCCGCTACTTCTCAATCAAGTAGCTCCTCAACTATACTTAAATAAGAAAGATTTTTTATTCTCTTATTTTTTTTATCTTACATCTTATGTTTTAAAATCGTTGCCTGGCAACCTGGATTTTTATTATTGTGGAATACCGTTTCAAGAATTTATTGTGCATTAAATGTCTGTAAAATGAAAATTAAGAATATCTGAGTAATGAAAATGTTCGAAAAATTCTCCATCTAAAGTGTAGATTGAGGTGAGGAGATTTTCTTGAAAACCTAAGCTTCACATTCTTGGAAAAGACTGCAATTATAAAGCAAGTTTCGGGTATATCTGACTTTTGGTTTTTAGCTATGCTTTTGGCCCACATACACGCGCGCGCACAACGCGGAATGTTTACTTTCTCTACACGTACTATCCACATAAATAGAGAAGGTATTGTATTCCACCCAAAAATTCGATACCGAGATTTCATGGGAAATAAATGTTTTGAGACCTTCCTGAATCCAACAGAGTTCAGTGCATGTGTGTGTATGTATGTGTGTGTCTATCTGTCTGTGTGTCTATGGACAGCATAAATCAAAAACGAAAATACCGTTAAATACCAAATTTGATATTTAAGTAATTTACATAGTGTATAGAGAAAGTATTGCACTCCACCAAAAAATTCGATACCGAGATTTTCAGAAAAAGGAGAGAAAGGGAGAGAGGGAAAATCGTCTGGGAAGTGTATGCAAGTGAAGTTGCAACTGGTTGCAATACCGGCATGTTCACAGTAACTTCACCAGTCAGAGTAGAGACAGCGACCGTTGACCGCAATAGCAGTGGAAAATTTGAGGAAAACTGACAGGAGTGAGTGAGAGAGAGTGACTGTTGAGTTGCCCAGAGAGAGGAGAGAAAGGGAGAGAGGGAAAGTCGTCTGGGAAGTTAATGCAAGTGAAGTTGCAACTGGTTGCAATACCGGCATATTCACAGTAACATCACCAGTCAGAGTAGAGACAGCGACCGTTGACCACAATAGCGTATTTACCAAAAATAACGCAAATATTCGTGCTTCGAACATTCGCAACATTCCCAGAGTAATTACAGGATCCCAAAACCGCAAACAGTTGCGCCTGTGATGCGTGACAACATTTACGTCATGGATGTTTTGACACGAAATTACCCTTAAACAGAGGACAAACATGCCGCGTCACGTTTTAATCAATGAACGTTCTACTAATGGCCACGGAGAGTTAGCGTCGCTCTCATTTGTTCTTCCCGTCAGCAAGATGGCAATTTAGGCCTTACTACGAAGGTGTGATGAAAAGTAATGATTCTATAAAGTTATACGGTGAGAGGATCGAGGTGTCTCAGTAATCGCATGCGCGATTAATGTTTTGAAACACCTTTCAACTGTCTGCCATGATTTCTCAACATGGTCACCAAACAGAACTAGCTTTGGACAAATCGTCATAAAGTCCGTTTCCGCAATGAATACTGACAGCAGTTTGAATGTCTGCAAATAATGTTTACTTTCTCTGCATGTACTATGTGCATAGTGTATACAGAAGGCATTGCATTCCACCCAAAAATTCGATACCGATATTTCACTGAAAATAAAAGCTTTAGGGTCCCCTCTATCCCACAAAAAGTAGTTTCAGAAATAGGTCCGTGAGTGTGTCCGTTAGTCTGTGAATACGATAACTCAAAAACGAAAAGTCGGTAAAATACCAAACTTGGTATTTAAGTTTAGTAGCTTCCAGGGATACGACACGAAGATTTTGAGAAAATACCCCCACCCCAAACTACCCTTTACGTGGAAAAATTTCGAAATTTTTGATTTTCTCAAAAATTGCTCTAACGGTTTTGATTAAAACACTGTATATTAAAGACACCTAATTATATCAAAATAAAATGTACATCTTGAATTTTCTGGGAATAGCCTCTAAAGACCTCTTTATTCTGAAAAAATTTTGCTGAATTTTGCCTAGCTGGTAAACCGTTAGAGATATAGAGAAACTTACTACACAAAAAATGTAGATCACGTTAAAACACGCAATTTATGTACTATGCGTTTTTTTCGCACAATTAACCATTTCTGAGATATTCCTTGTTATTTTTTTCAGAGTTAAAATACTTAATCTTTTCTCAGACGAAAAGTTATAAACTCCTGGCTCTGCATAGAAACGAATTTCAACCATATGGCGAACAGCTTTTAAGAGCTTTGACATTCGTTTTAGCCTAGTGTATTCCCATATTATCCTTAAGAAGTAATTAAGAAACTTTATGTTAATGTTTATTTTGATTATATAGAGTAGAGAGAAGAATATGATTTTTAACAATAAACTGTTGCAGTGATGTAGAGAAAGTCGTGTGAATGGAACACATCAGATTTTTACTTTATTTACTACATACAGTAAATACAGGAAGTAATGTATTCCACCCAAGTATTCCATGTTGAGTTTCACCAGTTATACATGTTTTGAGATCCCTGATCCAAGAAGATATTCTTAAATAATCTAATATATTACATTCACATGACTTTCTCTAGTTGTACCGCAAACAAACTTTTCTTAAAGAAGATTATTCTTTTGTCTATACGATGATAAACATTAGAGAGTTGTCTCATTGCTTGCTTCGTTGTAAGTAAGAGGGAAATAAGGGAATACACTAGTCAAAGTCAAATCAATAGTCAACTCTTTTAAACGCCAGTTGCATTGTGAAACAATTGATATTCGGCTCTCTTTTTCCCAGGAGTAAACAAATGAAGATGATTTCTGTTTGGGGAAATTTTAAGTAGCTTTAAACTGAAACCAAGAATTCGAAATACCCCGAAAACGGATAATTCTACAAAACAGTATAGGATATAAATTGTGTTTTTTTGACAAGATCTACATTTTTGTGGCGTAAGTTTTCATCTATCTCTTATGGTTTACCAGTTATACAAACGTTTTAGAGAAATCATCCAGCATGAAGAGGTCTTCAGAGACTATGCCCAGAAAATTGAAGATTTACATAATTGTTATAAATTATCTTAGACATATGGCATTTTTAATAAAAATTGTTAGAGTCATTTTTGAGAAAATAAAATTTTTCGAAAAATGTTCCATTTAAACGTTAGTTGGGGTTGAAGCGGTATTCTAGAACATACTGAATTTAAATACCAATGTTTGTATTTAACCGACCTTTGTTTCTGAGCTCTCTACAGACACACACACACACACACGGACATGTTTCTAAAAATCCATTTGTTTTATTCAGGAGTCTCAGAATATGTACATTTTTTTCAAGTGAAGTCTCAGTATCGAATTTTTGGGTGGAATACAATACCTTCTCTATCCACTATGTACATTGTAAATACGTGCTAGAGCAAATAAAAAATCTAATGTGTTTCATTTGCATAGCTTTCTCTATTCTACAACAAACTATTATTTGAAAAGAGTATTCCTCTAAGTACTTCATTCTAATCAAAAAAACATTAAGAGACATTGGAAGTAAAATACTAATCTTCAGAAGACGAAATGCTATGTTTTTGAACTTTATTTTGGTTCTCTTTGCAAGAGAAAACAAAAGAAAAAAGAATAGAAAATATTCGTTTAGAAAAATTTAAAATATTTTAAATCGAAAACAATAATAAGGAATATCTTAAAAATTATAAATCCCCCCCTAAGAAAAACTATACTATATAGATTGTGAGTTTTAACGAGATTAGTTTTTGACTATTTTTACGGTTTACCAAATACGTAAAAGTCGTCCAGAATGATATATATAAGTTTAAGTTTATAGTCTTCAAAGGATGCCATACGAAGATTTTTAAGAAAATCCCCTCATTGCAAGCTTCCCTTTACATGGAAAATGTTTTAAAAGTTTATTTTCTCAAAAATTACTCTAATGATTTTTATTAAAAATACTGCGAGTTTAAGATATTTTATTACAAATAAAATGTATATCTTTAATTTTCTGGGAATAGCTTCCCAAATGCTCTTCATTCTAGATAACTCTTGCATAACTGGTAAATTGTAAGAGTTAAACAAAATGTTTCTTTCTCTGTTTACCTTCCTTGAAAGTAGGACGTACACCCGCTCCAGGACTTACAAGCCAGTGCCTGGGCTCAGACGGCTAGGATCAGAGAGAAACTAGGATGGATGATCAGCCCAATGCCATGTCTGACAATTCATAACTGAGTGATACGAAATTGTGGTGAAATGGATGATAGGACGGATAATTAAGGGGTAATGATAGAATGAATGGTGGGGGAACCAAAGAACTATATGTTTTAAATTATGACAAACAAAATATATATCTTCAATTTTCTGGGAATAGCCTCTGAAGACCTCTTCATTCTGGCTGACTTTTTTTATAACAGGTAAACCGTAAGAGAGATAAACACATATTACTAAAAATGAAAATCTACGTTCATCTCTTTTTGTTCTACTGTTGGCATGAGAACAGAACCCAATTTCAATTATTTCACATAGCAACCAGCTTTAGCCTAGTACACTGCCTTATTTCCCTTCCACTAGCAAGACTGCAAGTAAGAATGTTAATGTTTATCTCGAGTAGAATAATGTATATCAGTGATGGCCAAACGGCGGCCCTCGTGCCTAATCCGTCCGCGAATATGTTTCTTCCGGCTCGCGAATACATATATGGTTTATTCTTTTTTTAGCTTCCTGCATAGATCTCATTTTAGAATTTGATGGTAGATTTCAAGATTTTTAAGTATTTCGATCACAGATGGAACTCTTCAACAATGCCATGAGATGTTAAGTAGAGTGTGAGCCCGGGGATCTACACTTAGAACTATGTGATTCATTTCTTCAAACAAGAGCGGCAGCTGGTGTTGATTTTTGGAAACTCATTTCAAAAGAACATTTTCCATATCTTAGAAATTGGGCTTTAAAACTTAAATCCATATTTGGTGGTACTTACATATATGAAACTGCCGTCTCTGCTATGAACTGATTCAATGTTTTCTCATATTCTTATTGCAACATCAGAACTGTGTTTTTAAATCTTCTGTAAACTAGTTTACTAAAACTCATTGTTCTTATAAAAAGCAATGCTTGTACCTTCACTGTGCACGTAATAATATTAAAAATAATATGCCCTTAAGTTGCCATTGCTGTTATTTTATTATTATTTTATAGAGAAGGTATTGCAGTCCACCCAAAAAATTTGATACCGAGATTTCGCCGCAAATACATGTTTGGATCCCCCTGAATCCAAAGAAGTATTTTTACAAAAAGGTCCGTGTGTATCTGTGTGTGTTTGTGTGTGTGTGTCTGTGTGTGTGTCTGTGGACAGTATAGCTAAAACGAAAAGACCGTTGAATACCAAACTTGGTAATTAAGTTTGGTAACTTCCAAGGATGCGGCACGAAGATTTTCAAGAAAATCCCCTCAACTACCTTTTAAATGGAGATTTTTTCGAAAATTTTGATTTTCCCAAAAATGTTTCTAACGATTTTGATTATAATCTCTTATATTTAAGATATTTACATACCAAATAAAATTTATATCTTGAGTTTACTCGGAATAGTCTCTGAAGACTACTTTATTCTGGATGAATTTTACGGAATTTTGAATATACATCTACTTTTTTTCGTGGAGTTAATCGTTTTTGAGATATTCCTTATTTTTGGTGTTAGATTTGAAATACATGAATTTGTCAACTCCTGTCCATACAAACAAAGAAACTTCATCACATAGCAACCAGCTTTTGGTTATCACTTTAACCTATGCCACTCCCTTATTTCATTTCTACTTACAAGGAAGCAAGTAATAGGATTATTTCTGCTAATTTTTACTTGATTATCATGAAGTAAATAGAAGCATAAGCTTTTTAACAACAATTTGTTGCAGCGATGTAGAGAAAGGCGTGTGAATGTAACACATCAGATTTTTTTTAATATAGTTATATTAATAATTTTTGTTGGCACTTAAGTATGGTTCTTATTATTCTGACCCTCAGTGCATTATTAATTGGCCATTACTGATGCACATGAAACAATAATCTTTTGTTATAATAGGTAGAGAAAATCATGTGCACTTTTTATTGATGAGATTAGTGATGTGTATCCGCCCTTGCTCGAAATGGTTACCATGCTGACATCATATACCCAAGGTCGCGGGTTCAAACCCGGCAGAGGACGATGGATTTTTTCGGGTGTAAAAATCCTTAGCATGGCTTCCTTCGGAAGGGAAGTAAAGCCGTTGGTGCCGTGTCGTAGATTTATGGCACGTAAAAGAACCTCAAGCCTGAAAGAGAGGCCTCTGAGCAGGGGCGGCGCGTCCTATGTGTTCAGCGGTTTAGTGAACCCCCGGAAAAGAAATTGCATTTTAAAATACATAAATTTATAATTTACATATTTATCCTTTCTCGTATTATTCATTTTATTTGCATTTTCAAACTATTTTATCGAATGAAAAGCCTTCAAGTCTTTGCAATAGCCGTATACGTTCCAACGCGCTGCCCAGGTTCAATCTCTCTTCTGAACCTCCGAGAATAAGTTTGACGGTGCTTCTTCGGAGGAGAGGGGTAAGGGGAAACGTCGCTAACAATACTGGATTTGAGCTGGAGTGATGACCAGCACTGCTGTGAGTCGGCTCTGGCGGAAACGCACGAATTAATCCGAAATGAAAAGCTTCAGGACTGCAATAAATAGCACATGTGTTTTCATCGTAATAGGGAGGATTCTTCGAGATGCCGAAGAGGAAGCATCAACGCAGACCAGCAGCTCCTACAGCAGCCACCGCTTCTCCGGCATCCACCGGTAGGAAGTGCTCGCCGGCATCTCCGCCACCTGCCGTTACACCGGCAGTGAGCGCTGCACCTTTGCCGCGCTCACCATCACCACCGTCGCCGACCGCCGCTGCTTCACCGGCAGCCAACACTTCATCGCCGCCACCGCTGAGCTCCACGCCGACGCCGCCCCGGTACAATGCCGTGGTTAGGGGGGTCCCTCGGGATCTCTCCACCCGGCACCTCCTCGCCGCTGCACAATCTAGATGGCCTTCATGTTCGAGGGCCACTAGAATAATCTGTGACCGGGGCCCGACACCACTAGTAAGGGTGGAGCTACAGGACCGATCAGACCTGGAGGCTGCCTTGGCATCAGGGTTGCCTTTATTGGGGTGACTTCTGCACGTTGAGGCAAGCAGACAGGAAAGACACCGGCCCTGCCGTCGCTGCTGTGCCTACGGGCACAGCCAAGAAGACTACTCTTCGCCTCCGAAGTGCCACTACTGTGGCACCAACGCATTCTCTTCGGAGTGCACTGGGCACGACCTCCGCCGCCGTCGCCGGTTCTGTGCCACCTGTGGTGGTACGGGACATTTCACCGGGCAAGCCCAGTGCCCCAGCTACCCAAAGAGCAGGCACTCATCGCCTAAACCAGCCCGGACACCATCATCTACACAGCCATCTCCGCAGACTGAACAACCAACACCAACCATCCTGCAGCAGGAAATCCAGGGCCTAAGTGAGGTCCTGATTCTTACGGCTAAGCTGACGGCCTTGGAGGACAGGCTTCAGGAACAGGACAGCACCACTTCACATCCAGAACTTCACCAAGCAATAGCAACAGCAGTCACTGACATCCGACTCATCTTCAGGGAGGAGGTGAGAGCTCTACTGGAGAAGTCGGCACCTCAAAATTCCAAGTTCAACATCCAAAGTAGACGCCAAGGGCTAATTTTCGAAAACGTCCCAGGATACGACGACTGGCTCAACAGGGTCTACCAGCACTAACTCCATCCTTCACCCTAGAATTCCTTCATTCCTCTCCCCGCATACTCCGCGGTGGCAGTCTGGGCCTCGGTCAAGTCTGTCTCCCGGTCCTCATTTCACCCCTCTGACTGCACCCTGCAGTCAGTTAAATTATCGCCTTGAATCCGCGGGTGCAATAATGCGGTACCGCCTCTCCTTTCTTCCTTCTAATACCGGTGGAGGGGTTTTTTAGTCGGTATGCCCACATGGGAGACCCCGACACTCCGGGCTTGCCCGAGTTAGTCCATAAGGTGGATTTTTCCCCTCCACTCGAAACTAAAAAAAAAAAAATCGTAATAGAGTTGTTTACTGAATAATATACATATGTAACAGTGCATTCGGTTATATACTTGCGCTTTGGTGTTCATATGCATATTCATCTGTTCGTGTTTGTTTTCAAACAAGAATGAACAGCGTTCAATACCTTTTAAAAATAAACTTCACAGCTTTAAGCTTGGAAGAGAAGTGTAAAGTTAAGAAGCTTGGCAGGCCAATGCCTCAGCTCGAATTAAAACAAGCGCAAACCAGCCGAGGTAAGCCATTTTGCAGGTCTTTCAATATAAATATATACAAAATAAATAGTTGGACATGCGGTTGTATTACTACAAATAAGCTATTTTGTTTTCCGTGCTTACTGTTTGCTAAGGGCAAAGATACAAACTGGACATGCTTGGTGTGTCAGATCTAAGTCATCTAATACAGAAAATTAAAAAGCACGAGGAATGTATCACATAAGAATGTTTATTTAAATTTATCAGTCCTTGGAAAAACGGAAATTAGGTGGCAACTTAGCTCGGCTTTTAGACAGAACATAGAAAGACATAATGACAACGTAAGGAAAAATCGCTAAGTTCTTTCCAAAATAATTGATTGTATTAAGTTCTACGGTGAGTTTGAACATGCCTTACGTGGACATGATGAAACACCAGAAACTAACAATCCTGGAATATTCAGAGGGCTAATAAATTTTACTTCAGCTTTAGACGCAGTTGTAAAAGAGCACATGAGCAATGCTATAGTCTTTAAGGGTACATCCAAGGATATACAAAATGATTTACTAGAATGTATGTTACATGTGTGTCGTGAGGAAATTAATGCTGAAATAGCAAAGGCAGACTTCGTGTCTGTGATAGCAGATGAAACATCTGATGTATGTTCTAAATTTCAATTGGTTATAGTATTTCGTTATCTGTTATCTACTAGAGAGCCTGTTGAAAGATTTTGGACATTTTTAAATCCACCTGGTAATGACGCTTCCTCCCTAGCAGCTTGCATTTAAAATGTCCTCGCCGATGTTGTACAAGAAAAGAAAGAGAAAGTAATATCTCAAAGTTATGATGGTGCTAGCGTCATGCGCGGCCAACATGCAGGGGTGCAAACAATCGTAAGAGAAGAGTATCATTTCGCGTATTATGTACATTGATATGCTCACCAATTGAACTTAATTCTTGCCCAAGCTACCAGTCAAAATAAACACGTGGAACTGTTTTTCAATACTATTGCAGAAGTCTCAATATTCTTCTCTCATTCACCTCAAAGAGTGGCTGTTCTAGATGCAATTGTGAAGCGAAGAGTCCCTCAGGGATCAGTCACAAGATGGAACTTTAAATCCAGAACAGTTGTTACAATTCATGAAAATAAAGAGGACATTCTGGAATGTCTCCAACAAATTGAAGACACCAGCAACCAAACGACAACTGTCAATCAAGCCTATGGTCTGAGGTTGAAACTGCAACAGCCAACATTTTCCTTTTGGTTAGAGGTGTTTTATAAAATAATGCCCCACGTGGATATCTTGTACAGCCAATTACAAAAGCGCACCACAGAGCCTGTATCAATAAAGCAAGCAATAGCAGCATTCGAATATGAAATTTCGAAAATTAGAGACAATGTTGATAATATCATAATCAAGGAAGAACCAAATGTAGCAAAAAGAAGATGCGAGGACGTGTATATAACAAGGAATGTAGCAGCTAAAGAAGTATGTGACATAATTCAGCAGAGCAAACAAATGTTTGAATTCTCCAGCCTCTTATTGGCCTCTAATTTAGTTGACCAGCACTTCTTCCCTTCACTGAAGAATAAATTTCCTGAAAAATGCTTTCTGCTGTTGTGCAGTCTTATCCATTTTTAAATAAACCTAAGTTAAAAACAGAACTACAGGTCATTTATTCTCTAGATGATTTTCAGGAAATGAAAAGTTCAGTAGCACTTCTGAAGTCTTTAATTGAAAATAGCCTTCAAGAACCCTTTGGAGACGTTATGAAATTGCTGAAATTGGTAGCTACTGTCCCAATGGCAACGTGTGAAGCAGAGAGGTATTTCTCCACTTTGAAGCGGATAAAAACGTTTCTTAGAAGCACCATGGCTGAAGATAGGTTGTCTGCTCTTGCCATGCTATCCATTGAAAAGGAAATGATCCACAAGCTTCCAGATTTCAACGACAGAGCCATAGGCAGATTCACCGCGAAAAAGCAAAGGAGAATGGATTTTCTCTATAAACATACCTCTACAGGAAATTCAAACCCATCAACGTCTTCAGGATCATTTTAATGCAATTTTAGAATTATAGATATATTTTAAATAATTTAGAAAGTCAAATTATTTGGAAAGGTAAACTTCATTAAGCAGTAAAAGTGGTGAACCCCCTGTCATTTAAGTCACCAGCCGCCACTACCTCTGAGCAAAATTAAGCGGTCTTTCACGCCCAATTTAGAATGGGACGCTGAGAACCACAGCAGTTAAAGAGCGTCCATAAATAACGCACCATTGTTGATTGTTTTCCGCCCTTGCAACACCGGAAAAAAGCTAGTGTTATAATAATCCTCTGATAATAATCAGCTCGTAAAGTTGTTGACAAACACAGCCTTTTCAAAGCTTACAAAACAATACAGAAAAAAATCATTGTCGCCTACATTGATGCTCCCTTTTGAACCTCCAGTATAATGAACCCGATGAAAGGTTACAAATAACAAAGGAGGCAGAATTGTTTGAATCATACAACCGATTTGGAAATTGTGATCCGAAGCGTTAACATAAATCCAGTTTCCTGTTGTTTCTTTTTTTTTTTTTTTTTTTTTTTTTTTATTCATTTGAGTATTATAAGCTACGAATGCATTGTTTTTCCGTTCATAAATCTCTACCCCTCATAGGTGATCAGCTTTATAGCATCATCTAGCGGTACGTTTTTTGTGTCAGTGATCCAATATAATTCAAGTGTATCATTACATTCAAATGTTTGAGAGTCCTCTGTTCAAAGAGCTTCTGTTGATAGTGGTAAAGTGACGTCACAGTTCACACAATCGTTTACACTTAATAAGTACCTCAAGTGATTTATTAGTTAGCACCAAATGCTACGCAAATTGTAATGTTGTATCGTACGCGTATAGGCTCAAAGTTTAAGAGAAAACAGACATTTTTACTTTATCTACACATACTATGTGTGCACAGTGTTAAGAGAAGGTATTATATTCTACTCAAAAATTCGATACACTGGAAAGGCATGTTTTGAGACATTCTGAATCCAAAAAAAAACATTTTTAATAAACAAACTACCTTTAAACTACCCTTTGATATTATATATATATTATTAAGAATTATATTAACTCTAAGAATCATATTTTTCGTTTACCTTCAAATGAAATATTCTTTTATTCCAATACAATTTTACTAACTATTATTTAGGTGGACAGCATAGCTCAAAACGAAAATATAGTTAAATACTAACTTTGGTATTTAAGTTTAATATCTTCCAAGAATGCGACAAGAAGATTTTCAGGAAAATCCCCCCACACAGACTACCTTCTACATGGAAACTTTTTTCGGAAAATGTTGAAATTCTCAAAAATGGCTATAACCATTTTGATTAAAATATCGTATATTAAAGACATTTACTTATAAATAAGATTTGTATCTTGAATTTCCTGGGAATAGCCTCTGAAGTACACTTCATTCTGGATGATTTTTGCATAACTGGAACACCTTAAGAGATAGACAAAAACTTTCTGCACCAAAAACATTTAGGTCATTAAAGCACATACTTTTTATGTCCTTAGCATTTTTGTTGTGGAGCTGTCGAGTTCTTTCTTGATGTTTATTTCAAATTTAAACTACTTATACTTTTCTTAATCAGGACGTGTCCGTGTTTCTTTTATGATACTTCTGGTCATAAAAAGAAGTGAATTTTAATAACAAATGCATAGCGAACGCTTTTAAAACATTTGACTACCTTTTTATAATAATGTATTTCCTTAGTTATAAGGAACTAAATAATACTATCATTCTGCTAAAGCTTATCCCGATTAGCATGCAGTAGAAAGAACGATAGTCCTTAGTAAGAAGTTTTTTGTAGAATAGTTAGCGAAAGTCATGTGAATGGAACATTTTTCAGTTAGTACAGGCGTCACCAGCTGGTGGCTTTTTGAGTAATGTTGGGATTACGTTGACCTTTACGTTAACGTTACGGGACGTAACGCTCTATTAAGCAATGTTGCTAAACTGAAGAACTATTATGATGCAATTTATTATTAATTGGTAGTTTGTATTACTTCATGCTACTACTTCACGTCAAGTGGTTCTAATCACCATGTGAGATCACTTACGGAGGGAAAATTTTGACACGATCAAACTCTGCAGTTACTTCGCTTTAACTTGTCAGTTAAAACAACCC
Organism: Hymenopus coronatus; assembly: GCA_030762935.1. Taxonomy (NCBI): domain Eukaryota; kingdom Metazoa; phylum Arthropoda; class Insecta; order Mantodea; family Hymenopodidae; genus Hymenopus; species Hymenopus coronatus. Next base: position 64,214,472 of record CM060897.1, on the reverse strand, counting down.
TAAGTAGCTCCATATAATAAAATGTTTTAAACTATCATGTTATGTCGCTTTAATTCAACTCACGTTAAGTTAGCAGTAATACAATACAATGTGTTAGACTTCCAGTTACCTCGCTATAAGTCAAGTCACGTTAAGTTAACACTACACAGCTCCATATAATATAATGTGTTAGATTTTTACGTTACGTAGATTTAATTACATAAGTCACGTTACATAGCTTGATATAATAATCCCAGTATTAAGCAGAGAGACAAACTTTGTTCGATGGTTCTGCAAATCACCAAGTATGGACTGGGAAAGCAGGAACTGATGATTCATTGAGTTCAGTGGCAGTATGCATCATTTCTCGTTTGAAGTAAGTAATACATCTTTCACAGATTAACACACGTACTTATTGTAGGTTCCTGATTAGTTTAACAATTGCTCCATTATAATGCGTCTTACATTAGCTTTTATATTTCTGATATGAACATACCCGTATGTGCATTCTTTTGGTCGTATTTAGTAGATGTAACAAAATAATATTGTAGTTATTTTTATTAGCTGAAATAATAAGACTTAAGTAATCATCTTTGAAGATAAAACTCAAGTCAGATAAAAGCAATTATAAATTATGAACCAGTAGAACAAGTGTCTCACTTGACATTATTTTGGGCGCGATATATCATATGATAGCCTTACAAATAAATTATATAAATTTCAGCACATGTGTGGTACAATACATACCCAGGATGATACTAAACTCAAATTCGATAGGAAATGGCTGTAACGGTGTTGATACATGATTCTGAAAATTGGACATTAAATAGATCTGGCAAGGAAAACTGAATCAAATAAAATTAATATTTTAAGAATGATGGCTAGTCTTACATTGTTTGATAAAGTTAATAATAATGAAATCAGAAATAAGTATAATATATTCACATATTACGAACGGAGGATCATAGATTAATTAAATATATCTTAATTTACAAACTAGAACACTATAGATATGTGTCCTAGAATTAGATGAGTAAATTCCAGCTGAACCGGTCTTATGACCTACCATGCTGAAGATAATTATGACGATGATGACAATGATTAACATAGCAAAATAGCAAGTTCTTTAACTTGGTTCTATCATGCAATCGCATTGTAATGATTAATGTATGATCATTATATAACTGGTAACAAACATCTTCCACATGTATATAAACAGTAAGCTTGGTATTAATTGGTATCTATCACAATTGTTCTAATTTCTATTTTACATCTATTATTTTAGTCTAAAGTTAGTGGCGCGACATCTAAAACAGTATTTACCGGGCGGTGGCAATAAACCACAAAACCCCCCAATCAGATTGCCTAGTACACAGAATTTGAACCTAAAACGTCCGAGAGCTTCTGATTTTATCAACTCAGTGCAAGTTTCATCATATCATGTCGACTTATTTTGGGTCAGTGGTTTCTTGATCAGGGGATTACTAGTACGCACATGTAGACGAGGGATGAGCCCATCGCCCATAAATGGCGCTATAGGGTGAATTCACGACTTGCGAAAGTGAAAAATGGTGAATTTAGCCATGAAGCAACGTGCAAATAAACATTACACGTGCCCGAAGGAAGATATGCTAAAAATGTTTACGTCCTAATCCATTACACTCCTCCGGGTTTGAACCCGCAACTTTGAATATTAGAGGGTAGCATGGTAACCACTGCACCAACTGATACTCAATGACTGCAAGGTGTGGGGCACGGCAGCAGACTCCTGGCTTCTCTGGTTACAGCGGGTTCAGAATAGGCGACTTCGGTCCATCTGCATGCCATCGCCTCTCAATAACACTACTACATGTGAAGGATATGATTAGGCGCCGGTTTAAAATTTTCTACCACAGATTGGCGATCATGAGAACGCCCTAATCAGATCCCTGAGGGATTACTTAACCATTGAACGCCGGGTTCTTCGCACTTGGCTTATGAGCGAGGACCCCCGGTAACGAAGGGATTAAACCAGCCAACGGCTATAACGCTGAACGGAGGTTCTCTCCCTCTCTATGGGAATGGTCACCAAAATATCACACCAACTAATTTTGAAACCAAGACGCCAGTGAAGCAGCGGTAAGAATACTGCTTCTGAAAAGGCAACCATAGAGCTATATCCTCATTACCTGCAACATAAAATCCACAACATCAAACCTACAACTCATAGAAAAACATTGCTATGGTAAGCCCTAACATGGGCAACAACAGCTCACCATTCGTAGAAGGAAATACTAGTGTTTTGCTGTGTGTGTGGGAAGTGTTGAAGTCGGGAGGGAGAAAGCAAACCAATTGTTACGTCAACATCATGTCGCCAGTCTTGCTATATTTACAAATAGAAACCGCAAACTCAGTAACAATTATAGTTATGCTCCCAGCTCGTGAATCGTGAAAGGAATGCGTTTACAACACGCATGAGTGCAGATGAACAGACGCTAGCAGATAGAAACGGTATTGAAGAATAACATGGAGCCTATCTTAATAGATTATTGTCCGTGCCAATTCCGTGTCCAATTCTGGACACGCTGTTTCATTTTCTAAAGAAGAAGTTTTGTGTGTCTGTATGTGTGTGTGTGTGTGTGTGTGTGTGTGTGTGTGTGTGTGTCTATAGGCAACATATCTAAAAAACGAAACGCTCGTTAAATACCAAACTAGGCATTTAAGATCAAAATCTTCCAAGGATGCCCACAAAGATTTTCAACAAAATCCCCCACACCCCTATTACCCTGTACATACGACATTTTTTTCGAAAATTTTGTGTTTATCAAAATTAACTTTAACAGTTGTTATTAAAATACCGTATGTTTAAGACATTTTCTGGCAAACGTAAAGCCTCTAAACACTTCTTCATTCTGGATGACTTTTGCATGTAGATTTCATGAAAACACACACTTTATGACATACAAAATTTTTAAATAAATATAAAATGAGTTAACCGTATTATTCTTCGTATAACGGTAGCATTAAAGTCACTAATTTGCGCAATAGTATGTTCTGGTCTATGTTTTTTTCTTTTTCCTGAAGTGCTCAATACTTTATTTTCTCCTCTTGACCGCAGCTCTTTCATCTCCTTGCCAATTATATTTAGCGTTGATATGGAAATACCAGTATATATAATATGCAGCTTGTTCTGAGTAAATGACACTGGATACAAATACTGTTTATTCAGAGCGTCTTCATCACATTTATCTATAACGCTTCTTATAATTTCAGGTCCTTCTGAATGCACTACCGTACATTTCTTAACTTCAGACCCGGTAAAAAGAATAGAAAATCTTCTTACAGCATTGAACTACTTCTGCACCTTGTTATGCTAAGGAGGCTAAGCTAGATTAATACGCATATCTGCAAGAATGATTGATTACTGCATAGCGTGCGTGCGTGTGCGTGCGTGTCTGGTAGGCTCGTGGTGAGCCTAGGTGTTGTTGCTGTGTACCTACCCTGGTAAGGGTTTAACCACAGGAATGAGGTGTAGATTGAGGTTTTAATTTTGGAGGTTTCGAGTGTTGGTGTTAAGAAGGTAGCGCTGGTAGGCTCCTCGAGCGGTTGCATTTCAGGAGCAGCATCCTTACCTCTTATTTTTTTTTTTTTTATTTAATTATGGTGGTGAAATATTGATAGACCTCTCCCAATGGGAGGGGGGAGTGCTTATATTACGCTGTTGGCTGGTTTAAAGCCGTTGTTACCGGGGGTGCCCACAAGCCATGAGGGGAACCCGGAACCGCCTCTTTCGGCGTTCAGAGGGTAAGTACTCCCCCAGAGGTCTGACAAGTGCGTTCTCATGGTCGCCCAATCTGGCGTATAATTTTTGAGCCCGGCGCCTAATAACATCCTCCACATATGGGAGGGCCGAAGCTTCATGTAGTAGCCTCAAAGGGAAACGTCGACATACAGAATATGGACCGGAGTCCTCTATTCTGTACCCGCTGTAACCAGAGAAGCCAGGAGTCTGCTGCCATACCCCACACTTCGCAGGCATAGAGCATCAGACTGCATAGCAGCTCACCGGGTAACCAGATATCGCTTTCCCCTCTCCCCACACCTCATCCTGCAAGGCTCAGGAACGCAGAGCACAACTATAGCAGTTTTGAGGTCTTTGAGTCAAGGACTTTGATAGTAGTCGTAGTCGTAAGTTGGTTACTGTAATGAATAGTTCATCGGGAGTAGAAATGAAAAAAAATATACTATTGCACGTTTAACACAGCATGGAAAAAGTTCATATGACTAGTTTTTTTAGCGTTTCTATTATCTAATTTTCTCCCGGAATTCAGAGTTCAGAAGTTGGGAAGCATATGAGCCTACCAGCACTGTAACACAGAAAACACTGTTTCTATCACGTGGGCCATATCCTATATTTACATGCGGTCAAAGAGTGTAAACCTCAGTTACTCCTATTCGGAGTAAGTATCCTATTCTATAGGGACACACTTCTCCACGCATGGTTCCACACAAGTGTATCTCTTGATACAAACTTCTGCTGTAATTCAGTGCAGTCAAAGCTAGACCGCATCCCGTACTCTTAACAACTTGGTTGGATGGTGATCAAAGAGAAAGACGAACACAAGAGAGAGGAAAAATTCCCCTGTGATCTTGAATTCATTACATCATGATCACTAGGGTTTTCCAACCTTTATGATCAACCTGCCTCTATACGGTTACTTCGAATTTTTTTTCTTTTGTTGGTGATATGAAGAGAAGTAGTAGCTTAGATGATGTAATTACTTATAACTTTGTAACAATTTATTTGTGCTTCTTTGTGTAGAGCGTTTGATGTGCGTCTAAAGTAAAAGGATACTCGAGTCTTTTTCCTTTACTTCATTAAACCTGGTATTTGAATTTTATCTAGTTAAGTTTTAAAAGTAATGAAAAAAGTTAAAATCTTTCCAGTTTGTAGACTTCTTACTGGCTTGCGAGGAAAAACATTGAATCACACAATGCTAAGCACTTAGTGTGTCTAGACATAATTGAACTGAATTTTTCTGACAAATTGAAGTCGCTGAACTACTAAAAATACAGAAAAGGTGTGTCAATTGTGATATTTAATTAAAAACGAGCCAAGGGGGAGACCTGGGTTCGATTCCCGATACCGGCGTGGGGACTTTTTCCCCACTGGGATACCTGGTCCGGGGTGCACTCAGCCTCATGAGGTCCCTTGGGGGGGCCAATTGAGGAGCTACTTGATAGAGAATTAGCGGTTTCAGATCAAGAGAACCGCATTAACTAGCCAGGAGGGATTGAGGCGCTGACCACGTCTCACCCTCTAATACTGCACCCCATCCATGACGTCTGTCCTGGACTGAGATGGGGGACGCAGCGGCCGGGCGGTAGGCCAAGGTTCCTTGTGAGCTGTCGTACCATGGGGTTATTATAATTAATAAAGGAAGATTTGTTCCTTAAACAGGGATGAAGAAACATGCATTTATTAACCTGTTTCATCCCTTAAAAGGCCAGAGCCCATATCTGTTGCAGAGTAATACTCATAAGGGTCTTTCCATTCTTGTCCTACACAATACATAATTTTACTTTTACATTAGCATTAATATTATTTTACATTATACTTAAGAAAGTTCTGATTGAATTACTCTATCCGTTCTACATCATGGATATTTTACACTGAAGTTTAAGAGTTGCTTCCACATTTCTCTGTCTAAATACTTCAGCCATAGAAGTCTCAATTTCTGCTAAAAGAGGTGCGTCCATCTGGTCTTCATGTAAAGGGCAGTTTGTGGTGCGACACGAAGATTTTCAAAAATAGATCTCCCCACCCCAAACTACCCTTTACATGGGACGTTTATCGAAATTTTTTATTTTTTTCAAAAATGGCTCTAACAATTTTGATTAAAATATCGACTATTAAAGATATTTATCTGACAAAAAAATGTATATCTTGAATTTTCTGGGAATAGCCCCAAATTATTCTGGATGAATTTTATGTAATTTTGCATAACTGCTAAACTGTAAGAGATGAGCAAAAACTTACCACACAAAAAATGTAGAGCAGGTTAAAACGCACAATTTGTGTTATCTATATATTTTTTCTGGAGTTAATTGTTTTTAAATATTCCTTGTTTTTGGTTTCAGTTTTGAAAAAGCTTACTTTTCTCATACAGGGATTTGTCAACTCCTGTCCATACAAACAAAGGAACTTCAGCCGCATAGCAACCAGCTTTTGACTATCACTTTAACCTATGCTACTACCTTATTTCGCTTCTATTTATAAGGAAGCAAATAATAAGACTATTTCTGCTAATTTTTTTCTGGAAAAGCATGAAGTAAATAGAAGCATAAGCTTTTCAAGAATAATTTGTTGCAGAGATGTAGAAAAAGTCATATGAATGGAACACATCAGATTTTTATTATTTCATTGAGGAAATGTAAAAACAAAACACTGTCAAGAGAGTATGTAATGCGTGGGCGTTGTGTTTAATATCGCTACGACAAAACTTTGTGTAACATACTTAATGCTGTGAGCAACATTAGAAATTACTTTGCTTTTATGTGTTTTTACATTTAATTGAACAAGCGATTTTAATTTATAGCAATTACGTTTATGTTCGTCATGTTCCAATCCCGAAATATGAGCTTCCATAGCTCAGCACATATTACTCTCTAAAAGTTACATGTGTGCCATTCACATTACTTTCTCTACATCTCTGCAACAAATTATTGTTAGCAAGCTTATTCTTTCTATTTACTTCATGCTAATTGAGTAAAAATTAGCAAAGATGGTATTATTATTTGTTTCCATTTAAGTAGGAATGAAATAAGGGAGTACCATAGGCTAAAGCGGTACTTAAAGCTGGTTGCTATGTGATTGAAATTCCTTTGTTTGTATGCAAAAATTCCCGTAAGAGAAAAGTATAAGTATTAAACTGAAACTAATAACAAGGAATAACTCAAAAACGATCAAATCCACGAAAAATAGGCATATAACATAAATTATGTATTTTAACGAGCTCTACATTTTCTACTAAGTAAGTTTTTGTCCATAACTTGCGGTTTACTAGTTATGCAAAATTCCGCAAAATTCATCCAGAATGGAGATGTTTTCAGAGGCTATTCCCTGAATTTTGAAGATATACGTTTTATTTGTCATGTAAACATTTTTAATAGAGGATATTTTAATTAAAATCGTTAAAGCAAATCCCATGTATACGGGAGTTTATTAAAATTCTAATTCTTCTTGTCGCAGCCTTGCAAGACACTGAACTTAAGTACCAAGTTTGGTGCTTAACGGACTTTTCTTTTTGAGCTATGTTGCCCACAGACACACACACTCACGGACATTCTTAACATGCTTTTTTTTTATTATTATTCATGGGGTCTCAAAACACACATTTCCGTTGAAATCTCGTTATCGAATCTTTGGGTGCAATATAATGCCTTCTGTATACACTATGTACATAGTACGTGTAGAGAAAGTAAAAAAAACACACACTCGTACATTCATATAAAAATGTCATATTCTTTATAACATTAGTAAAGATTAAACGTACAAAACCTTTGTTTATTTCTTTTGTTTATTTATCTATTGAATATTAGAGTTTTGTGCCTATTGGAATTTATAATGGTATTTTCATACCATTAATATACAGAGATAATGTTAATAATATACTCTGAAGCTATGTTTTGATAATAATATTATTTTTGTATCGCAGTTAAGCTCCGAAAATGCAGTGTTTTCCTCTGGGAGACACACATAGTTTCTTTGAAATATTACGTATGACGTTATGAGAAAAAAAGCGAAACTGGCGACTATATTCCCTCAGGCACAATGCACGACTTAGTCTTTTGTCAGGAAGAGATATCCCCGTATTTCTTTAAGATTTGGGACGCGCTTATCTGACGACCTCTCCAGAAAAGCATTGTGTTCCACGGATGCTCAGAAAATATATAACATTCCTTATGCTGAATGCGTGTTTTGGGAAAACTCAAGAAGCGCAGATCCTTTGAGAGATATATCTGAAGTGCCCAGATCAATCTATTTTATAAGTAACGTGCTCTGTAAAATATTTTATATCACATCTGGGTTTCGATTTTAGCTCTTTGAATGTGCATTTCTTATTTGCATCTCCGAAAAATTAGAAATCCAAGTTTTTATTTTGATTAGGCCGAGATAGGTGACTGAAATAAGTAAAAACCTGATGTGTACCATTCACATGACTTTCTCTACATCTCTGCAACAAACTATTCATAAAAAGATTATACTTCTATTTACTTCATTATAATCAGAAAAATTAGCAGAAATAGTCTTATTACTTGCTTCCTTGTAAGTAGAAGCGAAATAGGGGAGTACCATAGGTTAAATTGATAGTCAAAAGCTGGTTGCTATGCCATTGAAGTTCCTTTGTTTGTATGGACAGCAGTTGACAAATTCCTGTATGAGAAAAGTATACAATTTTCATAGCAGAAACCAAAAACAAGGAATGTCTCAAAAACGATGAACTCCACGAAAAAAAAGGAATATATATATATATATTTAGCATAAATCGTGTGTTTTAACGTGCTCTACATTTTTTGTGCAGTAAGGTTTTGTCCATTTCTTACGGTTTAGCAATTGTTCAAAATTCCGTAAAATTCATCCAGAATAAACTACTCTTCAGAGGCTATTCCCAGAAAAGTCAAGATATACATTTTATTTGTCAGGTAAATGTCTTTAATATACGATATTTTAATCAAAATCGTAAGAGCCATTTTTGAGAAAATAAACATTTTCGAAAAAAGTTCCATGTAAAGGGTAGTTTGGGGTGGGGGGATTTTTCTCAAAATCCACGGATGCGACTCGAAGATTTTAAAGAAAATTCCCCACCCTAAACTACCATTAAATGGAAAATGTTTTGAAAAATGTTTAATTTCTCAAAAATGACTGCCGATTTTGATTAAAACATTTACATAGCAAATAAAGTGTATATGTTGAATTTTCTGACAGTAGCCTCTGAAGACCTCTTTTTTCAGCCTGAATTTTGTGAATTTTGCACCTCTGGTAAACCGTAAGAGATAGACAAAAATTTACTAATCAAAAATGTAGATCTCATGTAGAACTACACGTGTGTTTTAATAGTGCATTCCCTTATTAAAGACAGTTTCTGCTAACGTTTATCTCGATTATTATGAAGTGAATAGAAGAATAAACTATTTAACAATAATTGTTACCGAGAAGTAGAGAAAGGCATATGAATGGAACACATCCGATTTTTACTTTTTCTTTCTCTACTTTGCGGTTCAAAAAAAAAAAAAAAAAAAAAGCGTTTTCATTTACATATTATCTAACAAAGGTAATAGGCTCATATTTTATTTATTTATTTGTTGTTTCTTGTGTATTCTACCTCTCTTACACATAAATTCACAGAATTTCATATAGTATACACAGACATACATATTAATGTTTGCTACTCGCATAATATAAATTCTGTGTATATTTGATGTATTGCTTAAAAATTATTTTAAATTATTGTTTTCTTAAATTTAATATTGCAAGTACTAATACACCCGGCGCCGTGGCCGAATTGTTGGACCGCTCGCCTCTCAACAAAGCGGCTCGGGCTCGATCCCAGAGGACCACATGTGGGCATAAAAAGGCATCGATAGATCTTCTCCGGTTCCTTCCGCCATTAATTTCTCCACCTACATCGTAATTACCTTTTCGTTCATCCATGTTACGCCATTCCATATCATATTCTTCCTCACTCATATGAGTCATCGGGCTGATCACCAATCCTGGCTACTCCAGGAGTCCTTTTGCTACTCAACAGGTGATCTCAGGCAATGGCTTGTAAGTGTTCCTCTTATACGAGGAAGGTAAATGGCGAAAGAAGAAAAAATAGTTATATTATCCATAAATAGAATACAATGCATTTTATTTAAGATGAACTATTATTGAAATTTAATTTCAGTGTGATTTAACCGTTTTTACTTTCTCTAGCACGTATGTATACTGTACTTACTACCCAAAATTTCGATGTCAAGATTTCCCGGAAATACATGCTTTGAGATCCCCTGATTCCGAAAAAAAATTAGAAAAAAGGTCCGTGTGTGTATTTGTACCTGTCTATGTGGGTATATGTATGCGTGTGTGTGTGGGGGGGGGGACAGCATAGCTCAAAAACGAAAAAACCGTTCATTAGCAAACTTGCTATGTTGAGTATTTTTCAAGGATGCGACACGAAGATTTTAAAGAAAATCCCCGTAACACGTGGAAAATGTTTTGATAATTTTGGTTTTCTTAAAAATGGGGCTAACAATTTTGATTAAAATGCCGTATATTAAAGATACTTACGTCAAATATACAATTTATATTCTTAATTTTCTGGAAGAACCCTCTAAAGACATCTTTATTATTGAGCCTTAGTAGAATTTTGTGTAACGATTTAGGAAAACTTGCTAAACAAAAGATGTGGGTCTCGTTAAAACACATAAATTATGGCATATAAGTTTTTACTGTAGAGTTGACCATTTTTGAAATAATCATTGTTGTTGTTTTCAATTTTAAACTAGCTTAACCATTATCGAACGGGCGAACCGAACCTCAACTGTTTCACATAGCGACTGGATTTCAAAAGATTTGACTATCGCTTTCTGCTAAAACATTTTGTTTCCCTTTTTACTTTCTCTACACGTACTATGTACCTAGTGTATAGAGAAGGTATTGCACTCCACCCAAAAATTCGATACCGAGATTTCACCGGAAATATATGTTTTAGGGTCCCCTTTAACTAAAAATAGCATTTTCGGAAAAAAGTCCGTGTGTGTGTGTGTGTGTTCGTGTGTCCGTGAACACGATAACTCAAAAACGAAAAGTCGGTAAAATACCAAACTTGGTATTTAAGTTTAGTGTCTTCCAGGGATGCAACAAGAAGATTTTGAAAAAAAATCCACCCACCCCCATCTACCGTTTACATGGAACTTTTTTCAACATTTTTTTTATTTTTTCAAAAATGGCTCTAACAATTTTAATTAAAATATCGCATATTAAAGCTATTTACCTGACAAATAAAATGTATATTTCGAATTTTCTGGGAATAGCCTCTGAAGAGTACTTTATTCTTGATGCATTTTACGGACTTTTGAATAACTGCTAAAGTGTAAGAGATGGACAAAAACTTACTGCACGAAAAATTTAGAGCACGTTAAAACACACAATTTATGATATATACATTTTTTTCGTGGAGTTCATCGTTTTTCAGACATTCCTTGTGTTGGTTTCTGCTTTGAAAAACGTATTCTTTTGCCATACAGGAAGATGTCAACTCCTATCCATACAAACAAAGGAACTTCAGTCACATAGCAACCAGCTTTTGACCTATGGTTAGTCCCTTATTTCGCTTCTACTTACAAGGAAGCAAGCAATAAGACTATTTATGCTATTTTTTTTCTTCTGATTAGTATAAATTAAATAGAAGTATAAGCTTTTTAAGAATAATTTGTTCCTGGGATATAGAGAAAGTCATGTGAATGGTACACATAAGATTTTTTAACAAGTAGGCAAGCATATGTCGATTTCTGGTAATGTTTATCTTGTTTAGCATGCTATAGATAAAATGTACAAATAGTTTTTATATGGAGCAGCTAGAGAAATTTATATGAATGAAATATACTAGTTTTTTAACGATTAAAACCAAAATGAATTTCAAGACGTGTACGGTACACTTGGGAACTTCCATACACAGAGTAAACTGTAGTGTAACTTTGATGCTTGTTTCTCGGTTTACCGCTTTGCAACGCGTATAGATCTCTACAACCACAGAGTTGTTAAGAGGAAAATAGCACAAGCCTGGAGCCGAACAAACTGAAGCTGTAACAGACTCTTTAAGGCCCCATTCACAATGAAAATGTAGCTCTAAATAACGACGAAAATTTTAGACATAAATATAATGCGATATGGTGTCATTCCCTTAGTGAAATTCAAACTTAAGCCTGGATTGCGATGAACTTTACTTAGCGTGACATGAAGTTAGGAAATGCAATTAAACTGGAGGCCTATTACAATAGACTTCAACTTAGCATTTCAGGAATTACTCTGAATTGGTAGTTTTCATCATTTTATGTTACTACTTGACTCCGATTGGTTCTAATTACCATTTGTCATCACTTAACGTAACTGCAAGGAAAATTTTGGCGCTGTCAAACTCATAAGCATTTTTAAAATGATTATTTCACAGATTAAACACTATTTTGCATGTATATTATAATGTAAAATAATGAATATCACTACATAGCTATATTTTACAATTTTTGTAGATTAGTGAACAAATTATAAAAAACACCTATTACATCTTCTACTATAAATTGTAACCCTATATTCAAAAAGGGCCCGAAATTGTTTATTTTCTTTTTAATGTAAATTCTATTTTATTTTTAAGGGTTGGTAACGTCACTTGATTTCAATTTTTATGTTAATAATGATTGTTGGCGTTACTTCGCAACTAGTTATTGTTATGCATGCATGCATGCATGCTCGTTTATCGCATTTCGCATGTTCGAACATAAAGTTTTGTGTTTCGTTAAACAAAACTCCCTCAGAGACATTGAGAATGATAGAAGAAGATTATGGTGAAGCAGTGAAGAAGGAAACATATTTATATGGATGGCATAAACGTTACAGTCAGGATTTTTGAACGCTGAAGACGTGTAAGTGACTCGCATCTAAGCTCTCATTTAAAAATGTCATTCGACAACAGCTGGCGCGCGAGCAGTACCTTTCCAAATAGCATCGCTAGAATGGAAGAAACTATTGACACTGGGAAACGTATCTCTCATGACTGCTAGTGACAAACAGTCTAGCCTTACGATGGTACCTCCTATACTTATAACTGTTAGGAACAGGATTGTGACGAAGTGTATGCCACAGGGGCACAACTTCGTACATAGGACCCTTGGACACTTTGCATCTTAGATGTCCCCAGAGAGGAAGAGATGAGGGTAGAGACCTAAAGGATAACTAAATTCGGATAACGACGGGTGCAAGTTTTGATGGGGTCCCTAACGGTTACAGACGGAACGCCTCCGGTGCCGTCTGGTATTCCATTCACGAACCCCGATGGTTCTCCGAGGGCTCAAATCCCGAAAACTCCGAAGGAAAGTCCCGATCAACCGGTATCGACGATGACTCCAGGATAAAGCTTTTACACTTTCCAGCCGCAACCCACCGAACACCGGTACCTAGTCCTTTAACCCTGAAGATGACAAGGAAATGATGGGAACAGGAAATGATAGACCGGAAAATTTGGAGATGTAATGAACCCTCGCCATTCATCTAGCGACCCAAGGAAACCTCGAAAAACCCATGGCTCAGGAAAGTCGGAATCGATCTTTCAAATGTGACTCGAACATGTTACCGCGGAGCCACTTCGCTCAATATTTATAAAACTTTACATACTTACATTCTTATATACTTCAAACTACTAATGAAGTAATACAGCCACACCACTTTCAAATTATTCGGAAGATTTTCTTTAGGGCTATTACAGCCATTACATTGAGCAAATATTTTTTCTTCTTCCCCCCCCCCCCAAAACATGCAAAGGTTAAAGGCATAAAATTGATAAATTTCCCATAAAACGAATATCCAGGAAAATGAATTTCAAACAAAATAGATATGGTATTAAATCCATTTTCGTTTCCATTTTTTTCATTATCTTACATAATAATTGTATAGGTTTATTAAATTTTAATTGTAATTCTTCCAAGATTTGGAATAATTTCTCATATAATTTTCAAGAAGGTATAAAAATGACCATAATGATATTAAATGTAATAAACGTTATTAATTTATAATCTTCGTCTCCCTATACGCTCATAACTAATAACAAGAAATTAAAACATTTTCAATTTAATATTAGTTCTCCAAAAATTGCAAATAGTTCTACTCTCCTCCTATTAGGACTTAAAACGAGAATCTCGGTCTGACGCCTGTTGAGAAGAAGAGATTCTGGATCAGAGAGAGAGAGAGAGAGAGAGAGAGAGAGAGAGAGAGAGTATTAAAACTCACAAATAACAAGAAAAAGATTACAAATAATTGTTTATTCTATTTGACAATAAAGGTTTATTAACTTGTAAAGTAGAAGAACTTTACAAATCCAGATATACAATTAACAAACGTAAACATCTTCGTCATTCTATGATAGTCTCGTTTAAAAGCGTCACCAACTACGCGTTATAAAAATATTAAAGAGGTTTCTTTTTTCTCTCTCTCCCTATATCTAGCACATCCTTATTTTATGTGTGCAATTATATTATATAAAGCTATTTAATCTTATCAATGACATGCAATTTCAAAGTTCTCGCATTTTATATATTTGCTTCACTGATGCCCTATGAATTGTCTGGTCATTTGCAGAATGTGCATTATTGCGTGTTACATTGTAGAGATTCTTGTAAGCATGAACCCGGCATGCACAATTCGACATACTGCAGCCCTTAGAAACTCCATGCATGTTTGCAATTGTATGAAATTGACAGCTAGTGCAAAGCAACACACAGCTGTTGTTTTGAGGTTAGAACTCCACTCTTGCCTGTTGTATGCTTATTGTGATATCCTATATCTTGCAATAATGATAATTCCATTGCAAAAGGAGTCATCCGTGAAAAGGAGTCATCTCACCCTATTCATAAAGAGAAGTAAAGTCATTGATAATTCTGAGTCATCAAAGGTTATTTGCTCAACCTTTTCTTGCATGAACTTCTTCGTTATGTGAATCTGCTACTAAATCCATTTTATGTAGTTTTCATATTATATTGCCGTGGACTTAATTGTGTACTTTTCTATGTGTTATTTGCTCAGAAGTATAAAAATGTAGCCTACTCTACAAATCAAAGCCATTTGTAGATATACTGCTTACTTTACGAACAAAATTAGAAATCTGTGGAGTTGTCACTTAATTGCGAAACAAAAAACTTGAAAAATCTATAAAAATGCACTTGTAAATAGTTTTTTGTTTGTAAAATTCAACTTTATAAATTTCCATTGCGAAAAAGATTTTTACAAGTTACAAACAAAGTTTACAATTAATAAAGCTTATGAACTTTGTGAAACAGGCCCTAGCATGGGTGGTCGTCCCGATATCTGGAGTGAAAATGAGGAAGTGAATGATGTAAAATGACGGTGAAATGGATGACGGAAAGATGATTATGGAGCAACGACGGAATGAAAGGCGGGGAAAAGTGAGGAACCCGGAGAAACCCCACTCAGATGCCGCTTGGTCCATCACCAGGCAGTTCTCTGAGATTCAACCCGGGCCGCCTTGATGAGAGAAGAGCGGTATAACTACTACCTAATGCACCACCGACAAACGCTTTCAGCTGTTTAATATATGCTTTTTACTTTCTCTAGCCCCATATGTACAATGTACTTGGTATTTAGGTTTACTATCTCCCAAGGATACGACACGAAGATTTTCAAAAAAATCGCCCCCAAAACCACCCTATACATGGAAAACATTTCGAAAATTTTGATTTTCTTAAAAATGGCTCTAACGATTTTGATTAAAATCGTTAGAGCTATTTATATCCGAATTAAAATGTATATCTAGAATTTTTTGCGAAAAGCCTCTGAAGACCACTTTATTCTGGATGAATTTTGCTGAATTTTGCTTAACTGCTAAAACGTAAGAGATAGAAAAAAGTACTACACAAAAAATGTACCTCATGATAAAATACTCAATTTTTGTCCTTTACGCTTTTATTGTGGACATAAGCGTTTTCCAGATATTCATTGTTATTGGTTTCAATTGTGAAGTATTTAAACATTTCTCACACAGGGCCTGTTTTTGCAATGACAATCGCATAACGATAGCTTTTAAAACATTTGACAATCACTTTAGCATAGTGTATTCCCTTATTCCCTTCTACTTATAGGGAACTAAGTAATAACATTCTGCTAACATTTATTTCGATTAGTATTGTGTACAAAGAAGAAGAATATTTTGTAGGAGTTTTGTAGAGCAGCGAGAGAAAGTCATGTGAGTGTAACACATCAGATTTTTAATTATGATTACTATTATTATTATTATTATTATTATTATTATTATTATTATTATTATTATTATTATTATTATTATTATTATTATTATTATTAAGAGGAAATGGGGAGATTAACTATTAAACCCGCTAGATCATGTGCAAAATTTTCTTAAAGAACAAAAGCGGTAAGTTAAATTAATTCGTCACTGGGGTTTAAAAAGCTTACAGCACAAGTTGGATAATTCCACTAATATGTTTATAAAAGTAATTAAAATTTTTAATGGCTTCCCAAAGAGTTTTAGTTCACTATAATGCGTTCAGATGGAGTTAAAAATCGTTACCCCCATCATATTAATTCAATTAATTATATGTCGGCTTGCACACGAGGTCCCCTGGTATCCGCAGTCACGTTACTGGAACGATACTGCGAAAGGTTAAATGTCAGCCCCGTGCCCAAGAGAAATGCGTAGAGGTCTCTCTCGCTTGGATCCGTGCAGATACATAACAGCATACAGCGTTTTGCCTGACCTACTTCCACATCATAGTTTTCCTGAAGATGAAAGTGTGTAGTTTTTACTTTCTCTATATGAAATATGTACATAGTGTATAGAGAAGGTATTGTATTGCACCCAAAAATTCGATACCGAGATTTCACCGCGTATGTGTCTGTGGGCAGTATAACTCAAAAACGAAAAGACCGTTAAAGCCCAAACTTGGTATTTAAGTTTGGTATCTTCCAAGGATGCGACATGAAGATTTTCAAGAAAATCCCCCTACCCTAAACTACCCTTTACATGGAAAAAATTTCGAAATTTTGTATTTTCTTAAAATTGGCTTTAATGATTTTGATTAAAATATCGTACATTAAAGATATTTACCTCACAAATAAAATGCATATCTTGAATTTTCTGGGAATAGCCTTTGAAGACTACTTTATTCTGGATGAATTTCACGGATTTGTGCATGACTCCTAAACCGTAAGAAATACACAAAAACTTACTGCACAGAAAATGTAGAGCACATTAAAACACAATTTATGTCATATACGGTTTTTTCGTAGAGTTGATCATTTTTAAGATATTCCTGGCTTTTCGTTTCAGCTTTGAAAAACTTACTTTTCTTATACAGGAATTTGTCAACTCCTGTCCATACAAAGGACTTCAGCCACATAGCAACGAGCTTTTGAGTATCACTTTAACCTCTGATACTCCCTTGTTTCGCTTCTTCTTACAAGGAAGCAAGTAATAAGACTATTTCTGCTAATTTTTTCTCGATTAGCATGAAGTAAATAGAAGCATAAGCTTTTTAACAATAAGTATTTGAAGAGATGTAGAGAAAGTCATGTGAATGAAACACATAAGATTTTTTAGTTTACTTTGTAGTCTTTATAAATGCAGCTCTCGTTTACTAGAGCAAATGAAAACAGTTGCTATGAACACGCGCGAAAGGGAAATATTTTCGTGCTTCGGGCCTGTTTTTGAAGCTTTGTGTAGAATGGCAGTAAACAAAGAATGCATATTTATGTAAATACAAACAGATATTGGTTTAAAATCTTATGCGTACCAGCCACAGGACTTTGTATTCTAAACGTTAAGCAGGGTTCTTACTTCTTTCTTTCCTACATGTAGTATTTATTTAATATGCATTGTACTTAGGTTACATTTACAATTATTTACATCATATCCTTTTACTTAACCTAGTTTACTTAACCTATTGTACATAGGTTTGAGTACCGCTTAGACACTACATTTACCTAACTCTCTGGCTGTTAGCGATTTGCCTTTGGTCTATGCTACCTCAGAGTTTGTAAAACACAAACGGATTGGAAAACTCTGTGAAATATTGAAGCTATTGACACAGATATGCCACTAAAAGCATTACAAACCATGTATGAGGTAATGGTTAGGTCTTCACTACTATATGAAAGTGAGGTTTGGGGATGTGAGAGGGTAGAAAATGTAAATAAAATACAAGTCGTTTTTGGAAACGTGTTCTTGGTTTGCGGAGAGGTCTTCTAACTACGGTAGGGTGATAGGAAGATGCAGCATTTGCTAAAATAAGTGAATAATTATAGGTGACCAAAGAAAACTGAGAGAAATATGTTATCGGCATCATGAATAACATAGAGCATCCGAAATGGAGGTCGGCGGGACTACAACGGGGATTATAAAAATCTGATGTGTTAAACTCACATGACTTTCTCTAACTATTCTACAAACTTCTTACATAAGATTATTCTTCTTTCTGCACCTTGATAATCGAGGTACTCATTAGCACAATGTTTTTATTACTTAGTTCCGTAGAAGTAGGAAGAAAATAAGGGAATACACTAGGCTAACCCAATAGTCATATGTTCTAAAAGCTGTCGTTGGCGATTGTCATTACAACTCTTTTCTTGGCCAGGAGTAGAACAAAAGAAAAACGGACACTCCCGTCTGAGAAAAGTATAAGTAAAGGGTAGTTTGGGTAGTGTCACATCTTTGGTAGTCAAGTTTGGTATTTAACGGTCTTTTCGTTTTTGAGCTATGCTGTTTACAGGCACACACACAGACAAACACACACAGAACTTTTTCTAAAAATGCTTTTGTTGATTCAGGGGGTCCGAAAACATGTATTTCCGGTGAAATCTCGGTATCGAATTTTTGGATGGAATACAATACTTCCTCTATATACTATGAACATAGTACGAGTATAGAAAGTAATAAACAAAATTAGGCAGAAGAAGACACGTGAATGTAATCCATCATAACTTGTTTCTCATACCTATAAATGACGATCTGATAAATAATTTACCGCGATAGATATTGAACAAATATTGTTACAAGCCAATACAATTATAATGCAAGGAAGAAGTAACTGCACGCATAGACTCTTTGTGATAGAATTGCCAAGATAAAACTTTTTCTTTTTCCAACATCATTGAATACTGTCATCTACAGGGATTTTCAAATCCAATGTGAAGGTAGAATTTAATTAGAAAAACAATAATATATGCATAAGGGATGAGCTTCTGTGGCAGATTTCTGTTGGCGTAACAGCGAGTTGCGTCATTAGCTTATAACCATGGGAGGTAACTGGGATTTTTGTATAAAAGATAAAACTAATAGGCTACATTCACATAGCTTTCTGAACTTAAGGTCCAACAAACCATTCTTAAAAATCTCATTCTTCTATCTACTTCACGCTTATCAAGATGTACATTAGCAGGAATTGTTTTTTACCAGGGTCAGCTGATGAGTCCCAGGCCTCTCAAGGAAAACAGCATATATTTATTGTTTTATTTCTCAACATAATCTCCATAAAGACTAATACATTTGTCATATCGGTGTTCTAATTTAATTACACCATCTCTGTGGTGCAATTTATCAAGGTCCTCAAAATAGCTGTTTACAGCATCAATGACCTCATTGCTGTGAAATCTTCGTCCTCCAAGAAAATGTTTGAGGTTTGGGAACAGGTGGTAGTCACTGTGTGCTATATCTGGCGAATAGGGTGGATGTTCAAGCAATTCCAACATTTTTTCGCATATTTTTCCCATTGCAATGACTGAACGATAGGCCGCAGCATTCTCGTGACGAGACAATTTTTTTGTTTATTTGTTTGCCAAATGAGGTATTTTTCTTTTCACCTCATCACTCAAACTTGCAGTAAGCTTGCGTAGTATTATCAGTGATACTTTTACCCTTTTCCAAGTGATCAATAAAAATAATTCCCTGTGCATCCCAGAAAACACTCGCCATAACGTTGTTAGCTGACAAAATTAACTTTGCCATTTTTGGAGTTAGTCCAGAGCGTGGCTCATCGCTAGTGCTTGTACGTCCCATTTTAAACTCCGCAACCCACCTTTTTATTTATTGAATATGCAGAAGCAGAGTCTTTCAATGTATTATCCATTTCCTTCTTGATTTTTTTAGGCGTTAAGCCTTTCAAATGGAAGTATTTGTTTAAAATGCTTTCATTCGAAAACTAAACAAGCTATTGACCTGAAACTATGGATACAAGCTAGTCTAAAGTTAAGCTATACAATGCTATTGTCGAACGGGCCTAGTGACGCCATATCTGTGTGAGGCTCGGTTCGTATCAGCCGACCCTCGTACTTATTCGTAGTTCTAACAAACTATCTATTTGAAAATAAATAACTCTCTTTTCATGTTCTTGCTTAGACTCTCAGTGACCTTCTTCCTGTAAATAAACGTTTACATTGATTATTTATTTCCAAATACAATAATTCTTTGTTTATATAAGAGCATACACAGGACAAAATCTGATGTGTTCCATTCACATGACTTTCTCCACATCTCTGTAAAGGTTGTTAAAACGCTTATTCTTCTATCTACTTCTTGCTAATTGAATACATATTAGCAAAAATTGTCTTATTGCTTTCTTGTAAGCAGATGGGAAATAATGGAATATACTAGGCTAAAGAGATAGTCGATTGTCATTTGGTTGATATCCGTTTCTTTGTATTGCCAGGAGTTAACAAATTCCCGTATGAGTAAAGTATAAGTACATTAAAACTGAAACCAATAACAAGTAATATTTCAAAAATAACTATATCTGCATATCTTTATCTCAATTTACACGAAGTGGATAGATAAATGAGCTTACTTGAAAATAGTTTGTAGAAGCTATATAAATAAAAACTGGATAGACAAATAAGCTTACTTGAAAATAGTTTGTAGAAGCTATATAAATAAAAACTGATGTGTCACGTTCACATGACTTTATCTGCCTTTTTCGCAAACTAACTATTCTTGCAAAAGATAATTATTTATATTATTATTATTATTATTATATGCTAATCAAGATATACATTAGCACACATGGATCACATATTTCCTTGTAGGTAGAAGAGAAATAAGAGATAATCAAATCCTTTTTAAGCTGTGGCTGTGTGAAACAATTGGAATTGGGTTATCTTTGCGTGGCCAGTAGTAAAACAAATGAAAGATTAAGCGAAAGATGACTTCCCGTTTAAGAAAAATCTACGTAGTTTAAAACTGAAACGAATAACAACCAATATCTCGGAAACGGTTAACTCAATAAAAACACATAGGACATAAATTGTGTTTTTTAACGAGATCTCCATATTTTGGTAATAATTTTTTATTTATCTCTTACGGTTAACTAGTTATGGAAAATTATTTTTCAGAATGACAAAGACCTCGGGAGCTATTCTCAAGAAATTCGGGATATACATTATATTTGCTCTCCAAACATCTTTAATATTCGGCATTTTAACCGAATTCTTTTAAGCCACTGTTAGATAATCGAAAATTGGAAATACGTCCCAAGTAAAGGCTAGTTAAGGGTAGGATATTTTCTTGAAAAACCTTCGTGTTGCATCCTTGGAGGATATTAAACTTAAACACCAAATTTCTTATTTAACCGACTTTTCGTTTTTGAGCCATTTCTGCGCGGGGGCGCTCACACACACACACACACACACACACACACACACTGAGCTTTTTTCCATTTTTTCTTTGAAGATTCAGAGGTACTGAAATCTCGATTTCGAATTTTTGGGTGAAATACAATATTTTCGCTAGGTACTACTTACATTGTACATAAATACTAGAGAAGGTAATAACCGTTATTGGACATAGAAAGTCATGTGAATATAATTCATTAGATTTCTTCCCGTGTAGGCTAAAAGATAATGCAGCTCAGAATTATTTATATATATAGAAATCTTCGGCGTTACTGCCTCAAATTTTATGCTCATAATGTAAAATGCCATTATCATAACATTTCAAATTTTCCTATCGTATAATAAAATAATTTGTTTTTTTAACATAACCCTAAAACAGTTGCATCAGTATAATATGCAACATATTCGAAAAGTATATCGTGGATAATCACTCATGTTTTGCAACGTATTACATAAACAGCATACACATATCAGCTAAAAAAGAGGTCACTAAAAATATAAATAATGTTTTAATAGAATGGATATAGGTTTAAAAAAATTAGATATATTTTCACAATGGTTATCTGTATTGAAATGATAATGTAATTGTACTTGTAGGGAATAATAATAATAATAATAATAATAATAATAATAATAATAATAACAGCGTAAATTAGTGTCCTGCAGTATTTTTGTGTGCAGCTGTGCTACAAGAAAACACGGAGATGCCCAGTTAAGTCCAAAACAGAATTTCCACATCCAGCATTTCGTAACACAATTTGTTGCTTCAAAGTTTGTTATCCTGTCAGACAGACATCTCCGTTTCGTTGTGTGTACTTCTGACCCAATTTCAACCTGGCGAACTGTCTTTGCTCTGGTTGTCCTTAAGCACTGTAACTATATCTAGAATGGCGGGTCTGTCTCTCTCTCTCTCTCTCTCTCTCTCTCTCTCTCTCTCTCTCTCTCTCTCTCTCTCTCTCTCTCTCTCTCTCTCTCTCTCCCTCCCTGTCTCTACCTTTGTTTTTCTTTAACAACTTTGTCATGTCACCGAGCCAGGTGACTCAGGCGTCGTCTGAGACACATATTCAGGAGGTCGTGAGATCGGTTCCCCACGACCAATCTCTCTGAACATGGCTTTTTGAGGGGTTTCCTTTGGGCACTAGGCGAATGCTGTGTAGGATTTTTCATTCCCCGAACTTCCTGTCCTATAACTTTATCTTTATTTCATCCCAATCGGTCTCTTTCATGCTTGTGAATGCCATTGATGACTGCGGTAGAATCGCCATTCCGTGGGGATGCCTGCACTTTGGAAATACAGATTTCCGCGGCGGGATGGCGCTGGAGATTGTCTGCGGACTAAATTACACCATCGGGGACTGAGCCACGAACTGCCCGCTTCGAGATGAACCTCTTCTGAGCTGTTAGGGACCCTCCACGGTGGCTCTCTGCCTATCCGGATGTCGGCCACCCTTTGATATTATGCTCATCTTATCCTCTACTCACGGGATCTGAGTACCTAAGCCAAAGGTGCAGTTTAGAATATAATTCCATAACGTATACAACAACAAAAATAATTCATATAACGACGGAATTACTGGGTAAGATACCTCGCTAATGCTAAGTAGTAGTCAGTAGCCTTTTAAGATCTCATCCCCGGGCTAATAATTATCGCCTATGGTTAGATAGCAGCACAATCGCAATTACCATATATACATTTACAGTTTTGCTATCGCTTTAAACCGGAGGTGAAACTTTGAGGTATTAAATATTCAATCCGGTATTTACCGTGATGTCTGAGGGACGTCACTAAACTCTCAGTCGGATGATCGCCCATGTAATTTGAACCCAGAACATTCCGAAGACAGACGCTGCCACCTGAGCCTTCCCGTTTGGTACTTAAGACTTTTATTTCAGTGGTGATGAGATGCATTTCTCTAAGATCATCCGTCCAAGTGCTTAGGAGCCGTACCATAAGAAAAAAAAAAAACAAAACATTCTGATGTGTTCCATTAGCATGACTTTCTCTAAGTCTGTGTAGCAAAATATTGTTAACAAGCTTATTCTTCTATCTACTTCATGATAACCAAGATAAACATTAACATAATTAGTCTTATTACTGGCTTCCTTGTAAGTGGAAAGGAAATAACACATGTAACGCTAAAGCACGATTGTCTTGTGTTTTTAAATCAGGTCGCTACGTGAAACAATTGAAATTTCAATCTGTATACTTGTCAATAATAAACAAACGAAAAGGAGAAGAAAGATAGATGTCTTTCCGTTTGAGAAAAGTTTAAGCGCCTTAAAATTGAAACCAATAAACCGGAATGTCTCGAAAGTGGTTAACTCTACAAAAAATGTATATGACATAAATTGTTCTTTTAATGAGATCTATGTTTTATATAATAAGCTTTTCTATATCTCTTACGGTTTGCCAGTTACACAAAAGTCATCCAGAATGAAGAGGTCTTCAGAAGCTATTCTAGATAATTCATGATATACATTTTGTTTACCATAAAAATATCTTAAACATAAGGTATTTTAATCAAAATCGCTAGAGCCATTTTTGAGAAAATCAAAATTATCGGAAGATACTCAAATTAATTACTTGGATTTGGTATTTAACCGACTTTTCGTTTTTGTGCTATGCTACCCACTGACTCTTTCTGTCTCTCTCTCTCTCTCTCTCTCATACACACATGCCCGCGGACCTTTTTCTAATAAAAATGATTTTCGGATTCAGAGTGTAGCAAAACCTGTATTTCTGTTGAAATCTTGATATCGAATATTTGGGTGCATTACAATACCTTCTCTATACACCATGTGCATATTACGTGTTACTAATTGAAAATAAAAGTAAAGGCGGAGATGTTTACTTTTCTATCCCGTATGTACAATGTATATAGTGGACAGAGAAGGTATTGCACTCAACTCAAAATTTGATATCGAGATTTTTCCGAAAATACATGTTTTGAGAACTCTTTTATAAAAACGTTTTATTTAGAAGCATGTCCGTGTGAACGACATAGTTCAAAAACGGAAAATTGGTTAAATACCAAACATGGTATTTAAGTTCAATATCTTCCAAGGATACCAGACGAAAAGAAATTTTTACTTTCTCAAAAATGGCTCATAGGTATTTATCAAAATGTCAAATGTTTAAGATATTTTCATGGCAAATGAACTATACATCTTGAATTTTCTGGGAATAGCCTCTGAAGACCACTTATTTCTGAATGACCTTTTAATAAGTTTTACTTAATGGTAAACCGTAAGACAAAAAATGTAGATCTCATTAAAACACACAATTTATGTAATATACATTTTTTTTTTTAGAGTGAACTGTTTTCGAGATATTCCGAGCTATTGATTTCAGTTTTAAGCTACTTAAACTTTTCTCAAATGGGAGACATCTTTCTTATCGTCTCTATGTTGTTTACTCCGAAGAAGCAAAGAGAACCGAATTTCAACTGTTTCTCTTAGTGATCAATTTTAAAAGATTTGACTATCACTTTAGAGTAATCTATTCCCTTATTTCACTTTTACTTACAAAGAAGCAAGTAATAAACCAATTCTGGGAATGTTTGTCTTGATTAGCGTAACGTAGATAAAAGAATAATCGTTTGTAAAGAAATGTGTTTGTAGAACAGCTGGAGAAAGTCATATGAATGGAACACATCACATTGTTCTACATATACCTAATAAAATAATTTAAAAAATACTCATTTAAATGCACATGCACATTATAAAAGTATAACTGCATGCGGCGTTAGTATTTTGTGAATTCGTCTTTGGCGTGTCTTTTGTCTATAAACAGAGCGTGTTTTGTTTTTCTTGAATTATAGTTCACAGTCTCCTGGAAGTAATACCGTATAGCACACATCGTTTTACTTTCTCTAGCCCCGTATGTACAATGCACATAGTGGATTGGGAAGGTATTGTATTGTACTCAAACATTCGATACGAGATTTTACCGGAAATACATGTTTTAAAATCTCCTGAATCAAAAAAAAAAAAAAAAAAAAAAAAAGCATTTTCAGAAAAAGGTCCTTGTATGTGTGTCTGTAGACAGCATAGCTCAAAAACGAAAAGACCGTTAAAACCGTTAAATACCAAACTTGGTATTTAGGTTTGGTATCTTCCAAGGATGCGACATGAAGATTTTCAAGAGAATCCCCCCATCCCAACTATCCTTTACATGGAAAAAAAATCGAAAATTTTGATTTTCTAAACAATGGCTCTAACGATTTTGATGAAAATACCGTATATTAAAGATATTTACATCCTATATAAAAAGTATATCTTAAATTTTCTGGGAATAGCATTTAAATGCCTCTTTATCCTGGATGAATTTTCTGAATTTTGCTTAACTGCTCAACCGTAAGACATGGACAAAAGCTTACAACACAAATAATGTAGAACACATTAAAACACACGATTTATGTTATATACGTTTTTTCGTGAATCTGACCGTTTTTGAGATATTCCTAAATTTTGGTTTCAGCTTTAAAAAACTTATACGTCTCTCATACAGGAATTTGTCAACTCCTGTCTACACAAACAAAGGAACTTCAGTCACATAGCAACCATCTTTTAATTATAACTTTTATCTATGGTATTCCTTTATTTCGCTTCTACTTACAAGGAAGCAATTAATAAGACTATTTCTGCTAATTTTTTCTCGAATAGCATTGTATAGAAAGAAGAACAATCTTTTGTAAGAAGTTCGTTTGTAGAACAGCTAGAGAAAGCCATGTGAGTGTAACACATAAGATTTTTTCCAATGTGACACTGTTTGGTTAATGAAGCATTAAACTCGGGATAAATATACAGCCAGAAGGAAGGAGATAAATTTTATTCAGAATTATTCCCTATTCTCCCTTGAAGACGGAGTTTGAGTGCGGTAATTCAACTTTAAAAAATCTTATGTGTTCCATTTATATGACTTTCCTTACCTATTATATGACAAACTATTGTTACAAAAGCTTATTGTTCTATCCACTTCACGCTAATCAAAATAAGCAGAAATGGTCTATTACTTAGTTCTTTATAAGTAGAATGGCAATAAAGGAATACACTAGGCTAAAGCGATAACCAAATCTAAAAGCTGGTTGCTATGATTGAAATTCAGTTCTCTTTGCGTGACCAAGAGTAAAACAAAAGAACTAGGAATCACAAATTTCTGTATGAGAAAAGTTTGTATTTAAAATTTAAACCAAAAACAAGAAATATCTCGAAATGATTAACCTTATAAAAAATATTGATGATATAAATTTTGTATTTTAACATCTACATTTCTTGTGCAGCAAGTTTTTGCCTGTCTCTTACGGTTTACGAGTTACATAAAAGCTTTTCAAAATGAAGGGATCTTCTGAGACTATTCCCAAAAAATTTAAAATATACATCGTATTTCTTATGTGAATATCTTTAATATAGAGCTGTTTAATCAAAATCCTTAAAACCACTTTTAGAAAACTACAATTTTGGACATATTTTCATCTAAAGGGTCGTTTGGGGTGGTGTGATTATCTTTAAAGCCTTGTGTTACAACCTGGAAAGTTACTGATCTTAAAAATGAAGTTTGGTATTTAAACTTTTTTTAACTTTATTTTTGAACGAACGGCTCACACACACGGTCTGTTTCTAAAAATGCTTTGTTTGGGTATTCTAAAACACGTATATCCAGTGAAATCTTGGTATATAATTATGATAGAATACAAGGCCTTATTTACTTAGGTACTATGTACTAAATAGAAAAAGTAAAATACAAACAAAAAGGCTAATTGTATTACAAAGTATAACAAACAAAAGTTTAACAATAAGATACATATATAATAATACAAGGACTGGACACAAAAGTAATAACTATTTTTTCTCTGAAATTATTTTAATGGCAGAAGTATTATAGTTACAAACCTTCAATATAATCGTCCCTGTTATGAATGACCATTTTCAAGAGTTCGGAAGGCGTCGTATACTTGTCGTGACTATTTCTGTTGATATCTCGTATTGACAGTCCTACAGCATGGATAATGCCATCTGTGGTGGTGTACCGGATCCCTCGCAGTGGTTCTTTCACTTTAGAAAAGAGATCGCAATCACTCATGTTGAGTGAGTACGGTGGAAATTCCAGCGGCGTAAGAGGTGCTGGATAGCAGCAGTGGGGTGGCGCCTTGCATTATGATGCAGAATGGTGGGTGCTGTTCCATGAAACATGGTCGCTATCGCCCGAGCGCTGGACGAAGGGGTGTTGCAGGAACGTGCTATTGTTGGAATGGAGGCGTTCCGAATCGCCAAAGAAAATACGCGCTACAAAAGTGTTGTGAAATTGATGTTCATTGATGGGGCAATACTGCATCACGCTGCACATCTAAGGGTAACGATAGTCCCTGTGATTATGATCTCTTTGCCAAAGTGAAAGAACCACTTCGAGGGATCCAGTACAACACCAGAGATGACATTGTACGTGCCATAGGGCGGTTAATGCGGAAAATCAACAGAAATAGAAGTGTAGATGGTATATGGCGCCTACCGAACATTTGGTAAAAGATCAAAATAGCGGGGCGTTTATATTGAAGCCGTGTAACTGCAAGTACACACTATAAATTATTTCAAAGAAAAAATAGTTACACTTACTTCTTATCCAGTTCTTGTAATATAAAATTGATCTACGAATAGACTGATTGTGTAGTGTAGAAATTTTGTTTAACGTACATATTATAAAGTTATAATTTATAAAAGTGGTTCTTGCATATGAGGTAATCCTCTGACTATGAAGCTTCCAGACATTGGCGACATGGTATTTCATCTCTAGCATCAATTAATAATCCATGTATCTGAATGTTTCAAGGTTCTGTTTGTCTATGAAGCAGGGAATTGTGGACTCATATATCTGACGTTTTTCTTTGTCTACAAACATTTTCCCATATTTTTGCGACTGCTTTGTAAAACCCTCCTGTGTGCGGATCTGTTCTGTTAATCATTGATAAGCCCGCGGTATAACTAAACACAATTCGCTGGCTGCCTACATTCTGAATACTCACAAATGCGCTGCCTTAATTAAATTTGTAGGGGCGGAACTCGTTTGCCACAAAACGAAAATAGCTTGTTGGAATACTGGAAAAATCCATTACAACAGCCACCGTACACATAGGTAAGTCTTTGTTCCACATTTATTATCTCAAGGATTTCTGTAGAGCCGGTGCTGGATAGGGGCTTTACTTTAAACGTCTGCCTGGAGAGCTTTCCGATGCACTCCAAAATCTTTATACGAGGGCAGTTTTTTTTTTTTTTTCAACCTCCGCTAGGCTATAAATAAAAGGCAAGTTCATAGAAAACAATCATTTTATTACTAAAAGTTTTGTATACTTATGATTACTTTTCACCATAATCACCGAAAAGATTGAGACATGAATCGTACCTGTGCACAAGCTTTACAATGTTGCCGCCAATGATTTCAAATGAGCATTGACGTTGTTTTGAAGATCTTCATACTTTACGTTTGCGGAGAGCCATTCAAAACAAACGAAGAGGAATGCTGATTTCAGGAATTGTGTTGATCCATGATAACGCTCATCCATACACTGCTGGCACAGCCCATCGACTCCTTGAACAATTTCAATGGGACATTTTCGATCATCCGCCGTACAGTCCTGGCCTGGCACCCAGCAACTTTCGCCTTTTCCCTGAACTGAAGACGTGGCTGGGAGGGCAGCACTTTCAAACCAACGAAGATATTCAAAACAACGTCAATTAAACTCCAAGTTCAGTATTTAATCTACTTTCCTTTTTGGGCTATGCTTCACACTAACATATACACACAGATATAGAGACAGACACACACGAACATGTTTCTAAAAGTGTTTTTTTATTTTGTTCAACTGCTCAAAACAAGTATTTCTGGTTAAATCCCATTATGAACGTTTTGGGTGGAGTAAAATACCGTTTCTATCTATCCACTATGTACACAGTACATTTGTGCTAGAGAAGATAAAAAGAGTATTTAAAAGGTACACTGGTGCAATAATATATAATTCCTTACGTATACCTATCGGTGCTAAAAAAGTAATAAAAGAGAGAAGTGAAATTTTTATATTTTCATTTTTTTTTTTTTTTTTTTTTTTTTTTTTTTTTTAAGACATTGATGTGTTTCACTTACACGACTTTCTCTAGCTGTTTTATACACAAACTTATTAAAAGATATTATTCTTTCTACACCGTGTCAACCGAGATAAGCATTAGCAGAATTGTATTATTGCTTAATTCCTTGTAAGCAGAGGGGTACTGAAAAAATGCACTATGATAAAGAAATAGTCAAATATTTTGAAAGCTGTCACTATGTGATTGTCATTGAAGTTTCCTTCGTTGTTTGGCTAGGAGAGGCTTCCTGTCTGAGAAAAGTATAAGTATTTTAAAATTTGAAACCACTGACAAGGAATATCTTGATAAGTGTAGCTCCAAAACAAATATAAAAAGGATATAAATTAATTCAAAATCTTCTCGGGCTTCTAGCCAGGTAATAACTTGGCTTGACACCAACGTTTCGAAGAAGTGCATCACCCTGAAGACGAGGAAGATGCACTTCTTCGAAACGTTGGTGTCAAGCCAAGTTATTACCTGGCTAGAAGCCCGAGAAGATTTTGAATTAACACGTCGCCAGGAAAGCTATAGTTCTTATTTTAGGATATAAATTGTATATTTTCACAAGATCTACACTTTTTGTATACTGAGTTTTGTATATCTCTTACGGTTTACCAATTATACAAGAGTCACCAAAAATGAAGTGAACCTCATTCCCTGAAAATTCGAGATATGCATTTTATTTGTCATGTACATATCCTTAATACGGTATTTTAATCCAATTGTTGGATCCATTTTTGAGGTAATCAAAATTTTCAAAAAAGTGTCCGTATAAAGGGCAGTATTGTGGTGGAGGATTTTCTTTGAAAATCTTCTTGAGCATCCTTGGGAGATACTGAACTTAAATACGAACTTTTCGTTCCTGAGTTATGCTATCCACAGGCACACACATGCGTAGACACAGAACATATACACTAATCTTTTTCAAACAATGTTTTATTTTGTTTTAATTAGGTGATCTCAAAACATATTTCCTGTGAAATCTCTGTGGGTGGAATCTATCTTATACGTACGTTGTGCATTTTCAGTACCTGGCAACTGAAAACTGAACGGAGACCAAAAACATAAGTTTCTCAACAGGTTAGGGAACCTATCAGGAAGAAACCCAAAATATGGGTATTTTTGTTTTTGATTTATTTTCACCACAAAATATCAATCATAGCGGCAATGGCTCCTTAAGAAATTCAAATTAATGTCATTGATGAATGAAAATGCATTAGATCTTACAGGAAACTGGAATGAAAAAAAATTGTTAAGGCTGCCTCATGACAGTAGGTATAGCACCTGCCTGTTGTACGAGAGGTCTTGGGTTCGATTCCCCGCTGGGGGAATTTTTCTGTAGCTAAGATTATTCTCTAACCTCCCTGGGGCCTGGAATTGTTGTGAGTTTGTATGATTGTGTGTGTATGACCTAATGTACAAATCCGAAAGAGGAAAGAAATAAAGGAAGAGAGAAATCCAATGAAACTGTATACAAGTTAACACCATGGGATATAGGGAATATGTTTCAAAGACAAAAAGACCGCTGATACTGAACTTAATCTCCAAGTTATGTATTTAAACTACTTTTTGAACATTGCTTCTATTTTGGATTCAAAGAGTCTCAAAAGTGTATTTTCCATGAAATTTTGGTATCAAACTATTGGCTCACTTTTATGCATGGTAGAGGAAGTAGAAACAATCACCTAGTTACCTCCATATTCGGTTGGTGAGTAGGCAACTTCTCATTTGTACATCCGGGGTTCGATTCCCGACTGGGGTTGGGAATGTTTATTTAGGATTGTGTCGAAAATGTAGATGTGACAGTGGTTGTGTATATGACAATAAGTTAAAAGCGACGAAAACCTAAGTAACCTATCCACAATTTCATAGAGTAATAAATATCACCAAGTAGTGCGGTCAAAGCTCCCGCAATAACCATTGGTTATAGAAATGAACAAAAGGTGTAGCTTCAAACACGACGAAAACGTTAATGTTACATAGAAACATTTTTCGCTATAAAGTTAGATCTTATTTGAATGAAACCTACAGTTTTGGCATAGTAGACATTTGTCCATTTCCTATGGTTTAACAGATATACAAGATTGTTAAAAAAACTAATTCCGAATAAATGGGACTTTACAAGTTATTCGTAAAAAATTCAAGATATGATTTTACTAGCGCAGCGAAAAGGAAATTGAGTTTTATTTATGAACGCTCTTTTAACTGTTATAGTTCTCAGTGCCCCATTCTATATTGGATGTGAAATAATGCTTAATTTTTATCGGAGGACTCTTTATTGGGCTTGAGGATAATTTACGTACCGTAAATTTAGGTCACAGGACTTCCCTTTCGAAGAAAGCTATACTAAGGATTTTACGCCCGAAAAAAAACTATCGCCCTCCCTGAGCTTGAACCCCTGACCCAAGAAACCAGAGCTTAGCATGTTACTATGGAGGTAGACACTCCTGCAAATATCTTAAACAGTGCATTTAATAGAATCCTCTGCTGCAAAAAAAAAAAAATAGTCACTTCTATAAAAAGTTTTGAATTTGTGTGTATGTGTCAGAGGGAGAACGAGAGAGTCAGAATAGGGGAGAGAGAACAGCTAATTCTGTAACTAAAAATTAGATATGTACTTAATTTGGTGTTTTAATTCCAAGCATTTTCCAAGAATGCGTAAACTTATGGCCAGGCTTCCACAGACGATCCAGTTTTGAAATTGTATAAAATAATAGGTACAGATTTTAAATCCGCTAGATTGCCGAGGTTTTTTGATCATTGGGGTTTTAGATTTATAAGGTATCTCGGCTACGATTTTCTGCTGAGGGCCCTCCACCTTGGTTTATATAATTTGCGGCTATATGCATTTCCGCGAAAAGTTTGTGAAGTTGTTTCGATTCATACAGTGGAGTATTTTATGGTAAATGCAGAAATTCGTGGTGCGGAGAAAATTAAACTGTAAACTTCGGGATGACTAAGAAATGAGAATAAATGTTGGTAAAGAATTGAATATCCTCCCAAGAAGATTCAAGTTCAATAACAACAGCAAGACTTTTATGATAAGATGGTTCAAAAGGATGATAAGAAGAAAAAACATCTGAAACAATAAATACGATTATTTCCTATAGAGCAAAAATAATCCTCTTAGACTTCATGGCTTTAACTGCAACTTAAAATCCATAATGATGTTATATTCAATTTCGTTTAATAAGTTTCCGTACCATTTAGATTGCATTAAGATAGCTGAAATCTTCTCCCGAGTTCAAAACTAAATTTACTTAAATTTTTATCTCTATTTGAAATAAAGAAGTTAAAATTCTCTGGCCTGGTGTATTCTCTCTGGTCCAGAAATTTAAACTTCTTACAAAACTTCTTAAATGAGATAATATGTTTATTGTTGTGCTTCAACAGGAAAAAATAATTGGTAGGGAGGGAAATTAATGCTCATGGGAAATGCAAAATAATATTTCAACTTGCA
Source organism: Hymenopus coronatus (assembly GCA_030762935.1). NCBI lineage: Eukaryota > Metazoa > Arthropoda > Insecta > Mantodea > Hymenopodidae > Hymenopus > Hymenopus coronatus. The sequence continues at coordinate 64,181,491 of CM060897.1, read as the reverse complement.
GCGCTCTTTCTAAACAAAAATTAAACTCTCGGTATTCAGATATTGCTAAACTTCCGTAACTGTTGCTCTTGCATTAAAACTTTGCTTTTGTACAAGAAAAACAATTTTCTTACTATTAAAGATACAATCTGACATCATGATGGATAGAAGGAGAGCTTTATAATGGACTGCTATCCTATTCTACCATTCATAACAACGTTTTTAGACAGCTGTATTGTAAATTATTGCAAACGCAGAATCAGATGTGCCATGAACATCATACATCTCGGCTATTATCTCTTTTTGGCGTTAAATTTTTTAAATATAAGTATTTAGTCACCATACAAAATTCGTTTTTCCTCCATCTTTCTAAATATGCACAAGATTGTCGCCTATGGCAGCGAAACCACATGATGGATATTGCTGAAACTTTAACTGCCATCTGGTAAGAAATTACGGTTACTAAATTCAAGCTTTTCTGGATGATACGAGTGTAATTCATGTTTAAAATTAAAAGTAATTACAATGAATATCTTGAAAATTGGTAAGTCTACAAGAAAAAATATATATGAACTAAATTATGAATTTTAAGAGATCTACATTTTTTGTGCAGTAAGTTTTTGTCTATCTCTTACGGTTTAAACTCTAAGCAAAATTCTGTAAAACTCGATCATAATAAAGGGCTCTTCTGAGGTTATTCCCAGAAAAGTCAGAATTGACATTTATTTGTCGTGTGAATATCTTTAATTTAGAGGATTTTAATCAAAATTGTTAGAGCCATTTTTGAGATTATCAAAATTTTCGAAAAATGTTCCATGTAAAGGGTAGTTAAGAGTGAATAGCTACCTAAGGCCGAAGCCATGCTTTCACTATGTAATATTCTAAACATATATAAAGAATTTCTGCCAGACTTCTCATTATGCTTGCAGACTTACAGAGTAATGTTATTTCTTAAATGGAACTCTGCCACTAATGCTAGTGTATCGAGATGATATTATTAATGATGTGAGACGATAATTGCATTAATGTCACCCAAAACAACCTGGTAATGAAACGCTACATTGCTCTTTCACACACGCACACACATATGCATGGCGGAATTGCACTGGCTGTGAATAACAAGATCAATTACACAGAAATATGCTGCAAATTGATGCTGTATAACTGGTTTACTTCACAAATAATTAAATTTTCAACTTCAGTAATTAGGAAAATATTACACATTCTGCCTGCTAGTTGAAATATTGATCAACTTTCATCCATTGCCAGAACCGTTATTTAACAACTGTAGAAAATCAAAGAGAAAAAAATCTGATGTGTACTATTCACATAACTTTCTCCATATCCCTGCAACAAATAATTCTTAAAAAGCTTATACTTCTATTTACTTTATGCTAATCAAACAAAAATAGCAGAAATAGTCTAATTACTCGCTTCCTTGTAAGTAGGAGCGAAATAAGGGACAACCGTACGTTAAAGTGATAGTCAAAAGCTGGTTGCTATGTCAATGAAGTTCCTTTGTCTGTATGGATAGGAGTTGACAAGTTCCTGTATGAGAAAAGTATACGTTTTTCATAGCAGAAACCAAAAATAAGGAATGTCACAAAAACGACGAACTCCACGAAAAAATGTATATAACATAAATTGTGTGTTTTAATATGCTCTACATTTTTTGTGTAGTAAATTTTTGTCCATCTTTTACGGTTTAGCAGTTATTCAAAATTTAGTAAAATTCATCCAGAATAAACTACTCTTCAGAGGCTATTCCCAGAAAATTCAAGATATACATTTTATTTGTCGGGTAAATATGTTTAATATACGAAATTTTAATCATAATCGTTAGATCCATTTTTGAGAAAATCAAAATTTTCGAAAAAAGTTCCATGTAAAGGGTAGTCGGGGTTGGGGGGATTTTTCTCAAAATCTTCGTGTCGCATCTCTGGAAGATACGTAACTTAAATACCAAGTTTGGTATTTTACCGACTTTTCATTTTTGAGTTATCGTGTTCATAGACACACGGACACACACACACACACACACACACACACACACACACACGGACCTTTTTGTGAAAATGCGTTTTTTGGATATTGGGGACCCTAAAATCTCGGTGAAATCTCGGTATCGAATTTTTGGTGGAGTGCAATACTTTCTCTATACACTATGTACATAGTGCGTATGGAGAAAGTAAAAATGAAACTGTATAAAACTGTACATCACTCTGAATTTAACACAAAGAACTCCTTCGTTTAAACCCCTTTCGTCTTTCTGTCTGTATGCACATGCCCTTGTTGTCTTGTAGTTTTCAAGGATCATTTTGAAGATATCTTTTAATTTTTACTTTCTCCATACGCACTATGTACATAGTGTATAGAGGAAGTATTGCACTCCACCAAAAATTCGATACCGAGATTTCACCGGAAATATATGTTTTAGGGTCCCCAATATCCAAAAAAACATTTTCACAAAAAGGTCCGTGTGTGTGTCCGTGTGTCCGTGTGTCAGTGAACACGATAACTCAAAAACGAAAAGTCGGTAAAATACCAAACTTGGTATTTAAGCTTAGTATCTTCCAGGGATGCGACACGAAGATTTAGAGAAAAATCCCTCCAACTCCAACTACCCTTTACATGGAACTTTTTTTGAAAATTTTGATTTTCTCAAAAATGGCTCTAACGATTATGATTAACATTTCGTATATTAAACATATTTACCTGACAAATAAAATGTATATTTTGAATTTTCTGGGAATAGCCTCTGAAGACTACTTTATTCTGGATGAATTTTGCATAACTACTAAACCGTAAGAGATGGACAAAACCTTAACACACAAAAATGTAGAGCACGTTAAAACACACAATTTATGTTACATACATTTTTTTCGTAGAGTTGATCGTTTTTGAGATATTCCTTGATATTGGATTCAGCTTTGAAAAACATACTTTTCTCATACAGGAATTTGTCTGTCCACATAAAGGAACATGAGTCACATAGCAACCAGCTTTTGGCTTTCATTTTAACCTATGGTACTCCCTTATTTCGCTTGTATTTACAATAAAGCAAGGAATAATACTATTTCTGCTAATTTTCCTCGATTAACATGAAATAAATAAAAGATAAGCTTATTAACAATAATTTGTTACAGAGAGATAGAGAAAGTCATGTGAATGGAACACATCAGATTTTTACTTTCTCTATACGCACTATGTACATAGTGTATAGAAAATGTATTGCACTCCACCAAGAAATTCGATACCGAGATTTCACCGGAAATATATGTTTTAGGGTCACCTGTATTCAAAAAAAGTATTTTCAAAAAAAGGATTTTCAAAAAAAGGTCCGTGTGTGTGTCTGTGTCCGTGTGTTCGTTTGTTCGTGTGTCAGTGTGTCCGTGTGTCTGTGAACACGATAACTCAAAAACTAAAAGTCGGTAAAACACCAAACTTGGTATTTAAGTTTAGTATCCTCCAAGGATGCGACACGAAGATTTTGAGAAAAATCCCCCCACCCCAAACTACCCTTTACATAGAACTTTTTTTAGAAAATTTTGACTCTAAAATATCGTATAGTAAAGTTATTTACCTGACAAATAAAATGTATATTTTGAATTTTCTGGGAATAGCCTCTGAAGACTACTTTATTCTAAATGAATTTTTCATAACTACTAAACTGTAAGAAATAGACAAAAACTTAACCCACAAAAAATGTAGAGCACTTTAAAACACACAATTCATGTTATATACATTTTTTTTCGTGGAGTTGATCGTTTTTGAGATATTCCTTTTTCTTGGTTTCAGCTTTGAAAAACTTATACTTTTCTCATACAGGAATTTGTCAACTCCTGTCCATACAAACAAAGGAACATCAGTCACATAGCAATCGGCTTTTGGCTTTCACTTTAACTTATGGTACTCCCTTATTTCGCTTCTACTTACAATAAAGCAAGAAATAAGACTATTTCTGCTAATTTTTCTCGATTAGCATGAAATAAATAAAAGATAAGCTTACTAACAATAATCGTTTACGGAGATATAGAGCAAGTAATGTGAATGGTGCACATCAGATTTTTCTTTGATATAACTATGACACCAAAATGTATGTGTAACTGATCATTAGCATACAATAGGCCAGGACCCGGTATACTGGTGGCCGAAAAAGTAAAACATCAAAAGAAACGGGATTTCATGTTTAAAAAGCTGATGTTTCATTCATGTTACTTTCTCAGATATTACACATATAAACTATTCTTACAAAATATTGTTATTTTATCCATATCATACTAATTGAGATAAGTATTAACAGAATTGGTCTTATTACTTGCATCTTTGTGAGTAGAAGGCTAAGGTGATAGTCAAAATTATAAAAGCTGCTGCTATGCAAAACAATAGAGGTTCGGTTTGGTTTGCATGGCCAGCAGTAAAACTAGAGACGAAACGAAGGAGGATTTTAGTTTGAGAATAGTTAACGTATTTTAAAATTAAAACCAATAGCAAGGAATATCTCGAAAACGGACAACTCTTCAATAAAATACGACATATGACATAAATTATGTATTTTAAAGAGCACTACATTTTTTGTAGTAAGCTTTGTCTGTCTCTCACTGTTTATCAATTACGCAAAACTCAGCAAAATTCAACCAAAATAAGAGGCTTTTAAAAGTTATTACTAGAAAATTAAAAATATACATTTTATTTGTGATGTAAATATCTTTAATATAAGGGATTTTAATAAAAATCGTTGGAGCCATTTTAAAGAAAAACAAAACTTTCAAAATTTTTCCATGCATAGGGTAGTTTGGGGTGGGATATTTTCTGAAAATCTTCGTGTCGTATCCTAAGAAGATAATAAACCAAAAGACAAAGTTTGTATTTAACGGTATTTTCGCTTTTGAGCTATGCTGCCCGCAGATATATACACACGGATCTTTTTGTATTTTCTTTTGGACTCAGGGACCCCAAAACATATTTCCGGTGAAATCTCGACATCGAATTTTGGCGTGGAATATGTACGTGCTAGAGAAAGTAAAAATATGAGCTGTTGCATTCACATGACTTTATCTATCTTTCTACAAGAATCTATTCTTTTTTTGCAAAAGTTTATTCCTCTATCTAACTCATACTATTCTAAATAAATATGCTCATATACATATGCTCATATGTGTATTCTCATGTCACTTGGATAAGTAGAGTCAAACTGAAAACTTCAATGCCATAGCCGGGATTGGAACCACGAACCTCCCGATCTCTAGCAGGTTGCCCTGCCACTGAGCTACCATGTCAACATGCCGGCATAGCATTGAATTTCTGAACTGACTCGCATGTTTCCCGGTAAATCACAAGGTGATCTCAAGTTATTTTGAGATGGCGACTTACAATGCTGTGAGTACTTTAAAGTTGTCATGGTAGCTCAGTGGCAGAGCAACCGGCTAGAGATCGGTAGATTCGTGGTTAAAATCCCGGCTATGGTATTTTTCAGTCTGACTCTACCTATCTAACTCCTGTTCTACACACGGCTTGTGTGAAAAACAATTAAAAGTCATATCAATTACTTGTAGTAGAAAGAAAATTGGAGAATGCACTAGACTAAATGGTCAAATCTTTTAAAAGCTGACCGCTATGTGATGAAATTGAACGTATATTATCTTTGCATATTCGAAAGAAAAAATTATATCCTCGGATTTAAGAAAAGTATAGGCATTTGGAAATTTAAAACAATAACAGGGAATATTTCCAAACTGGTAACTCTATAAAAAAGGATTTGAACAAGCTGTGTGTTTTAACGAGATCTACTTTGTTGTGTGTGTTAAGAATTTGTTTTTATATGTTACGGTTTACTAGTTGTACAAAAGCATCCAGAATGAAAAGTACTTAAGATGCTATTCCCAGAGAGTTCAAGATATACATTTCATTTCTTATAAAAATAACTTAAGGTGCACTCGTAGTAAAATTTGAAATTTCCCTATTTTTAAAAAGAAATTCTGAAAATGTTACTCTGATTGCATTGCTGTAATGCTAATGCGCATACTAAATGTCATTCAAATTGGATAAATACTTTGCAAGATATCAATTTTAACATACATTTTACACTTTTATGTAAATATATTGGATAATCGAATGTTCCACACGCCTCAAAATTTGAGAACATTGTTTAGAATTTTTGGAATTGGCGCTTTGAACTACACAAAAAACTTTAAATTGTGATTTGTTGTTAAATTTATTAGTAAATTATAATAATTTTTAAACGAATTTAGAAATGTAAATCTCTAAAAATTAATCATTTTGTATAAAAATATATACATAAGTTTTAAAATTACTACTCGTGGTAGGATAAATTTTGACACTGAAAAGAGTAGAACAGATACTTCTGTACATTTTGGGAGACTTTAGTTGTATTTAAACAAAAACTGAGATGCTAGGAGCATATTGATAGTGTAAAATAGTTTTGAGAAAAGCACTGCTTTATAGATGTGTTGTACGATCTTTAAATACCTGTAGAGCTGGAAGCGAAGCACAGACATCTGAATGTTGATTCTCTATAGACGCCCAAAGGTCCCGACAAACTATTTTATATAGAAAACAATTTTCGATTTTTGACTGACTATATTTAGAAGTTTACTACCAGTACTCTTAAAAATATTTTAACCAAAATCATTAGTAATATTTTTAGAAAATCAAAATTGTCAAAAAATGTTTGGGGGAGGGTATTTTTCTTAAAATCGTTGTGTCGTATGCTTGGACTTCTAACAAAAATAAGTATTTTACAGAAGCTTCCTCAAAATATTGTTTTAATTAAAATGCAGATTTCTGAACACTGTCCGTAAAATACTCCAGAATGATTAAATCAAAAGGTTGCTTGATTTTGTTGATTAGGTTGCTTGAAAGGGTATTTAAGATATTTGGTATTTAATGGACTTTAAATTTTGAGGTTATGCTCCTTACAGACAGACACAGATATTTTCTAAAAATGTGTGTGTGTGTGTGTGAGAGAGTGAGAGAGAGAGAGAGAGAGAGAGAGAGAGAGAGATTTTGATTCAGGTGTCTTTAAATATGCATTTCCTTTGAAATCGGTATCGACTTTTTTTGTGAATGCAATTAGCTATTATGTTAGTGGAAGAAAATTAAAACTCCCGAAAAAAGAGAAGACATGGACTATGGTTTGCATATTTAAAAACTTTCATAGAGTAACTCAGTTTACATGATTCCATATGCTACTACAAATTCCTAAGTATCTAGAGTTCATGCTACAATACAGGTAAACGCAAATGCATTATAGATTTGGAGTTCGTGAATATTATGGCATATTATTAAAGTTATTTACATTCTATTTATATGCATTAAACATTTTAAATTAAGGGTGTAAACAGCATACACTCGTTTTGTATAAAACTGGTAATCTATGCGTGGATTATATATATACGTCGCAGACTACGAAATTATAGAATCAACTACCGTTAAAAAAATCTTAACGCAAACAAAAACTTAATTAAGGGTTTTAAAAACCACGGGGAGAAAAGAAAATAATATCTGGAAGTTCTTTACACATAACACGAAAGATCCGCCTAACGAACGGGATGACTCAATCCGCATTCAGAAGGTTCTGGATTCCAATTCTGTGGTTCGACCATCTAGCTGAGTTTTCTTCCTAGTTTATTGGGTTAGATATTTAATCTAGATTACAATCGTGACTCTAAAACAAACTATAAAAGTATAAAAATAATCGTAAAAACATGCAAATTCTAATAGATGATGATCCAACAATTGCCTCGGTGGTCAAGTGGTCAGCGAGCTAACTTCTTACCCGCTGGGATGGGGAATTTTTCTTTAGCGAGAATTATTCCCTATCCCCCACAGAGTCTGGAAGTATGTATGTGAGAGTGAATGTGTGTGTTTGTGTGTGTTTGAGGAAAATAAAATGATTTAATGCAAACGTAAAAGAACCTGCAGACAACGAGTTGTTTCAAGTGCAAATCCTTAGATAGTAAAGGGGTCACTATAAATGAAACAATAAAACCTATATATACTGCGTGCAATTTGCAAATGCTCAGTTAATTCGGGTCCAAGAATATGAAGACATAGAATTTCTTCAAGGAAAAAAGATTCAAGAACATAAAAAATGGAACTGAAAGTAAATGTGGATAATTCTAAATTAGTGACCATTGGAGATGTTCAACATTTGGTACAGGAAGACGAATTGGGGATAATTAAACCCACATGGTAATATAAATACTGGAAACAAAATTTACAAAAGATAGGAAACAAGAGAAAGAGATAAGATCAAAGATAAATCAGGAATGTAGTAGTAGTAGTAGTAGTAGATTTTCAGAAGGTATATACTTGGAAACATACAATTGCATGAACCTCATGACCGTACATGTTTTTTTCCTGTTCTTAGATACCTATTTAGAGTAAGATTTTTGTTTCGTTTCGTAGTCTGCTTACCCTTTCAGTATTTAGGACTGACAGTCTCCTAGGGCTTACAAGCCAGTGCCTAGGGGTCAGAAACCTGACGGAGAGTCAACGGCACGAAACCACAGAATCGAGAACCAGAAACGAGAGGTCGGCCCGTAGTAGCCAGGTATGAGCAAGTGGATGATAAGAAATACAAGAGAAATGGATGATAGGAAAGTGGTGATGGAGGAATTGGTGGAATAAGTGGCGGGAAAACCGGAGAATCTGTAGAAAACCCGCCCAGACGCCATCTCGTCCACCACAAATGCCATATGTGGCGTTTGGAATTGAACCCGGGCCATCTAGATGAGAGGTGAGTGGTCTAACCACTCACCTACGTCGCCGCCAAGTATTTTGTAAGACAGTAAATATAGAGAGTTAAAATAGTATTTGGGCAAAAACACATATAAGAATGAATGCTATATCCACTTCGAGTGAGGGATAAACAGATCCCAAAAGAAAACTAACAACACAAATTTGAAAATAATATTTAGAAGCATCATAACCTATGACACCGACGTGTGCACTTTGAACTATCGGTTAAAAATAAAATTAATGGCAACATAAATGGATTATTGGAGGAGATCTGCTGGGATATTTACAAGAGAAAAAAATAGTTTTGAGATTATAAAAGAAAATATGAATGTTTAAACATTAAGGTTTAGATTTCATTCAACAGCAGCAATTAGAATAGAATGGGCCTGCTAAAAGAATAGAACATGACATATTACGCAAGAGCATAATGGCATGAAAGCCATCAGGAAAGAGAGGAAACACGAGGATTCAAGCAATTAGAGGGGCAATGATGGATTGGAAAGTGAGAAAAGTTTGGAATACAATAGGCAAGAAAGGAGAAAACTGATAAAAATATTTTCAACACTGTAGTCTTTTGTGCCGAAAAATCGTTTGTATACTGTGAAACAAAAATAATATGTTTAAAGCAATAGTAACATACAAAACGATGGCAATAGCGATTGCGCTATCATCTATCCAAAGTTAGCGAAAGTAGCTAGACCGAATGGCTCCCTAATGCCATCTGCTTGCTGTAAAGTGGTATATGATATAAAGGAGTGAGACCTGGAAGGCTGACTGTGCACCTTTGATTATTAAAATTTGAGATAGTATTCTTTATCAATAATATTTAGTTATAAAGTTAATGAATAAACTTATGTCTTGAAATCATAATGAAAGGGTTAAATCCCCGCATGTTTATCAGCAATATTATTTACTCGTTTTACAAAGTGAGGACCCAATTTTTGAAAGGAATTCTGGGTGTAGGGAGGGGTACAGCAAACTGTGGAATAATGAGGGAATTCAGGGCACATAGTGAAATGATAGAGTGCAAAATCAGAGCAGTTAAACATTGGATGAGAATCGTTCACGGAAACCAATCTCTAATTAGGGCAGTCTGCTACCGTGAACAGTTGCGAATGAAAGGTAATTTGGATGGCGGGGCAGGCAAACAGGCGGAATATTTGGAGAGAAACTAAGAGCCGCCTCTGTGATATTGACAGACAGCAAATAATTACGCAATGCACAGAGAAGGTGTCATTAGAAGTACAGTCTGGGCTAAAATCGGAGTGGGGTATGGAGCAATACATCAAAACAGGTACCAAACTCATTAGAGAGGGGTTCGCGTGGATTAGACTAGGAGCATGGAGGAGCACGAAAACTTCTGACGAGAATGGTACGAGAATCTGTCCCATTTGCGAGGAGGAAGAGTCGTGGACTCACATCTTGGCATGATGTAGGGGTACGGAGGAATGACGGGAAAAATTTTTACCGCGATTCTTTACCACTGCGAATGTAGGGATAGAAGCATGTTGGACGCTACTGGTAGGCACGGAAAACAAAAATTTATACATAAGGCAAGACAGCTGAGGTCTGAGGAGGCTGCCAATAGAAAAGGGAGGAATAAGATCAACTAAACAAAAGTGACTATAATGTTCTGCATACATATATATTATGGCATACTTAGGTCACTGCTGTGCTATGGTTTTATATATTGTGTATATATTATGTATATATATTTCTTTTAAGTGTAATTATCTATTATAAGAGGGTGAATTTATGAAGGTGTACTCTGTGCTGTAAATTTTAATTGCTATATTTGAATATCCTTGTATTTTTATTTTCGGGTTCACTCTTTATTCTTTATTGTTGTTTTAATATTGCTTTTGACTGTGTATTACCTTTGTATTTTTTTTCGTGCTTACTCTTTTAATTCTTTGTTGTTGTTGTTGTTGTTGTCGTTTTAATATTCTTTGTAATGTGTATTACAAAAGCACGTACGGTCTGTGGACCCGTGCGATTGTTGAAATTCTGTGTATGATATTGCTAGGTCAATAAATTCACCTATTCGTTCATTCATACTCGTTTTACAGCTGGGTGTTATTACTTTAGGCATTACAGGGGACCCTGTAAGATAAAAAAAGATGATTAAAAATAAATTTTTGTTTGTTTCTGCATGTGAGAATACTAGACAATATTCTGAGTAAAATACTTCAGAATATTTACCAAGGGGCTGCATTTAGTGGGCGTGGTCGGTCAATTTATTGCCATTTGATTTTGCTATGAATGGAATTAGTATATTTAAAGTTACCGTTTTTTTTAGGAGTGAAATGTTGTGGGAAATTTTTGAAATGGCCATATTGATTTTTGTTAACACTGATTACTGATTTATCATGGCAAACTAACCTAGCCAGTTTTTTTGTGTAAAATCCTAGTTTGTTATTGATTTGATTGTGAATATTTTGTTGTTGCGTTTGGCTATTATTTCAATTTGTTTACAATGCCACGACACAGCAATATGGTTTTCAGAAAACGGAAGAATGTTGGAAAACCAAAAGATATCACTGCAAATAATGTTGATATTACATGTGGGTGTTGAAATAAACACGGATGTAGGTACAAGTAATAGTGAAGACGTGAAGTGTGCGAGAGCTCTTCTTAAAAGTAACTGTAGAACTATTGAGATGAATATAATGATTTATTGAAAGATTCTGATGAAAATAGTACATTATCAGATATTCTTCATAACCCTGACAAATACATTTTTTGAGCATAAGAAACATTTTCTCAAAAAATGTTAGGCATAGAGAGCTCATACTTTCAGGCCTTATGTTTATACAAATGAAAACTATTTTAACAGGGCCATTTTTTAATATTATCTATAGTTTTGAAATTTTGAAGTGATTAGTATGATATTTTAAATGAAAAAATTGACTTCTGCAAAATAAGTATTTACTCTTCCAATAATTATTCTACCAAAAAAGAACATGTTAAAGTGTGTACCAAAGTCCATAGTAAAATTTTGAAGTAGATACAATAAATAGTTCCTGAGAAAATGTTCCTTGAAAGCTTAAATTTTAACATTGTCAATATATGCCCTACCGGGTCCCCTTAAATCCAGAGAGAGAGAGAGAGAGAGAGAGAGAGAGAGAGAGAGAGAGAGAGAGAGTGGGGGAGACAGACGGGCTGACACACAAATCTTTTTATAAACATACATTTCTGGTGACATTTCTGCATTGAATTTTTAGGTGGAATACTCAATAGGTAGCAGAAAAGGTGGAGAAAAGAGAAAAGCCCAATTAGCTCAACGAATTAGAAGACAGAATCCGGAGTACATTTTTCTTACTTACTAAAAGTGTTGTATTCCACCCAGAAATTTTATATGACATAAATAACAGTTATTCAAAAGGTTAACTGTTTTAAAATTTTTATCATTAGTTCAACGGAAACATAACAAATTCCTTTCAAGTACCTGCTTTCACAAGCTATTCCAGGAAAATTCAGGATATTCGTTTTATTTGTACAAAAGTATTTTAAATATGAGGTACTAGAGAAAAATTGTTAGTTATTTTGGAGAAAATCAACGCTTAGAACATTGTCTATGTAAAGGTAGTTTGGGGTGACGTTTTCTTTATAATCTTTGTATCGCAACTTTTAGAGAAAATTCCAAGTTTGGTATTTATCGGGCTCTTCATTTTAAGTTATACAAGAAACATCTACAGAGACATAAATACACAAATCTGTTTGTGTTAATCAAAATCGTTAGTTGCTTCAGAGAAAATAAAAAGAAAAAATCCTATATAATGGAAGAATTTTCTTTAAAATCTGCGTGCTGCTTATTTGAAATATGTTTAACTTACATACTATGTTCAATATTTAACTAACTTCTCGTTGTTTAATTTTATGACCACGATCACATGTAACACATATGGAACTTTTTTTTCCAAAAGACCTCCAGTATTTATTTTCAGTGAAATCTTGGCATCAAACGTTTAGTTAAAATGCGATATTCCCTCTGCTTATTAATGGTAAGCAACAGAGAAAGTAAAAGGATGTAAAATAACATATGAACGATAAAAGTAAGTAAACCAGAGGAAAATCGAGATTCTTGCACCGTGTTACCACTGTTCTTAATGGATCACAACACAATGGAGATATAAGAATAAACGTCAGGCTTTCTTAACGGTTTCAACGCATTCAAAGACAAGTAAATAACCAAGGAATGTTATAAAAAATGGCAGTTATACAAAAGTCATTCCGAATAAAGAGACTTCAAAGGCTATTCCCAGAAATTTAAACTTTATTTGCCATGTAAAGATCTTTAATATATAGCAATTTAATCAATATCGTCACAGCCATTTCCCGAATATTTCCAAAAATTTTCCGTGTAAAGGGTAGTTATTAAATTAAAGTACCAAATTTAACCGTGTTTTCGTTTCTGGGTTATGCCCTTCACAGACACACACTGATAAACACGGGTCTGCTTTTTATAAAAATGCATTTTTAGATTCACGTTTCCTTAAACCATGTGTTTTCGGTGAGATCTTGGCATCGGCTTCTTTATATAAAATATAATAAACGTCTCTACGACATTTAATAAAGTAAAAATCCTCTATTTTGAGTTTTGGGAATCTCCAAACGTTTATTATCTAGAAATCTCGGCGTCAATAGTTTGGTTAGAATGCAGCATTTCCTGTGTTACTAAGTGGTAAGCAGTAGAGAAGAATGAAAAAATTTGTGTGATAAAAGTACAAACATCGGGGAAGAAATCTATATTTTTGGAACGTTGGACGCACTGTTCTTTATGGATGACAACATAATGAAGACATAAGAATGAACGTCAAGCATTCTTAACGTTGTTTAAAGACAAGTAAATAACAATGGAAGCAGCTACAAAAAAATAAGACAAAAGAAACACTAGAAGAGACGAAATATTGGCGGAACTGTTGACTGAAGAGCACACAACGGATCACAAGAAGCAATTTTAGTTGCTGGCTTGTTGATCGCTGCTATCAGACTCAACAAATCTGTTGTTGAGGAAATAAAACTACCGTCCGCTTTCTCTGAAATTGAAAATGGCAAGTACGGACATTCGAGGCAGTCGCCACATCCTTTAGATTTCCTCAGATTTCCTCCGGAACAGCTGTCGTTAAGATTAAACTACACGGGCGGAAACCATAAATTTCAGACGACCAATAAACTGCATTAGGAAGCTTTTCTCATTCCGGTAAAAAAGCTGAATGGAAAGAAACGGCCGGAATTCAATACCATTAGCTTCCTTCTGGGATGGAGGAAAGGAGGAAGTGGAGGAAGTCTATTGAAAAACAAGAGTAAATCCTGTCTTGACAAACATGCTACAATGAGATATTAAATTCACATTGTATACTTAAACCACGACGAAAATATTTGGCTTCTAGTATATGAAGTTTACGTCGCTTCCTTAGCGCGGTGGTAGCGTGATTGCTTACCAAGTAGGGATCCGAAGCTCGATTCCCGGTATCGGTGTGGGGATTTTCTTCTGCTCCGGGGTGCACTCAGTCTCACTAGGTCCCTCGTGGGTTAATGCGCATTAACCGGCCGGAAGGGACTTGGAGCGCTAACCACGTCCCACCCTCCAGTACTGCAACCCATCCATTATCGCCTGTAAAGGATAGAGATGAGGGATGCAGCGGTCAGGCGGCAAGCCTTGGCTCGAATTTGGAATGCTGTGCCACGGAGTTGAGTTGAGTATATGAAGTTTAAGGATTAGGGACAGATTGGATCAAAAGGGAGAATTCATATCCACTTTATAAGTGGCTCTTTCTAGAGACTCTGAAATATGATAGATTAGCAACTTAAAAACCTTAAGAATTTGGAAAATTCATAATAAATAAGATTCTGTTGAAATTTATACAAAATAATAGTGATATTTTTGCCATGCTTCAAAAGTATATTTAGCATGATTATATAAAAAAATTTACTTTCTAAATTCTCTATTCTTATAAAAATGCTCCTTAAAATGCATTTTTAAAACTATTTACACAAAAATCCCGTTAAACAGCAAATGAGTTTACTATTAATTATATAATATCAAATATTTTTATATTAGCCATTAATTGTAGAAACATTATTACTTCGTGTGCTCTTAATTTTTCGAATTTTAATAATTTTTTTCTCAAAATAGAGTATTATTTCTGAAAAAAAGTAAATGGTAATTTCTCTGATAATGTTAATTTAATTATTTTTTCTTTATTTATTTTCTGTTTTATTCTTTTTTCTTTTATTCCGTGTTACAAACCACAGTTTGGCAGTCTGACTCTAGCTATCCAGCTCCTGTCGTACAACGGTTTGTATGAAAAAAAAAAAAAAAAAAGAACAAAAAAGAAAAAGGTTCTACCCAATTTCTCAAATACTTTTGAGGGGCAGTCCCAACATTTTGAAGCAAATTAGTTTGCTTCCTGTAGAGCATTTTTAATTGGCAAAAATGTTGAAAAAAAAAGCGTTTACGTGAAAATAAGATCTAATCCTGCGTATATTTTCTTAAAGCTTATAATTTATAGCATAATATTAAACTTATTCTTAAAAATGTTAAATACATTTGGTAAAATTTCAAAGATGTATCACTTTAATAGAAAAATTGTAAATTCCAAAGCAATATATTGAAAATATTAAAAAACATTACGGAATAAAACCATAAAATAAACAAAGCTAAAATATGTATTATAAAGTTATGGCATTCCCATAAAAATTTGTGTAACAGAAAACTGGGTCACAAACAGATCAGCAAGAGCATTAATAGAAACGACAGAATAAAAGTTTGTAATTTAAAACATCGCATTCCAAATATAAAAAAAAGACAGGATCTTAGCAAATTTAATTAAAATCAGAAATTGCAAAGATGCAAATAAAAATGACATAATCACGGACCCTTCTAGATTAACAAAACAAATGTTAGTGCGACCACAATGGTGCCACAAAATTACCTCTAATTTAGTTATTCTTAATAATTTAACCCATTTTTAAAGCGCCAATTCAATGGTGAGATTAGATAATTTCAACCAATTGCGGCCATCTGACTGGAGCAATATTGTCGAAACATCTTTTTCGCAGCTGATGTTCACTTCTTTGAAATCTTGTCGCACCTGACGTTCGTTTGTTTAATCTCCTGTCTTGGTTATTGGTTACAAGGTGACAATACAGTCAGCCAACCTTCTCTTTTAATAACTGTCAGTTCCATTATTGTACTTTCAATTAATTCAGTTACAGTGTTTATTTAAGGTTTTATCCAATTCATAATGTACCTATATTTAGTTCAAAAAAGGAGTGTAAATAATCATTATTTGTATTTCTTATGTATGAGATGAGTGCAATAACCTCAAATTAAATAATGCTTGTTTCCATTTTATTCATTAGTTATTAAAAATGAAATAAAATAATCGTTCCCTATTTCTATTGTTGCTATCGGTATTTGTACATTGGGTGTAGGCACGGTCATATCATAATTCAGGAGGCAGTGACGAAAGCAAAAAAAAAAAAAAAAATATATATATAACAACTCGTGTTTTCATCTCTTAGGTCATTTCACTCCCGTCACTTCTCACTGGTCGTGAATTCTCGACAAGATGAAAACACCCGTGGTATTACTTTTTTGTATAACATCTCGTCATAATTGAATTGATGGGATGCCCTAAAAGACGGCGGAAATATGAATTCTAAGAGCAGAATATGCCAAAGTCTACTGTCATAGGATGCTGATACAGTTGAATAACGATAGGACACAGTTAACTCTGATGACTTATCAAAAGAAGCTCTATTAAAAGCAAAGATTTCAGGTAATACTTTTATGGACGTCCAGTCCTTAAACTTCTTCGCTGAATTTTGGTGAACATCCTGCTAGAAGATGACTGTGGATGAATTGTCGAAACGCGTCCAGGCAAACTCCACCAACAATTCAGCGAAGAAGTATAAGGAATGGGCGACTATAAATGCATAATAGTTAACTCTTTACATTAAACAGTTGTCTATTGACACTCTTAGTCATGTTAAATTACTAGGAATTACAATGGTTGGGGCCGAGTTGGCTCAGACGTTTCATCTGAGACTGCCCTTTCCGACCCTTGGTTTTTTCGGGGTTTCCCGGAGAATGGGTGAACTAGGTGAATGCTGGAGAGTATATTTCATCATTCCCCCGAACGTGCTGTCCCTCAGAGAACTGCAGCAGTCCATTTCGTGGAGGTAATGCGCTCTAGAAATACAGCTCTCAGCGGCGGGGTGGCGTTAGTGGTTGTCTGCGGACTCAGATGGTCTATGCGGGACTGAGCCACAGCTCCTGGTGCTGCCTGGTCGAGATGAAGAATTGCTTATGAACTGTCAGGGACCCTCCTCGACGGCTTTCACGCCGTGCGGATGACGGCCGCCCTCTGAAGTTATACTCATCTCATCCTTCCTCCAGGAGTGTGACATAGAATAAACCCACGGCTGCAGTGTGGAATACCGTAGGTATACATACACACCCACACACTCATAGGATGGGCAGTAATATTTAGTACTCAGCATCCGGGTAATATTCACATAGTTACGTCAACTAATGGTATGCCCAATGGTTAGAGCAACTGGTAAGGAGATCAGGAGAACCGTGTTCAAATCTCGGATTGGTATTGCATTTTTCTAATTTTGTTGGTAATAGGCTTAACCTCCCCTTATTTAGGACTGACACTCACCTAGAACTTACAACCGGATGCCTAGGGGCCAGAAACCTGTCGGAGAGCCAGCAACAAATGAACCTGAGTGGTCGGCCCGTAACCAGGCGTGAGCGTGAGAAAATGAAATGCAAGCGAAATGGATGATAGGAAAGGTGCTGTTGGAGCAATTGGTGGAATGAGTGGCGGGGGAAACCGGAGGACCCGGAGAAGACCGTTCAGACGCCGTTTCTTTCATCAAAATCCCACATACAGGCTTGCGATCGAACCCGGGCCACCAAGATGAGGGGCGGGAGGTCTAACCACTCTGCCAGGCACCGCCTGCATTTTTTTTAAGTCTGTTTACATTCGGGCTGCAATGTTCCGCAAATAAAAGCAATCTAAAGCTGGTTCCTGTGAAGCAGAGAAAGATTTTTCCTCTGAATTGTGCCATGCTGCGATACAATTGGACGTTTTGTGCTGAGATGCCACATGGGAGCTACAACGTCCATGTTTAAATGTGAAGAGCTTTGTGTAATTACAGCGTCTCTTAGCACGCACCGAGAACTTCAACAGGTTGATGAGTGGAGTTGCTTCAGGCAGACGTCTAGCACAGTCACAAGTGGTTGTCTTCCTGACCTTCAGCAAACCTTCCTGTGGTACAGCTGTAGGACTCACTGTTGTCGGTTTCTTGACCAGGCAAGCATGGATGGATTTATGACGTAATGAAAGGTCCTTATAATAAAACAAACGGATGTGTTACACTCACATAGGTTTCTCTAAGCGAACAAGGTGGCTCAGCGTTCCATCTGAGACTGGCATGTCCATTCCCGCGGCTGTCCTCTCTGACCCATAGGTTTTTTTTGGCGGTTTTTCCGGGTCATTAGGCACATGCTGGGGAGGTTTCTTCATTTCCCGAACTTCCTGTCACTCCATTTGATCTCCATTTCATCCAATCACTCTCTTTTAGGGTTGTAGGTGTCGACGGCATTAGACGACATTCTTGGAGAATAAAAGAAGTGTACTACCGATGGGATCTTATTAAATGGACAATATATTGTAAAAACCCTTTTATTCGCAGATGACGAGATAATTATACAGGATAGTGAAAATAATATTACAAAAGACAAAAGGTAATGTTTTTTTCCGATGAAAACATCCAGTTAGAAGTAAAATAATAATTAATAACGTTTTAGAACAAGTAAGCCAGTTTAAATACAGAGGTTGCGACATGACTTACGAGTATGATAAGAATGTGAATATTAAAACACAACGCTTCTAGGCTATATGTGGCACAATTTTCAAGAACTTAGAAAAGGAAAACAAGGAAAGTAATGCAAATAAAAGTCTTTAGACAATGGTCGTACCGACCCTTTTACTGGATGTGAAGTACGGACCTTGTAAAAAACTTATATTGATAGAATACAGCTAGTGGAAATGAAGTTTCTCAGAAGAGTAAAAGGATGTACAAGATTGTATACATAAATAATGAAATTGGAAAGAATTAAACTTGCTCCCAATTATAGACAAAATAAAAGAATACAGAATTCGGCGGTCGAAGAACGAACAAGGAACGACTACCGAAACAGGTATTGGATTACAAGCCACAAGGGAGAAGAGATGTAGGCTGACCAAGAGTAAGGTGAAAAGTTGAGTACGGAACAAGAGAAGTCCTCTATCAAGAGAAGAAGAAGAAGTGTCGACGTTGGTAATGACTGCGTTCTGAAAATACAAGATCTCGGAAGTGGGTTGGCGTTGGAAGTCGTTTATAAACTCAAGGAGTTTTGTCAGGCCTGAGACCGGAGTCCTAGCTGCGGAATTTGTTAGGGATCCTCCATTCTGGTTCTTCCTCCGCCGTCCGGTTTCGGCTGCACTTAGAAATTGCTCTCATCTTATCCTATTCTCCTTGGGTCTGACGTACAATAAGCCAATGGCTGCGGTTTGGAATCCTTTCTGGTACCACACATTTAGAAACAGAGCTGTAGGGCATACTGGGTTAGTTTGCTGACCATGCAAACCATATGAATCCATGTATAGCGCGGTGAAATGTCTCTTTAATAAAACACACGAATCTGTTACATTCACATGTGTTTCTCCAACTATTTTCTAGAAACTATTCTTACAAAGCTTAACACTTCAATGTACTCATAATAATCGAGGTAAACATTAGCGTAAATGGTTGTAGTTCACATTTCCATGCAGGTACAACAAAAATAAGGAAATACACTATACTAAAGCTGCAAAATCTTTTAAGAGTTGGTGGCAATGTGACGACTTGAATGCTGTTATATTTGCAGGGCCAGGAGTAAACAATATTTGATGTGTTCCATTTCCTCATAAAAGGTTGTTCATTCATCTACTTTATGCTAATCGAGATATACGTTAGCAGAAATGGTCTTATTTCATGCATCCTTCTCATCCCCCTCCATTGCATTCATCTGTGTTCCATCACCATTTCAATATCATCAGTGGCATCATCGTCTGGTTGTCTTTGTAGTAAAAGCGGGCGTTAAACTATTAAACATATAATGTTGGTAATAATAATTGGCATGTACTGCCTACAATAGGCCGTGATAGTTGCACGATTAAGGATCGTGGTGTCTTTCTAATCCCCGTTACTGTTTACACTGATATCTCAGAATACTATAAATCTGAGCGTGGATAGAAGTGGCACGGATCCATAGAATAATAGCATAATGGTATACATTTGCAACTTGCAGTCGCTTCCTTCAGCTTTTATATTTAGGCACGATGTTGGCCAAATTTTCAATTCCAGTACTCCTTATCATTATCGAGATATGGTTTCAATTTCCTCTTAAAGAGCATACACATTTTTTACGGAAATTTAAATTTAAATTGGTGTTTTTTATACACGCTCTTTGACTGCTATGGTTCTCAGCGTCACATTCTATAGTGGGCATTAGAGAGTGCTTAATTCTGCTTGAAATTCTTTTTCGTGCTGCAAATCTAGATACGGAACCAACGGCTTTACTTCCTTTCAAACGTAGCCATTCTAAAGATTTTTATGCCTGAAAAAAATGCTTTCCGCCGGGTTTGAACCAGCAAACTTTGGAATCTGAGGCTGACATATTACCCCTATACTACGCAGAACTTTTTTTTTCAATTTTGTTTTATTTATTTTTTTTAACGGACCTGTAAAATATTCTTGACGTAGAGCTTTTCAAAACGATACCGAAAAAGATGTGGACGTTGTTTTTCAGATCCAAATTGATACGAAAATATAGTTTTCAAGATAAATAAAGATATCTCAACAAAATGCCTCAAAGTCCTGTGGATTAGACAGTTATCAGGAACAAGGTGGCTAGCCTGACAAATGCTATAGGAGGTAACGGAAGCATCGTGTTGCGCGTTTTAGTAGTGTTTTCGTAAATATACCGAAATGCTGCTGTGGTTAACTAACATTAAGGGATTACTTGTGTTACGTAACCCCGCTAAAGTGGGGTCTCTGGGCAGCATAGCTCATAAACGAAAAGTTGGTTAAATACCAAAGTTGGTATTTACGAAGCTTTTCAAGAAAATCCCCCACCCTGAACATGGAACATTTTTGGAAAATTTAGATTTTTTCAAAATAGGCTCTAACAATTTTCATTAAAATACTTTATGTTTAAGATATTTTTATGACAAAACAAAATGTATCTATATCTTGAATTTTCTCAGAATTGCCTCTGAAGACCTCTTCATTCTGGATGACTTTTGTATAACCGGCAAAACCATAAGAGATATACAAAAAGCTACTACACAAATATATAGATCTCATTAAAACACGCAATTAATGTTGCATATATATAGGATTAACCAATTTCAACTTATTCCGGATTATTGGTTTCAATCTTAAGTCACTTAAACTTTTCTAAAACGGGAAGAAATCTTTCCCTTCTAGTTACAAGGAAACAAGTAATAAGATTAATTCTGTTAATGTTTATCTCGATTAGCATAATGTAGATAAAAGATTAATCTTTTGAATAAAAGGTTTGTTTGCGGAACAGCTAGAGAAAGTCATGTGATTGGAACACATCCGATTTTTAAACTTATACACGTGATCGAGCATAAAAGGTAGTATGATATTTGACTACATTGGCAATGAAGATGCCCATATAAAATTATGAACTGAGCGAAGCGCGTTTCATAAACGTACTTGTATCTTAATTACTACCATTATAGTCTTGTTGCATTATATACCTACTAATTCGTTCTGTATCGTTTCGAAACAGTCTGTACAAATAATTACAGCATTAGTTCTTTAATGTGCGATCAACAAAATATGCTTAAAAGCTTGCATAGTGGGTTTTGTTCTGAAATTCGGGTTTATAATCCACGAATGTGAATTCAGATATCGCATAAAACGAGGGAGGTGATCTAGTTAAGCTAAACATATTCATGTGATACATTGGTAAAGCACACGGTAATGGTGGTTTACGTGACCGATATTTGCCAGACACCAGTGTTTCACAATGCATGCACCAATAATTTAATATGCTTTTGTTAATTTTAATAACTTTATAGGCAGCTGGCGCTAAATACGTGAATGTTTTTAAAACTCTGCATCGGTCTATTATTCAGTTCAGAATCCGCTATTGTAATTTTTCCCGGAATACAAAACCTGCACTTCAAATGATAATTTATATTCTGACCGAAATATCCATGTCATTTACAGCTTGGGAATGAAAGCATAAACGATCACTTTTTGTTGCAGTAGTTAGAGAGGAGGGGGAATGATTCCGAACGAATTTCACATTTCCACAGAAAACAGCGATAGACGAGGCAGGGCTTTTGTTTCACTATGTCGCTATCGGAAAACCTAAAGCAGTGCTTTCTATTATAATTTACAGCAAAGTACTTAGAAAGAGATGAATGTGCATGCCATATGAATGTAATCCTAAAAAACTGTTCACAATGGGAGAACGCGTTTCAGATATTTTATCCTAGGAATACGAGGTTATGTTTCATATTTTTTCTTACAATAAATGCACTGTACGTTGATATCCTGCAGCTTTAACTTTTTTCAAACGTATGTGTTATCTAATGATTTTTTGGCATGTTTTCGGTTTGGAATTGTAGACGTTCTTATATTAGTTCCATAGTTGCTAACGTGCAGGCACATAATCCCAAAAGTTCTTTTTCATGTTCAGTTTTCATTTTTTTTGGTATTTTTATTTTATCTACCACGTATATAACAGATAGGTAGATACGTAGACAAATTAATACATTCCACCTTAAAATGAGATAGCGAGATTTCACTGGAAATACATGTTTAGACGACTCTTGAATCAGAAGAGAAAACTCGTTTTTCTTTTAGAAAAAGGTCCGTGTGTGTCTCCATGAACTGCACAACTCAAAAACGAAAAGTCAGTTAAAGTTCAATACAGTTACAGTACAGTACAAGTTCAGTATCTTCCAAGGATTTTCAGAAAACCCTCCCTCTCTAAACTGCCCGTTCTAAGAAAAATTTTTCAAAATTTTTATTTTTTTCAAAAATGGCTCCAACGATTTTGTTTAAATGCCGTACATTAAAGATATTTACACAAATAAAACTGTATTTTGAATTTTCTAGCAATAGCTTCTGAAGCTCTCCTCATTCGGATGAATTTTGCATAGCTAGTAAACTGTAAGATATAGACAGCATCTAGCTACAGAAAAAACGCAGATCTCGTCAAAACACACAATTTCTATCTTATACATTTTTGTTGTGGAGCTAACCATTTGCGAAATTTCCCTTGGTTTTGGTTTAAATATCCCAATATGTTACTTTTCTCAAACCAAAAGTATTTTGAGAGAACGTAGGCTTTCACGGCCGGAGTCAGTGTAACTAAGAAATGTTTCCGGGCTGTTTTGCCGTGGTCTGCTGGTGTTAGGAGTACCAGACGTTTCGTCCACAACTACGGTGGACATCTCCAAGAAAACTTCTACCGCGCCACTGAAGATGTCCACCGTAGTTGTGGACGAAACGCCTGGTACTCCTAACACCAGCAGACCACGGCAAAACAGCCCGGAAACATTTCTTAGTTACAAAAGTATTTTGTTGTTGTTGTTTTCCATCCTGGAGATCCAAGGAGTACCTATGAATTTCCGCGTAACAACCAGTTCTTAACATACTTTACTATTTTAGCCTGGTACATTTCCTTGTGTAGGTATGTGGTAAAACCACTTCTGCTAATGTTTATCTAGATTATAATAAAGTAATTATAATAAGCTTTTATAGGAATAGTTTGTTGCTGAATAAGTAGATAAAGTCATGTGAATGAAACACATGAGGTTCTTTAACAAGTTCAGGTCCGTAATACTTGTATTAGATCATTCCTGCAGAAATATATACATTTTTATTTTCTCCCGTGTTTTTATTTTCTTAATATTTCTTCTTTTACCTCCATTAAGGTGTTATAGTAAGACCGTTTGTAATCTGTAGATTTAATTGAAATTTTACTAGTAATTTTCGATTTCTGATGAATAATTGTGCAACATGTATAAATACGTTATCCGGAATTCAAAATCTATATTTTTATATATGTAATGTATTTGGATATCATTTCTCGTAAAATAGAACATCTATTCGCTATTTAACTTCATGTTAATGTTAACATATCTTAGTTTCCACTAACAAATGAGTCAATGCCGAAAAATTACGGAAGGGGAAAAAGCTACTGCGCATCGAGAGACACAACTAAAAATTGTTTCTTTTATTATTTCTCGCAGGCTTTGCGCTTTGACTCCTTTGACTCATTTCTAAGAAACACCTTAAACCAGAGAAGAAGCAATGACCAACTGATGTGCATTGGTTGGCAGGTCACGTAATTCAAATTAGTACTTTGCATCTTTCACTTACCCGCCTTTGTTCACTCTCCGGTCTCTTAATTATATCTTCGTTACTTAACCCGAAGGGGAGGGGTTCTATCGGTATCTATATAGAATCAACAAATTGAAATTTTTGTATATTATTCACTTTCTCTTTTCTAAATGTGTTTACGCTTAGTGTTTGTGAAGTTTGAGTATTTGTAATATTTTATAATATTTTTTCGTAGCCCTCCCCATATTTAGGACTGACACACCTCTAGGACTAACAAGCGAACGCCTAGGGGTCAAAAGCCTGTCGGGGATCCAACGACACGAAACCAAAGAATGGAGACCCCTGAAAGGAGTGGTCGGCCCGTAGCCAAGCCTGTGCATAAAAAAATGGAAGATATGAAATGCAACCGAAATGGATGATAGGAAAGACGACGATGGATCAATTGTAGGAGTGTATGGTGGGGGAAATCGGAAGATTGGAGAAAATCCGACCAGACGTCGCTTCCTCCAAAACAAATCCCACTGCGGGTGTTTTTTTTTTTTTTTTTTTTAAACAGTAACGGTGTCTGATCGGGACTCCGGCACTGTATCCCTATTTACATTTCCCCCGTAGGTTTCACTGATTACTGGTTTTACTGCATCTTTACAAACATATACACATTGCACAAACATATAACACCCATGCCCAAGGCGGGACTCGAACCCACGATCCCCTGCCCACGAAGCGCCAAAGCGAGACGCTTTAGCGAGCGTGGCCATGGGGACCGGCCTCGCGTTTGGGAGGTGAGCGGTCTAAACACTCGGCCACGGCGCAGCCCTAAAGAATTAATGCTTAATTTAAATTAATTCTATACATTCTATAGAGAAATTAAAGCATTCCACCCAATAATTATATGTAATATATAATTTAAGACTTGAAGCTTTCACGGCGAATGTTATACACCTGACACGGCTGATCACCCGTGAAGCGACAATGAATAATATATATATAATTATACGTGTTTTGAGGCATATTGAACTTTAAACAGACGTCCGTATCTGTAGGTGTTTATGTATGTCTATGTGTGTGTGTGGGTGTGTGTGCGCGTGTGTGTGTGCAGCTGAGTCATTCTCTTTGATACTCAACACTAATATTGTTTTCCTTTGCTAATTCTTGTAAATGGTCTACGTGACCCTTTCACATTGACAACGTATTGACTTCTCCGGAACTGATCCTTGAGTTTAATGAAGGTCTTGGTTACTGAACTTAATTACTTCCCGAACTTAATTACCTTCCCTACTCTGCTCCGAGCTAATCATTTTCTCCACTCTTAACTCACCAAATAGTTCTAAGTTTTGCTTTTTGAACATTATGCCTCACTACTGACTTATCTACAACAAAATTATAACGTCTGTATTTTTACATAATCCGTTGATTTTAGTATATGAAACGATATCTCGCAATTAATTTCTCTACTTTTTTTTACAATAAATACTAAATTAATACTCCAGTGATTGATAAATTGTTCACTATTTTTGAATTTCTTATAAAATAAATAAGATATGGTAATATGAAAGTTAAATATTATTTATGCACATAAACCAGTATATATAGTTAGTTACCTTTAGGTTCTAAGCACTGCTATGCTTAATCTTAGTTAATATATAAACTCAATTATATTTCTCGGTTTTCAAAACATCACGTGAAATGTAAATTTCCTAGATAAAAAGAGACAATGGGGGTAATGATAAATAAGAAAGAGCACGCGAGAGTTGGAGTGATGCTGGAAGAGCGAAGAATTGTGTATTTAGTAAATGTATCACACGGAGAGATGCACGTTTCATTAGTTCACAATAAGGAATATTAAAATGAACAATGCATCACCTTTATAGTACTGCTGCTTGTTGGGATACAGTAGAGTAAAATAGGTCTTGCAATGAGATTTCCTTAAATGAATTTCCAAGCAATGTAACGAGAAGAATGGGTGCATCTGTGAATACTTTTCCAGCACTTTAAGAGGAAATAAGGACAGATGGTTAATTCATTTATAGCTATGTAGAACTACTGCCACAGCCCTTCCTTTCTGATCCAGAAAATCTTGCTTTTAACTGTTCCGAACAATTGTTTAATCCATAAGGTAAATTAAAAACATTGTCCCTGTGACAATAGTTATTTTACAGTCTTGAAATAACTCCTCCACACAAGAGAAGTGATAATAATATAAATGTTGCCAGAGGCAGAAACAACAATGGAGTTACAAAGGATTGTGTGTTCTTTTGTGTTTTATACACATCTACAAAGAATGTTGTGTTTAATCCAAGCTTTTGAAGCAGAATTTGGTTTGAACTAAAAATAATAAAGAATACAACATGAAATCTCATACAGAAGATTTTAGAGAATAAAAGTATGTAAACAGAGACGTTAATCGGATTTTAGCGAGCATAGCTGTTCCTTTTTTAATGTCCTGAATCAATATTAATCAACTCATTGCTGAGAGATTGTAATTGCGTTTGTCTTTTTACAGAGGTGCTAACGAATCCCTTCTGATATTTTTATCCTAGCTAAATAATTAGATTAATAGCTAGTGCATGATAAACCGAATAATATAATTTAATTTTTCAATTATAGCTGTCAAAAAAACCTGTAATTCAATTTATGCATTCTCTTTCTATTCAAAACATTTTCAAACTCCAAACCTTATCAGAATTCAATTTTGAACGAGATACCACTCGATATATTATTGTGATATTTATTAGCTGTTTTTCTTCATTAATATTGTGACTGCATAGCTGATTGTTGACACCCATTGTTACACGCATTAGCGGACACCTGTGCCGAGGGTAAGTTCTTTTGACATCGCAGCTGTGATTGTTTCGAAATCGGCTTACCCTCCCCGTATTTGTGGGACTGACTTAACAAGCCAATTCCTAGGGGTCAGAAGCCTGTCAGGGAGCCAACGGCACGAAACCACAGAATGGATAACCTGTTACGAGGGATCAGCCCGAAGCCAGGCATGAACATGAGAAAGTGGATAATATGAAATGTAAGCGAAATTCATGATTGGAAAGGTGATGATGGAGCATTTGGTGGAATGAATGGCGGGGAAAACCTGTGATTATTACAACTACAAATAAAAGGAGTGTGCTAGCTAGCGCGGGTAACAATGAGTGTTAACAATAGGGTTTGTGTTTACGAATTCATATTATAACAGCATTATATTCATTTTAACTGGCAATCTGTGCCCAGTGGCGACGTGGATGGAAAAGCTTGTGAATAGGATATCCGCGAGATTCTGCCCAGGTTTCATAATTAGGTACCCTAAATACACTAAACTTAAGCTGGGATTCTTCCCAAAGTTTCTTTCCCAATTATGATTTCATTTCATTTACCATCAGTGGTTACTGCTGTACTAAGAATGGATGTTGATACTATCAAACATATATCTATCTATGCTCGATCGTTTCCCGGACGGAGCAGGTGAATTTTTCATTATTTTTAATAATTCACTGCTTCCAATAAAGTCTGGAAATATGAATATGTGGGTGAATGTGTGGGTGGGACCACACTACTAAATATTTGAATAAACTTGCTGAATTTAACATGTTGAGTCTATTCGGAGAGCAGTTGAACACGATTGAGTGAACATGTTAACTGAACGTGTTTCAGTGTAAATACTTATATGTAATATATAATTTAAGACTTGAAGCTTTCACGGCGAATGTTATACACCTGACACGGCTGATCACCCGTGAAGCGATTATATATCACATACGTATAAAACACGTATGCGCGTGTGTGTGTGCAGCTGTGTCATTCTCTTTGATACTCAACACTAATATTGTTTTCCTTTGCTAATTCTTGTAAATGGTCTACGTGACCCTTTCACATTGACAACGTATTGACTTCTCCGGAACTGATCCTTGAGTGTAATGAAGGTCTTGGTTACTGAACTTAATTACTTCCCGAACTTAATTACCTTCCCTACTCTGCTTCGAGCTAATCATTTTCTCCACTCTTAACTCGCCAAATAGTTCTAAGTTTTGCTCTTTGAACATTATGCCTCACTACTGACTTATCTACAACAAAATTATAACGTCTGTATTTTTACATAATCCGTTGATTTTAGTAGATGAAACAATATCTCGCAATTAATTTCTCTCCTTTTTTTTTTATCACACTACTAAATATTTGAATAAGCTTGCTGAATTTAACATGTTGAGTCTATTCGGAGAGCAGTTGAACACGATTGAGTGAACATGTTAACTGAACGTGTTTCAGTGTAAATACTGAGCCGAAACTGTTTCCTCTGCCTGCTGACAAATTTGTTATGTTGATGATACTTATTTGGTCTCCACGTAGTTTGGGAACGTCCGTTTGTTTAGTTTTTTCTTCTTCGCTCGCTCGTTAATTTCCTCTTGTGCTCTGGTTTGCGTGTTTAGGTTAATTTAAGCTTTGTTAGCCTTAAATTTGGTGAGATGACTACTCTCAGGTTTTTTCTTCGTCCTTGATCAAAACAAAGTTACCGTTACTTTGACGCATTCTCAGTAAATGTTTGAAGCCAAACCTACCATTAAATGTAACCCTTAATTGCATTAATTATTTTGCTACATGTGACGTTTCTTCCTCTAATGCGCGAACCAGTATTTATATCCCTTTCACCACATCATAACTGAAGCGTAACCCACGGAAGGGAGGTATGAGGAGGAAACTCGAAAGGCGATCAGAATCGGATGACGACGTACGCAAGGATGAAGGTCCCTAATGTTTCCAGTTCGGACGTATTCGACACCGCCCGAGCCACAAACATCCTAACCCTCGGGAGTCCTCCCTGATGGGGTCCAGATGGAGGCGGGTCCTAATTTAGTAATCTCGAGCAACGCTAGAGAAGAAACCTCTACAAAGCGCCCATCTCTGCCGAACACCGTCGCTTGGTCCTACGGCACTGATTCAGGAAATGAGGAACAGAAAGTCGCGGTATAAGATGAACGCCTCCTGCATTAAATTTCTTGGTTTCGGTTACCGCGGCGACATGCCGCTCAGCTCCACTCAAAGAAGGTAAATCTCTAGATGTGTGCAACATTTTTACTTTCTCTAGCCACGTATGTACTATGTACATAGGAATAGAGAAGTATTGTATTCCACCTAAAAATTCGATGTCGAAATTTCATCGGAAATACATGTTTTAGAACCCCCTGAATAAAAAAAAAACATTTTTAGAAACAGGTCCATGTGTGTGTGTGTGTGTGTCTGTCTGTCTGTCTGTGTGTGTCTGTGGACAACATATCCCAAAAATGTAAAGGTGGTTAAATACCAAATTTGGTATTTAAGGTTGGTGTTTTCCAAGGCTGCGACACGAAGATTTTCAAGAAAATCCCCCCATCTCTAACTACCCTTTACATGGAAAAATTTTCGAAAATTTTGTTTTTCTTAAAATTGGCTCTAACGATTTTAATTCAAATGCCACATATTAAAGCCATTTCTATTACAAATAAAATGTATATATTGCATTTTCTGGGAATAGCTTCTAAAGACCTGTTTATTCTGAATGAATTTTGCTTAATTTGGCATAAATAGTAAACCGTAAGAGATAGACAAAAACTTATTTTACAAAAAATGTAGACATTGTTAAAATACACAAGTTATGTCATATACATTTTTTTCGTGGAGCTTACCGTTTTCGAGGTATTTCTTATTATTAGTTTCAATTGTGAGGTACTCCTACTTTTCTCAGACGGAAGTGTGTGTGTGTGTGTGTGTGTGTGTGTGTGTGTGTGTGTTTCTTTTGTTCTACTCCTGGTCAAGCAAAGAAGCGATTTGCAATGACAATCGCATATAGACAGCTTTTAAAACATTTGACTATCACTTTGGCCTTGTGCATTCCCTTAGTTCCAGTCTACTTATAAGGGACTAAGTAATAAAACTCTGCTAATGTTTATCTCGATTAGCATGGTGTTGGTAGAACAGTTATCTTTTGTAAGAAGTTCGTTTGTTGAGTAGCTAGAGAAAGTCATGTGAGTGTAACACATCAGATTTTTCTTCACATTATACTTTGAATATTCATAAATTCGACAGCAGCTGTTTCACTAATAATTCTCTATCTTACAGACAATTCCTTCCTACAAGAAGGTGGCATCACCTGTCTTCCCGTCACTCTTTATGAGGTCATGAAATGCCAAGCTGTGGTTCACATTTACATATTTCTATAGTTTTCAAATTCTAAATAAATATGAAAGTATATCATTTATATTAACTTTCCTTTACCATCTGGGGCCTATGGCTTATTTCCTCATGGCGGAATGGTGTAGTTTCATCAAGGTTTTAAGCCCGGGTAGGAAGTGAACTGGTTTGTTTACGTACTGAGGTGCATTTTATGGAGGTGATTGACTGCTAATTTTCATTGTGGCACGTGAAAAATTATTCATAGATGCATAAAACGGTTCGTTCAAATCCAGCATTATAAATGCCATACGTAGCTTAATTTTCGAATAGATACAGCAGATATATTCACCAGTCACTTTTTATGTTTAAAAGTGTATCATGTGGCAAATTTACTTGTTCATAACTTGAACATATATCGACATGACTTCCTCCAATTTCATCCTCAGCCTGCATGGTTTTCTCATTAAGTTTTAAACTATGAAATCTTTGGTTTTTATATTGATTCTTTTTATCTTAAAACTTTTTAAGGTTATAAGCAATATAATAGAAGAAATAGAAGTGATTTTAAATCTATCTAGAATTTATTATAGTTACCAACCATTCATTTGCACAAGAGGCAGATGTTCTTAGTTCATATTAGCAGCCAAAATGAGGGCTAAACACAGTAACTAGTGGTGTAATACCAGAATGAATTAAACAATCCACAATTATTCACAATCCACAGTGAGATGGGCGCCTGTCCGTTTAATGAGACATCAAGAAACAGCCGTCACCATCAAATTAAACCGCTAATTGCTTTACCACTGAGGAAACAACAGCATATGGTCCACGAAGAAGTTCATGGGATAGCGACAGATGGATCCTGCCGCTTATCATTCCACCAGGCTCAACTTGCGGGTTTATTATCGATCCAACAATTAGAACAGAATCCCATGAACAGCAACCGACAGAAGTGCATGCGGAAAAATGTAGCATATACTGGCATACAATTCCATATTACCAGGAAAAGTACCATCTAAACTCCATCCAAGTTATTGGACTCACAGTCGGAGCCAGGACTTGTTGGAAGACATAGTGTTGACCTTTATGGTAGATAACTTTTTCTACTCATATACACTCAATTAAATATTAGTTATATAGACGTTCTTTCTTTTGTTAAATTTCCCTATTGTATGCATTTCTTAAATATTTTGCATGTGTAATTATTTTGAATATATCTATATTGAGTACGCTTTTGTATATATTTTAAAATTGTTTAGTACGCTTTGGTAGTGCTTAACGCCCGCTTTTACTGCTCTGGCACCGCAGGCGATGACACTACATGATACATGAAGATGGAGCCCCGGTGGAATGAGATGGCGGGGGAAACTGGAGAACCCGAAGAAAACCCGTCCCTGCGCCACTTTGTCCACCACAAATCTCACGTGCGGTTGAACCTGGGCCGTCTAGATGAGAGGTGAATAGTCTGACCACTCGCCACGGCGGAGCCTAGTACGCTTTATATATAATGGCAGCCCCAAATAAGGAAAGCTGAAAGTTTAGTAAAGCTTTCTATTATTATTATTATTATTATTATTATTATTATTATTATTATTATTATTATTATTGTTATTATTATTACTATTATTATTATACAATTTTCAGTTTTCCATATGAGTCGTTGTATCTATATCCTGCCCCAATCAAAAGGAAACAAAAACCTGTGGAAATGTTCAGGTTAGGCGGAAAGGATCGACTATAAATACCATTATTTTATTGTTAAGGACAACTTTTAAGCTATGATAATATAAAAAACCACATTTTAACCCTTATAATAACTTTTCCAAGTTTACATAAAATTTGTATATTTTGTTATTTATGCGTAGGAGCTTTGAATATTAACGTTTGTTTGAGAAATCGTCATACCGCTTTGCTAAATAGCCTGCATTTGGCTTTAGGCAATGGAAGGGTAATTGTTATTCATCATAGAAGCAATTTTTCCAACGAAATAGCAACGTGCCAAAATGCCAGTCATTTTATTTTTGTATTGTTATTCTTTTGTCACGGAGGTTTTCATTTGACGAGTGCAGGTTTGAGTGTCATGTTATGTTTACTGCATTTTGTGTATGGGATATATTCCATATTATTCTGGTTCTGTTTAGTTTGGGTTCTGCTAATTACATCCACTGTTCCATTGAAAATATACGCTTATAGCGAAAATATTTTTACAGTGATATTATCTTTTAAAGAGTACATTTTCATATTATTTGATTTACTAATTAATAAAAATCAAAAGGTTGTTGGTAAAAATACCAATGGACTAAATACTGGGGTTAATATTTCTAAATCTCTAGACAGATACGTAATATTGTAGGGTATGCGATGATTATGTTGAGTAATTTAGAGATTTCATCAGGTAATATTACATCAATTGGAGCAACCAATATTGGAGGCAAGATGCAAATGATGATACAGCGTGGCCTCATAAGTAACGCTGGCATATGCATGGATTTTGCTATAAAGACCCTGCAAGTAGTTCAACCCTTACCATGAACTAT
Organism: Hymenopus coronatus; assembly: GCA_030762935.1. Taxonomy (NCBI): domain Eukaryota; kingdom Metazoa; phylum Arthropoda; class Insecta; order Mantodea; family Hymenopodidae; genus Hymenopus; species Hymenopus coronatus. Next base: position 64,148,639 of record CM060897.1, on the reverse strand, counting down.
AGCCGCAGCAAGACACTCCTAATTAAGTGTAACACGACCCTTACCTCAAGGGTCGTGTTACACTTTAACATGTGTGACTTTCAACTAATTCAGAGTGTAGTAGGTGAGTTCTATGGATACGGTAATCTGGTGGGTTTTCCTACATCCCCTAAGCCATGCATTCAATTCAAATTCTCTGAGTGACAGTAAAAACTTTGTGTCTCCTCACGTCGTTGGATGCATCTCCTTCTGCACCTTAACACTGAGGTCTCATACTTCATTCTCTGCATGCGCAAATAGTAGCTCTGCCTAAAGCTACTGCTACCTAACGATGCACAGTGGCAGGGGTAAGGCCTACTCCCACACTGGGTACGTTACTATGCTTAATTGGCCTTACAATAATACCCTTAATATGGCCTGTGAGAGGAAGGTGCGAGAATGTGCATATATAAACAATAAACATGGCTGACATATCGCCCACCAATAGTGGATGGGGAATAGTTTTACATTATCCCACACCTTGCCTTTTTACATAGTTGGTTTAGTCAGAATTGGATTGCAAATGGAAAAATGAACATTTCAAGAACAGTAAGTTTCTAAACCGATATTTAGATGAACTTCTTACTTTAGCTTGTTCTTTTCATCCTTAGATAAACGATCACCTTTAGCTAAACTATTTTCCTTAATTATTTATTAGCAATACTCGAAAATGGCGAAACTGAAGGCTGGTCTCAGTGTGAAAAACCTGCATTTCTAAGTGAAACCTTATGTTTTCACTTTGGTTATGTTTCTTCACTTCTTGCAGTTGCAGTAGGTAGGAGTAGTAGCTCTAAAAGGAAAGAAACGCTCCAAATGGTGAACGTTTGTCCTAATAGTGGCAGCTGAGGCGAAATGTTCCTTCATAGTAATGATTCTCGTTCATGAATATTTCATAAAGTAGGAAACTTGAATTCTGGAAGAAACGTAGAATCTACATAGGGAATAATATAGTGAGCCCAAGTAAGGCGATAATTGGGTTGTTTAGCATCCTTCTTTCTTTAAGAACACCCCAGAAATGTCAACTAAAGGACTTGTGCTAGGTAAGAAAGAGAATTAAAGGTAGCAGCAAAACAAAAAGGTTTGATGTTTTCCAATAACTTTCTCTAGCTGTTACACAAATACATTTTTCTTACAAAGGATTATTCTTGTATCTACGTCATGCTAATCTAGTTAAACATAAGCAAACTTGGTTTAATTATTTGTTTCTGTGTAAGTAGAAGGGAAATAAGGGAACACTAGTCAAATATTTTAAAAGCTGGTCTCTGTATGAAACAATTGAGGTGGTTCTATTCGCTTTGCATGGTCCCGTTTGAGAAAAGATAATTAGTTTAAAAATGAAACCATTAACAATCAATGGCTTGAAAACGGTAGGCTCTATATAACATCGTATATTACATATATTATGTGTTTTAGCAATCTACATTCTTTGTGGTAAGTTTTCGTCTATCTCTTACGGTTTAAACGTTATGCAAAATTCTGCAAGTCAACCAGAATAAAATGTGAGGGGTGAATTGGATTGGTTAGAGAGGGGTGATTAAAATGCTCTTTAAAGGCTATCCATAGAAAATTCAAAATATACATTTTTATGTAATGTGAATATCTTTAATATATATAATCGTTACAGCGATTTTTGAGAAAATCAAACATTTTGTGAAATGTTCCATGTAAAGGGTGGGGGGGGGTACTTTCTTGAAAATCTTTGTGTCACATATTTGGAAGATACTAAACCTAAGTATCAATTTGGTATTCATTCGACTTTTTGTTTTTGATCTATGCTGTCCACAGACAGACACACAGACGGACGTTTTTCTAAAAATAACAGAATTCGGACTCAGGTGCTCTCAAAACATAAATATTTCCGCTTAAATCTTGGTATCAAATTTTGTGTGTGATATAATAGCTTCTCCATCCATTATATATTATACATAGGGCTAGAGATAGTAAATATATGATTGTTTAGAGCGAAGTACCTTTTACTTTTTCTACAACTACATAGGCAGGGAATATATTGCAGTCGATACCAGGATTTCGTTTTATGGACTCCTGAATCCAAAAGAAGAATTTTTAGGAAAATGTCCATTTGTGTGTATGTGTGTGCGTGTGTGTCTTTGAACAGTATAACTCAAAAGCAAAAACTCCGTTAAGTACCAAACTTGATATTTAAGTTAAGCTTCTTCCAAGGATGGGGCACAATATTGACGAAAATTCACCTCTGCAACTACACATTATATATAATTGTTTCATAGTACTAATTTTCTAAAAAACAGTTCGAACAATTTGGATTACAATAACAAACGAGTAAGATATTTTCATGACAAATGAGACATATATCTTGTATTTTTAGGGAATACACTTTGAATACCTCTTTATTGTTGACGACTTCTGTGTAACTGGTAAGAAAAAGACTTACTATAAAATGTAGATCTCGTTAAAACACACAATTTATGGCATATGCATTGTTTTTGTAGAGTTAATCATTTCCAAGATGTTCCTTGTTTATTGGCTTCAGCTTTCAAAAAATTTGAAGCATTTCTTAAGGAGAAGTCGACATTAGTTTTCATGTCCCTTTTTTGTACTCTTGACCATGCAAAGAGAACTGAATTTCAATTGTATTAAAAAGATTTGACTATCGCTTTAGCGTAGTGTACCCCCTTATTCCCTTTCCTAACTAAGTAGTTAGACAATTTTTGTTAATGTTTATCTGGATTAGCATAAAGAAGACAGAAGAATATTTTAGTAAGAATATTTGTCTGTAGAACAGGTAAAAAAAAATCATGTTAATGGAACACATCCGATTTTTGTAGTGCTTAGTATTTTATTCCTTTGAGTACTCCTCAAGTCTGCACCAAATTTCACTAGAAAAAGAGTCTAATCTCAGTCAATTTTCACTAATTTCCCACTCACTTTTCTCTTGAGTTTTGTTTCTGGATCTAATATTGGCTCAAGAGATATTTGAGTAGGAGTGTCTCTTAAGTAAGGACTATGCATATATTCCTTAATCTGTAGAATAGGTAAGCATTAAAGGGGAAATATCATTGAAGAGAAAGTAGCCCGTGAATATGTAAGTGCTTTACACAAACGTATCATTTAATGTGATGCACCTGTGAAAATGTTTTTGTTCTTAATAAGATCATATGAATTATAGATTTTTTATGACGTTTCCCACTTGGGAGTACTCTAACTACTAATTAACTGAAATTATAATTGCGTAAGCGCAGATTTATTAATACGTGCTACCAACTTTAAAACTTTTTCCAACAGTTTTCCATCATAAAATGATGTAATTTTCCACTGATTTTTTCTCAAAAATTTTATACTGCCTCTCAAAAGCAGATTAAAGAAAATATTCATATATATTTTCAAAATAATGCTCCAATTGTGAGAAATGAATTGTTATATTTTAAAAAATTAAGAGTTTTTGACAGTATGAAAAGTAATAATTTTTAAACTAATTGGGGCTAACATAAAATTATAATACGAAGATCTGTTTGTAGGCTTATTTTCAATAAACATTTACATTTTTATTAGAACAATGAATTAAGACAATAAAAATTATTATTGAAATAATCACGAGTTAGAATTTTATCACCTTGCAGAAATATCACTATATTGCGTATAACAACTGGTGTAAATATCAAGATGATATACGCTCAAAAATGAAAAGACCGTTAAATATCAAACTTGGTATTTAAGTTTGGTATCTTCCAAGGATGCGACACGAAGATTTTCAAGAAAATCCCCCACCCCAACTATTGTTTACACGGAAAACATTTTTCGAAAATTTTTATTTTCTCAAAAATGGCCCCAACGATTTTGATTAAAATATGGTATATTAAAAAGATATTTAACTGACAAATAAAATGTAGATCTTAAATTTTCTGAGAGTAGCCTATGCAGACGACTTTATTCTGGATGAATTTCACGATATTTTGCATAACTGCTAAACCGTAAGGGATGAACAGAAACTTACCACACACAAAATTAAAGTGCATTAAAGCACACAATTTATAATAAACATATTTTTACCGTGGAGCTGGTCGTTTTTGAGATATTCCTTGATTTTAGTTTCTGCTTTGAAAAAATAACGGTTTTCTCATACAGGAATTTGTCAACCCCTGTCCATACAATCAAAGGAACTTCAGTCACATAGTAACCAGCTTTTTACTATCACTTTAACTTTTGGTACTCCCTTATTTCGCTTTTACTTATATGGAAGCAAGTGATAAGACTATTTCTGCTAATTTTTTCTCGATTAACATGAAGAAATAGAAGCATAAGCTTTTTAAGAAGAATTTATTGCAGAGATGTAGAGAAAGTCATGTAAAAGTACACATCAGATTTTTTTATATAGATTATATCATAAGCTAACAGCATTACTTCAAATCCCTATATGTTTATTTTATTTTATTTTATCAGATATAAAAGAAACAGATGAAATAAACTTAAAAAGACTAATAAATAAAATTTCCCCGTCGCTTACTTCATTACCATTGAGAGGCAAAGGACTATGCTGACGTGGTAGATTTCAACTAATTAGAACTGGTTGGAATTTGTTTTCAAATCAGCTTAAGTTATTAGTCATGCTTAATAACACGTTGCCCGCCTCTAACTGTCCTGCTGAAAAAGGTCACGACCCTTTGATCCCTATAATGCCTCAGTAAACCAGTTTTGCGAGGATGTAATGAAATAAATTCAACCGTAATGTTACCTGAAAGCTAGATAAATCCCGTTGTAACATTTCAAATTAATATCATGTGATTTTTATTTGATATTGCAAACCTATTATTGCTTGTTTTTGAATAAAAAACCGACTCGACTTCATTTAAAATATTACTGTTTGATGTATCATTCTACGATTGTTATCAATGCTTACCCTGGGATGAAAAATCATAGATTTTATGTTCACATTAATTTCTATGCCCATTCTTTAAAAATATTTTAAGTCGTTAATTCTTCTATTTGCCTAACAATAATCGAGATAAACGTTTATAAAAAGTGTTTTATTACATGTTTCCTTGTAGGTATGATGGGGACAGTGAAATACGTAAGCTTATAGAAGAGCTAGGAAATAATGTTCCCATTTAACGCAATGTACTTTCAGGTAGCATCGTATGTTTCGAAATGACATATAAATGGAGGCTAATTGCTAGTTTATTGTTTTCGGTATTTCCTTTATGACAAGACGTTTTTGAGACAGCAATCAAAATCGTATATTTTAATCTGAAGATGTTTGAGACCAATAGATAACAAAGAAAAGTTGCTGTATATTGCTTCGTTGGTATCTAACGAGAGAAAATTAATCCACTCTTATTTTCCTTAATCTCATTCGCCGTTTGCCTAGTAAAGGCAATTATATGGTGCTATTTTTTTTACAGCAGCAAACAATAGGTGATTAGATAAAAAAAAGTGAAGAATCTGACAGAGAATTCAACTGTTGATGTTAAAAAGAAAACAAGCACGGCTATCAGTATGACGCAAAGTGGACCCCTGCAGTTCGAAAGAAGTAAGCTGTGAAGAGAACTGTCACATACATTTACTCTACTTTGTATCCGAGAGGCAGTACCTGGAATAATTTGATTTTGTATACAGACAAACACGCTGCCTCGTTTCCCTTTTCTCTTTTGGTGTATACTACAATCCTCTCATAGCGTGAAAGCCTCAGACAAGTATGTGATTGTGTTATCCCCTTTTATTTGCTCTTTCTCTGCAATGTTTAACTCTCCGTTTTTGCTGCTGCAGTGCATAAATAAAACAAATGCAGAAGTATATAAACACATTCTGCTGCTGGAAATGGTTCATACCTTGCGGCATCCGCAGAAGAGAATCATTGTTTCGACATATTAAAGATAATTTTGTTCTTTCTACTACTTATGGGGAGATAAAAAGTAAAAACTGCCATAAAATTGCATTTGCAGTCTAAATAAATTGGAACTTTCTTAAATATTTATTTTAGAAACGGTGTTGTCTCTGCCATTTTTACTTTCTCTACACATACTAACTACACTGTGTACTACCAAAAATTCGAAACTGACATTTCACCGGAAATATATGTTTTAGGGTCTCCTGTATCCAAAAAAACGTATTTTCAGAAAAAGGTCCGTGTCGTTAGTGTGTCCGTGTGTCTGTGAACACGATAACTCAAAAACGAAAAGTCGGTAAAATACCAAACTTGGTATTTAAGTTTAATATCCTCAAGGGAGGCGACACGAAGATTTTGAGAAACATCCCCACCTTAAACTACCTTTTACATGGAACTTTTTTCGAAAATTTTGATTTTCTAAAATAATGGCTCTAACGATTTTTATTAAAATGTCGTATATAAAAGATATTTACCTGACAAATAAAATGTATATTTTGAATTTTCTGTGAATAGCCTCTGAAGAGTACTTTATTCTGGATGAATTTACGGAATTTTGCATAACTGCTAAACCGTAAGAGATAGACAAAAACTTGCCATACAAAAAATGTAGAGCACGTTAAAACACACAATTTATGTTAAATATATATTTATCTCGTGGAGTTGATCGTTTTTTAGCTGTTCCTTGTTTTTCATTTCACCTTTAAAAAACGTATGCTTTTCCTCACACAGGAATTTGTCAACTCCTGTCCATACAAACAAAGGAGCTTCAGTCACCTACCAACCAGCTTTGGACTTTAACCTATAGTACTCCCTTATTTCGCTTCTACTTACAAGGAAGTAAGTAATAAGACTATTTCTGCTAATTTTTTTTTTTCATGCGCATGACGTAAATAGAAGCATAAGCTATGTAACAATAATTTGTTGCAGAGATGTAGAGAAAGTCATGTGAATGGAACACATCAAATTTTTCACTATAAATTCTGTATTCCCTCCAAAATAAAACCTAAAAATCGTATACTCAAAGACATTAAAAATATACTGGCCCTGTGATCTTGCTGATATGTGAAGGATTGACGGGGACTCGGGTCTTTACATGATTTTCATTGGTGCCATTCTGGTAAAAAATCTACGCCAGTAAGAAACGGAAAAACCGATTGGACAATCCACCCCTTCATCCCTCAACTCCGCTTGACGCTCCATCAGAACAGGTTGATTTGTATAAGAAGTATCCTGATACTACAACTTCAGTAAGTGGCACAGAGAAAAAATTAATCTAATGTTGTAAGAGGGGTGGATTATTGTAAATCCAGAAAGTTTAAGGATCACCTGTTCGCATCTCAAAACTTCATTTGTCTGAAGTTATGTTTCAAGTATCCAGATACGCATACACCTAGACACATACAAACACACATACATTGACCTTTATCTAAAAAGTTTGTTTTTAATTCAGGGGTCTCAAAACATGTATTCCCGATATAGGATTTTGGATGGAATACAATACCTTCTCTATACACTATGTACATAGTATGTGTAGAGTTGCCCTCCATGGTGTAATGGTTACCAGGCTAACTTCGGAGGACGATGGATTTTTTCGGGCGTAAAAATCATTAGCATGGCTTCCTTCGGAAGGGAAGTAAAGCCGTTGGTCCCGTGTCGTAAATTTACCTCAAGCCTGATAAAAGAATCCTCTGAGTAAAATTAAGCGGTCTTTGACACCCAGTATAGAATGGTATGCGGAGAACCACAGCAGTTAAAGAAGGTCCATAAATAAAATTCCAATGTTATTTACTTTCGATTAACTTGCCTGTCCAATGCACTTTTAAGCGCATAGCAAACAGATGGAAGACAGTGTTAGCGAAAAGACCCGGCTTATGATAAGTGTTTCCAGACGTATTTTTAATTTCTTTGAGCGTAGAGACTTTGAAGTAAATTGGTAAATTTTATCCATATTTCAGAGAAAGTCTTTCTGTGTAAATTGGCCTACTTTTAGGTTTGGCAGCTTCTGTGTGTTCAAGCCTCGTGCTTATCTCTTCATGAATATATGTTTCTGCTTTCAACGTCTTTTTAATGACTTTTCTGGTATACATGACATATTTTGTCAGAAAACGATAAGATTGAATATAGGTAAATACAGAACGTTATAACGATAAAAAAGCCTCTGGTTGATGTTGCAGATCTACTTTTGTGTTGATAATAAGACAAGGAAGGTTCTGAGTGCTCCATTCACATCACTTTCTCTAACTATTCTGAAAGCAGTTAAAGAGCGTCCACAAATAAAATTCAATTTAATAAACTCACTCTCTCTCACACATAAACACATGTAAGAATGTTATAACAAAACGTATATTGGAAAAGTATAATAATTATAAGTATAACAATAATAATAATAATAATAATAATAATAATAATAACAATAAGTATTTCATTGATACGCATCCGAGTTAAATTTACCATAGCTTTTAATTGAAGTGAAGCAATATTTCACGTATGTACCAACTTTACGTAAAAAGTATCATCTCACCGTTTTTTTTTCTTATTTTTTTTTTTAATTTCCTCCTGCTTAGTTGAGAGATATTGCACACAGAAACTCGTTAAAGTAATTTACTTTAAAGTAGTAATATGGAGAGGGAAAAAGGAACAGATGCTACAAAACGAGTCGACATAACTTCCAAGTGTTGTGGAATACAATGAAGAGAGGAAAGGAAACAAAAATAAAAGCAAGCACTGATAGGTAGAGCCTTTTACTGCTTAGAATAGCTAAAACAAAGAACTTATAATATTTTTTGGTTAGCTGAGTAAAAGAACATAGAGATATATACAAGGATGAAGTCTGCGAGATACCAGAGGCGCTTTTAGGTGCGTTCGTTACTACTGAAAAGTTCGTAGTATGACAGCCCTGCTTCCTGGCCTCCACGCCGCTTTAAAACTTTGTCTTCCCTTACACACTGGTTATATTCCTTACTGATATTATGCCCATTCCCTGTAAATAAGGAGCATCTCGAAGGATGGCCACTTGCAGTTTGTAGTGGACCAGTTTACAAACTATAGGACGTTTAAGTTGCCACGTCGACATCACGATGAGCCATCCTTCCATTCCTATTTGCGCTATTACATTCTTCACTACCTCCTACACTGCTTCTTCACCGTATAGCCAATGTCATTCCTTAGAGATTGGTTCTCTGAGTAGCTCACTTTCTCTCCAAGAGTACGCACCCGGACTGATATATTCTCAAACGCAATTTCCAGAGGGTTTAGCTTGCACTTATCAAATCCTAATTGCATTTTGACCTTCAACTGTTCAATGAGCTTCCACACGCTTTTTATTCTTGAATCTAAGGGGCTGCTAAGACACAAACAGGACCGTCTCTTTTCGCTGCCGGAGTGGATGGCAGGGCAGGGAAATAGACGGAGTGTTTAGGGAGAGATTAAGAAGCGCCTTTCAGACAACAAATAATTGCGCAAGCCACGGAGGTTTCTTTGGAAGCACAGTCTGGTATAAAATTGGAGTGGGGTATGGAGTAATATAATATATCAAAACAGGTATCAAACTCATTAGACAAGAGCTCGCGTGGATTAGACTGGGAACAACGTGGATGATAAAAATTGTTGAAAGTTGTATCAGAATTTTCCCAGTTAAGAAGGAAGAATCATGAGTACATATCTTGGCATGATGTAAGGGTACTGAAGAATGGAGGGAAACGATTTACTGCGATCGTAAAAGATGGAGATTTAGGTGCATGTTGGATTCTACTGTCAGGCATGCGGAGTATTCTAGTATTTAAACAATTATGGCAATTCTCTTGGAAATTATTGCAAAATATTTCATACTAAAAGGTAAAGTTCTGTGAAAACTTAGATTTTAGCAAAACAAGTATTTAAAATAGCAGCGAAACAATTTTAAAGCTTTTTCTTCACCAAAAAGCATACTATACTTTTGGCATGCCATATGTGGCACCACTGCCACAACAGGAGGCTTCACTGTGGTTGAGCTGAAATGGCTGCGTCAGCGGTTACCCACGCTTGTCTACAGTTAGGTACTCAGAGAGCTAGAGTGGCGACTTTCGGACTACAATTGGGCTATATCTCTCTCAAGCTAGTTGGCGAGACCTGTTTCTGGACCTTATTTCTTACACGAGATTTTGTTAATGTACTTCTTGTGGCTTTATTTTTGCCATTCACGGCATAGGAAATATTTTTGCCCAATAAAAATGCTACTCCTACTATCATAAAAATATTTAAAATTAAACCCAAAAACATCAATATGAATAATTCATTCCCCGTTCTATGATGGTTGTGTTTTATAAAGTGGATAGTAAGAAAGTGTCATTAGATTATTAACATGTAAGTGCACGTTTACAATATGAATTATATAAGAGAAAAAGATTTTGTAAGTCTATTTTGTTGCAGAATACGTAGAGAAAGTCATGTGAATGAACGCAATAGATTGGTTCTTAAAGACCATGGTTTCTATTGACTTTAAAGTTATATATATTTAATTAGAAATAATATATTGAGTACTAAGAACTGTAAGTTATACTTATCAGATCGAGAATGCATATTGGGAATAGGAAGCCCGCAGGAACGTGTTTTCGAAAGCATTTGATATCTTATAAGTAACTTACAGTTCGTGGTTAGGCAGTTATTTTTTTAAATCCTTGAAGAAAAAAAGTGTAAAAAAGTCGATAATAAATCAAAATTGTTTTTCAACATTTAATTAAACATTAAGAAAAATAATTCTCGATGTGGACAAATGAAATGCTACATCTAAATTATATGGAGAAAGCCTTCTTATTCACTCATTTGTTAATGAATTTTGCAACAGATTCTTTACTTGAAGTAGCACTTGTCTTGAGTTTTACGTCATTTTCTAATTGTAGTGTAAGTATTAATGAACTCTAAAACTCCTACTGTAAGTATTTACAATGTTTGTTGGCATGGCATTTAATAAATTAATTGTAAATTATGTTACATTACCAAATATGTGTTAAGAATATTTAACTTACATATCAAGTATTTCAAAAACATCATTACGTCATTCTATATTACGACAGTAAATTCTGTCCATTCTGTTGGCCCACGTCACAACACGGGTTGTCCTCATCAACAACAAAGGGTATTCGATGTCACTACATGCTTGCCTCACACTCCTCCCCCGCTGTGCATTTGGTTGAGGGAGACAAAACGAGGAGGCTCTAGGACTCAATCATGTTAGTTTGGTTGTGGTAGTAATCGATGTTCCTACATTACAAGAACTCAAAGAAAAGGTTTGCTTAGCTTGGAACGGCGGAATCAGACTGAAAATGTTAATGCCATAGCCGAGATGTGAACCACGAATCTTTCAGTTTACACCCGTCGTCATCCGAATCCAGTCACCCTTAAGGTCTCTCCCATTATTCCTCCTTCCCTGAGATCACGTAAAAAGCACAGATCCGGTGCTCTTCCCCAGTGGAAATGGATTTTATTTAACTGTTGTAGTTCTCAGCGTCCCATTCTATACTGGGTGTGATAGACAGCTTTTTAATTTTGCTCAGAGGCCTCTTTGTCAGGCTTGAGGTTCTTTTACATGCCGATCTACCTCAAGGTCATGGGGCCCTCCCATGCTTAATCCTAATCCTCATGATGATCAGCACGGGCTTCATCCTATACACCCGGTCCTTCCCTTCAGAATTGCTAGTTCCAACGTTAACTAGAACGCCCGATCTTTTTTTCTTCCTTTTGGAGAGTAGTCGAGAGCTCTTCTTGGGATACGGGATTTGTCCGTTCCTTCCTGATAGTCTATCCAGTTCTTGTACTTGTCTTTAATTTTTACTTTCTCTATGTACATAGTGTATAGAGAAGGTATTGCACTCCCCCCAAAAATTCGATACCGAGATTTCACTGGAAATATATGTTTTAGGGTCCCCAATATCCAAAAAAAGCATTTTCACAAAAAGGTCCGTGTGTGTGTGTGTGTGTGTGTGTGTGTGTGTGTGTGTGTGTGTGTGTGTCCGTGTGTCAGTGTGTCTGTGAACACGATAACTCAAAAACGAAAAGTCGGTAAAATACCAATCTTGGTATTTAAGTTTAGTATCTTTCAGGGATGCGACACGAAGATTTTGAGAAAAAGCTCCCCACCCCCAACTACCCTTTACATGGAACTTTTTTCGAAATTTTTAATTTTCTCAAAAATGGCTCAAACGATTTTGATTAAAATTTCGTATATTAAACATATTTACCTGACAAATAAAATGTATATCTTGAATTTTCTAGGAATAGCCTCTGAAGAGTAGTTTATCTTGGATGAATTTTACGGAATTTTGAATAACTGCTAAACCGTAAGAGATGGACAAAAACTTACTACACAAAACATGTAGAGCACGTTAAAACACACAATTTATGTTATATAAATTTTTTCGTGGAGTTCGTCGTTTTTGTGACATTCCTTATTTTTGGTTTCTGCTATGAAAAACTTGTACATTTCTCATTCAGGAATTTGTCAACTACTGTCCATACAAACAAAGGAACTTCATTGACATAGCAACTAGCTTTTGACTATCACTTTAACCTATGGTAGTCCCTTATTTCGCTTCTACTTACAAGGAAGCGAGTAATAAGACTATTTCTGCTAATTTTTTCTGATGAGCATAAAGTAAATAGAAGTATAAGCTTTTTGTTGCAGGGATATAGAGAAAGTCATGTGAATGGTACACATCAAATTTTTTTCTTTGAATTGTGTAAAGTTTATGCATAATATCTTCGTTTTTTTTATGCTTCGTCAACTTTTTACCTAGCACCTATCTTAGAAATTGCATTTCTGAAGCTTCCAGACGATTGAGCTTCTCTTCTATATTCATTCATCTCTAATAAGACATTTTGCTTTATAAATACTTAAAGTTGGTCACGTGTTCAGTGATCTCAGTAGTGATTTCTATCCTTGATATTTTGTGCCTTGTTAGTATTGTGACTACGTTCTGCGGCCGTAATCGCTGAACATGTGTAAACAGTTTGCTTCGTAAGAGCTGGCTGATTGTTGGCATCCATTGTTACACCAGCGTTATTGGACACGAGTTGCCGGCAGCAATTTCTATTGACTGTGATTGTTACCACTGTACGAGCAGGCATGTGTACTGGCGGAAGGTTCTTTGATGTCGAAGCCGACTATTATTACACCTACGGTGGTTTGCACGTGCGACTACTTCTGGAAATTTTCTGTCACGTGATCGACAGGATTTAAAAGGGGATCGAAGCACTGCTCAGAGCTCAGTTTCACTGGGAGTGCACAACGAGGAGCAGTTGGATGAGTTTCGACGAGAAATTCGTAGCGACCGATAGTCGTCACCGCAGCGAACGTCGAAAGACAATTATACGGCAGCATTGTTGCGAAATCATTGAAGAAAGACAATTCTTTGTAAACGATTTAATTTGTAATCAAAGAAGGTAATAGTGTTGCGTGTTGGAGAGATAAAAGAGAGATTTTTTTACAGTAAGAACGCTATATCCTCTGCCTTGTCTTCACATCTTTAATTTCTATTATTTAACTATATTACCCATATAATTTGTGAACAGTTATCTGAAATATGTTCGTCCATAGTATCTATCATAACTTAGTCATCCGCAAAGAATAGATAGTTCAAATATATATTATTGTTTTTTATTCGTCTATTTACACTTCGTGTTTAACTGCAAGGTCCTATTGGCGGCGTCTGCCAGTGGAACATAATAGGTGTTAACTAGTGTGCTGAAATAGTTAGGTTATTATTTTACGTTAATGTTATTCATTAGATCATACACACATTCACACTCATATTCACACTTCCAGATTTTGTGGAGGACAGGGAATAATCTAGACCAGAAAAAAATCCCTAACCCCTCAGCCGATCGGTAGAGCACCTGTTTGCTGTACGAGGTGTCCCAGTTCTATTTCCAGCTGCGGAGTTGGAGATTTTTCTCTAACCCAGATTATTCCCCATCCTCCCCAAAATCTGGAAGTATGAATGTGAGTATGTGAATGTGTGTAAGAACTAATGAACAATGTACTATGCACTATAGACATAGAAGTTAGAGTAGGTATTGTATTCTGGACAAAATTTCGCTGACGAAATTTCACCGGAAGTACATGTTCCCAGGTCTCCTGAGCAACAAAAAAAAAAAAATTAGAAAAAAGTCTGTGTGAGTCTCTGTATGTGTGTAACTAAGAACGAAAGGCCCGTCAAATGCCAAACGTGGTATTTAAGTCCAGATCTCTTCAAGGATGCGTCACGAAGATTTTTAATAAAATCGCGCACACCAAACTACGATGTACATGGAACAGTTTGATCTCAGAAATGGCTCTAACAATTTTGATCAAAATCACTATATTAAAGACATTTAATAGACAAATAAAACGTATATCTTGAATTTTCTAGGAATACCTTTGAAGCTCTCTCCATTCTGAAGGACTTTTGCAGAACCGGTAAACCCCAAGAGATAGGCAAAATACTACTACTCCATAAATTGTAGGTCTCGTTAAAACACACAATTTGTCATATACAACTTTGTGGATTTAACAATTTTCGATGTATTCCTTGTTATTGTTTTCACTTTTAAAATACTTATACTTATCTCAAATGGCAGCTTTTCATTCGCTTCATATTTCTTTTGTTTTACTCCTGACCATGCAAAGAAAACTGAATTTAAATATCAGTTTAAAAGAGTTGACTGTCTCTTTAACTTAGTGTATTCCCTTATTTCGCTTCTGCTTACAAGGAACTAATTAATAATACTATTTCTACTAAAGTTAACCTCGACTGGTATGAACCCCGTAAAACAATAATCTTTTGTGACAATGAGCATTATGGAATAAAATACAAACATTTTACAACAATAATGGAACAACAAAGAATATTCCTAAAACACCATATTACATAGATAATTAAAAACATCATTGCAAATCATTAAGGAATACAAAGTAATTTCTTACAGCTTAAAATTTATATACAAAGAAATATCTTTAAAATAACAAATAGTATTATGAAAGGGTTGTGGTAAGTTCTGATATTTTGGTTTGTTTCTAAAATAATGCGCTGCATATGGTACATTTTATAAGGATGTGGTTTTCACTGTTAGGGGTGCTCTACAGGTGCTGCAATATTAGATAAGAGTGCGTTAGATTGGTGTGTCCAGTTCCTAATCTTTTCATTAATAATGCTTATGTATATAATAAAGTACTAGCTATATAATAATAATAATAATAATAATAATAATAATAATATCTAATAAATCAAGTCAGCAATAATGTAATATCTTTGCAGAGTAGGTTGCAAAAGTTGTGTAAAATGAAAAAATAAAGTTTTTTTTATTTTAATTTAGTTTCTAGTTTGAAAAGTAGAGTCAAAATGAAAAATTGGATGCCATAGCCGGAATTTGAACCATAGATGTCCTAGATTGCGTTCAGATACTCTGACCAGTGTGCTACCATAGCAACACGCCGAGAAGGCATTAAATTCCACAATAATGACTCACACTATTTTGAGAGATATACCCCAATGGCGAATGATAATGTTGTAACTACTTTAAATCTCGGGCTTCATAGTTTAACTATTAAGCCAATTATTGTTAAATAATTGTTTCTTTCACAGCAGAGTTGTTGATAGTATTTAATGCCGGCTTTTGCTACCTGTGGACCGCAGGCGATGACTCTGATGATATATAGAATAACAATGTAGCAACAGTGGAATGCAATGGCGGGGGAAACCGGAGAACCCCGAGATAAACTGCCCCTGGGCCGCTTTGTCCACCACACATCTCACTTGCGGTTGCTTGGGATCGAACCCGGGCCGTCTAGGTGAGAGGAGAACGGTCCAAACACTCGGCCACGGCGCGGCCATTGTAGGACAGGAGTTGGATAGTTTGAGTCAGACTGGAAAACTAAATGCCATTGTTGGGAGTTGAACTATGGATCTCCTGGTTTCCATTCAATTGCTCTAACCACTGAACTACCATGGCAACACGCCAGGTTTTTAGTACTTTCAGCCAAATTTCTATGACAGGGTTGTATTTATTATACTGAGCAATGTGGGACAATAGATATCCTTGCCTGAAAACAAGATTGATAGCTGCCGTTTGTTTCCCAGGTCGTTTCCTGTGAATAGTGGCACTACAATATAGTCTCATTATTTTTACTTTCTCTAGCACGCATGTATATACAATGTACATAGCTAGAGAAGATATTGTATTCCACCCAAAAATTCAATGTCGAGATTTCACCGAAAATATATGTTTGGAGGCACCCTGAGTAAAAAAAAAAAACAAAAAAAACATGAAGAGTCGTGTGTGCAAGCATAGCTCAAAAACGAAATAGCCGTTAAATGCCTAACTTGGTATTTAAGTTTAGTATCTCCCAAGGATGTGACAAGAACATTCTCAAGGAAATCCTCTCACCCCAAATACCCTTTACATGGAAAGATGTTTTAAAATGTTGTTTTTCTCAAAAATGGCTCTAACGATTTTGATTAAAATACCCTGTATTATAAATATTTACATCACAAATAAAATGTATATCTTGAATTTCCTGGGAAAAGCTTCTGAAGACCTGTCCATTCTGGATGAATTTTGCCTAACTAATAAACCGTAAGAAGTAGACAAAAGCTTACTACACAAAAATAGAGATCTCATTAAAGCACATAACTTATGTGATAATATTTTTTGGGTAGAGCTGGCCAATTCTGACATATTTCTTGTTATTGGTTTCAGCTTTAAAATACTTAAACTTTTTGCATTCGAGAATTTGTCAACTCCTGGCTATACAACCAAAGGAATTTCAATCACATAGGAACCAGCTAGCCTAGCGTATTCCCTTTATTTCCCTTATACTTACAAGGAAGCAAGTAACAAGATCATTTCTGCTAATGTTTATCTCGATTAGCATGCTAAAGATAGACGGATAAGCTTTTTAACAATTTGATAGAGAGATGTAGAGTGAATCGTATGAATGGAACACAGATTTTTCCCGTTATTTGGGACGGGTAATCCTTCTGGTATATTTACTCCATCAATGTCCTTTCATAAACAATGTAATGTATGGTTTCTAAATTAAGTGGTTTTCACTTTTCAAATTTCTGATTTATGGTGAAAACGCAATTAACAAGTAGATATTCCTTTTCAGATTTCATTATGATGTTGTTTGAACTATGAGCTTCAGATGTAATGCTGTGCAACTAAGCGTCGAATACGCTCAAAGAGCCAGGATGAAATACAGGAGAAGAGATAAGGCACGTGTTCCAGGAATGGCTTAATTCCCGTTGGGAGAGAGTCTGTATGTGCCAGAGAAACTGGAGCAACTTAAATGATAAAGAGTATCAGATGCTGCCGAATCCCGTGGGAGCAGCAATCGATTCTCGAAGTGTCAACTAGGTCATATTAGTGTGAGAGCGCCAGATGTTCTTAAACGTCGTCTTAACGATGTAATCTAGGTGTTTTTAATCTCAAAAGAAATAGCTATCAAGTTCAATTTCAAAATTCTGAATTTAAGGATACTCCGGTAAAAGAATCTGATGTCTTACATTCACATGACTTTCTCTACATCTCTGCAACAAATTGTTGTTAATAAGCTTATTCTTCTATTTACTTCATGCTAAGTGAGAAAAAATTAGCAGAGATAGACTTATTACTTGCTTCCTTGTAAGTAGAAGCGAAAAAAGAGAGTACCATAGGTTAAAATGATAGTCAAAAGCTGGCTGCTATGTGACTGAAGTTCCTTTGTTTGTATGCACAGGAGTTGACAAATTCCTGTATGAGAAAAGTATACGTTTTTTGAAGGTGAAATCAAAAACAAGGAATAATTCAAAAAAGATCAACTCCACGAAGAAAATGTATATAACATAAATTGTGTGATTTAACGTGCTCTACATTTTTGAGTGGTATTTGACCATCTCTTACGGTTTAGCAGTTATGCAAATTTCCATAAAATTCATCTAGAATAAAGTAATCTTCAGAGGCTATTCCCAAAAGAAATTACATTTGAATATATGACATTTTAATCAAAATCGTTAGAGCCATTTTTGAGAAAATAACATTTTCTTAAAAATCTCCATGTAAAGGGTAGTTTTGGGTGGGGAGGATTTTTCTCAAAATCTTCGTGTCGCATCCCTGGAATGTAAGTAAACTAAAATACCAAGTTTGGTATTTTACCGACTTTTCGTTTTTGAGTTATTGTGATCAGAGACACACGGAAACACGGACACACACATACGGAGATTTTTGTGAAAATGCTTTTTTTTTTGGATATATGAGACTCTAAAACATATATTTCCAATGAAATCTCGGTATCGAATTTTTGGGTGGAGTGCAATACCTTCTCTATACACTATGTACATAGTACGTGTAGAGAAAGTAAAAATGTGCGTAATGTATTCAAAAGAATTTTTTATTCACTCTTCAGCGTTACCCCTCTCAGTAAGCGCGATCCGCTCACCGTTTCCGCTGATAAGCAAGAGTAAACGAAGGTCGCTCGCGCTAGTTCCTCAGTGATCGATTTTAACTTGAAAATGTTTCATTGAGTTCTTGCAACTGTTTTAACGCACGAAGAAGTATCTGAACACGTAAAAATGGGGTAGCTGGACCAAGCAGTATATTATCTACTTTCTCTCGTAGCCTGTACAATGTACTCATAAATTGAAGATAGAGAAGATATTATATTCACCCCGAAAATTCTATCCCGAGATTTAACAGGAAATACATGTTTTAGGGTCCTCTGAATCGTAAAAAAAGCATTTTTAGAAAAAAGGTACGTGTGTGTCTGTGTTTGTGGACAACATACTAACTCAAAAACGAAAAATCGTTAAATACCAAACTTGGTATTTAGTTTCGTCCCTTCCAAGGATTCAATATTAAGATTTTCAGAGAAATTCCCCAATTTCCAACTATTGTTTTCGTGGAACATTTTTTCGAAATTGTTGATGTTATAAAAAGTGGTTCTAATGATTTTGATTAAGATACCATATATTTCAGATATATATGATAAACGAAATGTATATCCTGAATTTTCTGAGCATAGCCTCTGAAGACCTCTTCATTTTGAATGACCTTTGTATAGCTTTAGTGTAACTGGTAAACCATAAGAGATAAACAAAACTTAGTACACAAATCTCGTTAAAGCACACTAGTTATGTCATATGTTTTTTTACTTTCTCTACACGTACTATTTACATAGTGTATAGGGAAGGTATTGTATTCCACCCAAAATTCGATACCGAGGTTTCACCGGAAATACACGTTTTGGGTCCCCCTGAATCCAAAAAACGCATTTTTGGAAAAAGGTCCGTGTGAGTGTGTGTGTGTGTCTATGTGAGTATGGACAGCATAGCTCAAAAACAAAAAGACCATTAAATACCAAACTTGGTATTTAAGTTTGGCATCTTCCAAGGATACGACACGAAAATTTGCAAGAGAAATTCCCCCACACCCAACTACCGCTTACATGGAACTTTTCTCGAAAACTTTATTTTTCTCAAAAATGGCTCTAAAGATTTTGATTAAAATGTTATATATTAAAGATATTTACCTGACAAATAATATGTATATCTTGAATTTTCTGAGAATAGCCTCTGAACACTACTTTATTCTGGAGGAATTTTGCATAACTGCTAAACCGTAAGAAATGGACATAAACTTACCACACAAAAATGTAGAGCACATTAAAACACATGATTTATGTTATATGCTTTTTTGAGGAGTTGATCGTTTTTGAGATATTCCTTTTTTTTGATTTCAGCTTTGAAAAACTTGAAAAAATTATACTTTTCTCATACAGGAATTTTTCAATTCGTGTCCATACAAACAAAGGAACATCAGTCACCTAGTAACCAGCTTGTGACTTCACTTTAACCTATGATACTCCCTTATTTCGCTCCTACTTACAAGGAAGCAAGTAATAAGACCATTTCTGCTAATTTTTTCTCGATCAACTTGAAATAAATAGAAGAATAAGCTTACTAACAATAATTTGTTACACAGAAGTAGAGAAGGTCATGTGAATGGATTTGTTATAGATTAAACGTTTGCGAGATATCCCTTTTTGTAGGTTTCAAACTACCTAAAGCTTTTCTCAGATGGGAAGTTATTTTTCTTTTCACCTCTCTTTTGTTTACTCCTGGCAAGCAAAGAGCGAAAGGCTTTTAAAAGATTTAGCTACCACTTTAGCCTAGTGTACTTTTTTATTTCCCTTCTACTTACAAGAACGCAAGTAATAAGACTAATTCTGCTAGTGTTTATGGAGCGAAATTTCCTCTAAAACCTGAGGTAAACTTTGCCTGTACACTGCAGAGAGATGGGAGTTATGAATTTTTCACTAAAGAAGTGCAGAAGACAGGGCACAAAATGGCAGATGCAGACTCATTTTTACTTTCTCTACACGTACATAGTGTATAGAGAAGATATTGCACTCCACCCAAACATTCGATACCGAGATTTCACCGGAAATATATGTTTTAGTGTCCCCTGCATCCAAAAAACCTATGTGTGTGTCCATGTGTCTGTGAACACGATAACTCAAAAAGGAAAAGTCGGTAAAATACCAAACTTGGTATTTAAGTTAGGTATCTTCCAAGGATGCGACACGAAGATTTTGAGAAAAATCCCCCAACACCAAATTACCCTTTACATGGAACGTTTTTCGAAAATTTTGCTTTTCTAAAAATGGCTCTAACGATTTTGATTAAAAGATCATATATTAAAGATACTTACCTGGAAAATAAAATGTATATCTTGAATTTTCTGGGAATAGCCTCTGAAGACTACTTTATTCTGGACGAATTTTATGGAATGTTGCGTAACTGCTAAAATGTAAAAGACGGACAAAGACTTACCACACAGAAAATGTAGAGCACGTTAAAACACACAATTTATGTTATGTACGATTTTTTTTTTTTTTTCGTGGAGCTGGTCGATTTTTTAGATATTCCTTGTTTTCTGTTTCAGCTTTAAAAACATACTTTTCTCATACAGGAATTTGTCAACTCCTGTGCATAGAAACAAAGGAACTTCAGTTACATAGCAACCAGCTTTTGACTATCACTTTAACCTATGGTACTCCCTTTTTTCGCTTCTCCTTACAAGGAAGCAAGTAATAACACTGTTTCTGCTAATGTTTTCTCAATTAGCATGAAGTAATCAGAAGCATAAGCTTTTTAACAATAATTTCTTGCAGAGACGTAGAGAAAGTCATATGAATGGAACACATCAGATTTTTAAAAATGTATTTAAAATATAAAGTTAACGCATAATTTATCTAACGTTCGCCTTTGTGTGTGAATCTTCGTAGATAGGGGTTTTGAAATGCGCAACAGCAGAGAAAGTGTGACGCGCTGGGAACCACTTTGGAACGCGAGACAAATCCTAATTCTTCTAGAACCTTCGGTTTTTATAGGCTTTCAGAAAGTTTTGTGACGTCATTTTCTAGCTATCAAGGGAGGAAGAATTGCAAGCCGGTGAGTAGTGAATTGTACTGAGTCGTGAGTGACTGGAGGTTAACGCACAGTGCCACGCGAGTTGTGAATGGAGGAATCCATCAGCTGTCTACGTCGAAATATCGAGTGAATTGTTTGCAGTGAATTAAATACTTCATTTGCAACTGCATTTTTAAGTTATTAAAGACTTTGTTACACAGTTGTTAAGACATGGGAAATTAAGAAGGTCAAAATTAGGGAAACAAACTCGAATATACTGGCAAGAATCATATTGCTTAGGTAGGTACAATGAACCTGACACACCTTACAGTAGTACCAATTTGTAGAGCAAAAATTCTTCCAAAAGAAAAAAGGCTAAAATTTTAGCACTCTACTCCAAAATCTGTAGAGGTTATAGTTCTTATTTCTGTAAAATAGTACAGAATTCACAATACAAAACAGCAGCTTCAGTGCCATTTCTGAAATATATTTAACTATGCTATTGTGGTCACAATGGTAAAATTTCTCTTCTTCTTCCCTCTTTCACGCATTAGATATTATTGTCTGTACTATCTCTTATAATGTTCATTCCCTTATGGTTTTAATATATTTACTTTTATCATTCAGATTATGTGTATATATACACGTTATATAGCTGGCTTACCCTCCCGTATTTAGGGTTGACACACCCCTTGGACTTACAAGCGGGTGCCTAGAGGTCAGAAGCCTGATGGGAAGCCAACGACATATAACCATAGAATCAAGAACCTTGAAGAGAGGTCGGCATAAGCGTGAAGAAGTGGGTAATATGAAATGAATGGATGACAGGAAAGATGATGATGGAGCAGGACTCGGGAGATAACACACGCAGACGTCGTTTCAATAACCACAAATCCCACATCCGGGTGCTTGGGATAAACCTGGGCCGCCTAGGTGGGAGTCGAGCGGTCTAACCACTCTGCCACGGCGCCGCCCTCAGATTATGTGTGTGTGTGTGTGTGTGTATATATATACATACATATACAAATATATATATATATATATATATATATATATTGCATCTACTCTTAAAAATGTCATTTCATTTATTTCAAATTTACTTTTATGATCCAAGTTTCGCTCCATATAATAGCACCGAATTTACTTTATAAAATGTTAATATTGTGCATTTTCTGACTTTATTTTTCAAACATCTTTTTATAGTGCCCTTGATGTAATTTAATACTTTAATTTTTTTAGCTCAAATTCCTATGATACGATATACTACATCTTAAGTATTTAAATTCTGTAACTTGTTCCATAAAAGTGCTTTTTATTACAATTTTTGGTGGAATAATTTAAAGAAAAATTATTTTTTAAAATTGTTGTCATTTTGTTTCTCTTAATGTTGAAGTAATGTTTAAAACGCTATGTTTTAAATTTGTTGGCTCTGCGAGGTTTAGGACAAATGAAGGGAAACACAGCGATATACTTTCTGGTTCTTAAAGCTTAATAGGTTCCCCTGTACACACATAAAAATAAATTTCAACTACTAAAATTTTAAAATTATAATTTGTAGCTCAGCGGTCCATAAAGTTTATTCCCGAGCTGCTATAATTTCATTTAACATTTTATGTAGCGTTAGGTGGTGAGGATTTTACCCGTCTATCCGCAATTTCCATTAAACACAGTCCACTCAGGATCTAATTCCATAGTCATAATTAGTTAATGACCAAGTTTGATGCGCAACTTGTAGTTTAAAAAAATGTTAACATGTCAGTAATGAAGCAGAGTGGCAAGGTAATTACAGTTTTGTAATCGCTAACTGGAGCTCATCATTGCAATCAAACAGAGTTACGCAGTAGCTCGCTTACATATGACGCCATTTAACACGGTATCATACATTCACTTCGAAATATCTCAAGTGCACGCGCTATTTACCTGTTTAACTATGATTATGTGTAAAAATGGATTTGTTCCATATAGCAAAAATACTTGTTAGGGTATCTGAATGATGAATTGAAAAAAATTCTGATGTATTCTATTCCCATTACTTTCTCTACATCTTTGTAATAAATTATTATTAATAAGCTTATTATTTTATTTAGCAGAAACGAGCTTATCACTTTGTTCCTTGTAAGTAGAAGGGAAATTAGGGAATACACTAGGTTAAGCCGACAAAAAAAATATTTTAAAATTTGGTTGCTATGGGCTTGAAAGCCGTTTCCTTGCGTGGCCAAGCGTTGACACGTTCTCGTTTGAGAAAAGCTTAAATTTTTGATAACTGAAATCATTAAGAAGAAATATCTCAAAAACGGCCAACTCCACGAAAAAAATGCATATTACATAAATTGTGTGTTTTAATGTGCCCTACATTTTTTGTGTGGTAAGTGTTTGTCCATCTCTTACGGTTTAGCAGTTATTCAAAATTCCGTAAAATTCATCCAGAATAAAGTAGTCTTCAGAGGCTATTCCCAGAAAATTCAAGATATACATTTTCTTTGTCATGTAAGCATCTTAAATACAAGAGATTTTAATCAAAATCGTTAGAGCCATTTTTGAGACAGTAAAACTTTTCGAAATGCTTTCCATGTAAAGGGGTAGTTGGGGGTGGGGGGATTTTTCTTGAAATTCTTCGTGTCGCATCCTTGGAAGATGCCAAACTTAAATACCAAATTTGGTATTTAACGGTCTTATCGTTTTGGAACTATGCTGCCCACAGACACACACACACATACACACAGACACAGATATTTTTCTAAAAATGCTTGTTTTGGATTTATGTATTTCCGGTGAAATCTCGGTATCGAATTTTTGATGCTGTACAATACCTTCTCTATACACTATGTAGGTACATAGTACGTGTAGAGAAAGTCAAAATGAGTTTTAGTTATGGATGCTCTTTAACAGCTGTGGTTCTCAGCGTACCATTCTATATTGAGGTGAAAGGACGCTTAATTTGCTCACAGGCCTGCTTAACAGGTTTGAAGTTTTACGTATCGTAAATCTACAACGCGGGACCGACGGTTTTGCTTCCCTTCCGAAGGAAGCCATGCTACAGATGTTCACGCCCAAAACAAATCCATCGCCCTCCGCCGGGTTTTAACTGGGACTTTGAGAGCCAAATTTGAATCGGAATACGAATAAAGAAGTATAAGTAACAATATAAATGTGCAAATAATAAAACGGCAGGCTTACGAAACATTTACATTTACAAAACTGTAAATTACATTTAAAAGTTTTGCTGAATCTAATTAACGCAACTGGGATCTAAATATGAACCACATTTGGGAGAGAAACACGGGTAATTCCATTTCCTAGCCATCCTATCAAAACACTCCTCATTTTGCTTTCATTCTGTTGTCTTTCCCATCTTTCAGGTGTGCTTCTAGTGTATGGCGTTCGGACAAATGGCGTGGGTGATTTACTCCAGGAAGAGAGTATTCCCCCTGGACACAAGATGCTGCATGGTTTGACTGGTCTTTCATTGTCCTGTCTGGATAACTCCAGAAAACGAGTCTTTAAGACAAGAACTGTTGGCTTCCGCGAGTCTCTGTGGCCTTTTGCTTTCGGCCTATAGTTATTTCATCCCATTCCTTCCTCCTGGGGGGTGGTAGCCCCAATATATCTCACGTAGGTCACAGTCCGCGATTTTGTGCCTCTGGGTTACACTGGAATAGAAGATAATCATGACATTAATTTAAACCAATTATAGATCTTATTATTTGGAATAAATTCATTTTTTCTATGGCTATTTGCTCGGAGATATTGTAGTTTTCTCAAGAACATAAAACGTATATACCGCAATGTTACAGCGACAATTGATTGATAACTAAGAGCGGATGTTCTCTCTCCATTTCAAAATCAGAAGTATATCAGCGCTTGTATAGGTTCCACTTTCACTTGTCGTGTTTGTTTGGATTAAAGATCGTGTGAAAAACAAAATCGCCTTTCCCTCCATCTCTCACTTCAGGTAAGCTGTTTTGTTTACTTCCGGAAGCAGGTTCTCACACTGAGATAGCTAGACCTAGTAACGCTGCTCATGTCTGCAACCATATCACGTCTGCAAAACAGTGATGGGAAAATTATTTCTTATTTCGAAACCCTGTATGATGTCATATAGCTACTACTGGAGCTAGGTTAGAAATAGGTTACTTTCACACATTCTTCTGGAATACCATATAATTTGGATAAACAAGTATTGTTAAAGGCTGATTAAACATTTTTGAAGTACTAAGTAGCAGTTTAATAACTACCCTTCTTTTATATATATATATATATATATATATATATTCATACTTTACTAACTCGAATCTTTACGGGAATTCTAGCTAAGAGATTATAGAACTGGGTTGAGAAGGAGAGGAGGTTATCTAGTTTCAAGTAGGCTTTAGAGCAGGTAGAAGAGCAGCAGATAACATTTTTGTAATTAAGACAACTGTGGACAAACACTTTAGCAATAAAAGGAGGAGGCTATGCATAGTATTTTTTATTTGGAGAAAGTATTTGAGACCATAAATAGAAAGTTTTGTGGCAAAGGGGTAAGTCATTTTTATAGCAATAAAATGTAAAATATATAAGGAGAATGAGTCCTGTAGAAAACTGCCAAACAATATGGTAACTGAATGTCTATAGGATGCGTAGTCCAGTGCTATTTAACTTTTACATTGACAATATTCTAGAGAAAATCCAGAGGTATAATGCTCACTCACCAATTATCGATAATAAAGGAATTCCAGGGTTACTGTTTTCGGATGACTAGGTAGTTAGTTTCATATCGTGTGGAGGGTGGAGGAAGGCAATCGAAAAATGTGGGCTGAAAATAAACGAGAAGAAAACCAAGAGTATAGTTTTTAAAAAGGGATACTAACTCCAAGCCGAAAATACCAGAAGATACATGGCTAATTTAGGTTATGTTAACGAGTAATTTGAAGCTTCAAGTACAAATATATCTGTGGTACAACACGTGCTTTAGTAAGAACTTCCTTTTGAATATATAGTGGCATTCACGAACAGTGTTGCCTCGTTATAAAGTTCAGCTGCTGCATAAATCTGTCAGGAACTCGACACAAACGTTAAATTACATGCTGGATGCACTTGTCGCTGAATGAATTAACTCCAGTGAGCAGTTTTCGTTATGCTGAATCGCGCCGAGCAAGGAAAGTCTAATCAGTTTTCCACAGCATTTCGCAGCCCACGCTGTTTCTTTGTAACGGATTCATCCTCTTTCCCAAACACTCCCATTCTCTTTCCTTAAATACCATGTTTGTTTAAGCCTTTGTCTCCTAATTCGTATTTGCTAGCCTCAACCAAGCGTGTACTCATTAACTGTTAGTAGAGTTTGAATCACTTAGACAAAATATTCGTATCATACTCTGAGCTAATATCTACTATCCAACAAGCATGATACCTCCCTCCGTGGTGTAGTGGTTACCTCTCAAACCCATAATTGTAGGTTCAAATCTAGCGGAGGATGGAGGATTTTTTCCGACGCAAAAATCCTTAGCATGGCTTCCTTCGGATGGGAAGTAAAGCCGTGGTCCCTTGTAATGTAAAGAATACCATAGCTTGAAAGAAGAAGGTTCCTGGGCAACATTTTCCACCATTTCGCGTCCGCAAGTTGTGATTTCATCCTGCCGTGCCATATGTTGGCGACAAGCCAATCCCTCGTTACCATCGTGCATAGTGGCGAACTCACAAACTAGAGTTTCAAATCCGATTATGGAAACACCATAACGATGTCCTTTGCTCCACTTAGAATATTCAGGAATACTAACACGCATGATGCATAATTTTAAGGAGTAACCCGCAGAATTTCGCAGGCCATATACGGTAGATAGATAACTAATTTCTGGCAAATACAAATATTTTAGGAAGCCAAGTTATCGAGGTATGTTATTTCTAACTAATTGTAGATTTATTTATATATTCACCATTATTGTATTATTTCGTCAAATTCCCCTATTTCAAACCTTTACGTGAACATTTTTAGATTATCAAATAGGCTCTAACAATTCTGATTACAATGTCATATGTTTATGAAATTTTCATAACAAATGAATGTATATCTTTAGTTTTCTGGGAATAACCTCTGAAGAATTCTTCTTTCTGGATTATCTCTGCATAGATAGTAAACCGTAAACAATAGACAAAATATAAATACACAAGAAATATAAATCTCGTCAAAACACATAACTTCTATCAATTACATTATTTTTTGTTTGAAGCTTACCAATATTCCTTGCTACTGGTTTAAAATTACCAATATTTATAATTTTCTCAAAATGGAAGTCATCATCGGTTATTTTTCTCCTAGTCTTGCAAAGAGAAGCTATATAATTTCAACACTATCACATAACGACAAGCTCTTAAAAGATTTTACTATTGTCTTAGCTTAATATAGTTCCTTATTACCCTGATTTCAACAATAACATAGCTAATAAGGCATCCTGCTAATGTTTATCTCAATTAGAATGAAGGAGATAAAATAATAAGCTTTTGTAAGATCAGTTTGCTGTAAAAAAGGTAGAGCAAATAATGTGAGTATAACACATAGGATTTTTTCAGCTATATGGTATAAATTTGAATTGTAAAGGTGGTGATTACGTCAGAGAATGCTAGTTAGTAGTAAGGTATAGGTCAATTTTTCATTATTTGTTGTATCATAAGCTGTTTTGGAGCTACAATTGCATAAATTGTATTTTTGCATGATAGTGGGAAATGTAATTCTCACACTGTTGTCATTGCGTCAAGTGGATTTTTGTAGCACGGAAGTGTAAAAATAGCAAGTCTTAACTTTCCGGGCTATGCGAAAAATATCATTATGTAACTTATAGTACTTGTTAAATATTATAAACTGTATTCATTAATTAACTGTATTTATTTTAATAAAATTAGTTATAATTTGCTATCATAGGAAATATATAAAAAAGATTTTGGTGTCTTTGATTCTAAAAAGGCTATGCAAAAGAATGTTCTTGTTTTATTCATACAAATTTTCCTTCAAATGCCACTTTTGGAAATTATTATATTATAAATAGATTTAGACCTTGTAGGTAACAATCTAGTACAGTAAGTTCCATTACATTATCTATTTCCCCTGAGCTGTAACTGCATGCTGCAAAATCTTCTAAATGTTTTAAATTTTTAATTTTATTGGAACAAGTATCTAACCAAAATAATTATTCTCAGGTCTTGGTTATCTTTATTAAATTATTCTATTTTTTATTTAAAGACACAAAGCACATATGTAATCGCTATTTATATGTCCATGAAAATAGTAACTACAGTCTAATATATAATGTATTTTTATTTCGTACTGCACAGCAAAATACTTTGAATGATACACATGTGCAAAGTCTTTCTTTAATTCTCGATTTTTTTCTATTCAAATTCTATTTTCATGCTCGATTAAAAATGCTGACTTTACACAATTATATTTTAAATGACTTTATTGCACGATAGTGCTTAAATTTGAATTTTACGCGCTTTTATCAGTACATAAAATGCACTTTTGTAATGCGTAAACGTAAAAACAGCAAGTTGTAACTTACGCACTATCGTGAAAAAATATAATACGAAGCATTTTAGGATACAAATCTTCTACAGTAAGTTCCGCTATATTATCTATTTTTGCTGAACTATAACCGCTTGTTGAAAAATCTGAATATAAGATATTTTTTTCATTATTAAATTTTATTGAAACAAGTAACTAAGCAAAGCATTTTCATGGCCTTCTTTATTCAATTATTTCCAATATTTATTTAAACGTATATAAATAATTCCTGTTGTATATGACCATTTTTGTAGTGTTTAACACCCGCTAAAAATCCTTAGCATAGCTTCCTTCGGAAGGGAAGTAAAGCCGTTAGTCCCGTGTCGTATACTTACGGCACGTAAAAGAACCTAAGCCTGATAGAGGCCTCTGAGCAAAATTAAGCGGTCTTTCACGCCCAGTATAGAATGGGACGCTGAGAACCACAGCAGTTAAAGAGCGTCCATAAATAAAACTCCATATTCATTTCCATTTAACACCCGCTTTTACTACTTGTGGCACTGCAGGCAATGACACTGGTGATACATAGAATGAAGATGGAGCGCCGGTGGAATGTGATGGCGGGGGAAACCGGAGAACCCGGAGAAAAGTCGTTCCTGCTCCACTTTGTGTACCACAAATCTCACATGCGTTTGCTTGGGATCGAACCCGGGCCGTCTAAGTGAGAGGCGGGTGGTCTAACCACTTGGGCACGTTGCGTCCTATATGGTAACTCCTTTCTAATATTTATTTTATTTTAATTCCATACTGTCATGGAAAAGCATTGTATGATATACACGAGCAAAATCGTTTTTATATTATCACGTCTCGTTTCATAGAATTCACAGTCGATTAAGAGAACACGATTTTTCAGACTTGTATAACCGCTGTAATAGTCCCTGTTGTATATGACCTTGAAAATGTTAACTCCTTTCCAATATTTATTTTTTTTAAATAACACATTGTATGATTTACATGAGCAAGAAATCTCTTTTTAGATTCTCACGTCTTGTTTCATAAAATCCACACTCGATTAAGAAATCGACGATTTTACAGACTTGCATTGTAAATCAAAGTTTTACCATCACTTACTTCCTCGTTCTATTTAAAGCGAAGTTGTTTGCAGATCTTCAAAGAATAGCGATTTTCCTTAGAAAGCTGATGGTTACGTAAATATCAGACGAAACTCTCAAGAACTCGATTAAGTCCCTTCCGCAATAATACAATCCAGAAACGTGTTTTCCTCGTCTTCCATGAAAGCACTGCAGCACACACATACAAGTGTGGGCTTCTTCAAGCTGAAATAATTTAATTCTGTTGGAGTGCGAATGCTATTCGTATTCTGTTCTTGTCGGTAAAGAAGGAGTAAAAAGACAGTCGCCTTACTTCGGCAATAATCCCGGGTCCGTGTGCATGATTAACACAGTTCACTGTGACAAAGGAAGTTATAACAAACTACTTAAAGACAACTTAAAATGGAATTAGAATTCCAATCAGGTGAAGACGGAGAGACACTACAGATGCACTTTCGGTAGTGGTCTCCCTGTGAAATAAAAACTGTAGTTCTTATATTGGATGGATGAAACTCATTACATTAATTTAAATCAGTCATCATTTGGAATATATTTTTATCCTTCTTTTTCTTAAGTTTTTCGAGAACATCTAAACGCTCCTGGAAACGTGACAGCAATAGTCTATCAGTAGCTAGGAGCGGGTGTGGCTCTCTCATTTTCAAAAGCAGAAGTAGGTCAGCGCATAAACATGTTTCACTTTCACTATGAGGTGTCTTCTCATAATTTGGTTAACGCAGGTGGAAAGCAAACACCGATAGTTCTGCCCCGCTCAAATTCAGGTATGCTATTTTGTTTACGTCCGGATGCCGTTTCTCCCATTGACCTACAATGACCTAGCAACGTTGCCTATGTTTGCAACCACATTACGTCACCAAAACGGTGTTCGAAAAATAATAAGATATTTTATAACCCTATATGATGTCACATGTTTACTAGAAGGAACATAATATAATAAGTGCCCTTTTAGCCTGTGTATGAAATAACAACATTAGAACAACCTCAGTTGATTTGGATTTGGCCTTCTGATCCCAAGGTCGCGGATTCAAGCTGGAGTAATATTAATGTTTTTTTTTCTTTCTTTTCTTTTTTTCATTTTCAGCTTCCATCACTTCATATCGGTGTATTTGGGACACCGGTTAGGGGTGCATAAATAGATTCGCACTGACAATTTCAATACTATAGCGGGATTTGAACTACGTACCTCCTGGTCATCCTCCAGTACTCTACCACTGAGCTACCATGGTAACATGCCGATCAGCCCCGATTTTCGTAGTTTTAACCGATTACTAGGCCATTCATTATGAAATAATAGTTTCCTCCATACTGGCCAATGAATAGGACAGGAATTGGAAAGGTAGAAAATTCAGTGCCATAGCCGGCATTTGAACTATGAATCTCCTCCAAAAGAGATAATTTTCTTTTCATTATTATGTGTTAGTATAAGCAAAGGGTGGATTGATGCTGTATACGAGCGGCACATTGAGGACATGAATAGAAGAGAAACGCTACAGCAGTATCGGAAATAGCTTGAGTATCTCTCTAAGTGTTTTAATTGATATCTGTAAATGCCCCATTTCAACTGTAATCAAGTATGCACAATAAAGCAAATAATTCGCCGCTGCTATAATTATAATGACTTAATAATGACTTTCTATGGTTCGTTAAATGACTTTATGAACCGTAAACTATCAATCATGCGAGCGATACGCTATAAAACTTCTAACGAATGGAACCAAAACGTCCGATACACATGACCAGGGAACTAAAAATATAGCCACTGAACAGTACACAATGTGACATTCATAATCTTTAGAAGCAAGATAAATTGAATCAGCATGAAAACTGACAAAGTATTAACCAGAAAATAAAAAGAAAACACAATATTACGTTTCTGGAGGTAGGAAACCATTTAGTTACCATATATTTTATTAATAGAAGGCAAAAATTAACATCACATCTTAATTTTTCTTCGATTATTTTACTCTAATAGGCCCTCCTGTATATAAGAAAATAATAATTAGACCTCATGCTTCATTGCCTGTCTTCGCAAGTTCCTACGCTTGGAACCTTAGTATAAAATTGTTATATAAAATAATGGAGAAGATAGAAATAAAAATGAATGTGGACCCATTATTTAAACAAAATATAAATGTTGAACACCAAAAAAATCTCTTCAATGTGTGCAAGAACTTTGGCTTGGATATACGGGAGTTAACGATTCTCTCCGTTGTACGGAGAAGGACCATGATGGTATTATTCGATTTGAGTGGTAGTTAGCATTTTTGTTATATAATA
Source organism: Hymenopus coronatus (assembly GCA_030762935.1). NCBI lineage: Eukaryota > Metazoa > Arthropoda > Insecta > Mantodea > Hymenopodidae > Hymenopus > Hymenopus coronatus. Next base: position 64,116,479 of record CM060897.1, on the reverse strand, counting down.
GTAATGCCCCAATTCTGACATTAAGCATTAATGCATATTTTAATAGAATAAAATTATTTATAACGAACTTGTTTATAAAATAAGAACTGAAACTTTCCTGGCGACGTATTCATTCAAAATCTTCTCGGGCTTCTAGCCAGGTAAAAACTTGGCTTGACACCAACGTTTCGAAGAAGTGCATCTTCCTCGTCTTCAGGGTGAACTGATGGTTTGAGCTTGCGGAGACTGGTATTTATAAGAGCTGGGATGAAGTTAACATCTGATTGGTTCGCGTGATATTATGGCCTGATATTTAAGTGTCTCAGTCATCTTAAATACCAGGCCATAATATCACGCGAACCAATCAGATGTTAGCTTCATCCCAGCCCTTATAAATACCAGTCTCCGCAAGCTCAAACCATCAGTTCATCCTGAAGACGAGGAAGATGCACTTCTTCGAAACGTTGGTGTCAAGCCAAGTTTTTACCTGGCTAGAAGCCCGAGAAGATTTTGAATGAACTTGTTTATGTTTCCATGTTCTATTACAATAAAACAACATATTTTTTCTAAAGTGTCAAAAGTGAATGCATTTTAACACTTAGATACCTAGTGTTTCTTAAATTGCATTTTGCCAAACACTTTTATACTTTTTACAAACGGTTTGGAATTGCAGTGATTCTGGATGAAAATATTTATCTGGCCTTTTAACTGTAGAGGGATTTCGTTGCAAAATGTTTTTCTTTCTCTTGTGGTGAAATACGTCCAAACTCGTCCACATATTCAAGTCCCTCTAACAACTCTGCACTACCTTAAAAGTAACTGACAGATTTCTATACGTGTTGACAATGAGTACCTGTCCCATTGCCTTATAGCAGGAGTGGAGTGTTGGACGTGACGACATAGGCGTGTTGTACATGTAACCTGTATTGAGTCTCGAGGCAATGAAAAGGCAATGACCGAGGTATAATAACAATTTTATAACCTGATGAATAATGCTTAATATTTAAAAAATAATCTGAATAGCTGCTAACATCGGAAGATGTGTTTAACACGGAGTATGTTTTTCTTACCTACTGATAATTTAAATGGAAAACCACTGTCAGAGTAAATTTATATTACAATGAACCCAATTTAGTAGAGTCAGGCCATCATAGAATATAAACTTGAGACTATATTTTACTATATTTTTACTTAAACTTATAAAAATAAGCTCTTAAAATATCTATTTAATAAACAACCCCGGCTCCTCTAGCTATTATAAAATTAATTTCCACTGTGTGCTTTTGTATCTTGTAACGCCGAAAATCGCAATAACTTACAAATAATTAATTGCATACTTTATTCCTACCTTATATTGTATTTTTTTTCTGGAAGGGAGCCCCTTAAGTTTCTAAGGTAACATGAATGAGTTCATCAATTTCTAATTTCTCTTCGTTCGCCCTTTCTAAGTAAACACTCTATCAATTTAATTAAATGTAAAGAAATTTCTAGTGAACCAAACTTAAATGAGATTTTAATGATAAGCGTCCAGAGGAGTGTACCGCCCTAATTATGCAGATACGGAGGAACAATAATTTACGAAGTTACGTATTACTGAAGCTTTCTAGCCCCTAATATCATATGTAAAATGTCTGATGTGAAGTCATTCACATGACATTCTATTCTGCTACAAAATATTCTCTTAAAACGTATTCTTCTCTCTACTTCATGCTAATCAAGATAAACATTAGAAGCAGTGGATTTATTACGTAATTCCTTCTAAGTAGAAAGGAAATATAGGAATACACTAGGATAAAGCGATACTCAAATCATTTAAAAGGTGGTCGATATGTGATACAATTGAAATGTTTTCTCTTTACATGGCCAGAATGAAAAAAATCTAATGTGCTCTATACATACGAACTACTTTTTCCGCAAACAATTTATACAAAAGACTATTCTTCTATCCACGTCATGATTATCTAGATAAACATAAGCAGACATTGTATTACTTCTTAGTTCCTTATAAGCAGAACGGAACTAAATGATTACACTAGGCTAAAGCGATAGCGAAAGCTTTAAGAAAATTGTCGCTATGTGATTGACATTGAAATTCAGTTAAACGACTTCCTGTTTGAGAAAAATATGTAAAATTGGATCCAACAGCATGGAATATCTCGGAAATGGTTAGCTCCATAACCAAAATTTGTAAGACATAAATTGTGCTTTGACGAAATTTAGATTTCTGTATATTAAGTTTTTGTCTCTTATGGTTTACCAGTTATCTAGAAGTCGTATAGAATGAAGAGGATATCAAGAATATTTCCCAGAAAAGTCAATATGCATTTTATATGTCATGTAAATATCTGTAATGTACGGAGTTTTAATAAAATAGAGCAGCATTTTTGAAAATCAAAATTTTAGAAACTTTTTGCATGTAAAGGGTAGTTTGGTGCGGGGGAATTTTCTGGAAAATCTTCGTATAATAAAAATAGTTATCAAGTTTGGCATTTAAGGGAAGTTTCGTTTTTGAGTTATGTTGTTCAAGAAAACAGACACGGATCTGCTTCTAAAATGCTTTTTTATGTAAAGGGGACCCTAAAATGTGTATTTCTCGTGAAGTCTTGTCGAATTTATGGGTGCATTGCAGTGCGTTCTCTACCGTATTATGTACTAAGTGGAGAAAGTAAATGAATACAGTAGCGCACTCTAAGCTTCTATATACTTGTAAAACCTCAGATAACCATAAAATATGTTTCCAGTTAGATTCGGTGGATAGCATTCATATTGTCTTTGTAACACTGACCAATAACACAAATAATTCTATAAAGTTCCAATAGAAAAGGTTTGACGAAATCGAGGTTCTTGTATTCAGAAGATAATTTATATGACAATTTTATTTTTACTTTCTCTACACGTACTCTATAGATATTGCATAGAGAAGATATTGCATTCCACCCAAAAATTCGATACCGAGATTTAACCGTTTTAGGGTCCCCTGTATCTAAAAAGAGAAATTTTACTTTTTCTACACGTACTATATACAAGGTGTATAGAGAAGGTATTGCACTCCACCCAAAAATTCGATACCCAGATTTCACCGGAAATGTATGTTTTAGAGTCCTCTGATCCAAAAAATGCATTTTCAGAAAAATATTCGTGTGTGTGTGTGTTCGTGTGTCCATGTGTCTGTGAACATGATAAATCAAAAACTAAAACTTGGTATTTAAGTTTAATATCTTCCAGAGATGTGGCACGAAGAGTTTGAGAGAAATCCCTCCACCCCAAACTATCCTTTACATGGAACTTTTTTCGAACATTTTGATTTTCTCAAAAATGGCTTTAACGATTTTGATTAAAATATCGTATATTAAAGATATTTAATTGACAAATAAAATGTGTATCTTAAATTTTATGGGAATAACCTCTGAAGACTACTTTATTCTGAATGAAATTTATGGAATTTTACATAAGTGCTAAACTGTAAGAGATGGACAAACATTTACTACACAAAAAATGTAAAGCATGTTAAAGTACACAATTTATGTTATATACAATTTCTTCGTGGAGTTGGTCGTTTTTTAAATGTTCCTTTTGAAATATTGGTTTCATCATTAAAAAACTAATAATTTTCTCATACAGGAATTTGTCAACTCCTCTCGATACAAACAAAGGAACTTCAGTCACATAGCAACCAGCTTTTGGCTATCACTTTAATCTATGGTACTCCCTTATTTCGCTCCTACTTACAAGGAAGCAAGTAATGAGACTATTTCTGCTAGCTTTTTCTCGATTAGCATGAACCAAACGGAAGCATTAGCTTTTTAACAATAATTTGTTACAGCGATGAAATAAAGGCATGTGAATGGAACACATCAGATGTTTTCTTTCCTGATCGAGGTTACCAAACTCTAGTTTATCTTCTGTGCCTTGAGAGCAGATTAGGAGGCTTCGTTCCCTAGAGAAACTCCTTTCACCAACACTAACGAATGTGCCTCTATCCTTTGTAGACTAATTTTAACTTCCGCCTCTCCTCCTTCCATCCAGCAAACTAGTTAACTAGGGCTCTCTGGAATATGCGCGTGGATCATGGGCGCTAATGCCACTTATCTCGACAAAGACCTAGAAATAGATTGCTAAGCCGAACGGCTCTTATGACCTAACCCATATCGGATGATGATAATGACGAAAAGAACCTATGAAATTATTATCACTTATCATCACCTTCTTCAACCTCTGAATATTGTGTTGGATCTGTATGTGAAGTATGCTTTAAGTAAAACATCTACTGTTTTCCATTCACATGACTTTCTCTAGCTGTTGCACAAACAACTTTCCTTATAAAGACTTTTCTTATGTCTACTATATACTAATGTATGAATTTACACTCTACATTTCATTTCATTTCATTTCATTTTTATTTTGTCTAAAAGCACTATACCGGCATGGGCAATGTCTGTTGAAAGCAGTATAATAACCTTGTTATAATAAATTAAAAAACAAAATCACAAAATTTATCATTAAAATATTCATGTATAGAATAAAAAGGATGTTTGACTAACCATGTATATATCCTGGAAATTCTGCATGTTTAAACATTTAACACTATCAGGTAAGTTATTATACAACTTAATACCTAAATACTTATAACTATTCTGAGATTTTGTTAGTCGATAGTATGGAATATTTACATTGGACATGTATCTAGTACTATAACTATGAATATCCATCCTCAAAATACGAGAGGCATGTATACATACTAAATTATCTAAAATATAAAGATTATAAATAGTTAAAATGCCTAACTCAATAAATAGGGGTCTACAAGGGCTTATATAGGAACTTTTTTTAATTATCCTAATAATTTTCTTTTGAAGACAAAAAACTTTTTTTTAATTATCCTAATAATTTTCTTTTGAAGACAAAAAACTTCATTTACTTTGTTAGCACCACCCCAAAGAATTAGGCCATATCTGATTACAGATTCAAAGAAACCAAAATACAAGTACAATTGGGTACAGCCCTGTGGCAGAGCTAAATGTACAAAATTCACTTACAATAATAATCTTACAGTTAAATTAATAATAATAACACAACTAATATATTATATATACATGGTTTTTGAAATACCTAACTACTTATTATCCAATATAGCAGTACTATGTCAATTACCCGCATGTTTATAACAGTTAGTATGAAGCCTCAACATTAATAACTGCAGAACAGTTTTTAAGATCTTTAATTACTTCATAATGTTTACTTTGACAAATTGTATAACGTTTATCCCATTTCAATATTATCCCTAAACTTGTTTAAGGTAAACATTAGCAGAAATTATCTTATCACGTGTTTCGATGTAAATAGAAGGGAATATAAGGGAATACACTAAGCTAAATCGATGGTCAACATTTTTAAAAGATGTTACTATGTGAAGCAATTGAAGTTCGGTACGCTTTACATGGCCTGCAATAAAGCAAAGAGAGATGAAACAAAATTTCACCTCCCGTTTGAGAAAAGTTTAAGTAGTTTCAAATTGAAACAAGTAACAAGGAATATCTCAGAAACGGTCAGCTCTGCATAAAAACGAATATGACCTAAATTATGTGTTTTAACGAGATCTACATTTTCGGTGAAGTAAGTTTGTGTCTATCTCTTACGGTTTAACAATAATAACAATTCTGCAAAACTCATCCAGAATAAAGGGGTCTTCAGCTATTTCCAGAAAATTCTAAATATTCATTTCATATTTAATGTAAATATCGTTAATATACGGCATTTTAATCAAAATCGTTAGTCATTTTTGAGGAAAAGAACATTTCAAACATTTTTCCATGTAAAGGTTAGTTTAGGGTGGGTAGATTTTCTTGAAAATCTTCGTGACGCATCCTTGGTAGATACTGAACTTAAATACCAACTTTGGCATTTAACAGACTTTTCATTTTTGAGCCATGCTGTCAACACACTCCATCATTTTTTGACTCAGGGGACCTCAAAACATAAATTTCCGGTGAAATATCGACTTATAATTTTGGGTGGAATGCAATACCTTCTCTGTCCACTATGTACATTGTACATACGGAGTAGAGAAATTAAAAAGAACAAATGCTACCCTTCGAAAAGAATAACATTTCATTATAAGCATCTTAGCATGTAATAATGTGCTACTTTATTCACCTGGAAGGAGCACAGATGTTGTTTGACAGTAACAGCTCGTATATTTCCAAAACAATAACTACCAAAATAACAATTCACGAATGGTCGATCTCTCATAACTAGGCTTCGGACATGAGTTTGGGTTAAGTTAACAGCTGAGACAGTTCAGCACATAGTGCACGAATGAATCTGCAATAGACCATGAAAAACATTCATGCTGGCAGCATATTCAGTGTCCTTCATGTAGAGCAGCAGCTTTGAGGACATGTAGGACTGAACGTTTCAATTTATAACTAAACCAATTATGCTAGCGTTTTGAAAGTTATGATACAAATGCAAAATAATACAAATAAGTTACAGTGAAAATTTCAATTACTTTACTATAATGGTTTGGAAGTTATGCTACATTTGTTGATGTTTTCGTCACGACACTAAAAAGTCCCTTGCGACAAAGAAGAATTAAAATATTGGTTTAATATTTTAACGCTAGATTTACAGTGCATCTGCTTTTTTATATTACCCTAGGTATCTCTGTATCCTTTTTTGGTTTAGGCTCCAGAAATTTTGAAATTTATGAATGTGCTTTTTACGCCATAAAAATATAATGTTTGTGTTTGAAAATCGAAAACATACATATGCTTACATATATCTGACAGTAAAGCCCAAAGCAATCCTTATATATTGCATCTCTGAGAACATGTACAGAAAATTTTATTTGTGTAACAGAAAAATTGCTCAGCAAAGAGCACATTACTGGAAGAAAAATTCTGAAATATCAATAGCAAAAAATAAGGAAAGATTTGAATGCACGGCTCACATTCAAATCCCCATGTTTGGTAAGATAGATCTTCAGCTTTCCTTTTCCTCTTCTCTGCTGCTGCCTTTTATATCCTTTTCTTCTTGCGTTGCTGATTTTGTTCTGCTCACTTCGCTTTTTGCTTTACCTGATGCTAATGAGATCTCGTCGAACTGGAGTTTTTCTTGCCGAGTCCAGTAGAGTTATAGCTCTTATGCTTTGACATAAGACATTTAAAAATGGGTAATTTAGCTTCTTGTATTGAGGAATGTTTAAATTATTTTATGTAATTAAAATAAAAAACTCGATGTTTTGTGATTTTTCGTGAAATTTCAGTCATATATATTCTTAAAGGAGAGGATGTCTCTCTTCTACATTTCTTGAATGACCAGAGGGCGTTCATACTACGTATTGAGCAGAGGTGTAAATGATAATGTAACATGAATGTTGATGGGATTAGTTGAGTACCATTCTTACATTCCTTCTGTATTTCAGAATGGAGTGGCGGATTCCAAGAACCATAAAGTTCATAAGGCCTGGAACATGTGTTATGCTTCGTGTTCATCATTGCCTCAGACTTTATGCAATCTGAAATACCATTGGAGGAGGCCAAAAATGATAACAACCAATCAAATACCAAGGCCACTAAAATGAGTAAGTAAGCTTTTTAAATAAAATATTTTTCCCAATTTAAGATTAACAGTGGATTCCAGACAACGTTTATTTAAACCATGAAACTCACAGAGAATTGAAAAACTTCTTCAAAGTAGTATAGAATAGGAATCTTTAAATCTTAAAAGGATGTTTTAGAGTAACTGTAGGAAATATATTCATATGTTAAGATTCCTTAAAAGAAAGATGTTTCATATTTGTTTCAAAGAAAGATGAAAGAAAAAAGTAAGATTTGATTCAAATATTCTGCCAGCTACTTTCTCCTCGCTGAGGCAGGCATAGCCATAATCCCCGAAACCTTAATCTGCTATCCGGACAACAGTTGGCTAGAATAAAATCAGACTGTTATCAATATGTGCATTGTTGACACATTTGTTATATCGGGACTGCTGACAAACAACACAAAATAAACTATAATGCGCAAAGAAAGTCACGCCATAAGTCGGGCAAAATTATCAACTGATTGCAAACAGTATTCAAAACGTTTCTAATTGCACTGTTAACTTGCCAGCTCGTTTCTGCTGTACCTTTATTTAACCAAACGTTCACAAGAATTAATATATTCACAACAAAGAGACGAGACAGGTATAATAGCTTACAGACATTCCAAACAGAAGCTTACAATGTTACATACAGCATTATTTATTTCGTGTACATACATCATTTATAGATGAGCTGCATGTAAATAAACATTTATTATCATTCCTACCGTCTGTACAAGGAAGATTTCATTCAATAAATCAGTAACGTAGTACATTTTTTCATTTAATTATTCATCTAATTATTTTAGTTTTGCAAATATATAGATACTAAACGTAAGAGTATTTATGCTACCATTATTACATGTTTTAAATGTAAATTAAGTTACCATATATATTACCGAGCAAGGTGGCGCCGCGGTAATGTGCGTGACTCACATCCGGGAGGTCGCGGCTTTGATTCCCGTCGACCTCTGACTTGGGGTTTGTTGTGGTTACTTAGACGAATGCTGGGGTAGCTATTCTCCTCGACTTCTTTTCCTCCATTCCCTTACATGCCATTTTCTTATCATTTTTCAGGTTTTTGTACCTATGGGTTCGTGGTAGTGCTGGCAGGTGGCGCGCGAAGTTGGGTCGGCATTGTGATTGCTGTCCTCGCGTGGGTGGGGTCGGTTGCCTTTCTGTCAATCAGAATTTGTGGTGTTGGCGGCTGCGTGGCGCTCCCGACGCAGAGATAAAGAACTATCAGCCAAGCAGTTAGTTCCAACAGTTCCGCGTGATTCTGGGCATGCCTGAAGCCCATCTGTTGTCGCCTGTGGCATCCCTTCCTTCTGGAAGATGTTAAGGCACAAAAGGCATATATAGGTTTCGTGGTAATGTTTAACGCCCGTTTTTACTATTTGTGACACCGCAGGCGATGACACTGGTGATGCATGGAATGAAGATGGAGCACCGGTGGAATGCGATGGCAGAGGAAATCGGAGAAAACCAGACCCTGCGCCGCTTTGTCCACCACAAATCTCACATGCGGTCGCTTGGTGAGAAGCGAGTGGTAATGACCTGGCCACGGCGCTGCCGCCGAAGTTATCTAATATTTAGATTTTCCATAGATATATTATTTGTTTTTATACTGGCATATTAAAGAAAATTATGTACAAATTACTCGCTCTGTCTATACCAGAACAGTAATTTGTAAATACAGAGTTCCTCTTAAATGGGATCTGCAGATAGAAATGTGCCATGAACTATTTTACCTACTCTAGCACGCATGTACTGTACATAGTAAGTACATAGAGAGGGTATTGTATTCCATCCAAAATGGTGGTACTAAGATTTCACAGCAAATATTTCCTTTGAGATCCTCTAACTCCAAAAAAAAAACCATTTTTTAGAAAAGAGTCGTGCTTATCTATGCGTATACGTTTGTGGATTGAATAGCTCAAAAACGAACAGTCGGTTAAGTACCATATTGATATTTAAGTTCAGTATCTGCTTAAGATGTGAAAACAGAATTATAGGAAAATCCCCCCACCCCACACCTCAATTAACCTTTACATGGAACACTTTTTTTTTTTTTTAATTTTTTATTTTCTCAAAAATAGCTCTAACAATTTGATTAAAATATCTCATGTTTAAGACATTTTTATCACAAACTAAACGTACATATTGTACTTTCTGGGAATGGCCTCTGAAGTCATCACTCTTCATAACTTTTGTTTAACTCGTAAACCGTAAGAGATAATACAAAACCTTAAACTGCACAAAAGATATAGATATTAAAACACAGAATTCATATCAACTTTTTGTGTAATTAACCATTTTCAAGATATTTCCTTGTTATTAGTTTCAATTTGAAACTACTTAAACTTTTCTCAAGCGGAAAGTAAACTTTCATTTCATCTCTTTTGTGTTTCTCCGGAATTTCAATTGTTTCATAAAGCGATTAGCTGTTAAGAGATTTGTACATCGCCTTAACCTAGTACATTCCCTTAGTTCTTCTTACAAGGAAGCAAGTAATAAGATCATTTCTTCATTATGTTTATCTTCATTAGAATGATGTAGATAAAAATAATATTTTATAAGAATAGTTTGTTTGCAGAAAAGGTAGATAACGTCATGTAAACGAAACAAAGCAGTTTTTTTTAAATAAACTATCACTGTATTAATGGGCTTTCCAGAATCCACGTTGTACTTCTTGTAATTAATATACTTTATGGTTTTTATACCAGTATTAATTATTTTTGCGAATATTTTACAGGGTACGTTTAAAGGCTTATTCCTCTATAACATTTAGTTTGTCTTTGACCTTTTTTAAAAATTTAAATCATTCTGAAACTCTCCAGTAATTCCAGATCTTACATCAGGTCAATATTCGTTAAATGGATGTACTGATCTAAAATTACAAAATGGACCGACATATTTTACAACGCAACTTTTAAAATATGCCCTAAGTTGCCATTGTTACATATTATAAATGGACATCATTTATGTTGCCATAGATATGTTATTTGTTTTAATAAATGAAGATTATTAAAAATTAATACCTCCTATTGTGTAAACAAGATCCATAATTTTTAAATAGGAAGTATATGAGTGTTTCATTACAAATATGTAACTTCTTACGTAGTCTACACTGCAGATATAGAGTTGGTCAAACCACAGATTGAAATGGTATGTCGTGAATAATTCCTTTTATTAATTATTTTTTTACTTTCTCTACACGTATAAGAGTGTACAGAGAAGGTATTGTATTGCATCCAAAAATTCAATACCAAGATTTCACTGGAAATACATGTTTTGGAACCCCTGAACCCAAAAGAACATTTTTAGAAAAATGTGTGACTGCGCGCGCGCCTGTGGGCAGCATAGCTCAAAAACGAAATGTCCGTTAAATACAATATTTACTTGATATTTAAGCTCAGTATCTTCCAAGGATGCGACACAAAGATTTTCATGAACATCCCACGACTCCAAATTCCTTTGCTTGGAAAATTTTTCGAAAATTTGATTTTCTCAAAAATGGCTATAAAGATTTTGATTAAAATGTCTTATATTTAAGATATTTATATGGCAAACAAAACGTATATCTTGAATTTTCTGGTAATAGCCTTTGAAGACGTCTATATTCTAGATGCATATTTCTGTACTCTGTATAACTGGTAAACGGTAAGAGATAGACAAAATTTTACTGCACCAAAATGTAGAGTACGTTAAAGCACACGATTTATGTTATATACATTTTTTTCGTGGAGTTGATTGTTTTTTTAGACATTCCTAGTTTTTAGTTTTACCTTTAAAAAACTTTTCTCACACAGGAATTTCTCAATCCTGTCCATACAAAGGAGCTTCAGTCTCATAGCAACCAGCTTCTGACTATCACTTTAACCTTGGTACTCCGTTTCTACTTACAAGGAAGCAATTTTTTTCTGTTAGTTTTTTCTCGATTAGCATGAAGTAAACAAAAGCATAAGCTTTTTAACAATAATTTGTTGCAGAGCTGTAGAGCAAGTCTTGTGAATGGAACACATTGGATTTGTTAATATCCTAACATAAATTAGGACACAATTATAAGTTATTTTCTAGAGGTGCATTTGAGTTGAAATAGAAAACAAAGCGGAAAGAGTATTAAAAATGCTGGGCGTTTCTTCTACAATCCTTTCGGGAGAAAATAAATTATTACCCATGTAGCTAAATTGCAAGTTGGCATGTGTTGTTTAAGCTGTTTTGCTTAATTTGTTCGTTAGGAAGAACAAGAGGTGACGACAGTAATTAGCAAAGTGAGCGTTTACTCGACATGTGAATGTGTACTGGAATTTCATTTCAGTCTGCCTGCAGGAGTGAGAAATCCTGCTAGGGATACGTGGCTCTTGTTCGCTCATACATTACCCTGCACTCTTCAGCGTTATTAACTGACTTTGTGTTAACATACCTCCAGTTTTGTTTTTCAGGAAAAGCATTGACTTCCTGCAGACACAAGATATGCTTCCGTGTTTCCTAACCTCTCACCCCTCTATTGTCTTTTGTTTCTGAAAGTTTACTTTGTGGAACTCCAATATTTCCGCCAGAAGCATCTCACATGTTTTGTTGACGCGTAATCTGATCCCTTAGAGATAATAAAGCGCGTACAAAATAAAATTTCCCAACAATTACAACAATAAAACTGTGGTATACATATGTACGGGATGGGAAAACAAAAAAAATGTAAATGGCGTATTTATGGACTCTCTTTACTGTGGTTTTCAGCGTCCCATTCTAAATTGGGCGTCAAAGACCGCATAAGTTTGCTCAGAGGCCTCTCTATCAGGCTTGAGGTTCATTTTACGGGCCGTAAATCTATGAAACGGGACCAATGGCTTTACTTCCCTTCCGAAGGAAGCCATGCTAAGGATTTTTACACCCGAAAAAAATCCATCGACCTCCGCCGGGTATATGAAGTTAGCGTGGTAACCATTACATCACAGAGGGCGACTAAAGGATGGAGGTGAAAAAGTAGAAATAATGTGCTATTTATGGAAAACAATCATAAGTGTATCTCATTTTATCTACTAACTAATAGAATTGTCATAAATGAAGCAAAAATTTCAAGGTCTAATGTGTTTTGAACGGCCCTGCGTTATGTCTGTTTCCTGTGTTTACATATATCATGCAAAGACAGTTTCTGTGTTTAGTATAACTCACACACTGCTAACCTGGATTTATGTGACTCACAGAGAGGAAAACGAGAGACCGATTCAGTTGCAGACTTTCCTTTGTATAATGAAAATGTCTTTACATAGCTGAATTAGCCGATAATCATTTAATTTAGGCAGCAGTTTTGGAATCTGGCAATCTATCTTCGGAGATTTTCAAATCCTCATCTTCCCAAAAGAACTGGTTCCACACTTCTCTGTCTTTTGCACACCTCGACTACAGTTGTCCCACTTTCTGTTTAAAGAAGACCGCTCATATGTTCCCCTGCCTACTGTACGCATCTTCTTCCTGTTGTGGGGTTCCACATGCCCATCTGTTGTGCCACATCCTTACAACGTGGTCACCCCATTTCCACCTGAGACACTTTGCTATGATAATTATGTCTCCCATACTCAACCTCCTTCTGATCTCCTCGTTGAGTATACTGTCCCTGAGCTTTAGCTGTAATAGTATTTTCTCCATTTTTCGTTTACATGCCTAACAATTCTCTTCATTTTCTTTTTTAGTGACCATGTTTGACTACCATATAGTACAACAAGAATTCATGAACTTTTATTTATATTTTAGAATAATTTTAACTTTTCCGGTTAAAATACCGGTATTACATATCTCTCTAGTGCCTTCGAACTTAGGCTCAGTAACGCTCTGTGGTGTAACGGTTAGCATGCTAGCTTCATATACTCAAGGTAGCGGGTTCAAACCCGACGGAGAACGATGTATTTTATCGGGCGTAAACATCCTTAGCGTGGCTTCCTTCGGAAGGAAAGTAAAGCCGTTGGTCCCGTGACGTAGATTTGCGGCACGTATAAGAACCTCAAGCCTGATAGAGAGGCCTCTGAATAAAATTAAGCGGTCTTTCACGCCCAGTATAGAATGGGACAGCAGTTAAGGATCATCCATAAATAAAACTCAGTTTCCACTTTTTAGGCTCAACGTTAATGTGTCAGTTATGATATTTTTGAGAAAATAGAAAATTTAAAAACGTGTTCTATGTAAAGGGTAGTTTGGGGTGGGGATACTTTTCTGAAAATCTTTGTATTGTATTCTTGGAAGATATTGAACTTAAATACTAAATTTCGAATTTAAACGAGGATCTTTTTCTAAAAATACTTTCTGGATTTGGGGGTCCTCAAAACATGTATTTAGTGAAATCTCTGTATCGCATTATTGTATGCACTATAATACCTTCCCTATCTATTACGTACATTGTACATACGTGGGAGAGAAAATAATAAACACAATAGGTTTTTGTAACAATGGTTTGTTGCAGAATAGGTAGAAAATTTATGTGAATTTAACATCAATTTTTTTTCCAATACAGCTTAAATTCCATTCGCGACAGCAAACAAACATTTTCACATCCGATAAAATATTAAATTTCAAGGAACGTTGCTGAAGGTGACCTCTTTATTACTGGCAAATGGCTTTCTTCTGTCTTATCGATCTGTGACCTGCCCCCAAGGTATCACATTGATATTTTCATTGTTTCACTGTTCAGCTGACGGAGCGCGAACATTTTCCTTATCAAAAAGAGTGCAGTTTGTGGAAATACGAATGAAAAGAGCGACTTGCCTAAGAAAGTTTGCAAGTAGAGTATTGCCCTGGGGTAAACAAAGTAAAAACAAACAACTTAAAAAGTTTAAATAAAATTATTACTAGTAGCTATTCAGAGTCTACAATTTCACACTGTATATTGGTTCCACTACCAAGGTCGCTTCTTCCAGAGAACGTTCCAGCTACATTCACTTGAATCTCTCTCTCCTTTGCAGGTTAACTCAATTACAGGTAGAAATTCTGTACGGCATTCGGAGAAATGGGTTATCAAGCTCACGGAGTACCATTGTTTCTCCCAAACGCAGTTTACGGAAAATAAATACAAACTATTAGTTGGATAGTTAGAGTCAGATCGAAAATTCAATGTCAAGGCCGGGATTTGAACCACTCATCTCCCGGTCTCCAACCAGTTGCTCTAACCACTGAGCTACCATGCTAATATGTCAGTACAGCATTAAATGCCCATGTTTCCAGGTAAGCCTCAAGCTGGCATTTTATGGGAAATTTTTAATTAACAAAGTATTAGGTTTTTCGCTTAATTGAATATAAGCTAAACCTTTAACTACTGGCTTTACTAAAGAGGCATTTTATATAAACACGTGTATGAATTAATGAAATTACGCTCATGAAAATTTACGAACCCTGAAATAATGACAGTGCGAATTAATAAGTGTGTATATCACATAAACATAAATAAACATCTCAAAATTATTTTAAAATAGCATATATCCAGAAGGAAAATAACTACAGCAGATACGTTATCTCCAAATGGGAGCGATTTACAAATTAATTGCTGATTATCATAACTCTATAAATCAGCACGATGTTCGTTGAGTTGGTCTGGAATAAACCAATCATCATCCTTTTATACTAAGAAATTCCCGACCTTTGATATAATCTACAAACAAGGGTTTACTCAGCTCTTAGTTAACTACTTCGCCTGAAACATCAGTAAATCAAGCAAGCTATCCATTCTAGTCAGCAAATATCGTTCCGAACATGCCCCTTTGAAGGAATTAGACCGCGCTCAAACATTTTAGATTACCTGCTCCACTCATACGTTTTGGTGGCTGTATATGCGGTAAGACCTACGTCATTGTTTCCAGTCTCAAATTTGAACATTGCAAGATATTAATGGGCCCTTACATCAGTGGATTGTCCCACATTACAAATGAAAGCAGGATTTTGACTTCAGGCTCGATGTGTGTCATATAATACAAGAAGTTCATTTTAATGTGATGTCTAATGAATAATATACTTTTTTGTGCTTGCCCTCTCCGCTCCTTTCATGTTTTTAATGTTCTTAAATGTTATTTATATTATAAGTGGCTTAAAAATACTATAATTTGTAAGTGGGATGTCTAGTGCACCATCGCGTAAGCGCGAGTGTTCTAATTTCTCATGAAAATAATATCTAATAAGCCACGTGTAATATACAAGTTTTATCCCATTCTAATATTAACTGAAATATTCTTATATTTATTAATATTAATATTATTAGAGTCGTCATCACGAGCAATTGGATTTTAGTCGTGACTTAGGTAGTATTTTGTTTGTTCGTTGCTGCGTAACCTGTCAGAATGAACAGTTTCAATTCTAGTTGTTTAAACTGCACCAAATGAATGAAAATGAATATTCCCGAAGAGGTTTTAAATTATGCTAAAAATCTGTACTTAGTTTGTTGCCCGGAAAGTCGAAGAACATTTGCGACAAGGAATTTTCATCATTTAAAGAATGGGGAGTTGCCAAATGGGTTAAAATAATTGATAATGAAATAAAGGATATACTTTATTTCACGATGAAATAAAGACTCAATTTTGTTGTTTTCTAGTACACATGAAATGTACACTTGAAGTCTATAGGATAGGATAAAGATAATTTATTTAAATTCGTAATGACATAGGATCAGAAAGCATATTTAATAGTTCTTTTTCTTCCAGAGTGCGACTGATTCATTTTCGATTAAAGAAAACGAATGTCCAACTCTGTATGGTGGGGGTATTGCGTCCGTCTCGAATCCGGTTGGGGTAGGTCACACAGATAAGGTTTATTTCGGGGTTTTCCCTTCCTAAAAATACGAACGTCGAGTAAGTTTAAGTTCCATAGACCCCGGGCCCATTTGAGCATTATTTATCCCATTTCATTCATCGCATATCCATAAGTGTCAATTTGATCTATTTTAAATAATAGAAATTAATAGAAATAGAAAGTGTCAATTTGATCTCTTTTAATTAATACATTAATAAAAATAAATTCTACTATCTTGTTGCTTAATCTGTGTATATACAATTGTATAGTAAAGAACAAGAGTATTTCGTTAATTTGAATGTGTATGCTAATTATGGAGAATTGATGCAACCACATACAGACAGTTGAGCATCAGGTGGGATAATCTCACAGACAGGTGAGCATCTGGTGCGCTCCAATTTCGACAATTATACAGCAACAGGTGGTCGTGACTGCTTGAAATAGAGGGCATTTTTGCATTAAACTGGTCAATATCTGCCATATTATACATCATCGTTTGTTTCGACGTTCCTAACAATCTAACTACTGGTTATAATCACAGTACTGCACTTTAATTTAGTACTACAATACTCTTATTTTTAACAAATATAAGCGATTGTGCTCTTAGCACATAGAAAACTATATTTTTCAGGTATCCATGGAATCAGTATGCTCAAAGCACCCAATTGCATCTTTGGAAATAAATATTTCTCTCTTTCATATAATCTCAATTTACACTTACACTGTCTCCCGTCAATTTCAGTTGACTTTTACGCATTATCCTCCAAGACAACCGAATTGGTACCACCATGCTTCTATTCAGCAATAGTAAATTTACATATCACACAAAATGACATAACATTTTGTGAAATTCTCGAATACAGGAAAATATGCCGATACTGTTGGGTTCCCTTTGCATTCTTATTTATTTCATATTGGCATCATTATCTGTGTTCCACATCAGCCCTGGACAAACCAAACTCCTATTGGATTCAATTCAAGTGAGACATACACACTCACACGCATACACACCGTGTTAGCCTGTGAGCGAAGGTCAGTTCTAAGTGATAACGAAAGTGGAAGGTTACGTGAATGGTTGGAAGGTATTCTTTACAAGGGCAGGCCACATGGCGGAATGGGTTCGTCTCGTATTGGATTCGTGTTAAAAGTCTGACATTCCGACATTAACTTATGAACACAGATCATACAAGAAGGAAAGGGAGGGAGTAAAATATGCAATAGGTGGAGTGCTAGAACCAGACAAGGAATGAAGGTGAGTGTGTTCGAAGGGTTTTGTATTTCCTTACCAATAAGAATGGATGATGTGCAGCGATAGGAAGGGAGCTGGAAAAGATAAAAGTGGGGATATCTGAGAGTTAAAGGGCGAAAATTAAAATGTTTATAGAAGGTGGTGAAAATGAGGTCAAGGATATAGAAAAACTATAAATTCTTTAAAAAAATTAAACTTATATCGAATAATCTAAAGATTGACGGAGAGAAAGAATGTTGATAAATGCAACAGACAGGAATGGGAGAGTTTAACATGTAAAAGAACAGCGGTAATGTGCCTAGAAGGTTTAAAAAGGTATGCCATTTGTGGAGAAAAGTGCAATAACATTCATTACTTAGCAGAATGCAAAGAGGTGGATACAGGAAGTTTGAGGATCAAAGTAGCTATGAAAATATTAACAATTACAGAAGTGGAAAGAATTAAGGTTACAAGGTAAATGAGAGAAATGGTCAAGGAAAGTAAATAAACAAAGGAAGTTGAGGAGGGAAGCCGACAGAAAGGAAAATAAGAAAACAAAGATCCACAGAGAGGGAAAGAAATGGGTAAAATAAGGCTAATTAAAAGGCAAGGGGGCCAGGCACACGTTAGAGCTTAAAAGAAAGGCGGATTGGACTCAATTATACCAAAATGTAAGTAGATAATAAAATGAATAAAAGTATATATAAAATGTTGTAATATGTTTGGTACAAATAAATATTCATTCAATATTCAATTACCGTACATGCTCAAACCACTGCACGTTTTCATCTATTCGAGTGTACATTAACAATATGTTGCTTAAAGAGATCGCCAATCGTTTCTATATCATTTCTGTGGAATGTAGTGTTCCACTGTTTTGGATCCCCTTTTGTTTCTTTTAGCCATGAATGATCTGCCATGTAACATCTGTACTAAACATGTCCGGTTCCGTGAACGATACCTTATCATTCTAATGATTTCTCTTTATTGCATAATATCATGACCGAATCTCTCAATAAGTCATACTGTCAGGCTAATGGCTGATTTTCATTAAAAGATGCAATTAACACACAATTTCGAACAAATCTTAAAACTAGTTGGCCTCTAAAACTACTTGTTGGACAGTAAAATGTCTTGGGACTTGTACTGAACGTTTTGCTTTCTTCAATGGTTTTTAAGTGGAATCAGAATGTGAGGAACTAATTCCAGGTATCGGAACTTCTGATTCTACAAAATTAAAAAGAAAAGGTTTACATATAATAAAAGTTACCTATTTAATGTGCTCATTGTAAACTTTTATTTAAAAAATATAAAATGTTTGGCTATTATTAACCTGTCTATATTGTAACGCTTATTAAGGAGCAATGCCAACTCGAGAGCACAGCAGTAGATTTACATAATTACAGTACGAGATACAATTAATAGAACTATCAGCAGGATTACCCAAATCAAAATACTAATTTAATGTTATGAATATAAAGTTCTTCAAAAAAGCACCTCAAAGTGCACAAGACATCAGTTCCAGGATTCAGAGCGACCCTAAAGAGAGGACTAACAGGCAATCCATTTTATAAAGTGAAAGTGTTCTATGAACAAGTAGGAGCCTTACAATTATAATCTACTACAAATACTTATATTTTGTAAGTTTACAGTTGCATACACATTAATAAATCAACACTGTTGAGGTTATAGTTTAAATCAATACACATAACATATGAAGGGAAAGAGTCTTGCGAACACAGATGAAGTTTCTTTTTATCTTTACGCTAGCCATTATTCCATAAAGTTTAATTTTATAGTGCAATTTTATATACACTTTTTTTTTTTACTAATTTTAACCTCGCCTCTCACCAGGTCCCAGGTTCGATCCATGGGGCCGCATGTGGGAATTGTAATGAACAAAGCGGCGTCTGGATTGTTTTCACCGGGTTCTCCGATTTTCCTGCTTCATAGTCGTAAGGAACACATGAATCCTTTAGTATCTAATTATTTATTATATTATATTTGTCCTATTTTTTCTTTATTTTTATCTTTAATTTTATGAAGTTTAATACCTTATATAAGAGGATTATATACTTATATACTTTCCTTTCCTTTCATTAATTTCACCGTCATTTCATATACTTTTCTTGCTTATCTTTATACCAGGTATATGGCTGATCATCCTGGCTGACTATTCTCCCAAATCCAGAATCCGTCTTTTCTCTCAAAAGTGTCAACTTATAAGTACTGGGAGGTAAGGGAGAGTCCTCCAAACGAGAAGGGCAAATAGTGAAAGAAGAAGCACCACTCTTACCACTGTTTAACGTCTATTGTTACTGTTTAGGGTGCCACTGCATTACACACTGATGGTATATGAAATTGAATTATAATTGGAAAAAATAGTGGAAAGAAACGCTTCAAATTTGCCGGTTAATGAGGTATGAAGAAAATCCCGGGAAAATCTCAGTCGAGGAAGATTTGAACGCAGACTATGACGACCTCGCCTACCTATTTGAGAGTTAGTAGGGATTTTTATTATAAATATTAAATCATTAAAGTTAAGCACTGAAATGTGTCTCTGATTTTTATTATTTTGCGATTATCACCCCACATAGATTATAAAGTGTAAGTTTTGGGAGATATTCAAGATTTAATAGATTTTAAACGCCTCTGAGAGGAAAATATTCCAAAATTGATCATTGTAATTGAACTAATGCCGAAAACATTGTCCATAATTTTTTTAAAACTACGCTGCAATAATAATAGTAATACAATAACATAAATAATCGTTAAAATAATATATAGGAAACTCAATGCAAACATTTTGGAAAATAAATTTCAGAATAGGAAATAAACTCTGCAACTCAACTAAATTTTAGAATGAGCACTGTATAAGAGACTGCATTTATGAATTTTTTGTGGGAGGGCTAAGGAAATCCTGTTTAAATATTTACGTTACAGAAACTTTCGAGGTTGAGAACTATTCACACCGCGTCTTCCACTACATTTCGTCTGCAAACACGACATGACAGAAATCCACGAAAAAAGCAACTTTGCCAGCTCTTTCATCGTGAAAAGGTTTCCTGAAAGGATTACGTTTTACACGCCTTAGCATAGAGCGAGTAAACTTCCTTCAGGATGCGAAATCCCATTTCAGAGGGATTCGTGTTTCTATATCATGTGCTCGCTCTGGAAGGAGATGATGGAATTTGTGATTACAACCCCCCCCCATCAGATTCAGTGACGTCTGGAAATGTCGCAGCATAAAATATGGCTACTCTTGCCAACACATAGTGAAGTGAGCATTGGCTTGGATCGTTTGAATAGGGGAAATGGAAAAACCTTGCCTGAGCATTTCTGTCACTTTCTATTGCTCAGGGTGAATAATAATAATAATAATAATAATAACAATATAATAAATTAATATACTCTTCATTTACTTAATATAAGATGTATAAATCAAATAAGGGCATGTAGACGTATTAGCTAAACTAATTGTTTCTGAACAGCTGCAACTTATCGTTAGGTGGCAGCGTTTCCTTCATCGGAATGCTGCTTTGAATATATAAATACAAATTCATAAAATCATTCATATATAATAACGAAAAAACTAAATAGTTTAAATGATTATATATACACATAATACCTAATAATAATGGTAAAGAAGCAAACAAAGTATAAAATAATAAATAAATACCAGCTTGTAAACGTTCTGGTTGATACCCTCATCTAAAAATTAAAAATAAAGTAGGAATTAACCTTGGAACACATCAGTCATTATTTTCTTCCCAGTAACTAAATGGTAGACATGATAATAATGTTGTTTTGGTGTAAACAAACAAGATAAGAATAATCTTTAAGGCCCGGTTGCATAAAAGTTAATTTGAGTTCAAACACCTGAAATTGATCTCAAGTCAAGCTGAACTTAGAATTTTGGTTATATAAACAATGATCTTAGTTCAAGGCATCTTGAACTAAAATCAAATCTGACTGCTGAATTTTCTCCAGTTAACTTAACTGAACTTGGATTAGTAGAACTGCTGAAGATACATAATAGTTGTCCTTTCTTTAAACAAGGAAGAAATAAATAGTACAAGTTTTAATACAACCTAAATAAAATGGTAAGTAACACTTGTTTGTAGTTATTTAGATAATCAGCCTATATATTTCACAATTCCCTTGCAGAATGCATTGCTTATAACCTATGCATTCATTGATTATAACCCATGCTAATATTTTCAGATGTCAGATTACTCGGATATCTTCGATGGTGAGACTTTTAAATTTGTAAGGGCTCCTCGTGTTTTTCAACATAGAAGGAATCCCATCTTAGAGCTTAATGACAGAGAATTCAAAATGAGATTTCGACTATCAAAGCATGTAGTTGAAGAACTGGAGCATAGGCTACATGCACAATTAAGGGCACAAACTCGGAGGAATTATGCACTCTATCCAATGTTTATGATCCTTCTTACATTACGGTTCTATGCAACTGGGAGCTTCCAAATGTTGATTGGGGATATCTTTAATGCAAATAAAGGGACTGCAAGCAGAACTATACACAAAGTTACAAGAGCGATTGCAGCCTTAAGACCTCATTTCATTAATATGCCTAGGGAAGAGGGTGAAGTAAGAAGGGTTATGCGGGATTTCCATAACATATGCAATTTTCCAGGAGTTTTAGGTGCAATAAATAGACTGCACACGTATCCCAATTATATCACCTGGTGGGAATAATGCTGAGATATACAGAAATCGCCATGGTTGATTTTCTTTAAATGTTCAAGCTATCTGCGACTCAAAACTTCGTTTCCAGAACGTTGTTGCTAGGTGGCCAGGTTCAGCACATGATAGCAACATTTTTAGAAACTCTAGAATTCATGCACAATTTGAAGCTGAAGAATTTCCCCGAGGTGTACTTCTAGGAGATAGTGCATATCACTGCTGTCATTTCTTACTTACACCTACAATGAATGAAGAAACTCCTGCAGAACGAGCATATAACAGGGCCCATAGAAAAACAAGATCAGCTATAGAAAGGCCTTTTGGCGTTGTCAAAAGACGATTTCCATGCTTAAGAATGAAATTAGCCGTCAAATTACTTCGAGTTCCTCCTATAATAGTAGCAACGTTTGTATTACATACCTTGGCCATTAATGCAGACGACGACACTCCTGACGTAGACGGTGCTGTTTACAGAGGAAGGAGAATCTACCAGGAACTGCCTATACCTGATTTAAATCAGAGAAATAGAAGGGAAAACACTGCACTGAGAACTGCACTTATTAGCAACACCTTCAGGTATTAACGTTAATTTATTATTTCATAACATTTACATTTGTTGTGATTTTTTAAGTTCAAACTCCAGCTTTAAAATTTTCATTTTCAGTTCATGTTCCTCCTCTAAGCATTCCAACCTCCTCTTGTAGAATTTTATCCTAATGTCTTCTTCCTTCCTTTGCTTTTCAGGGCATGATGGTCTGGTTGAACTGGCATTTGTAGATGCTGAAGGTTCTGGTTCAACAGGCTGTATTTCTTCCTCCTGAAAATTGCAGACCTCCACTAAGCCTTCATCCTGCGGTGAACTAGAGATGACCTCCATATTTAAGTTTGTAATAACTTCGGGATGGAAATCCACATCATCGTCGAAGTCACAATGAGCTGGCAAAAACTGCGGCCTGAGTGCTGCGATCAGTTTGTGGCCACTTTCGTCCAAGGAAGACGGCACAAACATACCCCCTCCTGTTTTGTAAAGTTTGACTTTATCTTCAGCATTTATTTTCTTTGTGCGCTTTTTTATGTTTTCATAACACAATCTTAAACTTTTGCAATCGCGTGCAATAACATTTCTGGAATTAAATTCCGAAGTTATTTCCTTCCATGTTTCCTCCTTTCTCTTTGTGGTGTTTTCTATAATATCTTTGTGTTTTAGAACAATATCTATTAACATACCTTTCTCTTTGCTTTTAAAATTAGCAGAACGCACGTTTTTCTTTTCTTGAGTATCCATTTTAAGGTTATGCTTTCAAGTCGCAGTATTGTAAACGGAGAAAAAAAAATAAAAAGAAAGAAAGGGGGATTACGCATTTAATGAAGATAACGTCAACTAACTAACTGTTTTTGATAAATATGATTTAAATATAGAGTCAATTATTATACTGTCTATATAAAATAAAACTATTTTCAGGAATAAAAGCCATAAACAGAAATTTCCATTTAAGTCTTTTTTATGTCTATATTGGTTATCCTGTGCATTTGAATCCAATAAATCCGAATGGTCCCGAAGATTCTCGAGTCCTTTCGATGCAATACGAAAATTGCCATATGTTGGTCATGTTGCCATATTTGATTTTGTGTTCTCGGATCAACAGTGAACTGAGTTCATTAAACTAAGATCAGTATTATACAACCCACGCGGAGAAGCAAACTAAGTTCATTTCTGATCTTGGTTATTAATGAACTACAGTTAGCGATTTTTATGCAACCGGGCCTTAGTTACAGAAAATGCCTGGCCTAAGCTAACATTCATTGTCATCTTTTTGAAGTTTGCATCTGTATAAATAAGTTTGTCATTACTGAGCTTTCATACACCATTACTTATGTTTAATAAGACATAATTTTCAGTTCACCCTGAAGACGAGGAAGATGCACTTCTTCGAAACGTTGGTATCAAGCCAAGTGTTTACCTGGTAGGAAGCCCGAGAAGATTATGAATTAATACGTCGCCAGGAAAGCTTCAGTTCTTATTTTAAGACATAATTTTGTTCAGAATTTTACTTCTGTATTTACATGATCACCTTTGTCTTGCACCTCAAGTAAAAAAACTGAAAAGGGCTTATTTGGAACCCCTGGTCTTAGTAAAGCTAATTTATTCCGTTTTAGAAAAACAAAAATGTTAACGTTACATTTTTTGAGTTATTCAATAAACCTTACACTTAACTTTTCTCCAAGGCTCAATATATAAATTAACAAACTTTTTAAAAATTTGGTTAGATGGATGTGAATTAGCAGCGAATCAAAACTTACCATGACATTTGGTTCATTTACGTTATATATATATAAAATTAGATACCGGAAATTGATGCTGCCCAAGGCAACACCCCCTGGAAGAAATAACAGAATTCCAACTATTTTATTTGCTAACGATCGGTTCATATTGGCTAGGACAGTGGATCTCTTGCAATATAATGTAACAAAACTTAATAGATTTTTAAAAACACTCAATATGGAAATGTCTTGTGCCAAGACAAAGATATTAACGATTTCGAAAGAACACTTAAGAAGGGAAAATTTGTTATTGAAGGCCAAACTATAAAACAAATGTGTATTCTAAATATCTATAAAATAGATTTTGATCTAGAAGAACGTACATAGAAGCATAATCGAATAAACTGAATAATAAGAAAAACTTTTGGAAAAAAATATGTAAAAATAAGATTCCATATTGAATTGACTATTACTTTGGCCTAGCGCATTCTCTGTTTCTTTTCTACTTAACAAAGAACTATGTAATAAGACAATTTCTGCTAATGTTTAACTTGATTAGTACGAAGTAGACAAAAGAATAAGGAGTAGTTTATTTTGAATAGTTTATTACAGAATAGGTAGAGAAGGTCATGTGAATGAAGCACATTAGATTGTTTATTTATGATTTTATCATTAATTATAATATTACTACACTTTTTTAAAATATTTTAATTCCTACAATATTTTTAATTTTTGGTTGAAGATATCCACCACAGCTTCTACATGGTGTCATTTCCGAGATATGGGTTATTAATAATACCAATACTTTGTAATTTTTTAGAGTACTCTCAGCATTCACTGAATTAGTGGTAGTGGTATTATTATTATTATTATTATTATTATTATTATTATTATTATTATTACTATTGTTATTACCGTCATGGATTGGGTCATTACTGCCCCGTTACGAGACTAAACTTGTCCCTCCACTATGTTCTTCTATCGTTCTTTTTTTTATAATTATCAAGGTTCCTCATTATACTTTCAGTTTTTAATACATCTCGTACTTCATGTTTTTAATTTTTTCTAGTTAGGTCACATTTTCGGTCGCCTCTTTAGGGCGGTGGTAGCGCAGCTGCTTGCCAAGCGGGAGACCTGGTTTCGATTCCCGGTACTGGCGTAGGGAATTGGAGACCTGGTTCAGGGTGTACTCAGTCTCATGTGATCCCTGCGGGGCCAATTGAGGAGCTACTTGATTGAGAAATAGAGGATCCAGAACGAGAAGACCGCATCAACCGGCCGGAAGGGACTCGACCGGACCACGTCTGATCACTGCCTTCGAGCCGAGATGGGGGATGTAGCAGCCGGGTGGTAGCCTTGGGTCATAGATTTTAAGGTAACATTTTCAACCCCATTTGAGCAACTTTAATTCGCTTTTTATCGTATGGCCTCAAAATTCTTGTTTCACTTCCACACAGAAGTGCAGGCCCTGATTTAAAATACTGAAACTTTTCTCAAACGAGAAGTCCTCATCATTTCATATACCTATTGTTTTATTCCTGGCGGAAGAAAAATAATCTAACTTCACTGACGATCTCATAGTGATAGATTTTTGAAAGATTTGACAGTCGCTTTAGCCTTGTGTATGTCTTATTTCCCTTCTACTTATAAGCAACTATGTAATAATATTATTTCTGGTCATGTGGGTTATGTAGATGAAATAATAATCTGTTGTAACAGTTGTTTCTTTACAGAAAATATAGAGAATGAAACACATCAGAACTTTTTATTAAATTCCTTCTCAGTCCCATAAATGGAAAATGCCGGGGAGGTACCCTTATCGTAAACCTGAAGCTTTTCCTTCCCAATAACATTTCGTGTCATAAATCATCAGGGTACCGCCTTGAGTGTCATATACAATAGAAAAGGAGTTAAACATTATTAAAGTGTTTTTAGGAAGTATAAATATGCCCTGCATCCGTTAAATGGAAAAGGAGGAATCCAGTTATCTCTGTATTCCAAATCTCCATTGTTTCTGAATTGTGGTCTTCTAATATTGACGTAGAACTGTTCTTCATTCCCAAGTTAAACGTTATTAACTTCTCGCTCTGAGTTTACGTTTTCTGAGCGATGGACGCCAATAAAGGATGCATCATGGCCAAACAAAAGCCAACGCTGGCGAACAAGACGGTAATGGATGGGGCCGATACCCTGAGAGTGACGGCTGAGTTTTTATCACCGCTAGAGGGCGAAACAAAATCGTGATTACCTGAAAGAACCGAGTGGTATATAACAGTGCAGCCACACCCGGCTTCTCTAACAGCACAGATGATGTAGATATAATATCCTGAAAGGGCGAGCGTACTGCAGAGCACTCGTAAACGCGTCTGGAACCCTCAGCAAACATCTGTCGAATACAGGCGAAATTTCTTCACAGACTTCACAGTAAATTGCTACCACCCATGAGGTTGTACTCATTCACGTGAATTTTTCTATCTGTTCTGCAAACAAACAATTCTTACAAAAGACTGTCATCCTCTCTACATCATCCACATTACCAGAAATGATATTATTACATAGTTGCTTATGCGTAGAAGGGAAATATACAATACACAAGGCTAAAGCGACAGTCAAATCATTTAAAAGCTATCGCTATGAGATTGTCATTGAAGTTAGTCTTTTTTTCCACGACCAGGAGCAAAACAAACGTTAAATGAAACGGATGAGACTTCTCATTTGAGAAAAGTTTGAATATTTTAAATCAGTGTGGAAGTGAAACAAGTATTTTGAGAGCACAAGATAAAAAGCGAATTAAATTTGCTCAAATGAGGTTGAAAATGTTACCTTAAAATCCATGGCACAATAGTCCGCAAGGCACCAAGGCCTACCGCCCGGCCGCTGCACCCCCATCTCGGCCCAAAGGCGTCATGAGTGCAGTAACGAGAAGTGATCCGCGCCTCGAGTCCCTTCCGGCCGATTGATGCGGTCTTCTCGATCTGGAGCCTATATTTCTCAATCAAATAGTTCCTCAATTGGCCCCACAGGGATCTCACGAGACTGGTTATACCCCAGATCAGGTCTCCCCTCGCGGGTACAGGGAATCGAACCGAGGACTCCCGCTTGGCAAGCAGCCGCGCTACCACTGCGCTAATGAGTAATGTTACCTAACTAGACAAAGCTCTCCGTTCTCCTTCTTTGACTCATTAATTTGAGGGCTCATTATACTTGCTTTGCACACAAGGAATGAGTTTTCTAACGGTTTACTTTCTCTAGCACGTTTATACAATAAGCTAGTGGGTAGAGAAGCTATTGTATTTCACGCTAAAAGTCGATACCGAGATTTCATTGCAAACATATTTTGAGGATCCCTGTGTGAGGTTGTGTGTGTGTGGGGGGTGGGGACTTTGGACAGCAAAACTCAAAAACGAAGTAGATAAATTTCAAGGTTGCGTCAGGAAGATTTTAAATTAAATCCCCCTCACCAAACTACCTTTTATATGGAATATATTTTCTAAATTTTGGATTTTTTCAAAAATGTTCCAATTATTTCCATTAAAGTTCCGTATTTGAAAGATATTTACAAGGCAAGTTAAATTTTTATCCTGAATTTTTTGCCCCTGAAGTTCTTTTTATTCTGAATGGCTTCTATGAAACCGTAAGAACTAGACAAAAACTTACTAAACAAAAATTTAGATGTCGTTACAAAATACAATTTACATCATATACAGTTTTATTGTAGATCTAATCATTTCCGAGGTGTTGAATGTTATTGTTTTAAATTTTAAAATACTTTTACCCCTCTCAAATGATAAGTCCTTATTCATTTCATATCTTCCTTTTTTATACTCCTGGACATGGAAAGAGAACCAAATTTTAACGTCAATCGCAGAGCGACAATTTTCTAAAGAGTTTAGGCTTTGGCCTTCTATTTCCCTTCTACTTACAAGCAAGGAAAATATATGACCATTTCTGCTAGCACTTATCTTTATAAGCATGATTTAGGTAAAAAAACTAATCTTTTGTAAAAATAGTTTGTTTTCAGAACAGATAGAGAAAGCTATGTAAATGGAACACATGTGTTTAAACTTTAAAAGTATTTACTTGAAAATTTACTCAATTAATACGAACAAACAAATGACTGTGTAAAAGCTATAGATCAAACGTTTCTCAAATTTTACAATTAAATGTTTTAAATTGAGAAAATCAAAGTTTCAAAAACTGCCTTGAACACTCTAATTTGGTTAGACAAATGTATTACTGGCACTGTTTGATAGTTTAGTACACTTAAAATAACTTTATTTGATTTATGTTGAGCTTATTAGTTGTGAACAAATAAATATTTGATTTATGAAGTTGTTTATATTAACACTTTCCTTGTTTTACAGTATAAATTAAGTTTCTTGAGGAAATTAGTAAAGCAATCATAAAATCCATACTTAAATCTTTAGATTGAACACTTTAGATTATAGATTTAAATTTGCATACACACCAGAGAGGAATACATTTCATGAGCAAAAATGTAAATCTAAGAAAAGTCACATAGAGAGAGAAAATGATAGTTAAAAAGTAGGGAGTGATTAATTTAAACTGGGATTTTAAAAATGGCGGATCGTGTTCAACCAACAATTTCTCATTGAGAGGTATGCATAAAATATTTATATTATATAACAGAAAAATCGGTCTCCGTGCCAATTTCTCTTTAATATCTTATATGTTGCATAGATATGGCTTTCTCTACTCACTTTTCAACAAACTATTCTATTGCTTCCTTATCTTATTATTTTTCTAAATTAATGTTGATCTAAGGAAATAAACCCTCAATTCGAGTCCACACATTTTGGTGTGGGATACAGTAGATTTTTTTTTCTCTAAGGTACATATAATAACCAGCGAAAGTATTGTAGATTCGAAACACTCTGATATCGCGCACACACACACACATTCGCACTTACAACACCCACGTAATCACACATATAGGTAATTCATATACACAATATGTCTAAATAATATTTACGCAAATATCTTATCTCTTAGCACATCTATTTCCATTATGTATGTGCCCAGGCTTGGCCAGTTTTGGCTGTTTAGAATCAAGTCCTAGCATGCCGTCCTCCGTCTGTTTGAAGCTAAAAATACTTCCGGCAATTATTTTTCCTAACATCCTCCAACTGCACGCAGTCTGCCAAAATTGCGACAGCACAATCCATGTGCTGCCGCTCTCACCTTGGTATGTGGGTCGGCGCTGTTGAAGACCTTGGAATGCGTAACGAACAAAAGTGCTGCGCGACGCTAAACCGGAAGCTTCAGAATACGATTCTGGATTCCTCCAGAAGCTTCGGCTTCTACAAGCTCCCAGATAGTTCTGTGACGCCATTTTTAGCTATAAAAGGAGGAAGAATTGCAAGCCGTTGTGTGTAGTGAGCTGTAGTGAGACGTGAATGATTGGAGTATTAGCGCGCATTAGCGTGCAGCCGTCAACTATCTGCCTGTCGAAGAGTCGAGTGATTTGTTTCTAGCAATGAATTAAAGAATTTATTTCTAACCATATGAAATGTAAACGAAGTGAGTTATAAGAAAGGTAATGAAGCAGCAATTGATGGAATGAATGGTGGGAGAAACTGGAGTACTCGAGAAACCCTCCAGACGCCCACTCGTCCACCACAAAGTCCATATGTGGTCCCCTGAATTAAACCGCCTAAGTGTTGCACGAGCGCTCAACCACTCTGCTACGCTGGCGCCATCAAATTTTCTCTCTTACTAACATTAATATAAATTTAATATTATCCAACCAAACGTATCACAAATAAAATTAAGTGTTATTCAAACCTAATTTTAACTGCTGCAGTTCTCTGCGTTCCATTCTGTACTGGGCGCAAAAGGCCACCTAATTTTTCTCAGAGGCTTCTCTATCAGGCTTGGGGTTCTTTTACATATCATAAATCTATGACACGGCACCAACGGCTATAGTTTACTTTCAAAGAAGCCATGCTAAGTATTTTTACTCCCGAAAATATCCATCGTCTTTCGCCGGTTTATAATCTCGATCTTGGGAAACAGAGGCAAGGAAGGATGTTATCCCTAGACTGCGGAGGACGACCAAACGGATCATGCATATTTCAAGATATAAGAGTGGGTGTGTAAAGTGGAGAATTGTAACTTTTGTTTCTATAGTTTCGTTTCGAAGTCGGCTTATCCTCCCCGTATTTAGGACTGACACAAGTGGATACCTAGGGGTCAGAAGCCCGTCGGGGAGCCAAAGGCACGAAACCACAGAATTTCCTGGAACGAGTGGTCGGCCCGTAGCCAGGCATGAGCGTGAGGAAGTGGATGATTTGAAAGGCAGGAAAGGTGAAGATGGAGCAATTGGTGGGGCAAACCGGAGGATCCGAAGGATACCCGACCAGACGCCGCTTCGTCCACCACAAATCCCACATACGGGCACTTTGAATCGAACCCGGGCCGCCTAGATGGGAGGCGAGCGGAATAACCACTCAACGGCGGCACCCGTTGCTTCTATAGTTTCGTTTCGTAATATCCGACCAGACGCCGCTTCGTCCACCACAAATCCCACATACAGGCACTTTGAACCGAACCCGGGCCGCCTAGATGGGAGGCGAGCGGAATAACCACTCAACGGCGGCACCCGTTGCTTCTATAGTTTCGTTTCGTAATCGGCTTATCCTCCTCATATTTGTACGAATGACACCCCTCTAGGACTCACAAGCCAATGGCTAGGGTCAGAACCCTGTCGGGGAACCTACGACACGAAACCACAGAATATAGAACCTGTTACGAGGGGTCGGCCAGTAGCCAGACGCGAGCATGAGGAAACGGATGATATGGAATGTAGGCGAAATTGATAATAGGAAAGGTGATGATGGAGCAATTGGTGCAAACCGGAGGATCCGGAGAAAACCCACCCAGACTCCGCTTCGTTCCCCACTAATCCCACATGCAGGCGCTTTGGGTCGAACCCAAGCCGCCTAGATGGGAGGCGAGCGGTCGAACCATTCAACCACGGCTTCGCCCGTTGTTTCTATGGTACCTTCATAATTTCTTCATAAGGTAGACCGAAAATTGTCCTTTGTTCCTAATAAACGTAATACAGAGCTGCTGAAGTTTGTTCACATGGTATTTACGCACGACGTCTCTCGGAGAGGAATATTCTCCACTTGTTCTTGTATGAGTCATGAAGCGATACATGCGGCAGCGCCCTTATTTACATTTTTGTTAGCTCTGGTTGAAATGTGGGTCCAGTCCAGCACAGCTGCACCAGGGAACAAAAACACTATATACCGCCTCGGCAAACTCACTATGTGCGGCTTGTTTTTATTCCCTTATTTATCTGCCACTGCAGAGCAAAGCAGAAGCAAAAAACGGTCACAGGAGCGGGTATGAAATACGTGAATCAACGATAAAGTAGTGCAAACGGAAACATGTTAATGCGCGCAGTTTTCAAAGCAATTAAATTCGTTTGAAGAGCACCTAAGTAACGGTAGTCTCCGCTTCAAATTGCTGCATGGTAAACAATATTAATTATTTATGTTGTGTACTAATGCTAGCCAAATTTGTAGGTGTTCTCGCATTATTGCATTAAATATGC
This sequence comes from Hymenopus coronatus, assembly GCA_030762935.1. Lineage (NCBI taxonomy): Eukaryota > Metazoa > Arthropoda > Insecta > Mantodea > Hymenopodidae > Hymenopus > Hymenopus coronatus. Next base: position 64,084,371 of record CM060897.1, on the reverse strand, counting down.
AAATTATTTTCTCTTTCACTCTCTCTCTCGCTGCCTGTCACTTTCTCTTTTATCGTTCTTCGTGGCCTAAGGTACATATGCTAGCTGTAGTTTCCAAGGTGTTGGGTTCAAGCCCGGCGGAGGGCGATGGGATTTTTCGGGCGTAAAAACCACAGCATGTCTTCTCTCGGAAGTAAAGCCATAGATGTATGCTACGTAAAAGAATCTCAAGCTTGAACAAGAAGCCTCTGAGTAAAATTAAGCGATTTTTCATTGCTAGCCAAATTTGTAGATCGTTAAATATGCAGATTATTTTCTCTCTTTCTCTCCCTCTATCGCTCTCACTGTATCGTCCTCCGTGGCTATGTTAACCACTAGTTCCCAAGGTCGCGAGTTCAAGCCCGGTGGAGAGTGATGAACTTTTTCAGGTGTAAATATCCTTATGCCTTCCTTCTGAACAGAAGTAAATGCGCTGTTCCGTTGTCGTAGATTTACGACACGTAAAAGAACCTCAAGCTGATAAGGAGACCTCTCAGCAAAATTAAGCGATCTTTTATGCCCAATATGCCAAGTGGTTCAACTGCCCCCTACTTGGCGTATGAAGAGTTGCAGAGCTCAACGGGGTTATTTCAAGTTAAAACCGACCAGTGGGAACTAGTGAGAGATACCATCGTTTTACTCCTCTCAATAAGCGGTCGGTCCCCATAGCCACGCTCGCTAAGGCATCTCGCTTTGGTGCTTCGTGGGCAGAGGATCGTGGGTTCGAGTCCCGCCTTGGGCATGGGTGTTATATGTTTGTGCAATGTGTATATGTTTGTGTAAAGGAACAGTAAAACCAGTAATCATACAGTAAATTTAGGGAGGGAAATGTAAATGGGGATACAGTGTCGGAGTCCAGATCAGACTCCGGTACTGTTTAAAAAAAAAATGTGCGCGACCCTCTCACCGTCTCCGCGATAAGCAAGAGATGTAAAACGAGGATCGCTGAGGCATTCTTAACTAGTTGTTTTTAACTTTGAATAGCTTTGTTGAGTTCTGCAGTTCTTTTAACGCACAAGGAATATTCTCATGCGCCAAATACGGGATAACTAGGGTAACCTGACAAAATAGGACGCTGAGAATCACAGTAGTGAAAGACGTCCATAAATAAATCTCAACTTAATTTTTAACTTTCTCTTTCTCCACACATACACACACACTCTCTCTCTCTCGCTCTAAATATTCTATTTTCTCTATATATCTCTTTATTTCCCCTACGTTTCACCGAGTCAGGAGGTGCCACCAATTCTCGTGATCGGCCTTCCTGGTACATATTTTTGTTTAGTTTGTTTTACTTTTTTTTTTTTTTTATTATTTTTTGGTGCTGCCAAGGTTCATTAAATCCCTGAATTTCCGGTCTATCATTTCCTTCTCATCATTTTCAGGGTTGAAGGACCAAGCAACAGGTTCGACGGGTTCGGCTGGATGATGGCTTGCGCACTGTTCAGTTTACTCCTGAAGTGGTCACGGTACCGCTTTTTTTGATTCCAGCTTCGAGTACTTTTGGGCTAAGGCCTCTTTGGGAAGCCCCCGAAGGCTCGGGACCCGTGGATTGAGCCCGGGAGGCGTCGAAGGCGTTCGATTTGGAACCGTTAGGGACCCAGTCCAGACTTGCACTCGTGTCATCCGTATCTGGTCGTCCTTCAGGTCTCTCCTCATCTCTCTCGATATTATTCCGGAAATATATTTTTTGAGATCCCCTGGATTTAGAAAAAGGCCCGCGCGCAGGTATGAGTGAGTTTATTTCCGTGTGTGTGTGTGTGTGTGTGTGTACACCATAACTCTACAATAAAAAGAAAATCCTCCACCTCAAACCATCTTTTACATAGAAACTTTTTCGAAATGTTTGGCTTTCTCAAAAGGTTTTTAATAATTTTTTATTAAAATGCCATTTGTTTAACATATTTTTATAACAAATAACGTTTATATATTAAATTGTATGGAAGTTGACCCTGAGGCCCTGTTTATTTTGGATGACTTTTGTATAACTGATAAACATTAAGAGATAAATAAAACGTTACAACACAAAAAATGTAGAAGTTTAATATCAAGTTTGTTATTTAAAGTAATTTTCGTTTTTCAGTTATGCTGTTCACACCACACACTCAAACACACACACTCATATAAGAACGCACACAAATACACACATTCGAAGCTTTTCAAAAAAAAAGCTTTTGTTTTCGTTTCCTGAGATCCCACAGAGATTTTCAGCGAAATCTCGAATCGAATCGATTTTGTGTGGAATAGAATATTTTATGTACTTAATTCAGTTTGCACTTATCCATAGCCCTCGTAATTTTCACGTGCCACATTTTCATTTGTTAGAAATTCTTTTCAAAGATATATCGAAGGTTATTCGTTACAACCCAGCCATTTTAGTTAAGTGCGCAAATATTTGTGTTTGAGTAGCCCATCCTGTAGTTATGTTTGTTCGTCTGTGTACCTAAGGCCATTGTTTGTACAAAATGCCTTCATAAAGGTGAACTGGAGTAGGAGGGGTAAACAGTTCCGCAACCATTAATACGAAATGAACCATGAAATTGTTGGATCCACCTCAAACATTTGCCTAGGCGTTTATATAGCCAAGTTTAAGACTGAATGTTCATTTTATTCTGAATTTTAAATCCGTTAATTACATTAATTGCAGGATTATAAAAATGTAATGTTTCCTGATTTATTTTCTAGCAATTATTACATACATTATGAGAAAAAAAAAAACTATATTCTAGCTCCGCCCCGGAGTAATATAATACAGTGTCTTCTTAGCGCGGTGGTAGCACGGCTGCTTACTAAACGAGAGGCCCGGGTGTTCGATCCCCGGGTATTTTCTCCCGCTGGGAGACCTGGTCCGGGGTGCACTCAGCCTCGTGAAGTCCCTAGGGGCCAATTGAGGAGCAACTTAAGGAAAAAGAAGCAACTTCATGCGCAGACCCCTTCAACCGACCGGAAGGGACTCCAGGCGCTAATCACGTACCAACCTCGAGTGATGCACCCCTTCCATGACGCCTGTAATGGACAGAGATGGGTGACGCAGTGGTTGGGCGCTAAGTTTTGGACTGTTGAGTCATGGTGTTTTATTATTTGCCAATAAAGAAAGACATTAGTATGTGTAGTGATAAACACAATATAAAATAACATTTATCTTAAATTATATAAAACATTTGCTATACAAATTCTTAAACACACAATTTAATAAAATAATGATAACACTTAATTAAACTATAAATGGAATATGCATAAAAAATACTGTACAAAACACTTCCTAATAAAGCGCTTGATTGTGTTTTTGAATTTAAAGCTGTTACAATGCTGCAAAATTGGATATGTTTTACCAGTCTGTTTGCTACTTTGGTTGGAATCTCCTGTTGCAAAAAATGTGGCTTCAAACAAATGCATTTATTCAGATCGTTTACTTTGTAAAGGGAATTAATTATTGGTCTTGAGCATGTATTTTAAGGTAAACATTATAATAAATTTGCTTTATATACAGTACGTTGAATTCGAAGAACAGAGGCTCTTTTGGGTAATCAATAGTTTTGTTTTTGGACTATTTTAACTAATCTTCTTTGTACTAATATTATTATTGATTATTATTATTATTATTATTATTAATATTTGGCGGAGCCGTGGTTGAATGGTTAGACCGCTCGCCTCCCATCTAGGCGGCCCGAGTTCGATCCCAAGCGCCCATATGTGGGATTCGTGATGGACGTTGGCTTTCTCCGAGTCCTCCGGTTTCCCCGGCACTCATTACACCAATTGCTCCAGCATCACCTTTCCCCTACATTTCATTTAATCCACTTCTCATGTTCATGTCTGGCTACGGTCCGACCCCTCGTAACAGGTTCTCCATTCTATGGTTTCGTGCCGTTGGCTCCCCGATAGACTCCTGACGCCTAGGCATCCGCTTGTAAGTCCTACGGGGGTGTCAGTCCAACAAATACGGGGAAGGTAAGTCGATTATGAAACGAAACGAGTTATTAATATTCGGTGCTTAATTCAGATCTGTGGCTGGAAATTTACAATCACTATCTATCAGCTACCATTAGTGGTTGGAGAAGTCATAGGATTTCCACCCAAGAATTATATAAAGAAATGTCACCAGAAATACACGTTCACATCTCTTCCTCTTTTCTCTATCGTTACTTTTATATTGCGTCTATCAACTACTCTTGTAAAACGTTAATTTAAAGTTATTTTGGTGAAATTTGGCTTCATTATCTATTTCATTTACAATTTTTTGTACAAAGGGAATATTGGTAATGAAATGCTAAAAGTTGGGCGCTATCTGCAGGCCTTGAAATTGCATACTCTTTCCATTACATGTAGGTAAACATTTAAATAGGGGCAGGACTTATTATAACAATATTATTGAAAAATTAAAAGCAATAATAACAGATATATGGGAAAAATCTAATTTTACATGAAAGTCATTTCAAATAAATTATGTATTTTATATATATATATATATATATATCAGCATTTTGTGCGCATCAAATTTTTGTCTGCCCCTTATGGTGCCCCTACTATACAAAATTCCTTCTGAATAAAGGGGATATCAACGCTATTCTAAGAAAATTTTCGTTACAGATTTTCTTTTTCATGCCTTTCTTAAATAAGTAATGTTTTAATAAAACTCATTGATAACTTTTGAGGACTCCAAAATGTGTTAATTGTACTTTAGGATGGGGAGGATTTTCTTGAAAATGTTCATTCCGTATTTTTGAAAAATATTCAGGTTAAGTATAAAGTTTATTACGAAAATTTATCTCGTGTTTCGTTTTTTAATTCACTTATGAAGTTTTCGATAACAGTGTTATTTTAATTCAGTGTCTGTATTTGCAGTGAAATCTCAATATTTAATTTACACGTGGTTTACAAGACTGATCCTTAGTTATTAAAGAAAAAATCATGTTACATTCACAGGACTTTCTTCACTCTGTATCGTTTATTAATAGGTGTGCATACTATTCTTACGGAACGATATTTGTCTTTTCCATACAAGCCGTGTGTATGATAAGTGTTTGAAAGGTTAAAAAATGCAATGAAACAGACGATTTGAACCACGGCTCACCCAATCTCAAACTTATCAACATTTCGACATAACATTAAATTTCAGAAGTGACTCGCATTTTTCCCAAGCAAATCTCAAATTATTTTCTAATGAAATACCCCAATGGGGACTAACAATGTCGCAAATAGTTTAAGGCTTGACTTTATAGTTTAGCTAACTATTAGGTCATTCATAGAAATAAACTCAGTATCATTCAGCTGAAAATAATAAGTTTCCTTTTTCTTAAGAAGTAACAAGTAGAAAGAAAGTCGTTACACTTAATTTAAACCACCCACAGATCTCATTTTGAATCTATTCTATATTTTAATTCTCCCTATGACCAGTTTCTGCTGTGATATTTAGGATTTTTCCAGAACATAAAGCACACACGCAGGCAATGTTGCAGCGGCAAACAGCAACTAGGAACGGGGTTGGCGCTGTTGCTTTCAAAACTAGAAGTAAGTCAGAGTTTAACTCGCTTCCTTTCACTTGTGTTTTATTAAAAGCCGTGTGAACAACATAAAGGCTTGTCCATTACCTCCCAGAACAGGTATGCTGTTTTATTTAGTCCGTGAGCCGGTTGTTACATTGCCCTGCCTTAACTTAGCACTTTTGTCCATTGTTTCCATACACATTACGTCTACAAAACGGTGTTAGGGAAAATGATTAATTATTTGAAAAAGCCTGTATTATGTTACAAGTTCCTATCGAAATAGTAGCTAAGAAATAGTACAGGTAAAAAACTATGTTCTTCATATAGTCGCGTGCAATAAACCATCTAAATTTGAAAAACATTTTTGTTTTCGAAAACAGCTGATCACAGGACAATACGTTAGTATACTCTGTTTAATACCTCTGTGAAGTACATACTAGGAGGAATTTCATTGTTTCCATTTCGCCCTGTATAATTACGCTTGGTGGTTTCCTACCACGCTGCCTGTAAAATGTCATATCAAGTATACTATAAGCTGCTGATATGTATAGCTCCTAAGATACCCTTAGGTTACAGTACTGAAGCAAGTAATGCGAAAATTGTCGCATCACTGCAGAAATATCGTGTGCTTTGATGTCACATTTCATGAAGACCTTGGGCATTTTTCTGTCCGTATCTCCCTGTCGTTTAAATGTTGATTTTACAAAGCACAAATGTCAGTATTAAAAAAACGCTCATTCGTTCTTTACTTCATTCACTTATCCCAAATGCTTAATAATTAATATCTTTAGTTTTTATACTATACTGTATTTCTCTACCGCATACATTGCACATTCACTAAAAAAACTCTGTATCCAGATTTCACATAAATACACATTTAGTGGTGATTGGAAATAACTGAATAACATGGAGCATAAATACCTGATAGCCTTTAAACCAATCGAAACATTATGCTGAGTCAAATGACTATTGTAGTTATGTTGCAATTCGCACAAAATACGGAGCTTTAGATGAAATGGTTCTCGGATGACTTGATATAATTTTTACTTTCTTTTCTTTGAACATAGTGTGTAGGTAGAGAAGGTATTACATTAACTCAAAAATTCAATACGAGATTCTAGGGTTAACAAAATAAAACACGTTAGAAAAAGATCCGCGTGCGCCGTGTTTGTGTGTCTGCTAGCACGATAACTCGAGAACGAAAAGTCGGTTACACACCAAACTTGACATTTAAGTTCAGAATCTGCTAAGGATGCGAAACGAAGATATTTAGGAAAATCCCCCGCCCCAAACTAACCTTTACATGTCTTTTTTATTTTCATTTTCTCTTAATTAAATACTGAATACTAAAGATGTTTACATAATAAATCAAATGTATATATTTTTTTTCCATTTATATAGTCCCCTTTAACATCTAAGATTATATCGGGGGCTTTGCACTTGAAACAACTCGTTGTCTGTAGGTTCTTTTACGTTTGGTTTTAATCATTTTATTTTCCTCAAACAAACACACACACACACACACATATTCACTCTCACATACATACTTCCAGACTCTGTAGGGGATAGGGAATAATTCTGGCTAAAGAATCGAACCCGGGACCTCCGTGAGAAGTCAGTTTGCTGACCACTCGACCACGGAGGCAGACCGACTGTATATTTTGTTTTTGGTAATAACCTATAAAGAACTCAACATTCTGAATGATTTGTGCATAACTAACGGATCGTAAAAGATAGAAAAAAAATCCTACTACTCAAAAATGTAGATCTAGTTAAAGCACACAATTGTGTCTTATACATTTTTGTGAAGCTAATCGTTTCCGAGGTATTCCTTGATATTGGTTTCAATTTTAAAATATTTGATTTTTGTCAAAGGGCATTTGTCATTCGTGTTTCTTTTGCTTTACTCCTGGCCATGCAAAGGGAATCGAATTTCAATCGCATAGCAACCAGATTTTAAAAGGTTTGATTATCGTTTTAGCCTAGTGTATGCCCTTATTTCCGTTCTTCTTACAAGAGAATTTTTGCTAATGTTTATTTCGATTAGTATGGATATAAAAGAATAATCTTTGCAAGAATAATTTATGAAACACATACATGAATTCATATGAATGGAACATTTCAAATTTTTACTATTACGTACTTATAGAAAAAAGAGAAAAATTTGGCCTACATCCGTAAATTCGATACCGAGGTTTCACCGGAAATACACTTTTTGAGAGACTCTGAATTAAACATAAAAAATTAGAGAAAAGTCGGCGTGTGTCTGAGTGTCTGTCCATATGTCTCTGTGTGAACGGTGTGACTCAAAAACGAAAAATCCGTTAAATACCGAAATTTGCTATTTAGGTTAGTATTTAGGATTTTCAATAAGATCTCCCCAGCTTTAATTACCCGTAACATAGAAGCCGTTTTCAAATGTTATATGTTCTCAAAAATAGTTCTAACAATACTTATTAAAATACCATATTTTAGAGTTATTCACATGACGAATAAAATGTACAGCTTGAATTTTTTGGGGAACAGTCTCTTTATTGGGAAGGAATTTTTATAAGCTTGTATCAATGATAAATGTTAAGCGATAGATGAAAACGTACACAAAAAATGTATAACTTTTTAAAACACATAATTTATTTAAATAGCCTTTGTTGCGCCGTAAGCCATTTTCGACATATCCGTTGTTAACGTTCGAATTGTACAATACTTTATTCTTTCAAAATCAATTATGTTTGCAATTGTATGGAAAGAATATGGCATTTTAAGTCCAGTATAAATAGCGGCATGGCTAACCACTCGCCTTCCACCTACGTGGCCCGAGTTCGATCCCAAGAGCCCGCATTTGGAATTGTGGTGGACGAAGTCGGGTCGAGGCGGGTTTTCTCCGGGGCCTCCGCTTTCCCTCGCCACTTATTTCACCAATTGCTCTATCATCACCTTTCCTATCATACATTTCGACTGCATGTCATATCATCCATTTCCTCATGCTCATGTCTGGCAATATTTAATCTCCAAGTTCTCCAAGTTCTTCAATCTTTGGTTATGTGCCGTTGACTCCCTGACAGGCTTCTTATCCCTAGGTATCCGCTTGTAAGTCCTACGGGAAAGGTAGGCCGGCTACAAAACGAAATGAATAAATACCGCCCAGTTCTTAAACATTTGATTATCTCTAAGTAACATTAGCATTTGTTGTTCTTAGATTATATTCACAATTATTTACAACATCATATCCTTTTACTTAACCTAGTTTATATTATCGTAATGTACATAAGTTTGTGTGCCGCTTAGGCACTATATCCTGGTTCTTAGTGAGATTAGTAGCCCCTTGGTTTTTGCTATTTATCCGAATCTCTATGTATCTTCTCCTGCGCTCTCTCTTTCTTTTTTATCCACTTTTCTTTTATCTTTCGCCTCAAGTCTTCTATTTCCTTGACATTCAAGATGTACATTGCCACCATCTCTCCATAGGCCACACCGTGGGATTTGCGGTGGACAAAGCGGCGCAGGGGCGGTTTGTCTCCGGATTCTCGGTTCCCCCCGCCATCGCATTCCACCGGTGCTCCATCTTCATTTCATGTAGTAAATGCGGTGCCGTTTATAGTAAAAGCGGGCGTTAAACACTATTAAAAAGTAGCATCTCTCCTGGCATAGTATTCCCTATGTGTTCCCTAATTTCTTTCTTTCAATTTCTTTCCTCTTTAAATTCTGTTAAATACTATCTTTCTCCCCGCTTTAAATACAACGTTCTAGTTCATCCCTTATCCCTTGCAAAAGTACTCCTGTTCTCACCCAAGCTAATCCTTCCCTATTTGTAACTAATTCAAAATGTGTACTGTAGCTATTTTTGTAAAATTTTGTCTTGTTTAAGGTGAAGAAAAGAGGCATATAAATTTTGGTGAGAATAATTTATATACACACTAATAAATGATAACGCTAGAACAGGTTACATATGTGAATATATATATATATATTTTTAAAAGTCTATGTTTTGTATACGTAAAAATTTAATTTTGAATGGGACCTTATACCAGACATATTTTTAATATGATGCAACAAATGGATTAACTTCTGAATATAACACATCATATTTTTTTACAATCAATCACAATTTCGAGACAATTGGCTTGTAGCATTGGAAGAGGTGAACTTAAATAAGAAATTTGTTTTTCAGTCTATATTATTATTATTATTATTATTACTCTTATTATATTGTTTATGAATATCCTTTTCTCATGAGTTGGGATCCCCACTACGCGTATTTCCGCTGAACTTTCGATTGAATTTCCGGTTAGAATACAATACTTAGTTTACCTACCATATGTATACGGGAGAGAAAGTAATTTCTGGAACTTTTGGGCAGAAATATGAATGAACAGTTTGAAACTCGAGACTTCCTTTAATCAACTAAAGAGTTAAAAAGAAACCACTTACTTGGGGTGAAAACTGAATTACAGCAGAATATGAAACTAATAATTTTATAAACAGAAGGTTGTCAATATTTATGCTCTTGAAAATAATCCTTTTGAAAGTTCTGTGTCTTCTCACAATTTTAAAAACATCAGAGAGAAAAATGAATTATTTCTAGGGAGTGCTACTAGGGGTTTAATAAACATGGATCTTTACTTTGGAAGCCATTGGAAGGTATGTTTAAATTCTGTAAGTAGTTAATAAAAGATAAGCTATTCATCTCTCAAGGCTATAATCTGGCGTTTATAAGACAGAAGACGCAAATTTGTTATCAAAAGATATTGTATATATAAGAGAACAAATTATATTCCCCAAATGTTAGTTGTAATGTCTTGCAAATGTGACGATGTTTGATCAAATTACCTGGAGAGAGCTTCAAGCCGTAGAATTTCATTGTAAGTTATGTTTTGTGTGAAAAATTAGTCAATAAGAAGTATTTTAGTCTCCATAATTAAACAGCTACTAATCTTCTTTCCAAATGTATCAAGAGAATTTTATGGTACTACATTTTCAATTTAAGCATAGGAAAACTAATGTATGATAGAAGTTTCGTTCTATAATTGAAAGAAAAGCTGTCTAAGCTTACCTCAGGATTTTTGTTTTAAAGAAACATATAAAAGAATTGATCGCACGAAATTATGCCATATATATTTTAATGGATAAATTGAAGGCACCATATAAAAATAAAAGGATAAAATGGTAACAGGAAAGTCTATTCTAGAAGAATCCAGGACAAAGATTTCTGTCCATTACCCATATTATTACCCATATTATTTGAGTTATATTTGAACACATGAATAGAGCAATTTAAGGGTGGAGAAGAACCAGTAAGAGACTTAGAATAAATTAAGTACAATTTGAAACCATTTGTTTGCCGATGCTCAAATTTTACCTGCAGAAAATGAAGAAAATTTGTAAAAATCATTATTATTATCACTATCCTCACTTTCAGTAAGCCTTAAAGCCTATTGCGAATCAGAAAGAATTGATCCATCAAGTTCTAGGACAGCCACCATCTATATGACCTTGTGGTGTGTAATTTAAAATGTTTACTTATTCTATTATCATGCATTTGTAATCAGTGCTCATGCCACTTACTTTTAATTGAAGTTAAATATAATTAATATAATCTTTCTTAAAACCTTCATTTGTTCCTTCTGTCAGATCTATTTAATGCCCAATTTTCAGAAACATACATCAACATTTGTATAGCCAATGATAAAATATGACAAGAAGTAATATTCAAGTTGAATGAAATGATAAAAGGATACAACATGTAAATTTTAAGTGAAATCTGATATGTTACATTCACAAGACTTTCTCTATATATCTGCAACAAATTATTATTAAAAAACGTATGCTTCTATTTATTTCATACTAATTGAGAAAAACCTAGCAGAAACTTGCTTCCATTCAAGTAGAAGGGAAATAAGTGAATAGCATAGGCTAAAGTATTAGTCAAAAACTGGTCGCTATGTGACTGAAGTTCCTTTGTTTCTATGGACAGGAGTAGACAAATTCCCATATGAGAAAAGTATAAGTTTTTCAAAGTTGAAACCAATAACAAGGAATATCTCAAAAACGACCCACTCCACGAAAAAAATGTATATAGTATAAATTGTGTGTTTTAAGAATCTCTATATTTTCTGTTACGTAAGTTTTTGTCTATTTCTTACAAAATTTATACAAAATTCCGTAAAATTCATCCAGAATAAAATAGTCTTCAGAGGCTATTCCCAGAAAATTCAAGATATACATTTTATTTGTCAGGTAAATATCTTTAATGCACGATATTTTAATAAAAATCGTAAGAGCCATTTTTGAGAACATCAAATTGTCGAAAATTTTTCCATGTAAAGGGTAGTTGGGGATGGGGGGGATTTTCTTGAATATTTTCGTGCCGCATCCTAGGAAGATACTGAACTTAAATACAAAGTTTGGTATTTAATGGACTTTTTGTTTTTGAGGTATGCTGTTCACAGACTCACGCGGACCTTTTTCTGAAATTGCCTTATTTGGATTCAGGGGGTCCTAAAACAGTGTTTTCGGTGAAATCTCGGTATTGAATTTTTGGGTGGAATACAATACTTTCTCTATACACTATATATGTAGTACGTGTAGAGAAAGTAAAAATTAAGGAATTGCCAAACGGAGAAACGAGCAATTCAAAGTGAAAATAATAAAACAAGTGAGTGATATTCAGATATCTAGGATCCAAAATATCAATTTTATAACTGAACGGAAAGCGGTTATTGAGGAAAATATTAAAAAAAAATGTAATAGACTTAACGAGTGCATAAATGTGGCAATAAATATTAGGAATAAAATAAAACTAAGAATCCATAATACAGTAGCCAGTATTGAAATATGTATGTGATACACGAGTAATTGGAAAACATGAGAACTGTAAGGTGCACAAATGAGATTTTTAAAGTCAATATTGGGTGTAACAAGAGCAGATCGGCTTAGAAATGTTGATAAAAGGAAAGGATTGGGATAACAATGTGTGACAGAGGAAATACAGCAATATCAGTGACAGCGGAAGGATTCAAGGCGAGATTTCCTAGGCAAGCATTACTGCGTCACGTTTCACAATATTCCCGCTCGAATCAAAAGTCATATCCCTACACTCTTACATCATAAATAACTATTAAAAGTTCTCTCGATTTTCATTTGTTTCTCGTTACTGCGTGGAAATAGGATGGTTTGATGGCTACTATAAAGCTTTAATATCTTAAACATTTGATTATCCATATTCCTTTGTATCTATAACGAAAGGTATTATGTAGCTATTTCAGAAACGATTTATTTGATTTAAAACGAATCTGATAGAAAAGCAAGCATTCATAAATATAGTTTGCATAGCCACTAATCAACGATAAGCCCTAGAGCATTATTCTGATTGTAACCGATCAATATTGCTTTGTTTATCACCCCTTTATTTTGAATCATTACTTTTGAAACACTCTATAAAATGTGAAAACTCAGATAGTTATATTTAACAATCGATTTATTTAAAAATCCAGCTCCTGGTAAGTTCTTTTTAAAAGAAGCAATTGAAATAAAACACTGAATACTTCCAATATGTCTGCACTTGCACCCGATTTAGAATGCATTGTATCTATAGCCATGTTTGTTTCAAATAATCGCGAAACTCATGTTAAGTTACATGAGTTTATGCTTTTTCCAATGTAAATAAAATAATTCATTCTCGCCAAATATATGCGCTAGTCCCCAACAGTTAACCGAATGAACAGCTGTTCATTCGCACGGCCTCTATAGAATAATCATTTCTCTGGATAAACGAAGAAGAGCCATTTGCTGTTTAGTGGTTACATATCTCCCCAGCGGAATAAGACTTAAAGTGTATCCTTTGTTAGTTCTTCTTTTCATAATTATTTTAAATTTTCCGTGGTCATTGATTACTAGGTTTCATAAAATTGTGTTTTAGGAAATATTAAATCATAATATGTTAGAATGAATAAAAGTTTAGGTTTTACTTCCAATATATTATCATTTTAGATTAATATATACCTTCTCTACCACGTATAAACAGTGTACATAATAGGGAGGGTAGGTATTGTATGCCTTTCAAAAATTCGATACCCTTGAATGAAAACAAAAAACAAAACAAAAAATGGAATTTCAGACAGTAATCTGGGCGCGTATATGTGTCTGTGAGTCTGTGAACGCGATAACTTAAGAAGCTAAACTTGGTATTTAAGTTCAGAATTTTCTAAGAATTTGACACGAAGATTTTGAGGATTTACCCACCATCCCAAACTGCCCATTACATGGAAAACATTTCGAAAATTCTGATTTTATCAAAAGTGCCTCTAACGACTTTGATTAAAACACTGTACATAAAAGATATTTACATGGCAAATAAAAGATATATCTTAAATGTTCTGGAAATAGCTCTGAAGACCTCTTCGTTCTGATTGACTTTTACATACCTGGTAAACTGTAAGAGAGACAAATACAATACAAAAATATAGATCTCGTTTAAACACACTATTTATGTCATATACATTTTTTCGTGGAGTTGACTATTTCCGAGATATTCCTTTTCAATTGTTTCAGTTTTAAAATACTTAAACTGTTTTCATACGGGAATTTGTCAACTCCTGGCCATGCGAAGAAACGAATTTCAATGACATTGCAACCAAGAATTCTCTTCTACTTACTTACAAGTAAGTAAATAAAGATACAATTTTTGCTAATTTTGCTAATTAGATAAAAGAGTAATCTTTTGCAAGGAAAGTTTGTTTGTGTAACAGCTGTATCATGTGAATGGAACAATCAGATTTTTGTCTTCTATATTTTTGTTTAGAAATATTTTGTAACAAAAATTGGTAAGAGAATTATTAATATTAATATTAGTAGGTTTAACCTTACTTATTTTTGTGATGGACTGCTAATGATTTTATTAACTAAATTACTAATTTATCTAAAGAACAACAATCATCAGGTGCAGTATGTAAATTCATTAACTTCTTCAAGGTATTTATTGTTCTAATTATTATAGACAGCATAGCTATAACCACAATCTTATTAATATATGTTATCATACTGTATTTTTTTTCCGATTTGTTAAATTCGTGTAATTCTTTTTGAAAGTTATCTTCGGTATCACTATAATCACTTCATCATTTCTAAGTAAAAGCATATGGTTATATATGATAATTTTATGTTTGAAATGTTTAAGTTTCGTAATCTTTGCTAGGTGAGTTCATCTACAAATATTCAAAAGTAGCCGTGACATACTGAAACCTCATCAAGTTATAAAATTTAATAAATTGTTTACTGTTTTAAAATCAGCAAATTCAGAGAAAAGAGCACAGATATCTTTTACTATAGTTCTGAGAAGACTTTAAAAGCAAACTTACTTTCTTGCTAATCAAACAAATATTTTGGAATTATCCATCAATTTCATGTATCTTCACGTCATTGTATGTTTCTCTTGTTAGTAGATAACAGACAAAAGCATAGAACATTTAGTTGAGAAACAAAGCCAAAACTTTAGACAGAAAATTTTAGTTCTGAACTGTTTTGTTATGAAACAAGGTTTATAGCGGTTTCCGTAAATATCATATGTATAATGAAAATGCTAAAAATATTTTTTCGTATTTGGAAAGCTTGTTTAATTCAGAAAAATAAAAATAAAAATATTTAGTTTTTTGGTTTCTCATTATAATACATTTCTAATACCCTCAGGAACTGCGTAAATATTAGAAATTAATAAAACATTTATCTGTTACCTAAGTAATAACTAAAAAGTAATGAAATAGTAAGCCATAAAATGTGCACAATTGTATGCATCGGAAAAAAAATCTGCTGTGTTCATTCACATGACTTTTTCTGCATCTCTGCAACAAATCGTTGTTAAAAAGCTTTATCTTCTATCTACATCGTGCTAAGCGAATAAACACTAGCAAAAATTGTCCTTATTGCTTGATTCCTTGTAAGCAGAAGATAAATACAGGACATCACTTAGTTAAAGCAGTAGTCAAATATATTAAAAGCTGGTTGCCATGGTTGAAATCCGCTTCTTTGCGTAGCCTGGAGTTGACAAATTTCCGTATACTAACAGTTTTTATATATTTTAAAACTAAAACCAATAAATAACAAGGAATATCTCAGAAATGCTAAACTACACGAAAAAATGTATATGACAAAAATTGTGTGTATTAATAAGATCTAAATTTTTTGTGCAGTAAGGTTTTGTCTCTCTCTTATGGTTGACCAGTTACGCAAAATTCAGCAAAAGTCATCCAGAATAAAGATAACTTCAGAGGCTGCTCACAGAAAAGTCAATATATACATTTTATTTACCACGTAAATATCTTTAACATAGGGCATTTTAATCAAAATCGTTATAACGATTTCTGAGAAAATCAAAACTTTCGCATTTTTTCCATTAAAGGGTAGTTTGGGTGGAGGGACTTTCTCAAAATCTTCTTTTCGCAGTTTGGTATTTTACCGACTTTTCGTTTCTCAGTTATCGTGTTCATAGATACCCGACACACGGACACACACATGACCTCTTTCTAATAAAGTTTTTTTTTTTTTTTTTTTTTTTTTTTTTTGTACAGGGGACCCTAAAACGTATATTGCCAGCAAAATATCGGTATCGAACGTTTAGGTGGAATACAAAAGCTTCTCTATACAGCATGCATATAGTATGCGTAGAGAAAATAAAAGTACACATATTTACATATAATCTAAGAGTAAGTTGAAATATTGCACTATGTTAAATGCTATTGACTACATAAGATAAATCAGAAAAGTCTGATATAGAATACTTTGTAGTTGATATTTTAGAAAAGGAATTAGACTGCACCATGCTCCCATATATCACGCCTCTGATCGTAATGTATAAGCCACAAACCTCATCGAGATACGATATTTACGAGGAAAAGTCATCCAAAATGAACAAGTTTTCAAGATATGCACTTTATTTTTATGTAAATATATTTTATGTACGGTAATTTAGTCAAAGTAATTAGAGCCAGTTTTGAGAAAACCAAAATTTTCAAAAATTTTCCCGTGTAAAGGGTAGGAATTTTCTTGAAAAATCCTTGTGTTGCATCCTTGGAAGATGCTAAACTAAATTATCAATTTTAGTATTTAACATTTTATTTTTGAGCTGTTCACAGAAACATACACCGAACGTTTTTAAAACTTCTCTTTTTGGACACAGAAGACCCTAAAAGGGATTTCAGTGAAGTGTCGGTATCGAATTGTTACACGTTATTCGCTTAGACCTAGGGACCGTATACCGGGTGCTTCACTAATGATTCTTCAAATTTTACATCTGTAAAATCTCTTCAAATGAATAATAATTCTACGATATTCTGTTCCTTTTCCTCTAACCGTTGAAGCCGATTTTCAATAGTAGAAGCCATAATAATTTTTACTTTCTCTACATGTACATAGTGTATAGAGAAGGGTTGCATTCCCCAAAAATGCGATGCTGAGATTTCACTGGAAATATACGTTTTAGGGTCCCCTGTATATAAAAAAAAAGTATTTTCAGAAAAAGGTACATGTATGTGTCCGTTTGCCCGTGAACACGATAAATCAAAAACGAAAAGTCAGTATAATACCAAACTTGGTATTTAAGTTTAGTATTTTCCAGGTTTGCTTTACGAAGAGTTTTAGATGAATCCCCACTCCCCAAACTACCCTTTATATGAAAAAAAAATCAAAATTGTTATTCTCTTAAAAATGGCTTTAACGATTTTGATTAAAATACCGAATAATAAGTATATTTATATGGAAAATAAAATTTATATCTTCAATTTTCTGAGAATAGCCTCTAAAGACCTCTTTATTCTGAATGAATTTTGGGTAAGTGGTAAACCGTAAGAGATAGGCAAAAACTTACTACACAAAAAAAAAATGTAGATCATGTTAAAGCACACGATTTATGTCATATACGCTTTTTTTCGTATAATTGACCATATCTGAAATAATCCTTGTCATTTGTTTCAGATGTAAAATACTTAAAACTTTTTTCACACGGAAAGTTTTAAACTCCCGACCCTGCATAGAAACGGATTTCAACCACATGGCAACCAGATTTTAAGAAATTTGACATTGTTTTAGCATACTGTATTCCTTTACTTTCCTTCTACTTATAAGGAAGCAGGTAATTAGATAATTTCTATTAATATTTATCCTGATTATCATAAAGTAGATAGAAGAAAAAGCTTTTAAAAACAATTTATTATAGCGATGTAGAGAAAGCCATGTAAATGTAAAACATCAGATTTTTTTAATATAAATTGTAACTTGAACTTGTACCAGATTATAAGCAGGTGAAATGAGACGAAGGGAAAATGCGCACAAAGCTGCCAAGGCGCACCACAAATGATATTAAGCGTGAAGTTTGCATGGGTGGAAATATTACTAAAGTAATATGCAAATGCATATTAAAAAAACTAGTATTTTATAAAAAAAAAAAAAGTCTTGTTACTTAATCCAGTTATATGTGTTAAAATGTAACATAAAGAAAACGTGAAATTTAAGGATATTTTAGGAGAGAGACAGCGCCGTGGCCGAGCGATTAAAACGTTCGCCTTCCTCCTAGGCGGCCCGGGTTCTATTCCAAACGCCCGCATGTGGGATTTGTGGTGGACGAAGCGGCGTCTGGGCGGGTTTTCTCTGGGTCCTTCGGTTTTCCCCGCCACTCATTCCATAAATTGCTCCATCATCACCTTTCCTATCATCCATACCCTTGCATTTCATGCCTGCTTTGGGCTAACCACTCGTTCCAGATTCTCCATTCTATGGTTTCGGTTTTCTGACCCCTAGGCATCCGCTTGAAAGTCCTAGGGAGTATCAGCCCTAATAAGGGGAGGGTAGGCCGACTGTGAAAAATTTAAGGAGGGAACATTGTTGATGCCCCAGAGCATCATGGGACATGTACAAGAACGGTAAGGACGATCTCCGATGTGATGTTGGGACAATTAGTAATTTGCGATGTAAAGGCATAGGAAGACATTAGCTTCAACGTGGATTATTAACGTATTTAAATTCGTGCAATTATTACTGATTTACATTTTGAAATTGGATATCAATTTATTACAAACAAAACCACATACAGGTATTTGGCTATATAATAAATGTATTATTATTCACTAACGATTTTTCTTACTAACATATTAAACCTCCATACACTTTGTAGACCTACATTGTCAAAATTAATACAACGGCTGCGTAAAGGGAAGACTATTCACAACGCAAACGTAGACGTAACGCAAGAGTTTGGCTCTGATTTCTAGATCTGTAAATTATATACGGAAATCCTTCGAGCGTACCGCAAGTTTCAAATTCAATAACATAACCAATAATTTCCATATCAATAAAAATATGTTAAACAAAGTAAACAACAAAGTAAAAATGTCTGGTGTGGCATGATCAAATAAAGAGAACCATAATTGTGCAGAAGATGGCGCCAATTCTTGCATCACGATCAAGTGCTGTTCAGAACTTAGCAATGTATGGAGAAATAATAAAAAATCTTCCTCTATGTACAAAATGCAGGCGTAAAGTTTAGAGCTTGCAAATGTTTGGATTATCTAGCGCGTTACTAAAGTCTATGTGAATGCTTCCACTAATTAACATGGGTGTAAAGACTTCCAGCTGCGTTTACTTTCCGTGTGAACACAGCTCAGAGAATTGTCAGAGCGTACATCTGGCTAAGATTTTAAAAGATCTAATGTGTTCCACTCACATGACATTCCCTACATCTCGGAAACAAATTATTGTTAAAAAGCGAATTCTTCTATCTTCTTCATGATAATCAAGATAAACATTAGCAGAACATTTTTTATTTTCTTTCCTGTAAGTAAACGGTGAAAAAGGAATACACTAGGCTACAGTGATAGTCAACTTTTTTAAAAGCTGGTTGCCACGTGGATGAAACCCGTTTCTTTGCATATGTAAAAATTATTTTAAAACTGAAACCGATATCAAAATATCTTAAAAATGTAAACTCCAATAAAAATGTATATTGCATAAGTTGTGTGTTTCAACGAGATCTACATTTTGTGTAATAAGTGTAGTAAGTTACGGTTTACCAGCTATGCAAAATTTAGCAAACTTCATCCAGAATAAAGAGGTCTTCAGAGGCTATGCCCAGAAAATTCAGGATATTCGCTTTATTTGCCATGTAAATATCTTTAAAATATGTTTTTATTAGCATCGTTAGAGTCATTTTTGAGAAAACCAAACTATCGAAATTTCTTACAGAGAGTTTAGGATGCGGGGATTTTCTTCAAAATCTTCGTGTGGCATCCTTGTAAAGTACTAAATTGAAATTCTAAAAGAGGTAGCATTTCAAAGGACGACGAATTAAAAATTATCGTTTGTGAAAAATGTAAGTATTATAAAATTGAAACCAATAACAAAGAATATTTCGGAAATTGTTTACTCTATAAAAAATGTACATGACATGAAATGAGTGTTTTAAGGAGACGTACTGTTTTTTATCCCTTGTGTATTATTTTTTGTTTTGCAGTTTACGAGTTATAGAAAAGTCATCCAAAAAGAACAAGTTTTCAAGATATGCACTTTATTGTTATGTAAATATATTCTATGCACGGTAATTTAGTCAAAGTAATTAGAGCCAGTTTTGAGAAAACCAAACTTTTCAAAAATTTTCCCGTGTAAAGGGTAGGAATTTTCTTGAAAAATCGTTGTGTTGGATCCTTGGAAGATGCTAAACTAAATTATCAATTTTAGTATTTAACATTTTATTTTTGAGCTGTTCACAGAAACATACACCGAACGTTTTTAAAACTTCTCTTTTTGGACACAGAAGGCCCTAAAAGGGATTTCAGTGAAGTGTCGGTATCGAATTTTTTGTTCAAATGGAATACCTGCTCTACACACTAATCGCAAAATGGCGTGTTATTTATGGACGCTCTTTAACTGCTGTGGTTCTCAGCGTCCCATTCTATATTGGGTTTGAAAGAGCGTTTAATTTTGCTCAGAGGCCTCTCTATCAGGCTTGAGGTTCTTTTACGTGCCGTAAATCTACGACACGGGACCAACGGCTTTACTTCCCTTCCGAAGGAAGCCATGCTAAGGATTTTTACACCCGAAAAAGTCCACGGAGGGCGACACTAATCGCGTAGAAGTAAATAGAAGAATAAGCTTTCTAACAACAATTTGTTAAAGAGATGTAGAGAAAGTCGTGTGAACGGAGCTCATTAGATTTTTATGAAACTATATGACAGACATGCGATAAAATGCCCATTCTTTAGCTTTTAACCGCTGTAACAATGTGTTTATAATGTTCTGTCTTCATAAACATTATTGTTTGCATTTCCTTATCTTGAGTCTTTGAGAGAATCGTTGTTCTGGACACCCTGTAACTCTCCCCAAAAAACCGTGGCACTCTTTTTTGTGTTTACACGGGCGTCACCTCATGTATCAAGTCAATGTCACTAGGTTAATGTAAATGCCCCATTTTCCCCACGACAAACCCTTTAGGGAAATTGCAGTTTTCCCAAGGCCTCCCCACAGGTGTGCCCAAACAGAAGCGGGAGAAACTGTGTTTATTTTCCCTATTGGTTGTTTAATATTTATCTCTGCGTAAATTACAGATGTTGGATGGACGTTTAGTTTCATTTTACATGCGCAGAGTGTATGTAAGCTATAGTTGGCTAAAAGGTTTTGCAAATGATAAACATTCCTAAAAGTATAACATACAACATTAGAGGAGCCCCATAGCTCAGTCTCAAGAGCACCTGCTTACTGTGCGAGAGGTCTCGGGTTCGACTTCCGGCTGAGCGGCTGTGAAATTTTCTCTACCCAGCATTAATCTCTATCGACCCCATAATCTAGAAATATGAATGAGAGTGTGAATGCTATGTGACTTAACAAATAAAACTTTATTAAAAGAGAAAGTAGAACCCAGTGACAACAGTATACGAAATAAACATAACTAAACAGAAGTGATTAAAAATACCGATTTTTCGATTATTGGTACAAAAAATCTGATGTGTTACACTCACATGACTTTCTCTACATCTCTGCAACAAGTTATTCTTAAAAAGCTAATCCTTTTATTTACTTAATGGCAATCTAGAAAAAATTACCAGAAATAATCCTATTACTTGCTTCCTTGTAAGTAGAAGCGAAATAAGGGAGTACCATAAGTTAAAGTGATAGTTAAAAGCTGGTTGCTATGTTAATGAAGTTCCTTTGTTTGTATGGACAGGAGTTGACAAATTCCTGTATGAAAAAAGCATACGTTTTTAAAGCTGAAATCAAAAACAAGGAATATCTCAAAGACGATCATCTCCACGAAAAAAAAGTGTATATCACATAAATTGTGTGTTCTACATTTTTGGTATGGTAAGTTTTTGTCCATCTCTTACGGTTTAGCAGTTATACAAAATTTCGTAAAATGCATCCAGAACAAAGTAGTCTTCAGAGGCTATTCCCAGAAAATTCAAGATATACATTATATTTGTCAGGTAAATATTTTTAATATACGATATTTTAATCAAAATCGTTAGAGCCATTTTTGAGAAAATCAAAATTTTTGAAAAAAGTTCCATATAGTTGGGGGTGGGGGATTTTCTTGAAAATCTTCATGTCGCATCCTTGGAAGATACTAAGATTGGTTTTTAACGAACTTTTCGTTTTTGATCTATGCTGCCCACAGACACACACACATAAATACACACAGATACACACAGACAGACACACACGGATATTTTTCTAACAATGCCTTTTTTTTGGATTCAGGAGGTGTGAAAACATGTATTTCTGGTGAAATTTTGGTATAGAATTTTTGAGTGCATTACAATACCTTCTCTATACACTATGTACATAGTACGTATAGAGAAAGTAAAAATTCAGCATAACTTAAAGTACAAATTAGCAATGTTTCATTCTCCTAGTACAGATGTAACCGATATTTTGGACGCCATTTTAAAGCGTTGAGCTGGTTAAACGACTCTATATCAAACTTTAAAGGCAGATTTCTCAAATTCAGTTTTTTTCCTCCAAATTTGATATGTATCTTCTCCCATAAAATAACTGCCACAAGTATGAAAATGTTCATCAACGCACCTCAGAATGTGTTCGGTAAAATTATTATTGAAATTTTGATATTGATCATAGTGTGGATTTAATAATTAAGAAGATAGACCACTCGCCTCCCATCTAGGCGGCCCGCATGTGCGATTTGTGGTGGATGAAACGGCATCTGGGTGGATTTTTCTGCAGGACCTCCGGTTTCTCCCGCCACTCGTTCTACCAATTCCTCCATCATCAATTTTCCTATCATCCATTTCACTCGCATTTTATATCATCCACTTCCTCACGTTCATGCCTGGCTACATGCATGCCAATCGTTCCGGGTTCTTCAATCTGTGACTCGTGACGTTGGCTCTCCGATAGTCTTCTGACCCCTAGGCATTCGCTTTTAAGTTTTAGGTGGGTGTCAGTCCTACATATAGGGAGGATAAAACGACTACGAAAAAATTAACATAACCATACTCCCTCTTTTCTAAGTTATTTTTACTTTGTAGCGGAAAGTATATACTTAAAAAAACTGTAATATATGGGCAACTCCCAATCAAATATTTTGTTACAAAGGCATTAAGAAATGTAGTTTTAAAAGACTTACTCTTTGGCTACGATATCTGTCGGAGAAGATAAATTTTAAATTTAATAATAAGATTGACATTAATTAATTAATAGATCAAGAACTGCTTTACATATAGCAACGAAGTTCTGAAATTTGGTATACTTTTTTTTTTTATTCAAAATGTCGGTGCAAAAAGTAAAAGCTCTAACTCTAATACTTTGGAAAATTACTTCCAGATTTCAGTGTCCCCTTAAGTGATATTAAGCTATAAGATTTTGGATGAGTTAAAAACTGCTAAAAATACAACATGCAAGCTTAAGAGGCTCTAGCCCCATAACTCAAGCCATTAGAGCACGTGCTTGCTGTGCAAGGGGTCTTGGGTTCGATTTCCGATTGAGGGATGAGAATTTTTCTATAGCCAAAATTATTCCCTATCATCCCCAAAGTTTGGAAGCAAGAATAAGAACGTGAATGTTGTGTGATTTAATGAATAAAATGAAACGGGAAAGAAGAGCATAAGGACAACAGTGTACGAGTTCAGCGGATGCAGAAACGTTTTTCTTTCTTTCTTTCTTCCTTTCTTTTGTTTTTTTAAAGAGATTTTGATAAAAAATGCACAATGCTTTAAAGTATATATTTGCAAAGTTCTATTCTCCTACGGCTCATGTAACACATGCTTTAAAAGATAGAGCAGGATAAATTACTCTATATATGAAACTTTAAAACCAATTTTGTCACTTCAATTTTTAGTTGCTCCCCCCCCCCCATATTCAAAATCTATCTCCTCTCACAAAAATACAGCAATAGGTATGAAAATGTTTTCCAAGGCAACGAAGTATACGTGTAATATAATTTCTGATTATTTTTTTATATTGGACATAATTTTTTTTTAAATTAATTAGTATAATGCGCTCTTTTTGCTGTTTATCCACTTCGTGATATAAAAGCATTTTCAAAAGAGACTATCAAGTGTAGCAAAATTTCAATCGGAACCTCTTGTAAATGTATTAAAGAATGTACTTTTAAAAAATCTGATGCGTTCTATTCACAAGGCTTTCGTTAGCTGTTCCATATATATAAAGTATTCTACTTCACGCTATTAGAGATAAGCATTAGCAGAATTGGTCTTATTACTTGCTCCTTTGTAGGTACAAGGAAAGTAAGGGAACATGCTGGATGGACTAAAGTGATAGTCAAATATTTTAAAAGCTGGTCGCTGTGTGAAACAATTGATGTTCGGTTCGCTTTGAATGGTCAGTGAAACGAAAGCTGTGTTCCCGTTTAAGAAAGGTTGTGTAATTTCAAACTGAAACCAATAATAACGAATATCTCGCACAGTAAAATATAAATATGATATAAATTGTGTATTTTAACGAGATCTACGTAGTACGTTTTTGTCTATTTCTTAAAATTTATCAGTTATGCAAAATGCATTCAGAATGAAGAGCTTTTCAGAGACTATTCGCAGAAAATTCAAGTTATTTACTTGGTTTGTCATGCAAATATCTTAAACATACGGCATTTTAATGAAAATCTTTAAGGTCATTTTTGAAAAAATTAAAAGTTTCTAAAAATGTTACATGTAAAGGGTAGTTGGGGTGGGGCGATTTTCTTGGAAGTCTTCGTATAACATCCTTAAAAGATGCTAAACTTAAATACCAAGGTTGGTATTTAACTGACTTTTCGTCTCTTAGCTATGCTGCTAAAAGTAGCACATATACACACACTTACATATTTCTAAAAATGCCTTTTGGATTAAGGGGTCTCAAAACATGTAGGTATTTCCGATGAAAACTCGGTGTCGAAATTTTGAGTGGAATACAATAGATTCCCTATCTGCTATGTACAGTGAAAGTAAAAAAGCAAATAGTTATTGAAATTAAAAATAACGACAGGAAACGTATTATACTAAAATGTTACCACATAGATCAGTATCAAAACTAATATTTGAAAGTGTGACGTGGGTATTAATGGAAAAAGATAAAATAGGAATCTAAGTAATAAATGAAATATATTGTACATACGTGCTATAGAAAGTAAAAATGACGAGGGAATAAACGCCTAAGGGCCATATAACTGTCGAGTTTTTATAAACTTTCTACTACAAAAACACTTTGATGTGTCCACTGATCCATGTTTATTGGATGGTATTATTATAGTCATGGTATTCATTCGGTTATTAAAGAAAACACATTGCAAAATCGTCCGTTCATCTGCGGACCCTATAAAACCTCGAAAATAAGTCCGAAAGGAAAACAGAACTCTATCGAGAGTTCAGCATAAAGCATCTGATGTCACACATTGGCATGAATTATACCAGCCACTGTCATTTGTTTTTACATAGTTTCTACAAATTATTCTTGTAACAAACTTTCTACTTCATGATAACTGAGCTAAACGTTTACGAGATTTTTTTTTTTTTTTTTTTTTTTTTTTGGTGTCTGTAAACATCATAGCTCAAAATCGAAAAGTTATTTAAATACTAAAATTGATATTTAAGTTCAGCATTTTTCAGGATGCGTCACGAATCTTTTGAAGAAAATTCTTCCACCCTAAACCACCCTTTACATGGAACATTTACATCACTTTAATTTTTTTTAAAAATGACCCTAATAACTTTAATCAAATATCATACGTTTAAGATATGTTATGGTAAGTGAAATATATAACTTGATTTTTTTGGGAATAGGCTCTGAAGTCCTCTTCATTCTAGAAATATAAGAAATCTAGAGAACTTAAGAGGTTCACAAAATCTTACTACACAAACATTTTAGATCTCGTTAAAACACCCAATTTATGTCATATATATGCAAAGCTAATCATTTCCAAGATATTCCTCGTAGTGGATTTTTAATTTTAAAATGCTTAACATTTCTCAATCGGTAAGTCCTCATTCGTTTCATATCTCTTTAGTTTTATTTATGGCCACGTATAACTGAATTTCAATCTTAACACAGAGTGACAGCTTTTAAAAGACTTGACTATCGCTTTAGCTTAGCGTATACTCTTATTTCATTTCCACTTATAAGGTCCAAGTAATAAGACCATTTCCGCTAATATTTATTCCGATTAGCATGAAGCAGATAGAAAAATAATCTTTTGCAGATTAGTTTGCTTATAGAACAGGTCGCAAAGTTCATGTGAATGGAAGACGACAGATTTTTTTCCCCTTTAAAAGACCCCAAGCGCCTAAATATACATTCACTGTGTAACACAGAATTGAAATGCATGTAGTATACCCCAACGGCTGTGAAGCTGTCGTGTGAATCAAGCGCTGTAAAATTATTTCCCAACTGTACTCCGGTTTATCTAGCTGATTATTGTTTAGAATTTATGAGGAATCTTGTACGTGTATACATACACACTCAATGTATATAATATACAACTTATAAAATGCTACAAAGGCACAGTAAGGATACCTTTAGTACCATAAATTGGTCCAACAGTCCTTGTGTTAGTAATAAAGG
Source organism: Hymenopus coronatus (assembly GCA_030762935.1). Classification (NCBI taxonomy): domain Eukaryota; kingdom Metazoa; phylum Arthropoda; class Insecta; order Mantodea; family Hymenopodidae; genus Hymenopus; species Hymenopus coronatus. The sequence continues at coordinate 64,057,822 of CM060897.1, read as the reverse complement.
AATAATTGAACAGGTGCTTGCAAAAACAAGCTTACTATTATTTTTTCAAAATATAGAAAAGTTAACCTTTGCAAATATGAAACAAATATCTCATAGACTCTCATACTAGGATCGTTCAATAAGTTCTTAGAGAATTCAAGAAATTGCACTTGAAGCATCGAAAAAAAGTTTGTATTTAGTAACGGTCGACTTTTACTAGATGGCAGTTAAAGTTTCAACTATATCCATCGTGTGGTTAGGTTACCATAGGCGATTGAATTAATAATCTTGTGCTTATTTAGAAAGATGGAGAAAATGAGTTTTGTGCTGTGATTAAACACTTCTATTTAGTAGACTTAACATCAAAAGATATAAAAAGTGGGTTGGATGAAGTTCATGGCACATTTGCTCCTGCGTTTGTAACAATTCACAATTGGATAAATGAATTTTAACGTTGCCGTACCTCCACAAGTGATGAACATCTTTCCAGACGTCTAGTAAAAGTGACTTCCTCCGAAATTATTGACAAAATCCAGGATATGGTTTTGAGTGATCGCGAAATAGTAGGAATATTACAAGGTAAAGTGTTCTCAATTTTGCACCAAAAATTAGGTCTGACAAAGGTCTCGACAAGATGAGTGCCGTGTTTGTTCTCAATGGAAACAAAGCAATTATGTGATCCATTCGGAATCTTGTTTGGCACTTTTCCGTCGTAATTCTGACTAGCTTCTTCGTCGATACATAACTGTGGATGAAATATGGATACACTAATGGACAAAATACAGTCGAAACATTGGGTGTTTAAAGACGAACCGGCTCCAAAGAAGAAAAGGAGGTGAAATGTGCAGACAAGGTGGCTGCGGTTTTTGGAATGTACCCGGAATCATCTAAATTGGTTACTTGCAGAAGTGAAAAACGAAAAATGGAGAATATTATCCATCGTTATTGCACCGTTTGAACGGAGAAGTCAAGAAAAACGCCCTCATTTGGTAAAGAAAAATATTCTGTTCCACTACACATTTTCGATGGCGAAAATTGTAGAATTAAGGTTCAAATTACTATAACATCCTGCGCATTAACCAGATTTGGCACCCAGAGACCTTTTTACTTATTTCTCAATTTATTGCCTATTTCGAGGAACTTCCGAAATTCTACTTTTTGGAAGGGTTCAAACAGCAGGAGAAACGCCGGGAAAAGTGTATTGATATTATGTTGAAAAATAAAAATAAAATCTAACAAAAATAATTTGTTTTTCTATCTTTTTTCTAACGATTTATTGAACACCTCACGTAGAAATAAAATAGTAATACAAAGTTACGTCGTTTAAATGGCTAAGTGAACCTATTTTTTCTGTTTTAAGTGAACGGCCTCAAAATTTAAAGATGTGCTTTTCATTGCAGATTTTCTTTAAGTTAGCCGAACTCAAGAGTCGAGATAGATTACAGTTTCTGCAGTAGATTGAAGCATACAGATGTTAATGAACTACAACGAAACATTTTCACAGAATATGTAGATTACTTAAATAAGTAATTTGAAATAGGAGACTTATGTCCTGTTTATTGAAATTTCGAAGTAACGGCTATAAGTTTCTGAATTGCCAGTACGCCACTGGCTAATTTATCAATCATTCGAGAGCATAACACGAAAAACGAAGGAACGTATTATAGCGCGTATCTCTCTAGCGTAGTGGTTATGATACTGGCTTTCAAGTGATACATAGTTTCCGAGTTCGGGTCTCTTTCACGTATCGTGGCACTTCATCTGGAATGAAAATAATAATAATAATAATAATAATAATAATAATAATAATAATAATAATAATAATAATAATAATTTACTCTATGACAGGAATCGAACTCATGTCCTTTGGGATAGCAGCTTCCCGCGTTACGCATTAAGTCACCAAAGCAGTAGTGAAAACGCCTCCAGAGTAGGCTACCTCAAGAATGTTGTTAATGAATGCTCAGTGTAGCACTGTCAAGTGATTAGTTCGAGATTTTACAGATTTTTGCGACATTAAATCCTGGGAGCGCTAGTAACGGACTGCTAAAAATCGATATTTCTATACTTGGGCAGCAGTTATAAAGACTTTCTAAGCCATTTTTCCAACCTTCTTTGCTTTAACACCGACTTATCAGCACCTGCTACCCAAACGTTTAACGCTATGTAGTTGCATTATGTTTATCCGGGGACCATGCATCGCCGATCTCAAATTACTTATAGCAGTCACGTGCACAATCTCCTAAATTATTTCGGTGTAGTTTATTAAAACCCTATATATTTACTAAATAAAGAGTTTCGCGAGCATCCATTCCGATTCTTGATTAATAGTTATTATAAAAGTATATAAAGCGCGTGGTTCATTCGGTGCTCAGCAACAAATTTTGTACTTCGAACTCATATTTTTTTAATACTTGGGAAAATATTTTAAATAGAAACATTTTAAACAGAGAGAATAAAGCTGAAGGCCTGGCTTTTCCGATTGTTGAATCTGGTGTAATTTGTTAAAGCAACTCCTGAAGCATGTTTTAGCTTTATATTTGTAAATAATTCTATATTCGAGTAATTTTCACAGTTAAAATTTTGTGAAGTATATAAACTGATGGTAGACATGAGAAAATCGTATTCCTTTCTACTGTTTTCGTATAAAAGACACCTTAACACTTAGGAATTCATGTTTGCACATGTTCAATGTGCCGATATTTTTTTAAATTAAATAGAATTTGGTTCCCGTATTGTTATTAAAGCAACATAACGTTATATAGCACGTAACTCTGTTTAAGTATTGCAATTTTACACTCAGACTCTAAAGTCGGATGTAGTAAATTAAAGTGTAATGATTAAACAGCATTCTAGCATGAAGAGCTAAACATTTAACTTTATTCCTAAAAACAGATTAGTATTGTGTTTTCTTCAATGTGTTTTTAAATTTAAAACACAGCATACTATTTCTAGAAAATGAAAGTTCTTCATACTTTTGTTAATTGTTAAAAGTTTTAAAACTTTCGAGTTTAAAATAATATATCGTCCCCTATGTATTTTATTATTTAAACGTTTGAAAACACCTGTAATAAATGTTAAATACATCATTAAAATACTTGAATTAATCTCCAAAAATGTCTTTCAAGAAGCAGTATTTAAATTTGAATAAAATTCTAGAGTTTTGCTTTATTCTCAGGGAATAAATACAGGTAATTTTGTGGGTGAAAAATCTAGAATTCGTTCGCATCTTCGTATGAATATTTTGTGATAGTTGAAGGGAAGTCAAATATTCAAAACACCGAATTAAAACAACATATATGTCTTCTTCCATTAAGATAAACTACACTCAACAGTTTAATCTGTACATATTAAAACAGCGACATTGAACTTGGTTGAGTATGTAAACAGAATACCTGTGTAATAACATTGCAAAGGCCAACGTTGTCCAAATATTATCGTAAATATATTGAGAGTTACTTTGCTAAATACCTACTTTGGTATATCAATATTTCACATTAGCAACAACAACCTAGGCATTCTTTAGTTAACAGAATCAAATAATGTTAAACTTTAATACAGTCATAAATATTATAATAATTCTATAATATAAAAATAGTGCCCATTCACCTTTTAACTTTAATAGAAACATATAAACAAATAGCGTAAAAAGTGAATAATTCTTTATTAACAATTGTTCGTTTACGCAACGTAAGTAGGAGATTGGGGGTTTAAGGGCATTCAACTGCCAAGGTTATTAGCGATAAGCAGAAGAGGTTCGTGTTTGTTAATTTGTGTATGCATGTGAATTTGGAGGCAGCAAACAAACGTTAAATATACTAGGTCAATAAAGCAAATATAGGGAAACTAAAAAAAGAGGAAAAAAGGAATACAGCGCTGGAGTCCCGACAAGCCTCCGGAACTTATTTTTTTTTTATTAAAAAATATCACTAGAACGGTTCGCCAGAGTCGACGTTTTGTACAGGATTCGCCTTTTCCTTAGGCAAAAGCTAATACATTTATAATGCTTTCAGCACAATGCGCACGTTAGTATTCATATTTTACTGCACTTTTGTAAAATTATTAACTGTTGCGAGTAGTTTTTTATTTTTTCTAAGATATTTTCCTTTAATTTGCTTGCGAATGCTACACAGTTTCTTTACATCCTTTATTTCGCAAATAAAAATTGCAATTTTAGGGCGTTTGTTAATGTTGCTGATGTGTTTGCGTTTACAATTCACTGTAAATTTCATTTTAGATATTTACACATATCTGTTAATCGGAAATGTTTAAGTTACATAATACTTTAACTAATAAACCTGCTGCTTGGATACTGCATATGTTGTAAAAATTTGCACGTAAGTAGTTCGAACGCGCCAACGCAAACACATGTATTAAGTATATCTACATTTATTTCGATTTTATATTGCTAGATTACCTTTTAAAGGCAGCAAAGCAATAGACATCGAGAGGTGTTATCGCCGGCGTGCTCTATTCTTTGCACTAAATAAGTATTTCAAGGGAGGGAAATTACACAATGTCAATGTTAATTCCTAGCAGTTTTAGGTAAAATTAATTCTACGCTTTACTGTTAAGTAGCAGTAATAATCTAGCAGTAGCAATCTAACGTTTTCCCCCGTTCGTTGAGCCTAAAAGGTATAGAGTATCCAGTATTTGTTAGAAAACATTTTGAGTAAAACAAATAATCTAGGATTAACGCTTTTTTTCCTACTGAAGATATATTTTAATGAGTATTGAATACTTGCACTTAGTGTTTTACTTTCTGCATTATTTTAACGTAACACACTGAGCAGATCTTCATTTATTTCTCTACTATTATAATAATAAGTGATGCTTTAGTTCGCAGTCACAAGGCAACAAAAACCTATAATTCATATTCTAACAAAACACACTATCAAAACATAAAACACAGGTTCAAAAAACCGTAAGATACATTTTAATGTTGATCATCTATATCTTATTCAAAGAATCGAACCCAACAAAGAATCTCATTTACGTCTGCTTCATTACCACACACTAGACCTTGAATTTCATACAACTACAAAAATAAACATTCCTTAACTTCTCTGAAGGTATATTAATAATTACATATTGGACTGGTTTTAAAATTTTTCCTGATGAACTGTAAAAAGCACCTTCTTCGCTCAGTTTTAGTTTAAATTTACATGTGCAACTAGCATCCAAAATTGCAGAGTATAACAACAATGTTTGTTATTTATCCTATCTCTTTTTTATTTCAAAACACACATTACGCTTTCTCTAACAACAAAAGTATCGTTTCTGCAATAAATAAATAAATGTCATTAAATATGAAATATGCAACATATACAATAATACTCTGATCGTAGATAAAATATTGTAGACAACACGTTACAAAACTAAGTTTAAAAACTAGTCCTCCAAATAACTATTTTGACTGGCCAAAAAGCGTAAAACTTCAAAGCCTATATAACTCAAGATTTGTAATAATGATTCAACATGTCAACCTGGTATATTTCGTCATAGATCAATACACCCTAAGTGAATGTGCGATATCTAATTTTGTATCATAGTATTATCTACTGTGTAACACAGATATTTAATGTGAAGGTAATTAATGTTTAACTACACATATTATGCTGTCACTGGTTTAAGGGAGAATATTTCTAAAGTAATTATTGCCGGTAAATAAAACTTAACTTCTGTAGCGTTAAAACTATATTCTAATTTTTAAATGCTATTTTTATATACTGAAACAGGTTTGCATCCTAACATGAAGAGCCATAAAAATAATGTGGAGATTTGAAAATTAAATCTGTATTAAAACAATTCAAGATTTTGAAGTATGGAGTTCATAAACTCGAATTAAATAATATTTTACGAACTTCGTAATACAAAATTAGTTAAAATATTTCTGAATTACTGTGTAAAATTTCAATTTATTGCAACTTAAAGTTTCCGAGTCAAAGATATATGAGGCATAAAGATATATATTATAGAAAAGAATGGTGCTGGCTTATTAAAAGTCCCCTAACCATGTAGGGCATTGGTGATGGAATTGGCGTATTAAATTTTTTGATTTTAAAGCTCAAAGTGTATGTAATAAAAACAGATAATAAAATAATATATACAATTTTTAATCATCTTCGTAAACGTCTCTTCGTAAAGTACGCTTTAAAATTAATTTGAACATCCATGGAAAGTACTGGAGTTTAGCTATAGAGTAAATTATGAATATCTACTAAATCTACAAAAGGGGCTTTCACTTTTAGTTTCCCAGTAGTATTATTGTACGTCTATTACAAACCACTGTTTTCACACATACATATTTACTATACAATGTGTTAGAAAATTATCGTATTCTAAATGGCATTTAATGAAAAATAAGCCACTTACCACTAACTAGTATAATCATAATTTGTATCAAAGAAATCCACTTCCGTGAAAATCATTGGTTTGCAAAAATTGAAAAATGTTTTCATTCGTCTAAAGGTTTCTGAAACATATGTTCTAAAAAGGACGTAAAAGCTACCAAGAGTTAGAATTTTGCAAAAGGTAACTTTGTGGAGTGTTTTATACATATTTTATTAGCATATACCTTTAAATGTAGAGTTTAATCTCAGACATGCATTAACTTTAAATTAATATTTCCATGTTTTATCAAAGATACTTATTTTTCAGCATACCATGAGCTTCATTGCTAATCCTAATGCAAAAATTTCCCATTATTTTCATGTTTGCAAGTTCCTATGATGTGGTGTAAATCTAGGCTTCAAATTTACAATAATATGTCATCATAACTAGACATGTTTTAAATTACGTAATTCCAGATTCGCCCTAAAAAGATTACGGAGTAATACTGTAGCTTATTACATAGAAACTGTAATCTTATTCGCAAGAAACAGTTAAATATATCATAGTTTACTTAACCGTTTTCAAGGATACTTAATTTTTGGTATTTCAAAAAAAAAAAGCAATTTTTAAAAAATTTCCCGAAAAATCTTCAAATGTAAACTACAATCATATTGTAATTTTCAGTTTACGTAGTTTTTTATTTAGCCTGTTTTGCAATTTTAAAACGCAGCCCATATAACGAGATTTTTTCAACTTCTTTCAGACTTTCATAATATTAAATTATTTGCAGGTTGATGAAAATATGTTGATATCAAGTATTGTTTTGGGTTTGATGTTTTAGTAATTCAATACAGTAGTAACTATTAGAGGTTTGAAATGTTAGATACTTTAAAATCGTTTAAAAAAATCATCAATTTTTTATATATGCAGTATTTTAAAATTTTCATCATGTAGGGCATTTGTTTTTATTCCTGGCAATAATTTTCTTGGAAAATTAAATATATAGGAGCATGAAAATTCTTTGTTATAACTGTACTGGACAACAAAGAGATGAAATATGACGTAAATTGCTTTATACAATACCCTTTAAACGTATATACACGAAGCTATTGGAAACATCAAGCTGCAAAATTTCAAGAAGAATTTGTAAAACTTTTGAAATTTGTTTTCAGCAGTCTTTAATTCTCTTCTTGTCACTCCTATAACAAGTATTGACTGAGGAATAAATTTTTGTTTTCTGTTTATTCTGTAGGTAAGTGGAGAAAAGAAATTGCAAAACTCTCGTCGTTTATTTGTGTGCCTGATTGTGCTACTTGACAGAGAATTTAGACTTAAGAACAAATTAATTAATTAATACAATTGTTTAACAAGCAAGACGCTTCTGCAAAATATGTGGCATTGGATTATATTTTAATTGCATATATCATTCAAATTTACGAATATATCTCAAGGGGGGTTAAAGAAACTATTGCAAAAAATCGTATATTTCAGCAACACATATGTTTTAACATCGAAAGCTGGTGAAGAAAAATATAGAGTGCACTCACCAGCATCTTCCAAATAAGGACCAGCTACAGTCGGAAGGACGAACTGTCCGAGCAGCAGAAGGGCGCAAGCCAGGACCACCAGGTACGTTCTCATGGTTTGCGGGGACAACAGGTGTCGCTTGGATGCGGGATGTTCGTGAACAGCTTCCCCGTTCGGCCAAGTGTGCCTCTCTAAAGTAGAATGCACGGCGCGCTGCTCACGCTTATATCCTCTCACGCGCTTTTCCTATGCACACACACACGAACACACATACACCGGGCCCACGCCGGGAACCACTTCGGCACTTTCCGCATCTCTCCGCCACGTGCGGCAGCCAATGAGGACTCTTAGAGCAGACCACCAGCCTCACGCCATTGGTTACATCACGTCAGGGCGGAAGGGAGGAATGGGGTTACGGGTGTGTGCGTCAAGAGGGTAGGTTTCGATTTTAAAAAATATGTGGGGACGAATATTACACCCACGACAACTACCCCCTTCCCCTAAGAACTGATTTAGAACATGGAAAATTACGTTTGGCAGCTGAAGTGGCTTTAAGCGTTATTGCCAACGATTCTAGGAACAGATCATAAAAACAGGATGTGATAGTTAGCACAGTTTATTTTTTAATTGGTTATATTCTCCATCAATACAATTAAGTTCTGCTAGAGTATCTAGACATTGCTAATTAAAAATTTTGATGTTACATTCACGCGATTTTCTCCACACATTTCTTCCATTCACATAACTTTCTCTAGCTATTCCACAAATTTTTCTTACAAAAGATTCTTCTTTATCTACGTCATGCTAATCTAGATAGACATTAGCAGAATTGGTCTTATCACATGTGTGTGTTTATGCTTTTTTCGGACTCAGGGGATAACAATCATGTATTTCCGGTAAAGTTATAACATAACGGCTTTAAAATTACTGTAAAATATTATAAATACTTTTATGTGATTTATTCACATGATTTTCTCCACCTGTTCTACGAAAAATCTTGAAAACGGTCAACTCCACAAGAAAAACATATATGTCAATTATGTGTTTTAACGAGATCTACATTTTTTGTTTAGTAAGTTTTTGTCCATCTTTTACGGTCTGTAAAACTCAAACAGAACAAAGAGCTCTTCAAAGGCTATTCCCAGAAAATACAAAATACAAGTTTTATTTGTGATGTGAATATCTTTAATGTACAGTATTTTAATAAAAATCGATAGATCCATTTTTGAGTAAATCAAAATTATGAAAAACTGTTCCATGTAAAGGGTAGTTGGAAGTGGAGGGATTTTCTTGAAAATCTTCGTGTTGTATCTTTGGCAGATACTGAACTTAAATACTAAGTTTGGCATTTAACTGATTTTTACTTTCTCTACGGGTACTATGTGCATAGTGTATAGAGAAGGTATTGTATTGCACCCAAAAATTCGATGCCCAGATTTCACCGAAAATATATGTTTTGAGACCCCCTGAATCCAAAAAAAGTATTTTTAGAAAAATGTATGTGTGTGTGTCTGTATGTATGTGTCTGCGTGCGTCTGTTGGCAGCATAGCTCAAAAACGAAAAGTCCATTAAAAACTGAACTTGGAATTTAGGTTTGGTATCTTCCAAGGATGCGACACGAAGATTTTGAAGAAAACCCCCACATCCCCAACTACCCTTTACATGGAACTTTTTTTGAAAATTTTGATTTTCTCAAAAATGGCTCTACGCTTTTGATTAAAATATCGAATATTAAAGATATTTACCTGACAAATAATATGTATATCTAGAATTTTCTGGGCATAGCATCTGAAGATTGCTTTATTCTGGATGAATTTTACGGAATTTTGTATAACTGGTAAACCGTAAGAGATAGACAAAAACTTACCACACAAAAAATGTAGAGCACACTAAAACACACAATTTATATTACATACATTTGATTCGTGGAGTTGATCGTTTTTTAGATATTCCTTGTTTTTTGTTTCAGCTTTACAGGAATTTATTAACTCCTGTCTATACAAACAATGGCACTTCAGTCATATAGCAACCAGCTTTTGACTATCACTTTAACCTATGGTACTCTCTTATTTCCCTTCTACTTACAAGGAAGCAAGTAATAAAACTATTTCTGCTAATTGTTTTGTCGATGAGCATGAAGTAAATGGAATCATCAGTTTTTCAACAATAGTTTGTTGCAGAGCTGTAGAGAAAGTCATGTGATGAAACACATCAGATTTTTCGTTTTTGGGCTACGTGGTCCAGTACCACACACACACATATACAAACTCAGATAGACACACACAGATCTTTTTCTAAATTTTGTTTGGACTCAGGAGATATCAAAACAGGTGTTTCCGGTGAAATCTCGCTATTGAATTTTTCGATAAAAATTCACAAAATTCACAATATCTACTATGTGCATTATAGGTACGTGCTAGAGAATTTTTTTATATTGCTTTTGCAACAAATGGCACCACAGGCGATGACACTGATGATACTTGACGTGAAGATGGAGCACCGAAGAAATGTGATGGCGGGGGAAACCGGAGAACCCGGAGAAAATCCACCCCTGCGCCGCTTTGTCCACCACAAACCTCACATGCGGTCACTTGGGTTCGAACTCGGGCCGTCTGCGTGAGAGGCGCTAAAGAAACTAAAAAGTTGATTCTATCTCCTTAACATTATTCCAGGTAAATATTTGCAAAAATGTTTTTATTACAAATTTCCTTGTAGATACACTGGAAATAGGAGAATATAATAGGATCTAAGTAATAGAACTGGCCTCTATGTGATGACTTTCAAATTCCGATCTCTTTGGTTGACGAGCAGTAAGATAAACGAATGACGTCTCATTTGAGACAAATTTTTAAACTAATAATAAGTAGCATCTCGCAAATGATTAACTGTACTACAAAAGTGTTGTAGACAGTTGCTTTAACGGGATCTACAATTTTTGTGTAAGAACTTTTTGTCTTTCTCTTGTGGCTTACCACTAAGAGCTAAATAAATTCAGAATGAAGAGGATATCAGGAGCTATTCCCAGAATATGCAAAAAACACATTTTATTTTGTCATAAGAGTACCTGAAATATATCATATTTTAAAAAAAAAGCATTAGACATTTTTGACAAAATCGAAAATTTCGAAATATCTTCCATGTAAAGGCAGTTTGTGATAAGGGGATTTCCTTGAAAATTTTCGTGTTGCATTTTTGGAAGATAATGAACTTAAAATGCCAAGCTTAGTAGTTAACTGACTTTTCGTTTTTGAGTTATGCTGCACCCACTCACAAAAATGTTTCTAAAAATGATTTTTATCGGTTCAGGAGATCTAAAAGCATGTACTTCCGTTGTAATCTTGAATTTTGAGTGTAATACAATGCGTCCTTTATCTACTATGTTAATTGTATATGCGTGCTAGAGAAAGTAAAAATATGATGTGTTACATTTACACCACTCTCTACCCATTCTTCAACAATGATCCTTTTAAGAGCTTATTCTTGTATCTCCTTAACATTATTTCAAAAATGATTTCATTAACATTTTTCTTGGAGATACAGTGGACATATGGGAATACAATAGGCTATACGTGATAGTTCACTTCTAAGAAAAGACCTGTATGTGTTGACTTTGAAATTCTCTTATTTTTGGTTATCCAAGGGGGAGAAAAACGAATAACGACTTCTCATTTGGGAGAAATATAAGTATTTTAAATTTTAAATCAATAATAAGGAATATCTTGGAAGTGGTTAGTTCTAAAACTAAAATGTATTTCACATTTACTTTATAATTGTTGTCTTTTTGTATTGTGGTTTAATGGTTATACAGAAGTAATTAAGAATAAAGAATAAGAATTCTTTCTAAAGTACATTTCTTTTTAGAGGGAGGGCTGTTTAGAGGACGGAACATATAGTATATTTCTGATGAAATCTCCATATCGAATTTTTGCGCAAAATACTTTTCTCACTTACTATACTAGTAGGAAAAAAATAAAAGTTTTAAAGAATAATAAAGAATAACTAGAGGAAATTCTGTGAGTTTAGAGCGTTAGATTTTTACTTTCTCTACATGTTCTATATATACATATTAAGTAGAGAGGCTATTGCATTTCACCCAAAAATTCGATACCGATATTAGTTCAGCGGAAATATATGTTTTAAGGTCCCTGAATAAAATCAAAGCATTTTTAAAAAGGGCCCTCTTGTGCATTTATGTGTGTGCGTCTTTAGATAGCATAGCTCAAAACGAAAAGATGATTAAATGCTAAACTTCGTATTTAAGTGCAGAATCTTCCAAGGATATGATATGAAGATTTTCAAGAAAATTCCTCACCCCCTACTACCCCTTGCATGGAACGCTTTAAGAAAAGTTAGTTTTTCTCAAAAATGGTTCTTATAATTTCGATTAAAATATACCGGATATTAAAATATTTACATCACAAATAAAATATTTATTTTCGAATTTTCCACAATAACCTCTGAAGACCTCTCTATTTTGGATAAATTTTGTATAACTGGTGAACTATAAGAATCAGACAGCATTTTCTGTACAAAAAATGTAAATCCCGTTAAAACACACAATTAGTCTGTTTTTGTAGAGTTGACCGTTTCCGAGATACTTTGTGTTATTGGTTACAATTTTAAACTTCTTTTATTGTATTGGTGGCCCTGAGAATTGAACTGAACTTCTATTTTCATAAAGGGAGCAGCTTATACATGGTTTTGTCTACTTCCTTACTTCTCTTCTGCTTGGATGGAAGCAAGTAAAAAGAGACTTTCTGCTAATCTTTATCTCGATTAGCATGTTGTAAATAAAATAATCCTTTGAAACAATATTTTTTTCGTAGAACAAGTAGAGAAAATCATGTGAATAAACCACATCAGATTATTTATAATATTTACAGTAATTTTAAAGTCGTTATATTTATAACTTTTTATTATAGACTTTTATATTAATACATTTTCATCCTCCCGTTGCAAAATATTCAAACTCTAATAATTATGAGTAAGATTACCCTGTATAGTTAAATGTTTAAAAGTTGAATCACCTTTGGAAAATCAACACCACGGAAGAATTGCAACCATGGATTTTCAATTCTTCGAATCGATACTCTTCGGCTGAGCTACCGTGGTGAAGGATCCCACAAATATTAAACCTAATCGTCTGATTCAAGTTTCTTGTTAATTGTTTACGACGACCTCAAAGATAAATTTATTATTACAAGATATATTTTATTTTCTACTCTACATAGCTGTGGTAGAGGCAAAAAGTATTGTATTTCATCCAAAACAATAATATTTCTCATAATACAAGAAATAAATTCTATTTAGTTATTTTTAAGAATTGATTCTTATATTCACATAACTTTCGTTATCCTCTATTTTTATTACGGGTACATAAACTTTCTTAAGAAAGTTTATTTTACTATCTCCTTAATTTTATACGGAGTGTACCTTTCAAAAATATGTGAACTATACATTTCTCTATAAACAAAAGGCAATACCGCTAGTCTGATTTTTTAATCGGACGCTATACACTGGTGGCCTGAAAAATATGGTCTGTCCATGATATCGCGGGAAACAATTGAAAATCTACAGGAGTGAAAAAAAAAGTATTGATATCTCGGAAATGTTGCTTCTACAAAAAGTAGTACGCTTTCGTATATCTCTAACGTTTACCAGTTGTGCAAGGTTATATAAGTTTTCTTCCGAGGGAAGAAAATTTCACAGGCTATTTCCAGTAAATCCAAGATACACATTTTATTAATCACATAAATATTTTTCGTACCCAGCACTTTAATCAATATCGTTTCAGCCTATTTTGAGAAAGTAAAATTTAGAACATTTTCAGTATTAAAGGATAGTTTGGGTGGGGAGATTTTGAGTAAAATCTTCGTGTCATGTTTTTGGAAGTTACTGAACTTTAAATATCACTTTTGGTATTTATCCGTTGTTTCGTTTTTGAGTTATGATATTAAGACACACATTTTTCTATTTTTTTTTTGGAAGGTGGTTGCAGTGAGCCCTAAAACATAATTTTCTATAACATTTCGACATATTGCAATAATTTCCCTCCTTATTCCACTAAAATTAGTTTTTCCTGCACAAGTGAAAGTTATATTGTATTTACTTTGTATAGTAAGTTTTCTTATGATTTTAGAAGTATTAATGATATGAACATTACTTTCTCTAACGTATGTACTATGTACAAGAAGATGGAGAAGGTATTGTATTCCACGCAAAAATTCGATACCGAAATACATATTTTGAGACAGTTTGAATTTTAATAACATGGCCATGTGTATATCTGTGTGTGAAGGGGGACAGCATAGCTCAAAAAAGAAAAGTAGTTAATTACTCAATTTTATATTTCAGTTTAGTGGTTCCAAGCATGCCCTCCTCAACTACCCTTTACATGGAAAAACTAGAGCTTTTTGATTTTCTTAAAAATGGCTCTAACGATTTTTATTAAAGTGCCAAATATTGTAGATATTTTATTACAAACGAAATGTATGTCTTGAATTTTCTGGGAATAGCCTCTGAACACCTTATTGTGAATAACTTTTGCATAGCTGGTAAACCGTAAGAGACAGACAAAAGCTTACTGCAGAAAAAATATATCTCTCGCCAAAACATACAATATATATCCTTTAGAGTTTTGTTGTGGACGTAACAGTTTCCGAAACACTTCTTGTTTTCAATTTTAAAATGCTTATACTTTTCTCAAACAGAAAATCGTCGTATTTCTTTTGTTTTACTCCCGGCCATGTAAAAAAGCCAATTTCAATGGTATTCGCATAGTGACAGCCTTCAAAACAGTTGATATCACTTTAGCACATTATATTCCCCTAATTCCCTTCTATTCATAAGGAACTAAGCAATGTGACTATTCTCTTAATATTTATCTCGATTAGCATGGAGTAGAAAGAAAAGCCTTTTATAAGAATTTTGTAGAACAGGTAGATAAAGTCATGTGAATGGAACACATAAGATTTTTAACAAAGCATTAGGCTTTCGTTTACGGCTAATTCCTCTTAACCTGATAGATCATATTGGACGATCGATGGATAAATAAGGTGAAATGATACTCAATCAGTCCGGGATCCATACAATGCAGGGTTACTCGACTTTTGTAAATTAGGTTTATACTTTTAATAAATTACTTTTATATTGTAAGACATAATTGATAATGACTTTCATATTTAGTGTGAAATTGAACATCTATACCTATCGCAAACCTAATTTAATCTTTATTTATCTAATGTGCAATTATTATTATTATTATTATTATTATTATTATTATTATTTTCATCATCATTAGCAGCAGCGCCATATTCATCATTATCATCATTGGAAATACATGATCTGAGGTCCACTGAAAGAAAAGGAAACAACACTTTTTTTTACCTTCTCTACTTCGCACATAGTACACAGGTAGAAAAGCTTTGTATTCCACCCAAAATTTTTATATCGAACTTTGTTTGGAAACACATGTTTTCGGGTACATGAATCCAAAAACGAGCATTTTTTTAGAAAAAGGTACGTTATGTGTATATGTATATGTGCCCGGATGTCTGTGAAGAAAATAATTCAAAAACTAAAAGTCTGGTACATAACAAACTTCATAATCAAGTATAGCACCCTAAACGGTTGCGACATGGAAAAATGTTAGAAGTTTGGTTTCTCAAAAATGGCTAGCGATTTTGATTAAGATGCAATACATTAAAGATATTTACATGACAAACTGTATATCTTGATTTTCTGCGAATACCCTGAAGACCTCTATTCTGGATGGCATTTGCTCAACTGGTAAACCGTAAAAGATAGGCAAAGACTTACCAAAGCAGAAAATATAGATCTCGTTAAAATATATTTTATGTTTTTACTTTCTCTAGCTTGTTAGTACAATGTACATAGTAGACAGAGAAGGTATTGTATTCCAACCAAAAATTCGAGTTTTCACCGTAAAACCGTGTTTTGAGACACCCTGAATCCAAAAAGGCATTTACATAAGCATGTCCGTGTGTGTGCGCGTGCGTGTGGGCAGCATAGCTCAAAAACGAAAAATTGGCTAAATATTAAAATTGATATTTAATTCAGTATCTTCCAATGATGCGTGATGAAGATTTTTCAAGAAAATCCCCAACTCCAAATACCCTTTTTCTAGAACATTTTTCTAAAATTTTGAATTTCTTAAAAATGGTTCTAACGACTTTTTATTAAAATGTCATATGTTTAAGATATTTTCATGACAAACGAAATTCATCTTAAATTTCCTGGGAATAGCCTTTTCATTCTAGATGACTTTTGTATAACCGGTAAACCGTAAGAGATAGACAAAAACGTACTACATAAAAATGTAGATATCATTAAAATACACAATACCTTTCATCAATTAATATTGTTATTTCCAAATCTTATTATTATTGCTATTATTATTATTATTGCATTTTAATATTATAATTGTATTATTACAATTTTATTTTACTATTATTATTTATCTAACTAATTTTTTATATTTTATATTGTTAAAATATTTTTATTTTTAATATTTATTTTATTATTACTTTATGTTTATTTTTACATTTACTTTTAATATTATTTTATTTTAAATTTTATTATTATTATTAATGTTATTTTAAATCAAATGTACATATTTATTATGGTATCTAGTGATAAAAAACTGGTATCCAATTATTTCTTTTTATATCTATATACTATTAATTACATTAAAAAAGCCGCCGGCATCCGGCGGCAACTATCAGTACTGGTACCCAGTACTAAGCTAAATAACGAAAAACATAAAGAACAAATACAGTAACTATTTCTACTTTCTTTACCAAAAATGTACTACCTATAGTTTGTATGTTTGCGTATGAAAATATTTAATGGAGTTCATTAACCATGTTTGTTGAATATTTAATTTTAACTCAACATTTAGGATTGTTTCTGTTATAAATCACTGTAAGCTTAGTAGATTACTAAAAACCTTTGTTATTTTCACCAAATTGCTTTCACTATCACTAAATATATTATATCATTAAAAAAAATAGTTTCATTTTATACTTCATTACTATCACTGAGTATAAACGCCCATTGACACACTTTAAACACTGTTTTCTAACCATTACGCTGTAAAGCATAATTTCTTATTGCATTACCACTAACACGTTTAATGATGCTATTTTGTATATAAAAAATCTGATGTGTTCCATTCACATGACTTTCTCTATATCACTGCAACAAATTGTTCTATTTACTTCATGTAAAGGAGCAAAAATTAAGACAAATAGTCTTATTACTTGCTTCCTTATTAGTAGAAGCGAAATAAGGGGGGTACCATGGGTTAAAGTGGTAGTCAGAAGCTGGTTGCTCTGCGACTGAACTTCCTTTGTTTGTATGGACTCGAGTTCACAAAGTCCTGTATGAGAAATTTATACGTTTTTATAGCTGAAACCAAAAACAAGGAATATCTCAAAAACAATAAACTCCACGAAAAAAATGTATATAACATAAATTGTGTGTTTTAACATGCTCTACATTTGTTGTGTGGTAAGTTCTTGTCCATCTCTTACGGTTTAGCAGTTATGCAAAATTCCGTAAAATTGACCCAGGATAAATTAGTCTTCAGAGACTATTCCCAGAAAATTCAAAATATACATTTTATTTGTCAGGTAAATATCTTTAATAAAAGATATTTTAATCAAAATCGCTAGAGCCATTTTTTAGAAAATCAAAATTTTCGAAAAAAGTTCTATGTAAAGGGTAGTTGGGGGTGGGGGGATTTTTCTCAAAATTTTCGTGTCGTATTCCTGGAAGATACTAAACTTAAATACTAAGGTCGGTATTTTTCCGACTTTTCGTTTTTGAGTTATCGTGTTCACGGACACACTGAAAATACCTTTTTGGATACAGTGGACCCTAAAACATATATTTCCGGTGAAATCTCGGAATCGAATGTTTTGGTGGAGCACGTATAGAGAAAGTAGAAAAATAAAATCATTTAGGCACTATCATTATCACTGTTACCGCCGGTTCTATAATTAATTTGCTTCCCCACGTCAACTGTTCTTAACTGCGCTTCTTCTTTCCGTCACTCTAGCATCGGCGGTGTGTTGATTCGGTGACCTCTTCTCTTTAATGTTAATAATTTTCTTCTTCTACTTCCTCTCCCAATTAAAGCCCTTGTTCTGCTTGTAATGTGTTGCTACCTTCATTTATGTCATTGTTTCTGCATCATAGCATATAATGTTTTTGAAGTGGTTGAGCTCTGATAGTGTTGTCATTAACGGGTAGTGTTATTATTACTCCTCTAGTGTGTCTACTAATTTTGTTAGTTAAGGATTCTAAAGTTGTAAATAAATGTTTGTCTCTTATTATATCGTAAAAATAATGTGCTTGTAGGTTGGTTCTCTCTTGAGTCGTGAACGAAGTGTATTTTGCGCATTCAAAGAGAACGTGTTCCGGGATTTCTTGTTTAGAACATTTGTCGCAGATATCTTGTGCTGTTTTATTTTTTTTTTACTTTCTCTACACGTACTATGTACATAGTGTATAGAGAAGGTATTATTTCACCCAAAAATTCGATACTGAGATTTCACCAAAAATATATGTTTTGGTCCCCCTGAATCCAAAAAAAAAAAGCATTTTTTGGAAAAATGTTCGGGCGTGTGCGTCTTTGTGTCTGTGGACAGCATAGCTCAAAAACGAAAAGGCCGTGAATATCAAACTTGGTATTTAAATTATGTATGTTCCAAGGATGCGACACGAAGATTTTCAAGAAAATCCCTCACCCCCAACTACCCTTTACATGGAACTTTTTTAAAAAATGTTCATTTTCTTAAAAATGCCTCTAACGATTTTGATTAAAATATCGAATATTAAAGACAAATAAAATGTATATCTTGAATTTTCTGGGAATAGCCTCTGAAGACTACTTCATTCTTGATCAATTTTACGGAATTTTGCATAATTGCTAAGCCGTAAGATATGGACAAAAAATGTAGTGCACATTAAAACACACAATTTATGTTATATATACGTATATATTTTTTTTTTCGTGGGTCTTTTTTAGATATTCCTTGTTTTTGGTTTCAGCTTTGAAAAACTTGTATTTTTCTCAACAGGGATTTGTCAATTCCTGTCCAGACAAACAAAGGAACTTCACTCACATAGCAACCAGCTTTTGACTATCACTTTAAGCTAAGGTATTCCCTTATTTCACTTCTTCTTACAAGGAAGCAAGTAATAAGACTATTTCTGCTATTTTTTTTTCTCGATTAGCATGAAGTAAAAAGAAGCATAAGCTTTTTAACAATAAATTGTTACAGAGATGTAGAAAAAGTCATGTGAATGGAACACATCAGATTTTTCCAATATGTTCCGTAGGAACCATGGCCGGATATGTAATGCACTATTCCTTTAGTGTTGTTTAAATGGTTTAGTTTTAGTCTTTGCGCTATACTGCTAAAAAATCTTATGTGTTCCATTCACATGACTTCTCTACATATCTGTAACAAATTATTGTTAAAACGCGTATGCTTCTATTTACTTCATTCTAATCGAGAAAAAATTAGCAGAAACAATCCTATTACTTGCTTGCTTGAAAGTAGAAGCGAAATAAAGGAGTGCCATAGGTTAAAGTGATAGTTTAAAGCTGGTTGCTATGTGACTGAAGTTCCTTTGTTTGTATGGACAGGAGTTGACAAATTCCTGTATGAGAAAAGTATAAGTTTTTCAAAGCTGAAACTAAAAACAAGGAATATCTCAAAAACAATCAACTCCACGAAGAAAATGTAATTGCATAAATTGTGTGTTTACACCTGCTCTACATTTTTTTGTGTAGTAAGTTTTTGTCCATCACTTACGTTTAGCAGTTATGAAAAATTTCGTAAAATTCATTCAGAATAAAGTAACCTTCAGAGGCTATTCCCAGAAAATTCAAGACATACATTTTATTTGTCAGGTAAATATCTTTAACACACCACATTTTAATCAAAATCATTGCAGCCAATTTTGATAAAACCAAAATTTTCAAAAAATGTTCCATGTAAAAGGTAGTTGGGGGTTGGGGGATGTTCTTGAAAATCTTTGTGTCGCATTCTTGGAAGATACCAAACCAAATACCAAGTTTGATTTTTAACGGACTTTTCGTTTTCGAGCTATGCTGCCCACAGACTCACACACACACACGCACTCACACATATACACAGACATACAGAGACAGACACACACGGACATTTTTCCAAAAATGCTTTTTTTGGATTCAAGGGCTCTGAAAACATGTATTTCGAATTTTTGGATGCATTACAATACCTTCTCTATACACAATGTACATATTACGTATAGAGATAGTAAAAAGGAGTAAGCCCGTCTTCCTTAGTCTATTGTGTCCCATTCGCGTAGCCAGGTTTGAAGTAATTTGAGTTTGATTTCGCGTTTTATACCACAACATTGTCCCACTATTTCCTCAACTTTTTAAAGATTTCCTTTTCGGAGCCAGAAAAATGTTCCTCGAGGTTTTAACGTTAGAGCAGTTATTACTAATAAAGGTACTGTCGGAGTCATGTTTAGTGCAAATCTTAGTAGAATTTTCCTTTGTGTTCTTCTTAAAAGGTTTTTATCTTGGTTTTATTTGTCCTTACTGCCCAATTTGCTGCACCATAAGTAACAGCAGTACTGAAGATGCTAGTATGATAAATATTGATTGTGTGGAGCGAGATTTTAAAATCAAATTGAATTATCCTAGAAAGTTTCATCATTGTCTTTTCGGCTTTGATTCTTATATTATTACTGTGATGACTGAAATTTAATTTTACATCTAAAAATATGCATAAATATTTCATCGTTGTGTTTCTTTTTGTTGTGGGAATACTTTTTAAATTATCTTTTAGTATAATATATCCAGGTTTTGCCGGAGATATTTTTAATTTAGAGTTTTTACACCAATTGGATAAAATAGTTAGTATGTTGCTACATTTCAATGACAGTTCCCTTCTAGTTTTAGCTTCTAATAAAAAGACCATATTGTCAGCATATGCAATGGTTTTAGACAGTTATTATCACTTTATATGTCTTCCAATAAAGTTTCTAAAGTAATGTCCCAGAAGGTGGGCCCTAAAAATAGAAACTTGGGGACATCCTTTGTTATCCTTTTGGTAATGGTCTGATTTATGCCATAAATATTGACTATTCGATCCTGGCAGTAGTTAGTATTTATACAGGGTGTTTGGGTAGTTTAAAATATCTTAATCTTTTAAAGAAGATGGGCCACCAGAGGTTGTCGAAAGCCCCAGAAGTATCAACAAATATGGTTGCTACGTATTTTCTGGTAGAGTCTTTTACGGCTTCGATTATTACGCTTCTCGGTGGACTTCCCCTTCCGAAATCCATATTGCTTATTATTAAGTCCAATCATGGAACTAAATTCCATTATTCTTTTGTTAAATAGGGATTCAATTATTTTTTAGAATTAATTAGACAATTTGGCCTCTATAATTTTGGATCTAACGGGTCTTTGTCATTTCCTTACTTGAGAATGGTTAGCTTGGCAGTTTTCCAAGATTTTGGGAAAGTACCTTGCCATAACCAGTCGTTAAATAACTTGCATAGATGTGAAGTTATTATTTCATTGATATTCATTAATACTTCATCTTTAATTTCGTCTACGCCAGCTGCCTTCCTCTTCTTTAATTTAAAAAGTTGATGTTTTACCTCATTTTCGTGAAATGGTTAAATGGACAATTTATTACTATAGGGTAGTTCTAGTTCATTTCTTGTATTGGTATTTTGCTCGTTATCGTTCTTTGTATCGTCGTCGGGTAAAAGTTTGTTAAGTAATTCTTGAATAGAGTCGGCCCAATTCGTTGTAATTCTATCCTCTTTTCTTACTGTATTTATAATTTCTGGAGTTCTAATTTTCTCCATAGTGAATTTATATGTTATGTCCCAAATGTTAAGGTTTATATTGCTTTCGACAAACTTCTGTCAGGATCTTTTTCTGGTTTCGTATAAGGTTCTTTTAAATTTTAATTTAGTTTTCCTGTAGATATTTATACTTCTTTTTCTTTCTTTAAAAGAAAAAAAAAAAAAAAGATAGTTTTTTTTTTATATATTCCTTTTGTTTACGCAGTTTTCTTCTTAGACTATGTAACTCTTTTGTCCATGAATTATCCATATATTTTTTAGTTTTACATCTCGGAATTGTATTAAACATTATTTGTCTTATATTCTTTTCAAAGTATTGGGCTTCCTAGTGCAGATCAATTCCTGTAAAGTTGAGGGATATATTTGCTAAGTTGAGGGATATATTTTAACCCAGTTTGCTTGGTTAAGATTATATTTCATTTCGGTTTTTGGATCTCTGTTTCTTTTAAGTTCTATTGTGTAGTTAAAATAGATTTATCTATGATCACTTGTTGTGTAGTCCAACCCTACTTTCCAATTCTCCAATTTGTCAATCATATTTCGATTGGTAGTCAATTCAATATTGGCAGAGGCTCCAGCATGATTTTCAAATGTTGGTGCATTGTTAGGTAGGTTAACTATATAAAAATTATGTTCTGCTATGATTTCTTCTAAATTTTCCCTTTCTAGTATTTTATGTTGTTATACCACCATTGGAATTTTGCATTTGCATTCATTACATGTAAAATTGTGACATTCGTGTATGTTTAAATAATGTTTTGTAAAATTTCAAGATATGGCTCGATTTCATGACCGTATTAAAATAGTGGTTTGAAATAATACATTTTCCGGCTTCATGATGTACTTGTATACAATTATTGTGCGTATGTGATTTTAGTAATTTGTAGGTCGTGGTTATTAATTATTATTCCTGCCATAGAGTTATTTCCTGTGTAAATTTTCCTGGTCGTGACAGGTATATAGGGCAATATATTATTTATCATATATGGTTCCTGAATGCACAAGATATTAATTTTCAATTCTTCAATAATTTTCTTTAATTCTGACATTACTAATTTACTTCTCTGGGCCTTTATTTGTGAGATTCTAAGAAATTTGATGCGGGATAGGTCGGAGTCTTCCATTATTTCTGCTAAGTAGACAGTATCCTCTGGATACGTAGGGTTTTTGCTTGCCCAGTTTGACACTTTCTACGATAAGTTCTCTTGATAATTTATGTACTCTTACTAGTTGAGTTCTTCTCATCTGTGTAGTTTTGGGTTTTGAATTTGTAGTTTTCGATTGAGGTTTATTGTTATTGTTAAGAAATGTTGATACTTGCAGAAACGGATTGCTATTGTGGTGTGTGATTTTGGATTTTTTGTAATTTCAACAATAATTTGTTGAGTTGTAGAGAAGTAATGTGAATGGAATACATCAGATTGTTTTTCTTTATAGTGTTACGAGAGTTTTAATTGCCTATATTAACTATATGTTTAGGTGCGTAAGTGTGTTAATTGCTAAATGCATCCAAACATACCCGTAGTAGGACACAGTACCATAGACGCCGCTTTTATATTAGACACTTTAAGGACAAAACAAATATCAATTAAGGGGAAAAGTTTCATTTTGCACTTGTGGACTTTAAGAAGGCGTTTGGCTCTAACAATCAAAGTGCATTATGGTATAAACTTCACAGAAAGGGATTATCAAGTAAAATGATTAGAACACTGCAGGAAATCTATGAAGATGTCCAATTCTGTGTACAGTACGACAGAAACAAAGTGTCGGAGAGCTGCCTAAGCAATAAGGGACTGAGGCAGGGTTGTATTTTATCTCCTTTGCTATTTAATCTCATTGTGGATGATATTACTGATGCAATGATAGCAAAGAATATCGAAGCACCAGTAACAGCGGATTTGCAGATCCCAGCACTTTTATATGTGGACGATTTAGTATTGTGCTGTATACACCGTGTTTTAATCAAAGTATATAAAAAAAGATAATTTGATAATCCCACTCAAAAAGTCCACATTAATATCAATCAATTCGACTGGTTTTGAGGTTTCCTAAAACATTTTTAGAGAATGGTCAGATGCGTTGCTGTCGGCCTGTGATCAGCAAAACTCAAAAACTAAAAATCAGTTTAATACAAAATTTAATATTTAAATTCAGCATTTTGTAGGGATGTGATATGAGGATTTTCAAGAAACTCCCCTGCCGCCCCAAAATACCCTTTAAATTCAGAACATTTTGTTATTTTTCACACAAAAATTACTCTTTACGATATTGACTAAAATGTTTAGGATAGTTGCATTATAAGTAAAATACGTCCTCCTCAATCTGTGCACTTTTACTTAACTTGTAAACCGAAAGAAAGAGGTAAACAAAATCTTTCTGCACAGAAAATGTAGATTTCGCGAAAGCAAATTGTTTTTATGTCAAATTACGTGTGGCATTAGCCGTTTCCGAGATATTCTTTTTATTGACTTAAGTTCTCAAATGCCCACACTTTCTTTGAGTGGTAAGTAGTTATTCGTTTTTGCTCATGGTCATGCAAGGAGATTGGGATTTCAAAGCCATCATACGATGATCTGCTTTTTATACAACTTGTAAGCATGGGAAGTACGTCATTATATTCTAGTATTAATGTATCTTACACTTTGCATGTTGGATTATTTCTCAACTCTAAGTTTCCCAAAGGCGAAGAAAAAGAGATATAAATAGCATAAGCTCTCTTTCAACTTTCTTCAATTAAAAGCCCAAGAAGCCAGAAGCATTAGTTCTGAACCAGTATATAACATTGACATCCCTCACGGAGAGAAAGGTTCTTCTATGAAGCCTTTGTAACAGCATTTACAATAGAAGGCCTCTGTAATTTTCTTGTTCGTGTATTTTTGAGGTTTCCCATAACCTTTCTATCCCCAGGGAATCATTAATTAGTTTTCTTTGTTCCCCAAGGGAAGCGTATGAACCTTCTAGTCATTTGGTTACTTATATATGTAATCCCTGCTTCAATGGCACATCACTTTTATACTATAAAGTTACTATCTCATTCAATACTGTCAGCTACCAGCAAAATCCACGGCTTTAATCAAGTCATTACTAGAGAGAAGGTACGTATTCTCCCTGAGTGCCTCTCTATTTATGTTAACTGTCACTTCACCATGTTCTGACTGTTTCTTTGCGATCGAGCTACATTTTCAGCGGGACTACATTTGGTTATCATTAACTTTTTTTTTTTTTTTGGTGTAGAAAAACCCCGTCTTATAGCTGGCAACTGGAGGAGAAGAGTGACGTTCCCATTCCACCTGGAGTTGCTTTCAAACTGTTGCTCACCATGCAAAATACTTCAGTGGCAGAACTAACTCGGCGAATGGCTGAGCACCAAAATATATCTTGCAGTCCTTATTACTCGAATGAGCATTTACAAACCCTTTTACGTTTGCTAGCATGCATTACTTTTTCGCATTCTTTTCAGTAATGGTTCGGACATATAAGACGGTTAGAAGAAGAAAGAAGCATTACATTTTTAAATGCGTGTGGAAGGAAGTTCAAGTAGAGATATACCACGAATTACATGGGAAGAGGATATTGAAAGAATTGGGCAGAAATATGGAACCGAACAGGATTAAATGCTGAATGGAATCCTATGGAACAGAAATATTAGTAGACAAAGGGGAGAATTCTCCTAACGTGTGCAGAGAGTCTATTAGCTTATGGATCTGAAGGGTGAATCTTAACAGAAACACAAAAATATAAGATGCAGGGGTGAGATGGATGGAATCCACAGAAGAGCGAGAGTATCAAGACTTGAAAAAGGAAGAATGTAGAAAATAAGACAGATGATGGAAATGGAGGAGTCAGTTATAGAAAGGATTGATTGAAAGTAAGATTTACAATGGGACGGATATGTTAACCGAATAGTTAAGATGAGATGGCCTAGGCAATGTTGGAATGCTCGTTGTGGAAGGAGGAAGAGGGACGAGCTAGGGCTTCATAGAAATCCGATGTTAACCAGATGACGAGAAATGGAAATCTACAATGCGGGGATTGGAACGATCGAGAAGATGGAAAATGGGAATTCAGGGTAACTGCTGACAGTAAAGAATCCCTCAAAAATTAAGATATTAAAGGATACGTGAGGATAAATTAGAAGGGATTGAACGAGGCCACCCCGAAAATGCAGTGGGGAAACGAAGAATAAAGTCAGTGCGGAGTCCGCCGGGTCCGCACTTAGGCATCCTTCGCAGTACCACCGGAGGTTCATGGGCTTGTGCAGATGATGATAGATGATGCGTCGGGTGACGTTGGATGCGGTATAACTGGAAATGTTAGGGACCCCGTCCATGCTTGCGCCCCATCGTCATCCGATTCTGGTTTCCTACGGATCTCGCCTCATTCCTCTCTCAAACAGGTCACCTAGTCACAAAGAGCCTACAATGGCCTACAAGCTCTACTCAAATCTCGCTTCCCGATCGGCCGATAATTCATTTACTTTCTTTGGTAATCTCTGGTCTGTTATTCTATAAACATGCCCTTTCCAAATCCCTTAGAGGCTAATGAGTTAATACTTTTACTTACTTTATCATAATATAATGTGCATGAGAGGTAGAGAAGGTATTGTATTTCACCAAAAATTCAACACCGAGATTTACTGGAAATACATCGAAATCCCTTGAATCCAAAAAGCATTTATAGAAGAATATCCTTGTAGGTGTGAGTGAGTGAGTGAGTGAGTGAGTGAGTGAGTGAGTGAGTGAGTGAGTGAGTGAGTGAGTGAGTGAGTGAGTGAGTGAGTGAGTGAGTGAGTGAGTGAGTGAGTGAGTGAGTGAGTGAGTGAGTGAGTGAGTGAGTGAGTGAGTGAGTGAGTGAGTGAGTGAGTGAGTGAGTGAGTGAGAACAGCTTTGCTCAAAATAAAAAGTTAAATACCACACTTGAGGTTTAAATTAAATATTTTCCAAGGATGTGAAACACAATTTCAAAAAATTCCCCCACTCCAAACTATCCGTTACATGGATATTTTTTTGAAAATTATTAGGGTTTTCAAAAATGACACTAACAATATTAATTAAAATACATTTTTAGGATATTTTCTTGATAAACGAAATTTCTGGGGCTAGCCTCTGAAGTTCTGTTCATTCTGGATGCTTTTGAATACCTGATCCTACACAAAAAGAATTTTAAATCTCGTAAAACACATAATGTATGTCAAATGTTTTTTTTTTTTTTTTTTTCGTTTTTGAGTTAACCGTTTCCGCGATATTCCTAGTTGTTCATTTCCATTTTAAAAGATGTATTCATTTCTCAATGGAAATCATTATTAATTTTTCTTTCTCCTGGTGAAGCAAAGAGAACGATATGCCGTAGCATCTCATAACGATCACCGCTTCAGCTTTAGCTTCCGAAATTTTTGCGTATTTACAAGATATAATAAAATATTACTGAAAATATTTATATCGATACGTGAAGTAGGTACGAAAATTAACTTATTAGGAATATTTCGTTGCAAAATAGATGCGAATGCAAAACATTAAATTTCTTTTAATCAGCCTATCAGCTTATTGCGCAATCCTTTTTCTGGAGGACTGGATTATATTTTGGAATACCTTCTTCTAAACTAAACCAAGATGGCTGAAGATATCTATCACCTCTGACCGAAAACTTGTCATACATCTTTACCTTCAGTAACAACAGCTCTACATACTCTACTTTAAAGTTTAAAAATCCCTTACAATCCCTAAAACTTCGTTTATAATGAAATGCTTTAAGTTAGGGCTATAATGTTGCATCGTCACCATGCTTCAGGATTTGAACCAGCAAAGGCTCCAATTTATGACTATTCGAAACCTCTTCTTTCAGCTTATAAACATGAATCTGCCAGCTTACTTTTCCTTTTCTTTTTTATATGCTCCTATTCTTTCGTTGCTTCCCATCTTCTTAAAAATTTAACTCTATATTCCAGTCCATACACAATATTAACCTATAAATATTTGTAAACTTTAAGTAAATTCTAATATATACTTTCCTTGACCATATTACTTTGTCTACTAGTAGTAAATAGGAAAAATGCTGTATACCACCAAAACATTCAATGTTTGAATTCACCAGAAATATATTCCTTGAGGGTCTCTAAACATAAAAAATCATTTTCTAAAAAAATATAAGAAACGAAATGTGCATTAATGCCCAAATTTGGTATTTAAGTTCAGCATCTGCCAAGGAAGAAGCTCAACGATGTTCAAGAAAATGTCAATGTTCTTAAAAACTACATCTAACGATTTTGATTAAAATACCATATTTTAAAGAGATTTTCATGAAAAATGAAATTTATTAGTTGAATTTTCTGGGAATAGTCTGTGAAGTCCTTTTCATTCTGAGTGACTTTTGCATAATTGGTAAACCATAAGGATAGACAAAATTTGACCAAAAATGTAGAGCATGTTAAGAAAAGTAAAAAATGTGTGAAATAAATATACATAATTTTATTTATTTATTTTTTATTTGTAGAGCTAACCATTTTTATATTATTTGTTATTGGTTTGCATTTTGAAAAATACGTACAATACTCAAATGCGAAGTCATTATTCGTTTTTTATTTTTTCTCTTGGCAATTCAAGGAAAACAGAATATCAACCATATTTTCTTTATCGAGAAGTTGGCCCTTTTAGAGATATTCGTTGTTATTAGTTTCAGTTTTAAAATACTTAAACTTTTCTCATACGGGAACCTGTCAACTCCTGGTCACGCAAAGAAACGAATTTCAATCCCATAGCAACCATATTTTAAAACATTTGTTTGTCGGTTTAGTCTAGTGTATTCTCTTATTTCCCTTCTACATATAAGGACATTATGTAATGAGACCATTTCTGCTGAATTAAATTGATGAAAGAATAAGCTTATTAACAATAATTTGTTACAGAGATGTAGAGAAAGTCATGTGAATTAGGCACATCAGATTTTTATTCTATTGTAAATGCCTGAATATTGCATTGGGTTCTAACATATCATCATGTACTTTATTTTCTTGTGCCCGTCTGCTGAACCTCCGGTTGACTGTGCTAACCTTGTACTTAGTTTAACTCCAGTCTTCTAGTTCCATGTCTCTTAACAGAAGCTTTCTGGACTTTCACAAGGTCTTTGCAAGATGGTTGCAGCATTTGTTGACACCTGATCAAAAGCTGCAAAGAAAAACTGTTTCTGTGAAGGATGTGGAGCTCTTCCGTAAAAATTCCAGTGAATTTTTGAGACGGTTTATTACCATGGATGAAACTTGGATACATCACTACGCTCCAGAAAGTAAATCACAGTAAAAACAGTGGATTGCGCCAGGTGAACCAACGCCACAAAAGCCAAAGTCAATTTTGTCAGCTAACAAGGTTATGGAGAGTGTTAACTAGGATGCACAGGGAATTATTTTTATTGATTACTTGGAAAAGGGTAAAGGTATCACTGGTGACTACTACGCAAGCTTACTGTAACGTTTGAGTGATGAGGTTAAAAGAAAAAGACCTCATTTGGCAAAAAAAAAAAAAAAATTGTTTCATCACGACAATGCCCCGGCCCATCGTTCAGTCAGTGCAATGGGAAAAATGTGCGAATTAAAGTTGGAATTGCTTGAACACCCACTCTTTTCACCAGATCTAGCACCCCCAGTGACTAACATCTGTTCCCAAACCTCAAACAATTTCTTGCAGGACGAAGATTTCAAACAATGAGGTCATTGATGCGGTCCGTAAACAGCTATTTTGAGAACCTTGATAAATAGCACTTCACTGATGGTTTGATTAAATTAGAACACCGATATGACAAATGTATTAGCCTTTCTGGAAATTAGTTGTGAAATAAAGTAAAAAAAAATGAAATTCTGTTCTCATTGAGAGGCCCGGGATTTATCAGCCGACCCTCGTGTTTTTAAGAAACATAGTAATATTTCTCTCTAACTTAAACCATTTTTTGCTGATGTACTCTGTTCTCAAATTTCCGTTCCTTTTCATTTAAATATTATGTTCCAGATCTTCCTTTCCACCACATATTGGACATCGATTTTGTAGATGCCCTTACTTTTATTTTTTTTTCGGGACTCCGGCGCTGTATACCCTACCTTTTACTTACCTAATTTTTTGCTATATGATTACTGAATTACACTGTTTTCTGTTACACACACATATACACAAACATATAACACCCATGCCCAAGGCGAGACTTATCTACTTCAGCAAAACGCTAGCATTTTCGTCCTGTGGTCTTTATTCACTCAACCATTGCACGTAATGCATCCCCAATAAAATGAATGTTGTTAAGGACTTCGTTCTTCTTCTTATACATGTTGGTCACGTGATAGGACATTTCCAGAAACAGTCGCACGTGCAAAACCAACGCAGGTGTCACAAAATCACCCTATGTAGCAATGAGGGCTTCCACATAAAAGAACCTTCGGTCAGAACACGTGACCACTCGCATAGGTGTAACAATCATAGCTGCGATGTCAAACGAACTTGCCGCCGGCACAAGTGCCCACTAACGCACAGGTATAACAATGGATGCCAATAATCAGATTGAATAACGAAGTAAGCGGTTCACACACGTTCGGTGATTACGGCCGCAGGGTATAGTCGCAATATTATATTTTATGTGAAAAAATAAAATATTTAATTTTGTAACGCTGCTAACAAGTTTACTACACCTTATCGTGATAAAGTAGCTTTATCTTCCCAGAAAAAAATATTTAACACAACATTAACATCTTAGGAATTCAATTTATTCATACTTATAGTGATATTGTATTTATCTTACTCTGTAATTATTTTTATTCATAATATATTTTAAGGTTCTAAATTGCTTATTTTTGCGTATTTAGTTTTTTTTTTTTTTTTTTTTTTTTTACTTATATAGTTTTCCGACAAAGCCCCTGAGTTATCCTTTGGAAGTACAGATCCAAAATGTTCGGTTTTACAGAGTTAATAGGCAACTGTGGAATAATGAAGGAATTCGGAGTGCGCAATTAGACAATAGAGTGCAAAATCAGAGCGGTTAAATATTGGATGAGAACTGTTCATGGATACCAGTCTCTAATGCACAATCTTGCGATTTTTCCTACCTGTACTTACCTACCCAGGATTTACAGGCAGTATTCCTTAATACTGAACAGGTCAAAAATAATATGGTTATACCAGGTGGCCCAATAAAGTTGTGTTTCACGTGTGCAAATAACACTTCGTAAGTATAAAGAATTGAAGAGCTAAAAGGGTAAATCCAAGTAAAACCTAGTCAGTGGCGGTGTAGTGCCAGCTACTGAATAGTGAAACAAAAAATTGACTTTATTCCATCAAATATAAAAGCTCTATAACTAAAGGAGAAAAAATCTTGTGTTCCATTCACAGACTCTGTCTACATCTCTGCAACAAATTATTGTTAAAAAACTTATGCTTCTATTTTCTTCATGCTAATCGAGAAAAAAAATAGCAGAATTAGTCTCATTACTTGCTTTCTTGTAAGTAGAAGTAAAATAAGGGAGTACCATAGGTTAAAGTGATAGTCAAAAGCTGGTTGCTATGTGATTGAAGTTCCTTTGTTTGTAGGAGTTTACAAATTCCTGTATGAGAAAAGTATAAGTTTTTTTAAATCTGAAACCAAAACAAGGAATATCTAAAAAAGAATGATCAATTCCACGAAAAAAATGTAAATTACATAAATTTAGTGCATTTTGGTTCATCCCTTACGGTTTAGCTGTTATGCAAAATTTCGTAAAATGCATTCAAAATAAAGTAGTCTTCAGAGGCTATTCCCAGAAAATTCAAGATATACATTTCATTTGTCAGATAAATATCTTGAACATGCGATATTTTAATCAAAATCGTTAGAGCTATTTTGAGAAAATCAAAATTTTCGAAAAAAATTCCATGTAAAAGGTAGTTGGAAGCTGGGGGGTTTTCTTGAAAATCTTCTTGTTGCATCCTTGGAAAATACCAAATATACACTATGTACATAGTGCGTGTAGAGAAAGTAAAAATGTTGACCTTTTCTATCTGTTCCTGCATACGAGATCAGCGACTTAACTATAACCCTGGGAAATCCTCTCACCGTTTCCCTTGATACTCTAGAGGAGTAGAACGTGGGTCGCTCGCGCTACACCGCCACTGACCGATGTTTATTTGGATTTAACGCCTAGCTCTGGAAGTCTGTATAGTACGAAGTGTTTCTGCACACGTGAAATGGGAAGCTATTGGGCCATTAGTTACTAACTGTCGTAAAGAGCGAAAATTTTAGAGTGGCGGGACTCGGAAAACTTTTCTCATAAAGCTGACTGCCAGCGATAAACAGACTAAGCATTAATTTAATTGTTTTTCACACAAGATAGGAGTTAAATAGACAGAATCAGACTGAAAAATTCAATGTCATAGCCTGGATTTGAACCACAGATCTCCAGGTCTCTAACCGGTTGCTCTACCACTGAGCTGCCATGGCAACATGCCGACATAGCATTAAATTTTTCAAATGACTCGCATGTTTTCCGGTAAGCCACAAAGTGATCTCAAATTATTTTGAGAATACATACCCCAATGGCGTCTTACAATGTTGTGTTTATAAGTATTTTAATGTATTGCATTTTGTGCATATTAGTGCGCGCGCGCGTGTATGGGGGTGTGTGTGTGTGTTTTATACTCAAATTATAATGCTGTATACTTTGACTTGCACGAATATGTCAAATGAATGTTTTAATATTTAGCAATGACAAGGTCTTTAAAGCCTGATGCTTTGATATTTTACACTCTAGTACATAGTTGCCAATTTTTGCATTGTAAATTCTATATCATATTTGTAAATATGTATTGTAATTTGTTGAAATTTATGGAGAGTACTCAATACAAAAATCATAGTTTACTTTTATATGATTACTAGTAGTAACTATTATGTTGATAATTAGAAAACTATATCTGACATTACATCAGTGTTACATAATGAAATTATATTTATTAATTTATTTAACACTAATTTTTATAATCTTTGTTTATATGTGCATGCAAAAAAGGAAGTACGTATGATTTTATGCAGCACATTAAGTATAGTACAGTGGCGTATAGGCTTCAAAAGCAAAACGATGTGATTATATGTCTATTCAGCTATTGTTTTTTTTTTTTCGTAATATATAAGCATGTGTATACATGTATACCCTTGACAAGTACTATGTTCAGTGGCTTCCTGGCCTAAACGAGCCTACAGAATACTTTCTGATCTAATCTAGAGAAAGCGCCTAGAGACCGGGAGATCAGTGGTTCAAATCCTGGCATTGAATTTTTCGGTCTGACTATACCTATCCAACTTCTGCCCTACACACGGCTTATGTGAAAAAGTAATTAAATTAACGCTAATTGAACTAATAGTTGGCTCGAGAGTTACGGCGACATTGGGGCTGTCATTTCAAAATAATTGTGGTTTACTGGGAAACATGCGAGTCAATTGAGACATTTAATGTCGTGAAGGCATATTACCATTGTAGCTCAGTGAAAGAGTAACCGGCAATAGACCGGTAGATCTGAGGTTCAAATTACGGCTCTGGCATTGAATTTTCCAGTCTGTCTCTACCTATCAGACTTAACATTATTTCATGCATTTTTCTACAAAAAAAAACAAAAAAAAAAAAAACTATGCGTATGCCATAAATTGTGTTTTATCGAGTTCTGCATTTTGGTGTAGTAAGCTTTTGTCTATCTGTTACGATTTATTAGTTATGTAAAAGTCGTTCAGAATGAAGAGGACTTCGGAGGCTACTTCCAAGAAATTCGGGTTATACATGTATTTTCCATGCAAATATTTTTAATATCGTTTCGTAATCGGCTTACCCTCCGCGTATTTGTAGGACTGACAACTTCCCTACAACTTACAAGCAAATGCCAAGGGGTCATAAGCCTGTCGGGCAGCTCACGGCACGAAACCATAGAACCGGATACGAGGGGTCAGGCCATAACCAGTCATGAACAGAAGGAAGTGTATGATATGAAATGTAAGCGAGATTGATCATTGAAAAGATGATGATGGAGCAATTGATTGAATGAGTGGCGGGGAAAACCGGAGGACCGGAGAAAACCCACCCAAACGGCGCTTTGTCCTCCACGAACCCCAAATGCGGGAGCTTGGGTATTTTTAATATACATTTTAATCGAAATCGTTTGACATTTCATAAAAAGAAGTCTATATAAAGCGTAGTTTGTGGTGAGGAGATTTTCCTGGAAATCTTCGTGACACATCCATGAAAAATACTGTAGTATAATATACCAAATAATACCCCAGTTTAAAAGTAATGCTTTCCACAGACACACGCACGAACCTTTGTCTAATGTTTTTGTTCAGGGCCCCTGAAAATATGTATTTTAGGTGAAATCTAGTATCGAATTTTGTGGCGGAATACAATGCCTTCTCTACCTAATATGTATATTGTACATACGTGATACAGAAATTAATACAACAAGAAACATTCGGAAACCTTATGTAGCAGCTCGGGGAAATAGAAAGACAAAAGTTAAGGACTAGCTTTGAAATATATGTAGGCTAAAGATTTCACTGGAAATACATGTTTTGGGACCCCCTGAATCTAAAAAAACATGTTTACTTTTCCTAGCCCGCATGTACAATGTACATGTGGATAGAGAAGGTATTTATTTTACCCAAAAATTCGATACCGAAATTTCATCGGAAATATATGTTTTGAGGTACCCTGAGTCCGAAAAAACATTTTTGGTAAAAGGTTCGCGTGTGCGACTGTGTGTGTATGTGTATGTGTGAGTGTGTGTGTGTGTGGACAGCATAGCTCAAAAACGAAAAGTCGGTTAAATGCCAAACTTGGTATTTAAGTTCAGTATCTTCCAAGGATGCAACACGAGGATTTTCAAGAATATACCCCCACCCCAACTCCTTTTATATGGAGCATTTTTCGAAATGTATGATCTCAAAAATGGCTCTAACGATTTTGATTAAAATATCGTATATTTAAGACATTCACAGTACAAATACTCTGTATATTTTGAATTTTCTGAGAATAAACT
Organism: Hymenopus coronatus; assembly: GCA_030762935.1. Classification (NCBI taxonomy): domain Eukaryota; kingdom Metazoa; phylum Arthropoda; class Insecta; order Mantodea; family Hymenopodidae; genus Hymenopus; species Hymenopus coronatus. The sequence goes on along the minus strand of CM060897.1, from coordinate 64,023,055 downwards.
CTCAAGAGCTCTTTATTCTGGTTGCGTTTTGCAGAAATTTGTATCATGTTTAAACCGTAAGAGACAGACAAAAACTTACTACACAAAAAATGTAGATCTCATTAAAACACATAATTTATGCCATCGGTATGCGCTATTTTATGTACAACTGACCGTTTCTGAGATATTCCTTTTTAAGGGTTTCAATTTTTAACTGCTTTAACACTTCTCAAACAGGAAGACACGTTTCATTTCATCTCTTGTTTTATTGTAAGATGCAAAACGAGTCGAACTTTAGTTGCTTCACATAGGACCAGTTTTTAAAAGATTTGATTATCGATTTAGCCTAGTGTGTTCCCCTATGTCCCTTCTACTTACAAGGAAGCAAGTAATAAGACAATTTCTACTAATGTTTAACTTGATTAGTATGTCGTAGATAAAAGAATAATCTTTTGTAAGGGAAGTTGTTTGTGTAACTGCTAGAGAAAGTCATGTGAATGGAACGCATCACATATATAGAAAAAGGTCCGTGTGTGTCTGTGGACTGCATAGCTCAAAAACGAAAAGTCCGTTAAATGCCGAACTTGATATTTAAGTTGAATATCTTCCAGGGATGCGACAAGAAGATTATTCGAGGAAATTCTCCACCCTAGCCTTTATGTGGAAAAAAAATTTGGAAATCTGGATTTGCTCAGAAATGACTCTAACGATTTTTATTAAAATCTCTTATATTTAAGATATTTACATGACAAAATGTAAATCTTGAATTTTCTTGGAATAGCCTCTAAAGACCTCTTTATTCTGGCTGAATTTTTTTACATTTTGCATAGCTGGTAAACTGTAAGAGAGAGACAAAAACTTGCTACACAACACATTTAGATCTTGTCAAGACACAGAATTTATGTCATATATTTTTTTTGGGGGAGATGACCGCTTTCGAGATGTTCCTTGTTATTGGTTTCACTTTTAAAATACTTAAACTTTTTTCATACGATAGCTTGTCAACGCCTGGGCACGCAAAAATGTGTTTCAATCCCATAGCAACCACATTTTAAAACATTTGACTGTCAGTTTAGCCTAGTGTATTCCCCTTATTTCCCTTCTACTTATAAGGAACTAAGTAATAAGACCGTTTTTGCTAATGCTTATTTTGATTAGCTTGAAGTAGATAGAAGATTAAGTGTTTTAACAATAAATTGTTTTATAGATGTAGAGAAAATCATGTGAATGAAACACATCCGATTTTTGTATTAATGAGTGTTAATTTAACGCTGAAAATTAGTTTTAATTTAATTGTTTTTTTCACACAAGTCATGTGTAGGACTGGGAACGAATACGTATTATTTTATTATGGATTTGAACTACGGATCTCAGTTGAAGAATTTAATTGCGTACCGCCATCTCGCTATGGGAGCTCAGTGGTTAGACGACCGACTAGAGACCGGGGGATCCGTGCTTTAATTAATATTTATTTTAATATTTACTAATGCTTTAGACTTGTTGAACTTTGGGCCGCATATAAAATATCCAATACGGCGACATATAATACCCAGTCACATTGTTTGACTTACAGGATTTGAACCCGGGAGGCACATTTATTGTTAGAGTTAATATGCTATGTCTGCGTCACAGAAATGAAGTTATTTATGTGCGGCCTTAATTTGATCTTCTCTTCCAATGAAATGTACGAACTCAAGCATACCCAATTGGGGAATTTTCGTGCAGAAGGTGTTTATTTCTGCTCTAGTGAAAATGTTATAACGATAATAACTTAACATGTTTTAGTGATGTTAAGCAAAAGTGTTACCTGCGTTGACAACCTATGTTCATTACAGTTGAAGAAATTATCTTAGCCCATTCCACACGGCGGAGCTTAAGTTATGTGGAAATTGCAAAATGTTCTACAGATGAGAAGAACTGTTACGCTTACTCCCTCTAGATCATAAGTTAAACGAATCACTAAGGTAATAATCAGAGACAGTATTCCGTTCAAAATTCTCAGAAGTATAGAATTAAGAGCGGCTGATTAATGACCCACCTACAGGGGCTTCCCTTCTGCAAAATACAACAAAAGAAGGTATCTTAACTTCCAGGCGTTCGCAAGAAGAGTAGTGAATCAGAAGCTTTTCTGGACAATCATCTGCAAGGTGGGTGTCCAGTACCGTCGTGTGTCCCAGAGGTTATATTTTTACTTTTTATAGCTTTAATGCATCATTTACATAATAGGTAGAGGAGGTATACTATTCCACCCAAAAGTTGATATCAAGATATTACCGGAAATATATGTTTTGAGACCCTTGAATCAAAAAGAAAAGCATTTTTGGAAAAAGGTACATATGTGTGTCTGTGCCCAAAACTTGGTATTTAAGTTTAGAATATTTCAAGGATGCGACACAAAGATTTTCAAGAAAATATTCCCACTACAAACTACCCTTTGCATAGAAATGTTTTCATAATTTTTTTTTCTCAAAAACAGCTTTTAACGATTTTGATTATACTAAAAGTATTTACATAAATAATAAAATGTATATCTGGAATTTTTCAGAAATAGCCTCTAAAAACATATTCATTCTGGATGACTTTGTTAGAACTGGTAAACCGCAAGAGACAGACAAAACTTACTACACAAAAAATGTAGATTTCGCCAAAATCACAAATTATGTCTTATACATTTTTGTTGTGGAGCTAACCATTTCCGAGATAATATTTCTTATTGTTCTCAATTTTAAAACATTTATATTTTTCTCCAATGCGAAGTCGTCACCCATGTTTCTTTTCCTTTACTTCTGGTCATGCAAGTTGCACAGCGACAGCTTTTAAAGAATTCCACTATCGCTTTAGCCTAGGAATTTCCTTATTGCTCTTCCACTTATAAGAAAAAGTAATAACATCATTCCTGCTAATTCTTATCTTGATTAGCATGGAGTAGATTGAAGAATAGTCTTTTGTACAAAATCCACATAAATGGGACACATCAGATTTCTTTTTATATATTCCCGCATTTACTCTTGTTTCACAATGTTCTGTCAAGAACTAAAAAGTAATGAGAACAATGAAATCATTAGTTAATTAAGTATGATTTAATGCAATTATAGAATTTCTAACTACAAAATGTTTGGCTGCTATTTTCATCTCTACACATCATATCCATAATTTTAAATGATGATTATGGATGGATGGATGGATGGATGGGATGGGATGGGATGGGATGGATGGGATGGGATGGGATGGGATGGATGGGATGGATGGATGGATGGGATGGGATGGGATGGATGTGATGGGATGGATGGGATGGGGTGGATGGGATGGATGGGATGGGATGGAATGGGATGGGATGGGATGGGATGGAATGGGGTGGATGGATGGATGGATGGATGGAATGGGATGGATGGATGGAATGGGATGGATGGATGGAATGGGATGGATGGATGGGATGGATGGGATGGAATGGAGGGATGGATGGAGGGATGGATGGAGGGATGGATGGGTGGGTGGATGGATGGATGGATGGATGGATGGATGGATGGATGGATGGATGTCGGTCTGTATGTATGTATGTATGTATGTATGTATGTATGTATGTATGTATGTATGTATGTATTGTATGTATGTATGTATGTATGTATGTATGTATGTATGTATGTATGTATGTATGTATGTATGTATGTATGTATGTATGTCGGTCTGTCGGTCTGTCTGTCTGTGTGTCTGTCTGTATGTATGTATGTATGTATGTATGTATGTATGTATGTATGTATGTATGTATGTCTGTATGTCTGTATGTTGGTCTGTCGGTCTGTCGGTCTGTATGTATGTATGTATGTATGTATGTATGTATGTACGTATGTACGTATGTACGTATGTATGTATGTATGTATGTATGTATGTATGTATGTTAGGTATGTATGGTATGTATGTATGTCTGTATGTATGTATGGTATTATGGTATTATGCTATGTATTTATGGTATGTATGGCATGTATGTTATGTATGTTGTGTATGTATGTATGTATGTATGCATGTATGTATGTATGTATGTATGTATATAATATGTAATATAAATAACATAAAACACATTGTAGAAACCCATATTTTCATATCTTGTCTTGTTTGTATTCAAAAATAGTTGAATGTGCTTAATAGTATATTTTTACGAGCCTAAACAATCAGATGTGCTCCATTCACATGACTTTCTCTACATCTCTGCAACAAATTATTGTTAAAAAGCTCATGCCTCTTTTTACTTCATTTAAATCGAGAAAACATTAGCATAAATAGCACTATTACTTGCCTCCATTCAAGTAGAAGGGAAATAAGGGAGTAGCATAGGCTAAAGTATTAGTCAAAAGCTGGTTGTTATGTGACTGAAGTTCCTTTATTTGTATGGACAGGAGTTGACAAATTCCCTTATCAGAAAAGTATGCTTTTCAGAGCTGAAACTAATAACAAGGAATATCTCAAAAACGATCAATGTACCTATATAACATAAATTGTGTGTTTTAATGAGCTCTATATTTTCTGTTAAGTAAGTTTTTTTTTTATATCTGATACGGTTTGCCAGTTATGCAAAATTCCATAAAATGCATCCAGAATAAAGTAGTCTTCAGATGCTATTCCCAGAAAATTCAAGATGTACCTTTTATTTGTCAGGTAAATATCTTTAATATACGATATTTTGATCAAAATCGTTAGAGCAGTTTTTGAGAAAATCAAAATTTTCGAAATTTTTTCCATGTAAAGGGTAGCTGGGATGGGGGATTTTCTTGAAAATCTTCGTGTCGCATCTTTGGAAGATGCTGAACTTAAATACCTAGTTCGGACTTTTCGTTTTTGAGCTATAATGTCCACAGACACACACACACGCACACACGCACTCACACACGTACTCACGCACACAGGGACCATTTTCCAATTTTTTTTTTTTTTTTTTGATTCAGGGGGACCCAAATCATATATTGCCGGTGAAATTTCGGTATCGAATTTTTGGGTGCGTTACAATACCTTCTCTATACATTATGTAAAGAGTACGTGTAGAGAAAGTAAAAATGTGTTACTTGATCATAGATGCTTTCGTTTCTCTCTTCTGGAACTCTTCAAACTGCAAGTATTTTCGATTTTCTTTACACTTCTTAACTAGAAAAGTACTGAAACTGATTTGAGTTATCGAGACGTTGCAGTTTCAAAGTTGCTATTCCTTGCACAACTTTCAAAATTGAGTTTAAGAAGGTTCAAAACGTGTTCCACATTCACTTCGGCAACTTCGTTTGGAACTACCGTCGTATTACGAAGAAGTTGATAACTTCTAGGTGACAGAGGATATCGAGATCTTCTAATAAGCATTTTATTGATTCCATCATCTCTTTGGCGAGAAAGTGTTTTATATAGGCAAGCATATGGTGGAATTTTAAATTCTTTAGTTGTTTACCAATATTTTTGAAATGTTAGCCACATGATAGGAAGGTTATATTTAAGCATCTGTTAAATTCCATGTAGCTGGGGTAAATAATTTAGAAGCTATTAATTCTTATACTTGTAAATACTAACAGGCACACACAAGATTGCCCCTCAACTAAGCGTCATGGGTTCAATCCCAGAAAACCGCAAGTGAGACTTGTGGTAGACGAAGTCTGGGTGGGTTTACTTCTCCGGTTTCCCTCGGCCGTTCATTTCACCAAATGCTCAATTTTCATTTTTCCTTCCGAATTCCCATTTCACTTACATTTCATGTTATCTATTTCTCATTCATATCAGGCATTGGGCTGATAACCCATCTCCGTATGAGAAGAACGTCAGAAGGGAAGGCGCACATACTCATTCCACTCCGTGTGAAACATTGGGACCTACCGCTATGCGACATAATGAAATGTTTATAAACACAAGTATTTCCTCATTTGCACTTATTGTTGATTACTATTGTTATTATTATTGGATAAATAGAGTCAGACTGGAAAATTTAACGTCATTGTTAAATACTTGAAATACTTATCATCCGGTCTCTAACCACGGAGCTACCATGGTAACATGCCGGCACGGTATTAAATTGCTCAGTTGACTCGCATGTTTTCCGGTAAACTACAAGGTGATCTCAAATTATTTTGTAAGTCGCCACTTTGGTATGTCATTTCAAAATAATACGGCAAGTTATACGGCAAATGAAATGTGTATCTTGAATTTTCTGGGAATAGCCTCTGAAGCTCTATTTAGTCCAAATGACTTCTGCATGGACAGAAACTTACTACAAACAACGTAAATTTTGCTAAAACACAGAATTTGTGTCATATAATTATTTTTGTAGAGCTAAGATTTCCAAGATATTTCTTACAGGGATGCAAGTAATGTGACCATTTCTGTTATTATCATCTCGATTAGTATGATGTAGGTAAAAGAATAATCATTTGTAAGAACAGTTTGCAAAACAGGTAGAGAAAGTCATGTGAAGGAAGACATCAGATTTTTCTTACTCTAGCACATATGCAAAATGTACACAGAAAAGGTATTGCATTCCACCCAAAACTTCAGTACCGAGATTTCACCGGAAATATGTGTTTGAGACCCTAAATAAAAAAGCGCATTTTTAGAAAAAATTCAGTGTATGTGTGTCTGTGTATTTTGTTTTGGGGGTAATATTTAACACGCGCTTTTAGTACATATGGCATCGCAGGGCCGGCACTGATGATACATGGAATGAAGTTGGAGCATCGGTGGATTGCGATGCCAGGGGAAGCCGTAAAACTGGAGAAAAATCGCTCATGCACCGCTTTGTCCACCACAAACCCCACATGGTTCTTCTGGCCACCTTGGTGAGAGGCGAGTCGTCTAAACACACGGCCATGTGTGTGTGTGTGTGTGTGTGTGTGTGTGTGGAGGGGGGCAGCATAGTTCAAAAACGAAAAAACCAAACTTGCTATTTAAATTCAGTATCTTCCAAGGATGCGACCTGAAGAATATCAACAAAATTTTTTCAATAATGTCTCTAATGATTTCCAGTAAAATTCCATATGTTTAAAATATTTTCATGAAAAGCGGAATGTATAATCTGAATGGTCTCTGAAAAACTTCATTCTAGATGTCTTTTGTGTAACTCGTAAACCGTAAGAGATAGACAAAAACTTACTCAACCAAAAAAAAAAAAAAAAAAAATAATGCAGCTTCTGTTAAAACGCATAATTTATGTCATACGCAATTTTTATAGATGAAAACCTTTTCAGAGATATTCTTTATTACTGTTTTCAATGTTGAACTACTTAAACTTTTCTCAAAAGGAAATTCATTTTTTGTGTAGCCTCCCTTTTGTTTTACTCCTGGCAAGCATATAGAACCGCCTTTCAATTATTTCACATTCCTCCCAGTTTTTAAAGGATTTGACTATTGCTTTAGTCTAGTGTATTCCCTTATTTCCCTCCTACTTACAAAGATGCAAGAAATAAGAGCAATTGTGGTATTTTTTTTTTATCTCGATTAGCACGAATGTACATAAAAGAATAATTTTTATAAGAAAATATGTTAGTGGAAAGGTAGAGAAAGTCATGTGAATGGAATACACAAGATTTTATTATTCAGATGGCCTCAAAAGGTGTATTTATGGTGAATCTCGTCATTGGAATTACTTGTTCGTAACTGCTATAGAAAGATAAAATAATAGTACCCTCAGTTGTTAATTATAAATATCGGTTGAATAGTGGCTGATGTTATGCTGGGCATGATGATATCATATTTGGAAGGTTCTTAAAAAGGCACTTCACAATTTAAAGCGATATAACTATTATAATGTTTGAGATAGGAAATAAACAAACGAAATCCCGTTTGAGCAAACAATCGGGTTTTATAAAACATTGCAAAGATGCCCTCCGTTCTCTGTTCAATGTACAGCATTCTTTCTGGGCCTCCATGGACAGCATTTTGGAGATGAGTCTTCTAATATTAGCAATTTCTTGCGAGACAGCATTTTTCAATTGCTGTCGGATTATTGAATGTATCAAGAAAGCTCGTGCTTTAAGATAGGTGGGGTTATAGTCGGTGAGATTTAGATCTGGAGATCGCGGTGGCCACTTAATTGGAGCTTTAAGAATAGAAATTTCTAAGTTCTACATCAGCTGTGTTTTATCATTTATTCAAAGCTCAAATTTCAAATTCTTATAGCGTATGCCTATATCCATGGTAACGGTGAACTGAAAAAAGACAAAAGAAAATCAAACCGCATCGCTTGCCCAGAATGTGACTTGTTTTGGTTTTAATCCTATCTGAAATGCTATAATATTTATATTGATTTAAAGCTTGAAGCTACTTTTGAAAACCCCTATATATTGACTTAACACATGGTTTTAGATGTATCACCTACAGAACATACAGTAAATTTACAATAGAGGGAGGTCGTAGATAGTATGATAGTGTTTTGTTACCTGCTCTTTCCAAGATAAAACAGAAGTTCTAGTTTTTACTTCGAAATAAAATGAAATGGCATGTAACAGTTGTATGTTACAACAAAAATAATATATCGATTGTGGTTAAGAGGCAATAATGCCTCCCATATTGCATGTCTGTGGGGAAGTGGAAGCGTGGGTATCATATTGAAGTTCGGTCATTACTTTCTACATGCGGCTTCTTCTCGGGACTAATTACCAACTCGGAGAACTTAATGAGTTTCGCAAGGAAAACCACTCAGGTTACAATAAACGACCGCACGAGGTTTCTAGCTCTGCATTAACTACCAACACTAAAACGTGTTAAGAGGTTACGTGTTGGCATTGCCATTTTGCTTTCTCTACCGCCTACCGAGAATACAGAGGAAGTTTACATTCCACTTACAAGTTAGATATCGAGATTTCACTGGTCTAGTGAAAGTATTTCTTACAAAAAGATCTGTGTATGAATAGCATAACTAAAAAATCTGATGTGTACCATTCACATCTAGGAAAATTAGCAGAAATAGTCTTATTATCTTCCTTGTAAGTAGAAAGGAAATAAGGGAGTAGCATAGGTTAAAACGATAATCAAAAGCTGGTTTCTATGTGACTGAAGTTCCTTTGTTTTCATGGATGAGTTGACAAATTCCTGTATGAGAAAAGTTAGGATTTTCGACCATGAAAACAAAAACACGGAGTATCACAAAAACGATCAACTCCAAGAAAAAAATGTATACAACATAAATTGTGTGTTTTAATGTGCTCTATATTTGTTGTGTGGTAAGTTTTTGTCTATCTCTTACGGTTTAGCAGTTATACAAAATTCCGGAAAATTCACTCAGAATAAAGTAGTCTTCAGAGGCTATTCCCAGAAAATTCAAAATATACATTTTATTTGTCGGGTAAATATGTTTAATATACGATATTTTAATCAAATTGTTAGAGCCATGTTTAAGAAAATCAACATTTTAGAAGTTTTTTCCATGCAAAGGGTAGTTTGGGGTGGGGGGATTTTTCTCAAAATATTCGTGTCGCATCCCTGGAAGATGCTAAACTGAAATACCAAGTTTTTTATTTTACCGACTTTCGTTTTTGAGTTATCGTGTTCACACACACGCACACACGGACATTTTTTCCGAAAAGGATTTTTTTTTTTCGTTGCAGGGGACCCTAAAGCGTCTATTTCCAGTGAAATATCGCTATCGAATTTTTGAGTGGAAAGCAATATCTTCTCTATACACTATATACATAGTACGTGTAGAGAAAGTAAAATTTTGATATAATGCATCCACATGACTTTCTCTATGCATTCTTTAACAAATCATTCTTACAAAAGCTTACTCTTCTACTATTTCATGCATGTCTACCTATAGTGCGGTATAGGAAGCAAAGTTGTTGCTTTCCAGTAAAATTTTTGTTTTAGAATTTTTTGTTCATTTTATTTTATTTCAATTACACCTTTACTCTTTTTAACATTTTAAATATATTTACCAATTTTAATTTAATTTGTGTTTTGCGAAATTTCTGAAAAAAGTTGTGTTCCATTCACATGACTTCTTCTAGCTGTTCTACAAACAATTTAAAAACTATTATTCTTGTTTCTACTCCATGCTAATTGAAATAAGTATTAGCAGGATGTTCTTATTACTTAATTCCTTATAAGTAGAAGAAGATTAATCCGTTTCTGAGATATTCTTTGTTATTGATTTCAATGTTAAACTACTTTTCTAAAAAGGAAATTCATCTTTCGCCTCCTCTCATCTCTCTTTTGTTTTACTCCAGGAAAGAAATGAGACCGAAGTTTAAATGTTTCACATAGCTACCAGATGTTAAAACATTTGACTATCGTTGTAGCCTAGTTTTCCGTTCTGATTACAAAGAAGCAAGAAATAAGGTGACACTGGTGATGCCTGAATGATGATGGAGCACCGGTGGAATGCGATGGCAGGGGAAACCGGAGTACCCGGAGAAATCCCGCCCCAGCGCCGCTTTGTCCACTACAAATCTCACATGCGGTCTCTTGGTAGCGAACCCGGCTGTCTTGCTGAGAGGCAAGTGGTCTAATAGTTTGTTTATGGATACGTAGTGAAAGTCATTTGAATAGAATATATCACATTTTTACTTTCTCTAATTAGTACATGGTACTAGGTGGAGAAAGTATTAATTACACTCCACCCAAAAATTCGATACCGAGACTTTCAGGAAATATAACAACAAAAAGAGCATTTTTATTATCTACCAAGGATTCGGCAAAAAGATTTTAAGTAAATCTATCCCACCCCAAACTATCCTTTACAGGAAAAATTATTTTCGAAAAATTTGGCTCTAACGATTTTGATTAAAGATATTTGCATGACAAATAAAACATATATTTTGAATTTTCTGGGAATATCCTCTGTAGAGCTATTTATTTTAGATGAATTTTCTTGAATTTTGCACAACTAGTAAACCATAAGAGATAGACGCTGCAAAAGATAATGAATTTTGATAACGAGCACCGATCTACGAGTATACGAGTCAGTTTTCTTAACGGTCTTACTCGTAGTTCATTTAACGCCCGCTAAAATTACGGATTAAAATTATACGAAAGTTTTTCGGGTTGTGTTAGTGAGTCTAGAGGTACAGTCAAGTGCTCGAAAACGTGCCGATGCTTTGGTTTCTTTTGTGTACTATTCTTTATTTAATGTTCTGGAAAAACTAAAACATGTAATATGACAAACAAAATTAGTGCGAGAACCTTTAAACCTCACCCATTATAAAATAAGTCCATTAAAAATCTTAATCAATAAAGGCTAAATTGTATCTGTAACAAAAACCCATAACTAGAAATAATGAAGAATCGAGAGAATTAAAAGATACAATCACAAGCTTCCTCATAATCATTTGGAACAAGAAATAAAAAATCTTATGTGACTTTCTCTAGTTCTCTTTGTACACAATGCTAATCAAGATAAATGTTAGCAGAATGTTATTACTTAGTTCCTTATAAGTAGAAGGGAATAAGGAAATGCACTATGCTAAAGTGATTGTCAAATGTTTTAAAAGCTATCGTTATGCGATTGTCATTGCAAACCACTTCTTTGCTTGGCCAGGAGTAGAACGAAAGAAAAATAGACACTTCCTGTGTGAGAAAAGTTTAAGTACTTTACAATTGAAACCAATAACAAGGAATATCTCGAAAGCGGTTACCTCCACAACAAAAACGTAAAAGGACAAAAATTGTGTGTTTTGTCGTAAGGTACATTTGTGTGTAGTACGTTTTTTTCTATCTCTTACGGTTTAGCAGTTAAGCAAAATTCATCCAGAATAAAGAGCTCCTCAGAGGCTATTCCCAAAAAGTTCGAGATATACATTTTATATCGGACATAAATAGCTTTAATATACGGGATTTTAATCAAAATCATTAGGGCCATTTTTAAGAAAATCAAAATTTTCGAATTTTTTCCATGTAAAGGGTACTTTATGGTGTTCTTTTTTTTTGTTTTGTTTTTTTTTTTGAGAATCTTCGTGTGGCATCCTTGGAAGATACTAAACCTAAATGCCAAGTTCGGTATTTAACAGTCTTTTTGTTTTGGGGCTATGCTGTCCACAGACACACACACACACAGACAGACACAAACACACACTTGGACTTTTTTTTAAAAATGCTTTTTTTGGACTCATGGTACCCCAAAACATATATTTCCGGTGAAATCTCGGTACCGAATTTTTGGGTGCATTACCATACCTTCTCTATCCCTATGTACGTTGGCTAGGGAAAGTAAAGATACAAGTAATATAAACTAAGTATATTCTTGAATGATAATACAGCAAAGCTTATTAAAGAAAATGCAATATGTTCCATTCACATGACTTTCTCTACCCATTCTCCAACAAAGTATTTTTACTAAAGCGTAGTCTTCTCTTTACTTATACTAATCGAGATAAACATTATCAGAAATGGTTTTATTACGTGGTTCTTTCAAAGCAGAAGGAAAATGCGGAATATACTTCACTAAAGCGATATCAATCAAATCTTTTAAAAACCGGTCATTAAGTCGTGCAGTTGAAATTCCATTTTCCTTGCATGATCAGGATGATAATTTAAATAACGACTTTCTATTTAAGAAAAATCTATGTACTGAAAATTTTAAAACCAATAATAAGTTTACAAAGAAAAAATCGGATGCGCTCCATTCACAGACTTTCTCTACATCTCTGTAACAAAGTATTTTAAAAAGCTTAAGCTTCTTTTTACTTCATGCAAATCGAGAAAAAATTAACAGAAATGGTCTTATTGCTTGCTTCCTTGTAAGTAGAAGGGAAATAAGGGAGTAGCATAGGCTTAAGTATTAGTCAAAAGCTGGTTGCTATGTGATTGAAGTTCCTTTGTTGTATGGACAGGAGTTGACAAATTCCCGTATGAGAAAAGTATGTGTTTTAAAGCTGTAACAATAAATAGCAAGGGACATCTAAAAAACGACCCACTCCGCGAAAAAAATGTACATAACACAAATTGTGTGTTTTAACGAGCTCTACATTCTCTGTTAAGTAAGTTTTGTCTGTCTCTAACGGTTTGCCAGTTATGCAAAATTCCGTAAAATTCATCTAGAATAAAGTAATCTTCAGAGAGTAATCAAAATATACATTTTATTTGTCAGACAAATATCTTTAGTATACGATATCTTATTCAAAATCGTTAGAGACATTTTTCAGAAAATCAAAATTTTCGAAAATGTTTCCATGAAAAGGGTAGTTGGAAGTGGGGGGATTTTCTTGAAAATCTTCATATTACATCCTTGGAAGATACTGAACTTAAATGTCAAGTTTGGTATATAAGGGACTTTTCCTTTTTGAGGTATGCTGCCCACAGACACACTCACGGACCTTTTTACAAAAAAAAAAAAAAATTCAAGGGGACCCAAGACATGTATTTCCGGTGAAATCTCGGTATCGAGTTTTTGGGTGCATTACAATACCTTCTCTACACACTATGTATACGGTACATGTAGAGAAAGTAAAAATAAAGATAGAAACAAACAAAGAACGAAAGAAAGAAAATATCTTTTCTACGTTTTAAGAGATCTAACTTTTTGAGCAATACATTTTTGGTCGTTCAGAATTAAGAGGACTCCAGAGGCTCCCAAGAAATTCCAGGTTTATTTTATTTTTCACTTAAATAACTTTAATATACAGCATTCTAATTAAAATCGTTAGAGGCATTTTTCAGATAATCGAACATTTCCAAAAATGTTCCAAGTAAAGGTAGTTTAACGTGGGGGATTTTTCTGAAAATCTTTGTTTTCACACAAACGAAGACAACACTAAATGTAAATATGAAGTTTGGTAATTAAACAAATTTTCGTCCTGTGTCCATAGACCTTTTTACTTTCTCTACACGTACTATGTACATAGTGTATTGCACCCAAGAATTCGATACTGAGATTTCACTGGAAATATATGTTTTGGGACCTCCATAATAAAAAATCGTTTCTAGAAAAAAGTCCGTGTTTGTGCGTCTTGGGCAACATAGTTCCAAAACGAAAAGTCCGTTCAATACCAAACTTGGTATTTAAGCTCAGTATCTTCCAAGGATGCGACACAAAGATTTTCAAGAAAATCCTCCCACCCCCAACTACATTTTACATGGAAACATTTTCGATTTCTTTTTTTTTTTTTTTTATTTTCTAATGGCTCTAACGGTTTCATTAAAATATCGTATGTTAAAGATATTTACATGACAAACAAAAGATATATCTTGAATTTTCTGGGAATAGCTTCTGAAGACTACTTTATTCCAGATGAATTTTACGGAATTTTGCATAACTGGTAAACCGTAAGAGATAGACAAAATCTAACTTAATAGGAAATGTAGAGCTCGTTAAAATACATAATTTATGTTATGTACAATTTTTTCATGGAGATGATCGTTTTTCAGATATTTCTTGGTATTGATTTCAATTTTAAAATACTTAATACTTTTCCCATACATGATTTTGTCAACACCTGACGACGCAAAGAATCGAATTTCTTTATCATAGCAACCAAGTGTTAAAGCTTTTGATTGGCTGTTTAGCCTAACGTATCCCCTTATTTCCCTTCTTCCTATAAGGAACTAAGTAGTATAACTGTTTCTCCTAATATTTATCTCGATTAGCATGAAGAAGATAGAAGAATAAGCTTATTTACAATAAGTTGTTACAGAGAGATAGAGAAAGTCATGTGAATGGAACACATCAGATTTTTCTAAAAATACTTCTTCCTTTCTCTACACGTACTATGTACATTGTGTATACAGAAGACATTGTATTGCACCCAAAAATTCGATCCTGAGATTTCATCGGAAATAAATGTTTTGGGACCTCCTGAATCCAAAAAAAAAAGCTTTTCTAGAAAAAGGTGTATGTGTATGTATGTAGCTCAAAAACAGAAAGTCCGTTAAATACCAAACTTGATATCTTCCAAGGATGCGACACGAAAATTTTCAAGAAAACCCCCCACCCCGAACTGTCCTTTATATGGAAAAATTTTCCAAATTTTTATTTTCTAAAACAATGACTCCAACGATTTTTATTAAAATATCATATCTTAAAGATGTTTATATTGCAAATAAAATATTTATCTTCAATTGTCTGGGAACAGCCTCTAAAGACCTCTTTATTCTGAGTAATTTTGCTGAATTTTGCGTAACTCGTAAACTGTAAGCGATAGACAAAAACTTACTACACAAAAAATATAGATCACGTTAAAACACTCAAAAATATGTCATATACTTTTTCTCTTTTTTGTGTAATTTTTCAGATATTTCTTATTATTTGTTTCGGATTTAAAATACTTACACTTTTCTGACACGGGAAGTCGTTAGCTACTGGCACTGCATAGATACGGATTTCAACTACATGGCAACCGGCTTTTAAACGATTTGACTATCGTTTTAGCTTAGTGTATTCCCTTATTTCCCTTCCTCTTAAAAGGAAGCAAGTAATTAAGGCATTTTTGCTAACGTTTATCTCGATTATCAAAGTAGATGGAAATGGCGAAATAAATAGCGTTTTATTTATGGACGTTCTTTAACTGCTATGGTTCTCAGCGTCCCATACTATACTAGGCGTGAAATGGAAATGGTGTGTTATTTATGGACGCTTTTTAACTGCTGTGGTTCTCAGCGTCCCTTTCTATACTGGGCGTGAAAGAGGCCTCTCTTTCAGGCTTGAGGTTTTTTTACGTGCCGTAAATCTACGACACAGGACCAACGGCCATGCTAAGGATTTTTACCTCCACCGGGTTGAACCCGCGACCTTGGGTAAATAAAGCTAGCATGATAACCATTAAACCATGGAGGGCGATGAATATTTGTTGAATATATTCATCATATTCACGTTAAAGTTCTAAAAATTGTGCATATATTAAATTTAAACAATAACTATGTCTTATCCTTTGGAATTCTACTGGGCGTGAAAATCCGCTTAATTTTGCTCAGAGGCCTCTCTATCAAAAATGGAAATGGCGTATTATTTAT
Source organism: Hymenopus coronatus (assembly GCA_030762935.1). NCBI lineage: Eukaryota > Metazoa > Arthropoda > Insecta > Mantodea > Hymenopodidae > Hymenopus > Hymenopus coronatus. The sequence continues at coordinate 64,007,176 of CM060897.1, read as the reverse complement.
GGATGCTCTTTAACTGCTGTGGTTCTCAGCATCCCATACAATACTAGACGTGAAAGTCCGCATAATTTTGCTCAGAGGCCTCTCTATCAGCCTTGAGGTTCTTTTCTGTGACATGGGACCAACTGCTTTACTTCCCTTCCGAAGCCATGCTAAGGATTTATAAAAAAATCCATCACCCGGGACCTTGGTATAAGAAGTTAGTATGGTAAACATTACACCACGAAGGGGCGACTAAAGTAGAAGGAAGAATATGTTAATAACTGTAATTTGTTACAGCGATGTAAAGAAAATCATATGAATGGAACGCATCAGGTTGTTTAAATGTATTTGTTCAAGGGTCCTCAAAACGTGAATTTCCTTGAACTCTCGAAAGCTAACTTTTGAGTGGAATGCAATACACCTACTACCTATTATGTACTATGTATTATGTGTTACAAAAAGTAAAAATATAAAATAATATATACAAATGTATTTGTGAAGCAAACCACTTCCAAAATCATATCCTTGGAATGTATCTTTACGCGCTGTTACGAAAATGCATTTAAAATGCTTTTCTGCAAATATATAAAGATACAAAGTCAGTGTACGTAATCATCCAGCTCTATCACTTGTTTAAAGGATGACCTCTAAAACCCTTTGCGGCGTACTCCCTACTCCTTACTATCTCTGATTACTGTTATATTGCATTAGAAATTATGTTTTTTTATAGATTATTCATATTTGCTCCGGGCAGTTGGGTTCCTCGGTCGAGCAAGTATCTCTTTAACAGGACGTGAACGGTAAAAGTACTATTTCAGAGATAATGTATTTGTAATTTTTACTTTAAGCAATTTATTTTAACAGTTACCGAAGAATTTATAATTTATGGACACGTTATTTCTATCCGATCACAGCTGAAACTGTGTTATGCGCTCTCTTACACGTCAGACTTAAAGTTCAGATATCATGTTTCTTACGTAAGCTATCTTTAAGAACGAAGTACTGTGAAACGCAACTGAATGTACTACCTAAAGTCGAACTGAGTCGAGAACTGCGACTCTGTAGAATATATTCGAACATCCTTGTTCTAAGTATCACTACTATGGTCTAATTGGTTAGTCTTCCCGCTCTCAGTAGCGTCTCTTCTCATGAGCCAGTAAAAACTATTCTAGTATCGCACTTAGACTGCTAGCTTCCCAATAACTTTCACATTTTTGTTATCTCACCACCCCTTGCGTAGTCTTTTTAACTCAAAGACATTCTTTTATACGTTTCACCCCAGCTCCCTGGCTATTGTCCAAAAAAATTGTGCGGGACATTTCTCTCTTATAACTAAGCTTATGCTAGCATCCTCTAATAATATAATCTTATTTCTATTATAACATGCTGTTGGATTTTTACATCTTCTTGAGTTATTAGTACTGCTTCACCTTTTACATTATAAAATATATAAATCTGCACCTACGCAGTATTGGATAAGAGATACAATTCATTATAATAATTAAGTCTGTTTCCACTTGCGTTCGGCTGAGACTGACAATGAATTAAAGTTCTGTGACGTCGGTTGGAGAGCTCCTGCTGCTTTGTGGTCGAGGTTTTGTGGTTACCTCCTGCGAGGGTGTTTCGGACACAGTAGTACCTGACTGTGAATATGCTACTACATACAAAAGCAGTGACGACTTCAGACTTGTTCTGGACGTTCAATGTCAGTTCGTCAGCGTCACACAAGTTTCTAAATTGCTGGGAATGTAAATGTGACAAAAAAGGAAAACAACAAACGATGTGTTCCATTCACATGAATTTCTCTATCTGTTCCACAAACAAACTGTCCTTACAAAAGATTATTGTTTTATCTATGCCATGCTAATCCAGATAAACATTAGCAGAAATTGCTTTAGTATATGCCTCCTTATAAGAGAGTCAAGTCTTTTATAAGCTATCGCTATGTGAAACAATTGAAACCCAGTTCTCTTTTGCATTCCCGGGAATGAAACAAAAGATATGGCTTTCAGATTTAAAAAAGTTTAAGCAGTTTAAAATTCAAGCCAATAATAAGGAACATCTTAGAAAGGTTAACTTTAAATTAAATAAATAAATAACTAAAATAATAATATGATAACTTGTATGAGATTTATATTTTTTCAGTATGTTTATATAACAAAAATTCAAGATATGAATTTCGTTTGTCATGAAAATATCTAAAAAATATTTTTTTTTTATCAAAATCGTTTTAGCCATTTTAGAAAACCACAATATTTTCCAAAATGTAAAGGATAATTGAGGTGGGGGATTTTCTCGAAAATCTTCGTATAGCATGCTTGTAAGATACTGTATCTAAATACAGAAAATTCAAGATGTAAATTTCGTTTGTCATGAAAATATATAAAAAATATATGTTTTAATCTAAATCGTTAGAGCCATTTTAGAAAATCAAAATTGTCATTATTTACCATGTAAAGGATAGTTGGGATGGGGGATTTTCCCGAAAATTTTCGTGTTGCATGCTTGAAGGATACTGTAGCTAAATACAGTTTGGTATTTAATTGCCTTTTCATTTTTGAACTATTCTGCTCAAAGACACACACAGGGAATTTTTTTCTAAAAATGCTGTTTTCTGACTTCAGGGGTCTCAAAACACCTATTTCAATTGAAATCTCGGTACAGAAGTTTTGGGTGCAATATAAGACCTTTTCTAATTACTATGTATATTGTACACACGTGCTAGAGAAAGTAAAAGTTTGATGTGTTCTATTTACATACATAAGAAACTATTCTTACAAAATCTTTTTTCTCTCTACCTCAGTTAATCTAATTAAAAATTAGGAGACATTCTTACTACTTAGTTCCTTAAACGTAGAAGGCAAATAAGGGAATACATTCGGCTAAAGCAATAGGCAAATTTTTAAACAGCTGGTTGCTATGCAATTGAAATTCGGTTCTCTCTGCATGGCCAGGAGTAAAGCAAAAGAGAGAAGAATAGCAAATTCGCGTTTGTGAAAAGAGTAATTGTTTTAGAATTTAAACCGATAGCAAACAATATCTCGGAAATGGTTAACTCCAGAAAAAAATCGTATATATGACATAAATTGTGTGTTCTAAAGAGATCTATATTTATGTACAGTGCGTTTTTTGTATCTCTTTAGGTTTACTAATTATGCAAAAGCCATCCTAAATGAAGAGATCTTCAGGGAATAACCCTATAAAATTCAAGATATATATATAGCATTTGTCTTGTATATATATATTTAACATGCGGCATTTTAATCAAAATATTTTTGCCATTTTTAACAAACAAAATTTTCGCAGGTTAGTTTGGGATGGGGAATTTCCTTAAAACTCTTCGTGTCGTATCCTTGAAAGATACTACACTTAAATACCAGACTTCTTGTTCTTCAGTTACACCGTTCACACACACACATACACACACACATTTGTTTTTCTAAAAGTATTCTTTTTGGATACAGGGGACCATTCCGTGTATTTCCTGAAGTCTGGGTACCTTCTCTACCTAATTATTATGAACGAAGTGTAAAAAGTAAAAATTTTAAGTAAGAGCTGAAATATTGGAGTTACTCTTGAGACGATATACTTCCGATTATTCGATAATGATATTGGTTTAGAGCATCCATTCTCCATGCTTGTTCACTGAGTAGTGTTTTTATTAGTAATTTTTACTTTCTCCACATGTATGTACAACGTACATATTAGGTAAAAATGACAGTGCATTCCATCCAAAAATTCGATACCGACAGTTCACCAGAAATACATGTTTTGAGGATACCTGAATAAAAAAATCTTATGTGTTCCAGTCACACGACTTTCTCTTTATCTCGGTAACAAATTACTGTTAAATATTTTATTCTTCTATCTACTTCATGCTAATCGAGGTAAACGTTATCAGAAATAGTCTTATTACATGCTTTCTTGTAAGCACATAGAAAGGAAATAGGTGAATACACTAGGCTAAAGCTATAGTAAATCTTTTAAAAACTGGATGCCATGTGGATGAAATCCGTTCCTTTGAATGAGCAGAAGTTGTCAAATTTCCGTATGAGAAAAATTTAAGCACTTTAAAACTGAAACCAATAATAAAGAATACCTCGACAACGGTCAACTCCAACAAAAAATGTATATATAACATAAATTGTGTGTTTTAATGAAATCTATATTTTGGTGTAGTAAGTTTTTGTCTATATCTTACGGTTTATCACTTAGATATGCAAAATTCATCCAGAATAAAAAGCTCTTCAGAGATTTTGCCAGAAAATTCAAGATATTACTTTTATTCGTAATGAAGATATTTTTAATATATGTGTTTTAATTAAAATCGCTATAGTTCTTTCCAAAACATGATGACCCTCAAACGGGACTGCTCCCTCCTATCACTGGGCAGTAGCCATTAGCAAACAAAGGACAACTTTGTTCTAGGGACGAGAGGCAACATAGTAAAATCTGTTTTCTGGAGAGGTTGCTTGCAAGTCGAAAATCGTGCCCCAGTAAAGGGAATAGTAGGTTTAAGACTTAGCAACAGTGAAATTTGGTTTCCAGCCGTACACACCCTAACCGTTAAACAGATAAACTGCATACACTAACTCAAAGTCTTAGGAAGAAGAGAGGGCAAGGCCACCATGTTCTGAAAAATCTGATGTGTTCCATTCACAAGACTTTCTCTACTTCTCTGCAACAAATTATTGTTAAAAAGCTTGTGCGTGTATTTACTTCATGCTAATCGAGTAAAAATTAGCAGAAATAGTCTTCTTACTTTCTTCCTTGTAAGTAGATGAGAAATAAGGGAGTACCATAGGTTAAAGTGGTAGTCTAAACTTGGTTGCTATGTCACTGAAGTTCCTTTATTTGTATGGACAGGAGTTGAGAAACTCCTGTATGAGAAAAGTATAAGTTTCTTAAAGCTGAATCAAAAAACAAGGAATATCTAAAAAAAAAACTATCAACTCCTCGAAAAAAAGGTATTTAACATAAATTGTGTGTTTTAAAATTCTCTACGCTTTTCGTGTAGTAAGTTTTTGTCCATCTCTTACGGATTAGCAGTTATTCAAACCTCCGTAAAATTCATCCATAATAAAGTACTCTTCAGAGGCTATTCCCAGAAAATTCAATATATACATTTTATTTGTCATGTAAATATCTTTATTATACAAAATTTTAATCAAAATCGTTAGAGCCCTTTTTGAGAAAATCAATTTTCGAAAAAAGTTCCAGGTAAAGGGTAGTTGGGGGTGGGGAGATTTTTCTCAAAATCTTCGTGTCGCATCCCTGGACGATACCAAGTTTGGTATTTTACCAACTTTTCATTTTTCAGTATCGTGTTCACAGACACACGGACACACACACACACCCACGGACCTTTTTCCGAAAATTCTTTTTTTAAATAAAGGGGACCCTAAAACATATATTTCCGGTGAAACCACGGTATCGAATATTTGGGTGGAGTGCAATACCTTCTCTATACGCTATGTACATAGTGCGTACAGAGAAAGTAATAAAAATCTGATGTGTTCCATTCACATGACTTTCTCTACAACTCTGCAATAAATTATTGTTAAAAAGCTTATGCTTCTATTTGCTTCCTGCTAATCCAGAAAAAAATTAGCAGAAATAGTCTTATTACTTACTTCCTTGTAAGTAGAAGAGAAATAAGGGAGTACTATAGGTTAAAGTGATGGTCAAAAGCTGGTTGCTATGTAACTGAAATTTCTTTATCTGTATAGACACGATTTCACAAAGTCTTGTATGAGAAAAGTATGTTTTTTATAGCTGAAACCAAAAACAACGAATATCTAAAAAAAACAATCAACTCCACGAAAAAAATGTATATAACATAAATTGTGTGTTTTAAAGTAGTCTACATTTGTTGTGCGGTAAGGCTTTGTCCATCTCTTACAGTTTAGCACTTATGCAAAATTCCGTAAAATTGACCCAGAATAGTCTTCAGAGGCTATTCCCAAAAAATTCAAAATATACATTTTATTTGTTAGGTAAATATCTTTAATATACGACATTTTAATCAAAATCGTTAGAGCCATTTTTTAGAAAATCAAAATTTTCGAAAAAAGTTCAATGTAAAGGGTATTTGGGGTGGGGGGATTTTTCTCAAAATCTCCGTGTCGCATACCTGGAAGATACTAAACTTAAATACCAAGTTTGGTATTTTACGTATTTTACCGACTTTTCGTTTTTGAGTTATCCTGTTCACGGACACACACGGACCTTTTTCTGAAAATACTTTTTTTTTAATACAGGGGAACCTAAAACATATATTTCGGTGAAATCTAGGTATCGAATTTTTGGTGGAGTGCAATACCTTCTCTATATATATGTACATAGTGCGTATAGAGAAAGTAAAAAGGAGTTAAAAAAAGTTTCATGTGTGTGTGTGGAGCGGGGTTGTGTATGACTGCGAACACATAACTCAGAAACGATAAGCCGCTTAAGTATGAAATTGGAATTTTACTTAATTATCTTCCAAGGATGCAACACGAGGATTTTCAGGAAAATCCCTCCACCCCAAACAACTCTTTACAAAAAAAAATGGAACTTTTCAATTTTCTCAAGAATGGCTCTAATGATTTTGACTAAAATGCCATAGGTATATTAAAATATATTTACATGGCAAATAAAACGTACATCTTGAATTTTCTGGGATTAGTTTCTATAGACCTCTTGAGTACTTTTGCATAACCGGTAAACGTAAGAAATAAACAAATTCTTACTACAGAACAAGAAATTTAGATCTCGTGAAAACGCACTATTTCTGTCATATATATTTTTTGTGAAGTTAACCATTTCCGATATATTCCTTTTTATTGGTTTCAATTTTAAAATGAATACTTATATATTTTCGAACTGCAAATTTTCATTCTCTCTTTTTTTTTTTTTTTTTTTTTTAATTCCTGGCCATGTGAAGAGAACCGAATTTCAAAATTGTTACAAGGCAACAGTTATAAAAGATTTGACTATTGCTTTTGTCTTTTGTGTACCCTTATTCGCTTCTACTTACAACGAACTAAGTAAAAATACTATTTCTGCTAATGCTTATCTTGATTAGTAGATAGAAGAATGATTTTTTGTAAGAATAATTTTCTGCTGAAAAGGTAGTAATGTGAATGTAACACATCAATGTGTATCCCAGGTGGTTGAACTGCCCCATATTTGACTGTGAAGATATCCTTCAGCCGTTAAAAGTTGCAGAATTCAACGGGCCTACTTCCAAATAAAATCCATCAGTGGAGAGCGAAAGTACGGCAGGTTTTAATTTTAAATAACCCCGTTGAGTTCTGCAACTCTTTTAACGCACCAATGGATATCTGCACACGTCAAATATGGGGCAGTTAGACCACCTGATAAACGCTTGTAACTATTACGAGTGCTTCAACTATTTTATTCGATGTGATGAATGTTGAAGCTACATAACTGCTATAAATAGACTCCCGCATTGCTCTCATCTACAGAAATCGCAGCAGCATGCGACGGCCAACTCGTACTTTGTTTTCTGAATAGAGGTTTGGTAAATTTTAAAGCATGAACGTTTCTTTAAATTGGTTGCATTGTATGACTAAACATAGCGTGAAAATGCTTTTCTGCATATGTTACACATTACTATTATTTTTCTCTAGTGTTTAACACCCGCTTTTAACGCACATGGTACCGCAGCGATAGAGCACCGGTGGAAGTAATGGTGGGGAAATCGTGGAACCCGGTGAAAACCCGCCTTTTCGTCGCTTTGTCATTCACAAATCATACATGTTGAGACCGTTAATTAGGTCCCCTATTACAATTATTATTAGTTATTGATTAGAAAAATATGGAAGATGGTAGTTCTTCATTGTACTAGGCTTGTACGTGAGGTTTACAGTGCATCCTAGGATAAGGAAATTGATTCTTGGATAATATCGACGTCAATTGTGCGGCCTTTCTGTCCAATCAGACAGAGGCGGCCATGACAGTAATTTTTATATATAAAGAGCCCAAGAAGGCACAACAGGAGATCTGTTCTAATTCATCTGTTCTGACCTGTGCGTGAAAATTGTCTATAGCTGTTCTGCTGTTGTTCGTCGGGCTGAACTTAAGTACTTCACATAAAGCTATTCACAAAGCCAGTGACGATTACTAATATATTACGTGTGTTCAGTCATGTTATTAGAATCGTAACAAGTGTATAAGTGAACATTATTATAAGGCAGATGTGCTTGTCTGGTCTCTTTTAGGAAGGAATAAACTCAAGCAAAGTATACAACTTTTAATTATTATAAGACCACTCCTGACCTACCCCCATTTACTTTATCACTCCGAGTGAGTCAATTATCGTGCCGACTGAGCGACACCGAGGCAAACTCACCGGTAGTAGAATCACCCTACCAGGTAAGTGGGGGAGTGAGTAGGTCGACTCCAATCTGCACTCATTGCATAAGGCGTCTTAAAGGTGGTGCAAGAGGCAACCCTGCATATAACATCTAACGTCAACACCATATTAACACCGCATATGGTTTCCAAACGTGGGGCTCAATAACGCTACAATGTGGTCACTTAAGACCAAACCCGAGCCACCTTGGTGAGAGGCGAATGGTCTAAATACTCGGCCACGGCGAAGCCTATTGTGTTATTAGTACTGTCAACTTCAAAATAGTTTTTCACTTAACCCATGTTTTGTTCAATAGTATTGTTTTAAGATAAATTCAAAGCTTCGGGTTCAAGGGTACACAAACACATACTTAAGGAGTTCAGTTTTAATAGAAATAAATTAGATCAAATCGTTGACAATTAAGATCAATCGCTAAGCAAATTAGCTCCGCAAACAGGCCTATCTGGAATAGCCTCTTTATTCTGGATTAATTTTATTAAGTTTCGCATAACTGGTAAACTGCAAGAGATAGACAAACACTTACAACACAAAAAATGTAGATCTCGTTAAAGCACATAATATATATCCTATACGTGTTTGTTGTTGTTTTTTTAGAGCTGACCATTTCTGGTTTTAGCTTTAACTTATGCTTTTCTCATTTGGAAATATGTCAACTTCTGGCATACAAAGAAACGGATTTCAATAACATAGCAACCAGAGTTTAAATTATTTGACTATCGCTTTAGCCTGATATATTCCTTTATTTCCCTTCTACTTACGACGTCCGTAATAAGACCATTTCTGCTAAATTTATCTCGATTAGCATGACGTAGATAGAAGAATAAGTCAAGTGCAAAACTCGTCTTATCCAAAAATTAAAAAAATTGAGTTAGACATGGGATTCAATACTTATTGCAGTTCTCTATGAACTGGTGACTTTAGGTTTGAACAAAACACATCTAATACGCCTTCAAGAGAGCCCAGAAAACAGATGTTTAATGCAAAACTCTTCAAATACATTGTGACAGTTGATGCAGAAGTTGTCTAATCCATCTTACAATTCACAGCAAAACTTGCCTTGTCCAACACTTGTGTCACTACAATTGTGCTGTGTAAAGAGCAAATCTCACCTTATCCAACGCTAAGACATAATAGCATTTTGCTTCTATGTTTTCCCACATTTGGCAATGCTGAGTAATTGTTAGTTTAGCTTTGACTGGTCTAAGGTGAAGATGTGTTATTATGGAATCCTCTGATATCTTCCTCTTTTGAAAGGATAGTCTGAGCTCCCATTTTTGCAACATTGGAGCCCTACCTTTTATTTTGTTGGACGGTGTACTCAGAGTAATATTAAAATCTCTGCTTCTCTAAGATTCAATCCATCATTAACAGTCTACACTGCTAGCAACAAATCTCTTCATGTATACTGAAATAATTGCTTTTTCTTCTGCTGTCTTTTGTCCTGTGTCAGAAGCATGATTTTTATTAATCCATCCATTTCATTTAGCTGTAGAAGAAATAATTTTATATAGGTAATTTACTGGAAGGCTAATAATCATTTTGTAAGGTACCGATACTTGCACACCAAAACTCATTTTAAGCTACTGGTCCCAAGTAAGAATATTTATCCTAATCTCAAATTATGATTCTTTGTAATTTTTACTGCATGCTTAAGTGCAAATAATCCAAATAATAGCACTTCCTCAAAAGCATCAAACAACTGTTCAACTTCTGAATTTTGTTTCTTCTTGAGTTTCAGTAGATGAATGTGCTTCTTAAATCACAAAGCAACAACCATGTTCTTAATTCTGATGGTAAACAATGTATACAATCTCTAAAGTACCAAATTGTTAATAAAAAAGAATCACTTAACATAATATAAATAGATATAACATTAAGAATGTAACCTACTTACCATTTCTTAATCTTTAAATCTGTTTAAAAGAAAGTTGCAACAGGAAATCCAAAAGCATTGGAGCTGGCTAGCCAATCTTCAAATTATTTACATATCTAGTTGAGAAAACAAAACTTCTTCCCCCCTCTTATCAGATGAAGGTCTTTGTTCAACCACTGGTACAGTTACCCTATTCAGGAAAATCAGGATCAAAGATTATTTTAATTTCCATTAATTATAAGCCTTTAGTAGAACGTTTTCATTAAAATATTTTACTTTTAACACATTAATTTAATGATTCATAAGAACATTCCTAATATAGATTTGTATTTATAAGGAAATAAGGAAATAAATATATATATATATATATATATATATATATATATATATATATATATATATATGCAACATTAGGGAGATGGCATTTTCTGCACTGCATTAATAAAATTGATAAAATATGTTCTTTAATGGAGATCTAAATATTTAAAACACCTTCAGCATTTCTATACACATTGAAGTAGTATTACAACAACGGAACTTGGAATGTTTCATTCCTGTCACCTTCCTATCATGTTCAACTTAAAGAAAAGAAAGAAGAAAAAAGAATTAAAATACAAATATAATTTATTTTTAACTTATCAGTAAGCTACAACAATGTACCTCCATATAACAAAACAAATCACTAATCTGTAACACTGTATGACTTAACAAATGAAGCTAGGATAATGCAATTAAGGTTCACAAAAAAAAAAATAATACCAAGGATAAGATATTAAAACATTCTGTTCTTTCCAGAATTTGCTTTAACAAAACATTTTGTTGTTAGACACTTATTAAAACAAAGTATTTTGTATTTCTGTTTTACTATTAATGATTATAATACTTTCTAACAACCACTACACTGGGTATGTTGTCATCTTTAATGCTCTCAAAATGTTTGTCATTTATGTTGTATTCTGAAATAGCATATCCCAATACTATATCACCATGTTTCAGTTTTTGGCCTAAATGTGTTTTTGTATGAATATAGGATTCAGTTTGTCCTATTTCAGTTTCCTTAACCAGCCAAACATCAACAGCTGTAAATGACCTTGAGTCTTGATTTTGACCTCCTTGTAAGTTGAAATCTTCTATGTCCATAACCACAAATTTAATTAGTTGCCATGAGTGACACACACTGTTAAATGGATGCTTCCAATAAGCTGTTGCAGATACTTCCGCTGTGTGAGCTGTTAATGGATCAATAACATGAATCAGTTTTGTAATCTTGTATACGAGACACAATGGATTAATGCCACCTATCTGGTCTGCAAGGATTTTCGGCAAACAAACAATGCTGTGTTTTGTAATGGGAGCAATCTCAATTGAAAAAGTGTATTTGTAATTGTAAACATTGCTACGTGTGTCATGAGACATTAATTTCTTTGCCTGTTGATGACGACAAGGTAAGACTGATGTTATAAAATTTACCATTTTTCTTGCATCACTTTCAAAAGTGTATTGAAGGTCTAACCCTCCATGTACTGGCTTAAGATTTAATATATGTTCATAGAGGTGATGTTTCAAAATCAATTGTTCCAAACTGAAGAGTGATTGCTTACTTTCACCCTTCTGCCTAATTTGAAGTACTGCACTGTACGAATTGTGTGTATCTATTTGTTTACAGTCCTGACAAATCTGATTTTTGACAATGAACTCTGCTACAAAAGACTGTCGTATTTGGTTAGTGCCAAAGATCTTATCTTCTACAATAGCCTTCATCTTGATTCTTTTGGAATGAGGCTCAGTCCATATAAACTCTGCTTCCACAAGCTGAAGTTTGTTCAATCCTTTCAGATGTAGCAGACAGAAATGTTGAAACTCCCTGGAACCCAGGTGATAAGCTGTCCACTTTGATGGAGGTTGGAGATATCTCTCACATCTGTTACAGAAATGTATCACTCCCTGCTTCTGTATGGTGCTAGTGATATCAATGTGTAGCCTTAAGCAGGTCATGCACATGTTATGTGGATTAGGTTCAGTCACTGTTCCACATTCACAGCAGAGTATATTATTTACAGCCTCATCCACTGCATTCCTATTGATCTCCATTGTGCAAGATGAAGTTAAAACTGGAAGATAAAACAAGCGATAAGTACTATAATTATTACCATTGGTATAAATAAAGGTTCTTTATAAGAGTGCATCTGACAATGCTAATGAAGATTACAAACTCAATCAACTACATAACTAAAGAGAGAGAAAACATGAAATTTAATTTCCCTAATCATGCTTGCAATCAGTGGCATTTAATGTTCAAACTTCAGATAAAAACCAAGATAAGGAAACATGAGCATTTCTGCATATGCAACCATCAAAACATAAGCTCACCAGACAAAAAATAAGTAATTCTAGTTTGCATGCATAGATGAATCGTTGAGCGTTTACAACTGACATGGCGATCGAGACACATGCTTAACTGTGCATGTACTACCTCTATGTGAGCATATGGAAGTAGCAACTGTGTTGTTTCAAGTCATCTTTGTTTCAAGTGGATATTGTACATAAACATGGGTAAATGTAAGGATGTGACAGTGCAAAAAGGGGCAGTCATGTTTGGCCGTGTTCGTAGCCAAATGATGTGTGAAGTTGCTGGATTTGTTGGTATTTTGCAGCGGACTGCTCAATGTGTCTATAAGGAGTGGTGTATGCACATGGCCATAAAATTGATGTCAGAACTCAGGCCAGAAAAGATCCTAACTGAAAGGGACTGGAGACACATTTCGCAGCTTGAAAATCACTTCCAAACCCTACAGCAACAGATGCAGGTAGTGAATGGAGGTTCATCCCCACCTGTTAGCGAGAGAACATAATGGGAGCTGCATGCAATGAACATTTGGAGTCATTATCTTACTAAAGGCCATTGCTCACACAGGCACATAAAACTGTACATCTTCAATGACCTATAAATTAATGAACATGTACAGCAGCTGACAGGTTGAGGCTAATGTGGTCGGATGAATCATATTTTTGCCTTCATTCAAATGACACAGGTGATTGAGTGCACTGAAGGCAAATTGAAGCATTTCATCCTGATTGTGAACAAAGTCAGGTTCAAGCCAGAGGTGAGCCTATGATGGCAGCACCATGGCCAAATGGTTAGACCACTTGCCTCTCACCTAGATCCCAAGCAACTGCATGTGAGATTTGTGGTGGACCAAGTTGCACAGGGGTGGGTTTTCCTCTCTGCCATCACATTCCACCGGTGCTCCATCATTCCATGCATCACCAGTGTCATCACTAATGGTGCCTTTTGTGGTAAAAGCGGGCATTAAACACTATCCATAAAAAAAAGAGTATGATGTTTTGACGAAGTTTTTATCATGGATTGGGCCCATTCACTGAAGTGACCACTAACATGAAACAGTATGTTTATTTAACTTATTCAGTTTATTCAGTATTTATTCAGTTAACTTCTCCCTCCATGATGAGCATGTTATTGATGCACTTATTTTTCAAGATGACAACAGTACAGCTCATTGGGCTAGAAGAATACGTAACTGGTTTGATGAACTCTATCCCACCCTTTTTCATCTTGACTGTCCTGCAAAATCACCTGACTTGAACCCCATAGAAAATCTGTGGGAAAGTGGGTAAAATGCTGACATCAGCATCAAAATTTGGTATAACTTCATGAACGAATCCTCAGTGAGGGCTTAAACTGGATGTGACACACTTGCACAACCTTGTATTCTCACTTCCTAACAGAACCCAGGTGGTTATCATGCCCAGAGGCAGAATTACACAATATTAAATGATGCTTCTAATGATATTCCTCAGAGTGAATAATTTTTTGTCTGGTGAGCTTGAGTGAAGCATATAATCTAGAATGTCCAAAATTGTTTATAGTTTATGCAATATTTATCGACTGATGTGGATGGCTTTGTTTGATTTACAGACATTCAAAGTGATGCAGTTCATTCAGAGCTGGGTAAATCTTTGTTTATGAAATATAGCGAAGATGAATTTGTTGGTATAAATGAATAATAGTTGTTTGAATCTCAACTAAGTCAATTACTTTTTGTATTCATTCATAACAATTGTATAATACTCGATATGTATTTTGCAATTATCTCCCATTTGAAAGTAGCATCTATACTCTCTTATTTCCATTTGGATATGATACTGAGCAAGGAGAACAATCTTTTTAGTCATTTTGAGATGTGGTTGTAAAGACTTGCTAATTTGCATGGTCATTATTCAGGTTTTATAAATAATAAGTATTTTTCATAAAACTAGTTTCATTCATTTATGCATATGTCTATATAAAATACATCTTTGGCATGATCAGTAATGAAATATATAGCATATATATACATAAGGAAAACCGAATAATGTGCATGTATTTCCTGAATATAGGAGTAATAAAGTTAGGCACAAAAAAAATGCATGGCAAACCTATAGCTTGATTACCCACTTCTCCGACAGCAAACAGGCAGGGACAAGATTGAACAAATGCAGCTTGCCTTGCCTATGAGAAACAAACTTTGAGGATGGCCACATTTGACAAACATGAACCAAACATAGATCATGTTATACATGACACTACCTGCCATCAAGTATGTCTACATTTTGCAGTATATAGATTTCAATGTATGATACAAAACATTTCAACGTCATAATATTTAGGCAAGTCTACATGTTATTTTATGAAAATCTTATATTTCTTCATATTTTGAAAGATTCACAATTTGTCACTTTTAAAATAATTTCCATAAGCAATGAACCAGGTTTCCCAAATATTCTATTGGGTAGTTTTCTGTGAAATACTAAACTAGGAAACCCATGTCACCTTTGCCATGAAAAAAGTGCACCATCCTTTTCAGCAAAGCAGGTACAGTTAAGCAGATGAGGTATTTCCTCCATGTGACATTGCATGCACAATTAAAGGCCTTCTATTTTTTAAGAGTTTTTATTTATAGATTTGTGTTTTAATTGTATATCGTTGGCTCATGCAAAACAACTCTTAGCTTTATGTTGTAGACCTTTTTAAACTAATGAAGGAAACCTGTTTGAAACCATTATAGTGTAAAATGTTTTGACTGCAACATATAATACTTCTTTTGGATGCTTTTCTTAATACTTTCATATTTTGGCAATAAAATAATATTTGGCAAATATTTCTTCATATTAGGATCATCTCTGCTAACAAAGAGTTGATAAGATACCATCTTCTGTCTTTGCAGATTTAGATGAAAATGATCTAGTAGCATAAAGTGGTAAAAACAAAATGAGGTGCCACATTGCCACACAGAATAAAAGAGTCACCTTCAAGCATCACAGTTTCTAAGCAAGATATCAGGTACTATTTTAATCACTTATTTTATTTACCTTCAAGGGATTTTCCTATTTCTATATTTCTAATCATCATTAATCACAGTTTTCCTACAGACTGCAGCATACCATTTAAATTACAATAACTTATTTCTTGAGAAAACAGTAAATTTCATCATTTCAGTAATAATGAAACATTTCTAAGGTACAAAGGTTCACATTAATAATTTGTCTAATGGTTTAAGTAAAATTATACAGCAGAGACAGAGGTGCGATCATGCACTTCCATTCATTAAATAGTACGTATGTCTAAATCAACTGGCAAGCTAAAATTAAGCTGGCATTATATTGGAGCCAGTGGCGGCTCGTGGATTAAAAATTTAGGTGTTCACAAAATCAGCAATTTACCACCGCTGTAGCCGCTGCCGCTACCGCCGTCGCCGCAACATCAATTCTAGTAATATTAGAAACAATGATAGTGCCTAATAAGAAGAACTATAAAAACAGACTGCCTCCGTGGTCGAGTGGTCAGCGAGCTGACTTCCTGGGTTCGACTCCCGGCTGGGGCGGGGAATTTTTCTTTAACCAGATTTATTCCCTATCCCCCACAGAGTCTGGAAGTATGAATGTGAGAGTGAATGTACGTGTGTATTAGTAATATAGTAATGATTAACCTAATGTTCTAACCTACAGTAATACGAGTTGTATCACAAGTCAAAGCCCCCGATATGACCATTGAAGTTAAAGGGGGCTATACAAAAAAAAAAAAATGTGTTACACAAATCGTCACCCACCCAGTATTGTAAAGATACTGAATTTCTTAGTCTCCGAGAGTTATCAGCAATATGAGGTGATGAAGGGGTGAAGTCCTTTGATGCAGTTTATCTGAAGGATGGTATTTACAGTGAATAATATTTACATTGTTTGAATTACGCAATTAACACCAAATTTATTTGTACAGAAATTCCACGCGCCGGTTTTTCAAATGTGCAAACTTTTCTATCACTCGGTGATTAAAGTATTTTATGCGGTTGACCAGTTTCTTCTCAGTGCTGAAAGTCGGTCTTCACCCATCGTATTCCTAGTAAAGGTTTTAATTCTTTTTATTGTGGAAAAGCATATTTCTGGTTCTGATGTAGTCATGGTCGTAGTGAACAATCTTCAGTAGCTCGGTTAATTGCGGAAAATTTCCTTCGTTAACATTGTTTTCTGTTATCAACTGCTTAACTCTCTCTTAAACTTAACTCACATAAAATGCAAATTACTAAGAAAAATAGCGCGTCTCACAAAGACTGCAGTTACATTTCCGGATATTCCAACTAAATCTCAAAGATAGCAGCACCTCTAGCTGATAAACAGAACCCTGGAGGTGATAATGTGCACGGTCGCACTGTGCTCATTTCTGGCTGTAAAATTCCGAGCTACTTTGTTACTCGCGCAAGCGCGTTGTTGTCACATACTCAGGTTCTTGGCTGTGTTCCATCTGAAGAGCAGAGCGCGGTATATTTAAACAAGTGGCACTGGATAGCTCATTTTATTACATGTTTCCTGAAAGAGAAAACGAGATTCTCTAAGAAATATTGGAGGTTCACGTTCTCTTGTGCTCCTACACAGCAGCCGCCGCTGATTGGAGCACAAAAAAAGGCAAACAGTATATTATACAGGTTCAGCCATTCCTCCACCATTTTCAGGCTTCATTCCAACCACATCATTGATCCTACCATCAGTGTTTGCTGCCTGACCATCAGTGCTCCCACCACTAGTGTTTTAACACATTGGGAAAAGGAACTATTGGTGTATGCAACCACATGGCCAGAGAGGAAATAATGGTGGAATCATAGATGGAGGCAGAAAATGAGCAATAAGTGATTAATTTATCATTGTTCAGTTTTCATGTTTAGTAATCATATATTCCATATTTTTTATTTTGCATATCTACCTCCTAGTTTAAAATACATTTTAATGTATTTAAAGGAATGGATAGCTTGCAGATGCACTTTAATTTACTTAAAGGAATTGTGCAAGGGAAGGATAATTTGCATGTGAAAGGATTGTATTTTAATTTATTTATTTTAAAGGAATGAGGTAAGGAAAGGATTGTCTCCACCTGAAAGAAATATTTAATTTTAAAGTAATTTGAAAGAAATAAGTTTGCACAATGAAGATATGCATTCAATTAATCAATTAATTATTTTAAAATACAAGACCAAGAAGCATATGCATCATGGAATTAAAAGATAGAGATGCACTGTGCAATGGGAAAGGGAATACTTTTGGGGGCATCATGCAGCGGAAGAAAAAATATTTGTGTGTGTAGTCACGTGATCAGCAAAGAAATAGCCGTGGAGACTCTGACATAGTTAGAGGGGAGACTGAAGTATAGGGACCCCAATATTACACTATTGCACAAAAAGTTTCAATAATACTACTCCAAAGGGCAAATTAATCTGAGGTTATATTTCAACATTTAGTATCACATTAAAATTCAATTACTAAGTTTGATTTAATTTGTTTTTCCAGTGTGTATGCATCACTGCATAAAATGTTATTAAAAATAACAATAAAATTTATTCATGTGTGTGGGTGTTCTTTCTGTGTTTGACTGTTTATTTATCTATTTCCTACAAATTGCAATATAAATTGTGAATATGTTCACCCCTTAATCACACAATCTTGTGCTCATTGGTTTGGTTTAGTTAAATTCTCTTTTAAAAAGATGTGTGCATATTTTTAAAGAGCATATTTTCCCTGTAAACTGTAGGTACTCTCATGAAACAAGCTCATACATTATTGTTACTGATTACACACATATGTATTCCGCCCCAAATTCTGTCGGTGCATTCTGTCTTGATAACTAAAATACTATTCTGCTTCGGAATTCCAAGATACTCCTTCATATTCTGTGTATGATATTTTTTTATGTTTTCAATCAACAAATACTGTGGGTAGGTACTAGATATAGTATGCATGCATTTACGGCATCTATCCTACACCATTACCAATAAGACTATAGGTTGGAAAGCAAAACAAATTTCGTCCTAGCCCGCCTGGGTAGTGTGGTGGTAGCGTGTCTGCCTCACATTCAAAAGGTCGTGAGTTCGAATCTCGCTTAGGGTGAGTTACCCGGATAAGGTTTCTTTCGGGGTTTTCCCTTATCCTGAGAAGACAAATGTCGAATAACTTTAAGCTCCATGAACCCCGAGATCATTTGAGCATCATTTCACCGATTTCATCCATCGTCCTATATGACCAACTAGGTTAAAGGATGTTAAAAATTACACACACACAAAATTGTCCAAGAATCATGCACTTTAGAAACGCAGAACTTACCTGTAAACTGATATACGTTACTTTCCTAGCATTATTTTATGCATATAACCATTAAAAAACTATTTCTTGTCTCGTCTCCATGAAAAGGGCTCCACATAAACAATATTGCTATACTGATAGTGATATTTAGTTTACAAAACAGTGCAATGCAGCCAGCATATCTGAGAATAGAAACTGCCAACTGCTATCAACAAATGTATCAACACCGGAAACTGTTCCGCAAACAAGCTTTTCTAGCACAACATTATTGTTTTATCTACATCAAGTTAATCAAGATAAACATTAGCAGAAGTGGTCTTATTATTTGATTCTTTGTAAGCAGAAGGGAAGTAAGCGTTAAAGTTAGTGATAGTTAATTCCTTTAAAAGAAGGTCACTATGTGAAACAATTGAAATTCCGTTCTCTTTGCTTGCCAGGAGTAAGTAAAACATAGGCAAAAAAAAAAAAAGATGGCCTACCATTTGAGAAAAGTTAAAATAGCTTTAAGCAATAGCATGTAATATCTCAGAAACGGTCAACCCTACAACAAAAATGTATATGACATAAATTGTATGTTTTAACGAGATCTACATTTTTGTGCGGTAAGTTTTTGTCTATTTCTTACGCAAATTTCAGCAAACAACGCAACAGTTCTTGTAGTACCTAATAATACATACTTAATAAGCAATAGTTATATGCGTTAAGTCTTGTTTTTAATTCAATTTGCAGCTGTGCTCAATGAGTAAGCAAGTGTCGAAGGGCCGACATGGTTCGATGTTTTTAAAAGTCATGGGAAAATTAAGTAAATCGTGATGTTCATTCGTATTTTCGGCGCAAAACATTTATGCTATAGTTAGATTTTATTCGGCAGCAGAGAAAAACATATGAAAGAATTATTAAAACTTGAGCTTCAAAACATAAATTATAATTGTTGCAGTTAATTCATATATTATATTCCATCCTTACTTCACCGATAATGTAAACAAAAGCAACAGGTTGAAACGGCTCGGATTGGTTGTTAAACGTTTTACCGCTTTTCTCCATCGCAAAATAGTTTCTCTTAAATTGACGTATTAAACTATGCAATGTTGTCCAAATCATATAGTATGAATGATTAAGGAACAACATTTACTCTTTATGTAACAATGCATATGTGCTGTGCAGCTCGTCTGTAACGGCTGATTCTGGTAGCAAGTAATGGCGGAAACATGTAATACCAGTGTAGTGAGACATAAGCAAGGAAGACTTTAAAAAAAACTGATGTGTTCCATTCACATGACTTTCTCTACATCTCTGCAACAGATTATTGTTAAAAAGCTTAGGCCTCTATTTACTTCATGCTAAGCGAGAGAAAAATTAGCAGAAAAAATAGTCTTATTACTTGCTTCCTTGTAAGTAGGTGCGAAATAAGGGAGTACCATAGGTTAAAGTGATAGTCAAAAGCTGGTTGCTATGTGATTGAAGTTTCTTTATTTGTATGGACAGGAGTTGACAAATTCCTGTATGAGAAAAGTATGTTATTCAAAGCTGAAAAAAAAAAAAAAAAAAAAAAAAAAAAAAAAAAAAAAGGATATCTCAAAAACCATCAACTCCACGAAAAAAGATGTATGAAATAAATTGTCTGTTTTAACGTGCTCTACATTTTTTGTGTGGTAAGTTTTTCTCCGTCTCTTACGGTTTAGCAGTTATGCAAAACTCCGTAAAATTCATTCAGAATAAAGTAGTTAAGTTAAAGGACGTCAAACTACAAAAAATAAATAAATAAATAAAGTAGTCTTCAGAGATTATTCCCAGAAAATTCATGATATACATTTTATTTTTCGGGTAAATATCTTTAATATACGACATTTTAATGAAAATCGTTACAGTCATTTTTAAGAAAATCAAAATTTTCGAAAAAAGTTACATGTAAAGGGTCGTTGGGATGGGGGATTTTCTTAAAAATCTTCGACTTTTCGTTTTTGAGTTATCGTGTTCACAGACACACGGACCTTTTACTGAAAATGCTTTTTTTGGTTATATGGAACTCTAAAACTTATATTTCAGGTGAAATCTCGGTAGCGAATTTTTGGGTGAAGTGCAATACCTTCTCTATACACTATGTACATCATACGTGTAGAGAAAGTAAAAAGTGGCGAGAAATGAACTATTCTTTATATATACTAAACTTTGTAAAACGTATCTTCCTTTTGCATTAAACAATATTCTCAGCTTAACGGCAGGATTTACTGGTGTTTCCGATAGAGGCATAAAGTGTGCAAAACTTTTGAATTAGCCGAGGTGCGACTTGTTGTGGAAGCAGCTTTTCAACAGGTGTCGGCCGGAAATGCAGTGAATGTGAATCAATCATTGCCCAGGAAGAGCAAAAGTAGTGGGATTTGGAGGGAATGGTAGGCATTATCGTTAACTGACTAAATTATCAATTTCGATTATGATTAAGATAGTTCGAATGCAACTGCAAGAGACGACTCGTATCTCGAAGGAGTGGACCAGTTTCATCTTAAGATTAGCTCTTCTGGGTAAGAAAGACACTGCATTAAAGAAATTTGCAGTGTATGATTGTCGTTTGTGAATATTAATATTCGCGAAAAACTGTTGGAGTTATATACGTATGCAATACATCAGCAAACATCCAAGCCAACATGTCTGCATTTTGTAATTTTACAGGAGGATTTTACATTTCGTACTACATAACAATTCGCTTACCTGTTTTATTGAATTTTATTTATTATATATTTCATAAGTTAATCTTTATCTGTGAACAATGAAAGAAGGTGGATATTTCTTTTTCTGCCAAAGTAAGAAGGCGGTTTTACAATTGTTTAGTAGACAAACACAGCTCAGCAATACGTGGTGTGTGCACGGCATTCGCGGAAGAAAATAGTCTAGGTTATTTACATCGACAGTGAAGTAAGGATGGATAGAAGGGTAATATAAACAATTTCCTTGTATAATCTATAAAGGTTGACAAAATCCAAACTCGAACCATGTTGAAAAGAAAATGCATAAATTGGCGTATTTATTCTGCTTTTAATAGAAATCTTGACGTGGGTAACATCATCATTTCCGTTGAATTAAACCAGCAGATACCTATATAATTTATATATTCCCAACCGCTGCGCTAGATAGTAGCACCGTCGTATTTCTGTGAGCCATTGCTAAGTTAAATCGTCAAGAGTTTTCTGTATTTATACTGAATGAAATTTTCTAGCACTTCTTTGCCCCTTTTGCAGCTGCAAATTGAATTTAAAACGAGCCTTAATCAACGCATATGGCCAGAACTATTGTATATTGTAACAAAAGTCTTTATTGTCTCCGAATGTAGTTACAACTAAAGTCTTTAAATCACTACTCCAAATAGTTCACTTAATGCTAGACAGTTTGCAGCTGCACGCCGTTCATGTCTCGCGCACCACTGCACGTTAACACTCCGGTCACTCACCACTCAGTACAATTCACAACACAGCTACGTCACTGAAATTCTCTCTCTTTTTATAGCAAGAAAATGACGTCACCGAACTTTCTGGAAACTTGGCGAAGATACTGGATACTCTAAACAAATCCCAAGTTTACCAGATGTCGATGTGTCACGTTCTGGAATCTCCTGTTGCGTTGCGCAGTTCTTCCACGTTGTTTACGCATAGTCTTGTTTCTCATGATCTCCAACTGCGATTACTCATATACCAAGGCAACGTGAGAATCATTTCGAAGACGGCACTGTCACATGATCCCTCCTCAGGGCTGGTCGTTCCGATCAGTACCGTCATAGCGTTCTAGACGATCCAAACCCTTGCCTTAGTTGTTGAAGCTTGGGGCAGCGTCCCTTGGTCCGGGCAGGGTGATATACTCATACCAGATCATCTTGCTGGAAACCTCGGCTGTTGGTCTGCTCCACGTAGTCAACTACTGGCTGTTCAGCACCAGGAAGACTCCCGAACATCAGGACGCAAGGTAGACCAGCTCTTTGCCAAAGACCAAACTAGCTGGTATCAACCTGATGGTTTTCGTGGGTTGAAGAGTGGTAGATCAGCAAGAAAAGTGGCACCCTCACATCCCAGCTTCTCTGGTGATTGGCCGCGCCGTTGCCGAGTGGGTTAGACTAATCGCCTCTCACTAGATGGCCCAGGTTCGATCCTAAGAGACCGATGTGGAATTTGTGGTGGGCAAAGCGCATAGGGACGGGTTTTCCCCGGATTCTCCGGTTTCCCCTACCATCGCATTCCACCGGGGTTCCATCTTCGTTCCATGTATCATGGTGGCCTGCGGTGGCCATTTGTGGTAAAATAGTGCGTTAAACATTATAACAAAAAAACTTCCACAGAGATTCTTATAGATTCTTGATGTACCGCTTAACCATGCCGTCTGATTTTCGGTGAAGAGGGTTGTGCGCGTCCGGTGCACTCCGAGTCGCTCCAGTGGGTTTGAAGTTGGACTTAAAATTGGTACCCTTATCAATGTGTAGCTCCTTTGGTACGACATAGCGACAAAACAGTTCCTCCACGAGGCAGTTTGCGATGGTCTTAGCATCTTGGTTAGGGATGGCGTTCACCTCCGGCTACTTGGTGAAGTAATCCATGGCAACTAACAGATACCTGTTGCCTCATGTTATTCTGCTAAATGCGACCCCAGCTCCAGGTCTGCGGGCCGCGACTTGCCGCACACAACAACCTTGGCGGCACTACTTCTCAGCATCTGCCCGTAGTCTCAACAAGTAGTAGTACCATTGACGGAGCATGTTGATGGTTCAGTT
Source organism: Hymenopus coronatus (assembly GCA_030762935.1). Lineage (NCBI taxonomy): Eukaryota > Metazoa > Arthropoda > Insecta > Mantodea > Hymenopodidae > Hymenopus > Hymenopus coronatus. Next base: position 63,983,572 of record CM060897.1, on the reverse strand, counting down.
GGGTCCAAGTGTCCTCCCGAAATCTCCGCATGTACTTCCTCCAGTACTTCCGCGACCATATGCCGAGGGAGGATCGTCTGCTCTCTCTGGATCTTCTCATTAGTGTCTCCCATACTCTGAACAGTACCCCATCCTTGATCTTCAATGGATCCCATTGGGTCCAGTAGAACTGGTACATAGTGCTCCTTAGTGCAATATCCTCCCACCTACCCCCACCTTGACCCCAAGTGAAGTCGACGTCCGCCTGTTGCTCCCTCCTCAGCTCTGCACTATTCCATCCAGTTGCAGGTACCGCTGAAGTAACATGGACAGCTGCGGCACACCCTTCTCTTCAATCTGAAGAGGGTCGTCCGGGCATGGCATCTGTATTGGTGTGACTCCTTCCTTTCCAATGTTCTAATGTAAAGTTGTATCCTTGTAGTCTCTGGGCCCAAGGGGCTGTCTGGTCCTACAAGTTCTAGAAGTTTAACAACCAAGTGAGGGTGGAGTGGCCAGTCCTCAGTTGGAATGGCTAACCATACATATACTTGTGTAAATGCTTCAGCGTCTTCACTGCTGCCAGGATCTCTCACCGGGTAACGTAGTAGGTTTTCCAGTTATGGAAAGCGTCTTGTAATAAGTAATTACCCGCTCCTAACAACCCTGAAAATGCGATAGAATGCCGCCAATATCGATGTCGCTGGCATCGGTATCCACAATAAAGCGCCACCAGGTTGTGGGAATTCCAAAATAGGAGCACTGACTTTAGCGCCTGGAATGCGCCCTCTGCTTCTTCTGATCACATGTAAGGCCCATGCTTCCGTCAGATGGGTGAGAGGTTTTGCGATATTGAAGAAACCTCTGATAAATCGGCGGTATTAGCTGTATAGGCCTAAGAAACTTCGCAGGGCTTGTTTGTATTTGTCTCTACCACCCGAGGCTTCTCCGGATCCGTGGCCATTCCAGATGGAAAGACTATGTGACCCAGGTAGTTCACTTCCATGCAGAACAATTCAATATCTTGGTCAGGTTTTGGAGTCCTTCGAAGTTACTACCCACGACGATGATGATATCCAAATAGAGTAAGCAGGCGTCGTAGGTTAACCTTCTCATCAATGGTTCCATGAGGAGCTGGAAGGTGGCTAGCGCATTAAAGAGGCCAAATGTCATTATTGAAAATTGCAAAGCCCTAAGCCATTCGAAGATTCAGTCTTCTCCTAGTCTTAGGATCTGAGGCCACTTGTCAGTATCCCGATTTCAAATCCAAATCGAGAACCAATGGGCTCCAGCAAGTCATTCAAGGTGTCGTCAATCCGGGGTAAGGCGAAATAGTCGTTTCTGGTGATGACAATCAACTTCCTATAGTCTACGCAGAAGCGTAGCTCGCCGTTCTTCTTCACCAAGACTACAGGAGAGCAGCCAAGGGCTGTTGCACTTTTCAATCATTTCCCTACATTTCATGTCCTCCAACATGTCTTGTGCTTCTGCTTGCTTCGCCAGGGGAACACGTCTTGGCTGTTGCCAGATAGGTCGCTCATCTCCGGTGTCGATGTTGTGGAATACACGGTCAATGCGACGATAATTACCATTCCTTTCGCTAAAAACAGGCTGATATTGACTGAGTAGATGCCGGACCTTCTCCGCTTGTGAAGCGGTCAGATGGCCCTCTTCAGCAAGTCTTTCAGCTGGGCCCAGTCCCTTAGAAGGTGGTGGTTGTTCGGATTCGTTATACGGCGTTATACTGACAGCTGGCTCGCACTTCCCTAACTTCGTCCCGGCCTGGATGTCCTCAGCGCGTCCTCACCACCATCTCGCTTCTTGTAGCCACAATTACATGGTCCTTCAGGATCATCCTGCAGATCCCCGCATGTTCTTGTGGGCTTCGGAGCAACATCTCTTCTCGGCCGAGTCGCAAAATCCTTCGACCAACGTCTCGTTTGTCCTGAGGGCATCCAATCACTGTATCACATCATTAGTAAACCTCGCGACGAACACCCAGTCTCACAGTGCTCCGTCTCAGTGTCAACTCATGTAGGGCCTACTTCTCCTCAGGCAAGATATCGCTCGACACCCTCGTTAGTTGACATGACTGGGTGTTCGTGTCGGCAATCCTTTCCCCATGTCAGGTCTGAATGCAGTCACGGCTGCACCTATGACTATGAGTATTCGTCACAGCTTCCCATGTATCCAGCTGTCCGCGATGAGGCTATCGTCCACTCTTCTACCCAAGGTACGAAGCATCACTTGAGGTGGTGGGGAAGACGGGCCCAATGCTTATCTTGTCACGCGGGTCCTTACTCGTTTTATGCCTGCTCATCATCGTGATGTGGACAGCCCTTCACTAGGTGTCCTGGCTCGCCACTCCTCTAAATCACACCACCAGTTTTCTTATAGCCATTATTCCATTCATGGGAGCAGTGTCCCACAAAATAGCAAGAATGCAGCATCAGAACAGTTTTTAAGCCCCCTGGGCATGGTCAAAAATAATCTGAGTATTTACAAAATCGTGTGTGAATGTGGAAAAATGTATATTGGCCAGATGGGAAGGACTATGAAAGAGCACATCAAAGAACACCACTGCTGCATCAGGTTGGGCTACCCAGAAAAATCTGTGATGGCACAACATACTTACAATATTAGCCATAAGACCAATTTTTCATCCACCAAAATAATAGAAAAATCTACCGGGTATTATGACAGACTGATAAAAGAAGCAATATACATAAAAGCAAACAAAAATAATTTTAACAAAGATGAAGGTCTACAAATAAGCAAAACATGGCTACCTATAACTCATAACTGCTTGCCCCATCTTCCTCAACCCCTATTAGCCAGTTGCGACCAATGACCAAGGCAGTCCTTCAGCCTTCCTCTTCAAGAATAAATATCACCACCAGAGCAACTTGTCTCCAGTTCCCTTATGATGGCGACAGAGTATGTCATTTGAAATTAATCCAACACTTACCTGGCTGACGTCCCAAGAAAAAATCATTAATAACCAGCACTGGGAAGGTTACAAGTCCTTAATTGAAATTCTGTTCTCTTTGCTTGTCAAGAGTAAACAAAAGACAGATGAAAGAAATCTGAGCAATCGTTTGAGAATAGTTTAAGAAACTTAAAATTGAAACTAATAACATGGAATAACTTAGCCAAATCTACAAAAAATGTATGTGACATAAATTGGTATTTTAACAATTTTTTTGTGTAGTAAGTTATGCAAGTTTCAGCAAAATTTATCCATAATGAACAAATCTTCAGAAGCTATTCTCAGAAAATCCAATATATATATATATATATTATCTGTGTTGTAAATATATTTAATACACTGTATTTCAATCAAAATCATTAGAGCCATTTTTGAGAAAACAACATTTTCAAAACTTGTTCTATGTAAAAGGTAGTTTGGGGTAGAGGATTTTCTTGAAAATTTTCGTGTTACATTCTTTGGCTGATACTTAAATAGTTAAGTTTGGTATTTTATGATCTTTTATGCTGTGCTGTGCTACACACACACACACACACACACACCCACCCACTCATCACTTAAAGTTATATCTCTGCTCATTTCCATATTACACAATGAAGATTAATTAGACGAGTTTCTAAAGCATAAATTATGGTAGTTTCTGAGTGAGAAAAATGTGCCTTCTAATTTTCTGAGTTTAGTTGCTTCACTAATAAATTAGCATTGTTACCTAATTACAAAAAATGTTATCAAATATGTACCAAACAGATGTCTATAAAGTCACTTTTCATGCTGCTAAAAATAATTTGACAATGGTAGAAAGTTGTCAACAAGATATAGATCTCGTTAGAGCACATAATATATGTCATATATGTTTTTCTTGTAGAGTTGGCCATTTTTAAGATATTCCTTGTTATTGGTTTCAGTTTTAAACTACCTAATTTTACTCAAACAGGATTCTGCAAAGTAAACTGAATCTCTGTTGTTTCACATAGTGACCTGCTTTTAAAAAAAATTGACTATCCCTTTGGCATAATGCATTCTTTATTTTCCCTCTACTTTCAATAAAGCAAGTAATAAGACCAATTCTGTTAATGTTTATCTCAATTATCATGATGTACATAAAAGAATAATCTTTTATTAGAATAGCTTGTATATGGAACAGCTAGAGAAAGTTATGTGAATGGAACACATAGGATTTTTTAATGAAATGGGGAATTCTGATTTTGTCCATTAGAAAAATTAAGAATCCCTATCTTCAGTAATAAATATCACTAATTATAGACTGGCTATACTATACATATATTAGGAACTGCTTTGTCTGTCTTCGAGGCTTATCATATGCTTTGCATGGTACGAGAGAAGACTTGTACATTAAAAGGAATAATTCTTATAGGAGGTCATAATGATCCAATATCAATAGCAGGAGCAAGTCTTCTATGATAGAATGTTCAGAAAAATGAAACAAAGAAAAATACTTCTGGTTTCTTGTAGAATCTTCCCTCTTCTCATCTTGCCCCACAAATATATAATTGTACCATATTGGTCAGTCATGCTACTGCTGCCTGAAAAGACAGGCTATAGTACATTGTGAAGAGAATCAAGTTTCATCACAAAGAGTCCATTTTATACCTAACAATGGGCTAGAATACAAACATCCAAAAGATTAGGAATAAACTCTTGAATATTTATAGATTTAATAAAAGTTATTTCTTCACAGATTCACCAGTTTTTGTAGCTAATTCTGCCCTGGTTTAAGTACATAATAAATGTATGCTGCTGTCCTAAACTGTTCTAGTTACTTTCTCTACACGTACTATGTTCATAGTATATAGAGAAGGTATTGTAATGTACCCAAAAATTTGATACCAAGATTTCACCAGATATACATGTTTTGAGACCCCCTGAATACAAAAAAATAATTTTTAGAAAAATGTGTGTGTGTGTGTGTGAGTGAGTGAGTGTGTGTGAGTGCGTGTGCGAGTGCGTGTGCGAGTGCGTGTTAATGTGCGTGTGCATGTGTGTGAAACTTGGTATTTAGGTTTGGTATCTTCCAAGGATGTGACACAAAGATTTTCAAGAAAATCCCCCCTGCCCCCAACTACACTTTACATGGAAAAATTTTCGATTTTTTTTATTTTCTCAAAAATGGCTCTAACGATTTTAATTAAAATATTGTATATTAAAGATATTTACCTGGAAAATAAAACCTATATTTTGAATTTTCTGAGAATAGCCTCTGAAGACTACTTTATTCTGGAAGAATTTTACGGAATTTTGTGTAACTGCTAAACCATAAGGATGGACAAAAACTTACCAGACAAAAAATGTGGAGCACATTACAACACACAATTTATGTTATACACATTTTTTTTTTCGTGGGTTTGATCGCTTTTGAGATATTCCATTTTTTTGGTTTCAGCTTTAAAATGCTTATGCTTTTCTCATACAGGAATTTGTAAACTCCTGTCCATACAAACAAAGGAACTTCAGTCACAGAGCAACCAGCTTTTGACTATTATTTTAACCTATGGTACTCCATTATTTCATTTCTATTTACACGGAAGCAAATAAATAGCATGAAGTAAATAGAAGCATAAGCCTTTTAACAATAATTTGTTATAGAGATGTAGAGAAAGTTATGTGAATGGAACACATCAGATTTTTTTTAATTTAAGATGTCCTCAGTACCAAGATTTCCATCTGGTAACCCATGACAAATAAAAAATAAAATGGTAGTGGGGAGCTGGAGACATTGTGTCTGATACCCCAGGGAACACGTCCGGGAGGTTTTACATTTTATTAGTACCTATTTTATAAATTGACCCCCCTTGTATTTTGCAAGTATGGAAGTGGACTTAAACGCATCCTCATTAGGGGGATGACTACCGAAGACCTCAGTGTGGGCAACATGGACTTACAAGCCATCCAAGTTAGTGCTGGAGGTCATTATCTCATGAACCCACCCAGGCATCACTGCCCAGACATACCTACTCTCCCACGAGTTTTAGGAATGACTACCTTACCAAGTTCAACCCAAACCAAATAGCTCTCTTTCAGGAGGGGCTCAATGTTTAGCCCAGTATACTTCTTACATTACTGGAGTTATGTGCAAAATATTAAAAGTGTGAATACATCAGTTTATCGGCTGCTATCCTTTTCACTAATCAGACATTAAGGTGTGTCAAGCAACTTTGTTGCTTTTTCTCTATTTCAAATCACACATTTGTCAACTTTTTACAGGTTCAAAGATTCCCATAATGCAACACATATTAACAAAAATCCAAACATCACAAAATGCTGATATCACTTATGCCTCTCAACCACAGAAATAGCATTTATTTATAAATACATACTGTGTTATTTTATTTGATGAAATTAGCGTTGCAGCCATCTGTTTCATGAGGTAGCAAATAGTAGGTTCTACCCGTCCCACCTCATGTTTCCGGTAGTGAATACTCGCACTGTTACATCATACCCTGGACAGGCGCTGTAGAAAATTAGTGTGGGTTACATGAGTGTTCGAGCACAGTAGTGTGTTAAACAAACATATTCACTCATCATTATAATGTCCCAAAACAGCAGCGCTACATTACAGTAGGCGAGTTATACTAAATCTTTTATATTCAAATTAAACTGATGTATACTTTGACTTGCACAAATGTGTCAAATGAATTTTTTAGTATTTAGCAATGACACAAGCTTGATGCCTTGATATTTTACACTCTAGTACATAATTGTAAATTTTTGCATTGTAAATTCTTTGACATTTTTGTAAATATGTATTGTAATTTGTTGACACTTATGAAGATTACATAATACAATAATCATATTTTAGTTTTATATAATTACTAGTTGTAACTACAATGGCGATAATTAGAAAACTATCATCTGACATTACATCAGTGTTACATATAATGAAATTATATTTATTAATACATTTTAACACTAATTTTTTATACTCTTTGTTTTTATGTGCATGCAAAAAAAAAAAAAAGAGTACATATGCTATTACAGAGCACATTAAGTATAGTGCAGTGGTGTACAGGTCTCAAAAGCAAATGGTGAGATTATATGTCTATTCTGCTGTTTTTGTAACCCATGCTTTTAGCACTAGAGCTTTATACATTGTTTTTTTTTTTTCTGTAGTATATAAACATATGTATAAATGTATATGCCTTGACAAGTTCTATGTTCAGTGGCTTCCTAGCCTAAATGAACCTACAGAATGCTTTCTAATCTGATCTAATTTAATCTATTGTCAACAGCTCCTGGTAACCTCTCGGTAGTCAACATAAATTAGGCAAAAGCAACACAATAACACTGCCATCAGCAATAGCCTGAACTGAAGGGGGTTAACATTCCCCTCTTTCTCTCTTCAGGACACTCTTGTTTTCTATACCTACTCCTCAGAAACAACTAGCAGCAGATTATACAGCTGAAACTTGTGCTAAATAGATATAAATTCATACTGTTTCATCATAAAATCAGAGAAGCTTCATCGCTTTGCAGGAGTACATAATAAGAATTAGGAAGGAAAAAGGGATAACAAAATTAAAGCTTAAACAATGAAATAGAAGCACTTTACTTACTGTAAGCATTTAACAATTAATACTTTATTTAACAAAATTTGACTAAAATGACTACTTACACTAAATCACTTCATATAAAAAGGAAAGTTTACACTACTAATTAGTTAGTATGCTATACACCTATATATTACTAATATCTAGACACTATAAAGATGGTATTTTTATTGTGTTACTCCTTTACTAGGAACAAATTGGATGGATCACATTTAAAAACTTTCTTTAAAAGCACCAACTAGTTAAAACTGTGAGCTTATGCTATTTAATGTCACTAATTTGTGCTAAACATTTCTTTTCCTGAGATGCTAATTCCAGCCTTATTTTACATTATTTTTGTCATAGTAATTGTTCATTCTCTGCTTTACCAATTAAACCTATGAGCACTTGTTATTCCTCAATGTTACTTTCAGTATAAGTATTCAAAAATAAGGGCTAAAAAAATCATAATCATCATATTTAACCCTTTCCAGATAAATGGTAGCATTTGCCATTTTTCTGTATTTTTTTTTCTTTTTTCTTTTTTGGCATCAAGTAAAAATATGTGACTTTGAATTGTCAGCTTTCATAGTTCTCTGTTTTTATTAGTATAAACTTCAGCATTTTCTGTAACTTTATTGATATTACCTAAATATAAAATGAAATTAAAAACGTTTCATTAATTCAAAGTGTGTGTTCTATTACACTACCATTGAAGACCAGTCAATATATATACATATGCCAATCACCACTTACTTCATGTGTATCCAGCCTGTCCTTTACTACAAATGTGGTAATAAAATAATGAGGATTTGAACTTACAAGCAAACATTCAGGGAGGATAGATAAACATCAGACTTATGGTTTCTGAAATAGGTTTAGAAACCAAAATAAATATTTGCATAGCTTTCTTTCCACCCAAGGGCAGTTAAAGAAAGGTTGACCAATAAAATGGAAATTGTCATGAGGATATAACTACAGGAATAATGAGGTAATAGAGAATGGTATCCTAATTACATCACACAGTAACTTTACATCTAAATGTATGATTAAATATTGTTCTTGAGCTTTAAGAGCACCCAAAAAATGGTACTACTCTTCATTTGTTTCCTGAAAATGGCTCTAACCTATCTATCCCAGATTCATAATCAGTTACAGAAGACAACATTATTTTTCACACACATCGCTTTTTCGGTTTCATTGTGTGAATCAACAACAGACTATTTTCAAAGTAGTTTACAATTAACAATGTTATAAATATAAACATTATACCATCAAGGATGCTGTATTTTATTTTACAGACTTCTCCTACTAGTTATGTTTCTTTATCTTTTATAGAAGTATGTACAATTCCTTTTAATTCAAATACCATACCAGGTATTTTGAATAATTCATTTTTTCATAATCAACACAAAAGGTAAAACATGCACGGTGATGGCACTAGATAGCCTTTGTCTGCCATCAGTCAAAGATGTAGCAGCCAGCCATGTATAATACATGCCATGTTCCAGAATAATGATTTATAATGGTCATGATACATACTGTAATTTTTCACAAGTTATATAATCAGTAACAGCTCATGAGTATACATTCTGTGTTCACTGAAGTTTGAAAGTCGGATAGCCCTGGAAATGTGAAATAGTATCTGCTCCATATTAGTTTATACTTTCTCTAACATGATGTATAATGTACATAATGGATAGATAAGGTGCTGTATTCCACCCAAAATCTTTATAGTGAGATTTCACTACAAATATATGTTTTGAGATTCCCTGAATCAAAAAAAAGCATTTTAGAAACATGTCCGTGTGTCTGTGGGCAGCATAGCTCAAAAACAAAAGTTGGTTAAATACCAAACTTGGAATTTAAGTTCAGTATCTTCCAACAATGCTAAATGAAGATTTTCAAAAAAAATCACCCCACTCCACCAACATCTACCTGGAATATTTTTCAAAAATTTTGATTTTGCCAAAAAGGTTCTTAACAGTTTTGATTAAAATGCTGAATGCTTAACATATTTTCACGATAAACGAAATTTATATCTTGAATTTTCTGGAAATAGCCTCTGAAGTCCTCTTCATTCTGGATGACTTCTGTGTTGTGTAACTGGTAAACTGTAAGAGATAGGTGAAAACTTACTATGCAGAAAATTTTGATCTTGTAAAAACACACAGTTTATATCATATACTTTGTTTTCATAGAGTTAACTGTTTTGGTGATAATCCAAGTTGTTGTTTTTTTTCTTTTTTTAAGACACTTAAACTTTTCTCAAACAGGAAGTATCTTTCTTTTCATTTTTCTTTTGTTGAATATTATCAAGCTAAGAAAACTGAAATTGAATTGTTTCACATAGTGATCAACTTTTAAACGAATTGACTATCACTTTAGCCTAGTGTATTCTCTTATTTCCTTTATATTTACAAAGAGGTAAGCCATAAGATAATTCTGCTAATGGTTATCATGATGAAGATAAACGAATAACCTTTTGTAAGAAAAGTTTGTTTACAGAACAGCTAGAGAAAGTCATGTGAATGGAACACATCAGAATGTTTTATATATATTTCGCATCCTTTAACCTGGATGGTCATATCAGACAATGAATGAAATTGTTGAAATGATCCGCAAATGATTATGGAGTTTAAAGTTACACAACGTTTGTGTTTTCAGAATAAGAGAAAATCCAAAAAAACCTTATCTGGATAACTCACCCTAAGCAAAATTTGAACTCAGGACCTCTTGAAGCATAATAGTTATGATTATGAATAAATTATTAAAACTGAAGCTGACCCTGACAACAGCAAAGACAATGGTGATAATATAGACGCGTATATTTTATTATGAAAGAAAGGGTATTTTGTGAATGTTTGTTGTGTATATTATTAAGAACAGTGTCTATGACAAAATTGAAATAATGCATAAATTAAATTGCAGTTGAGAACATGGACAGTCTGATGTATGAGGTTCTGTATTCATATATGATGCCTTCCTCTGCCAAGGTTGCAAAATGGAGGAATTAACATGCTGTTTCAGCTAATGCATTAACAATTTCAGTGTTAAGAAGCATTAATAGTGCTGCCAACTAGCAATTTTAATTCTTACCACAGTGAGCTGCCATCTGATGTCATTAATTAAAAATTATACCGATAGAGCACAGAAAAAGAAGCTTAATTATTAAGGATGCTCTGAACTGGCACAATTCATATGTCTTTGGTCCATAAGGCGTTTATGTCATACAGTCATGCATGAGCAAAAGCTCCCTAAAAAGTGCTCAAGTTAAGTTTTGCTACTCACATTGATACCATATTTCATTCAGTTTAGAGGAGTGTCATGGCAGAATTAAATTCTGTAGACTTTAAATTATAGCATATATATTATGTTTACGGATAAACTCCTGACCATGGGGAACAGCTTCAAATTAATACTTCCATCAATTTACGCACTATTTCAAGAAGAAAATTTATCCTAATATGAAGAAGATACCCTACTAAAATTTTGACAGCATTTTTTTCATTTTTTTTCAATTTAACAAGTGTTTATAGTAATTACGGTTTCACTTTCATCACTTCTGCATTAGTTTTGTTTTAAATGTAATAAAAAAAAAAAAAATAACACACATTACAATGGCACAAGTAGTGGTCAATAATTTGAGGGATCCAAGCCAAGGGATTGTGGGCTCAAAGGCCATAAACCATAAAGTTTTGGTGCCCAAGAGTTCAGAGTTCTAAGCTGCAAAGCACAGCTGAGAGATTGGAGGCCCTAAGCTGCAAAGCGAAGATGAGAGATCTGTGAAGAGCAAACCCCAATGAATCCTGCATACCTGAGGAGCTTTTCAAATTCTTATACTAAATTTTTGTATCATTTGGAACATTGTCATATTTTCATTTCCTATGCCTCGCAACACCTATTGACCACTCCTCCTGAATGTTTGTTTGCATGTAAGTAACCTCTGACATTGAAATCCTGATCAATGATATTTATACTTTAGCCAACTGAGTTAAACTATCTAAGGGGACAAATCTGAATATAAAACTCATTTTCATCTTAAAGTAAACTATGTTGGAAAGGATTAAATTATAGTCTAAGTTGGTTTCAGTTTGAAGCTCTTTAATTCTTGGAGGTAATACTTTCAAAAGTTTGATGGCTATTATATGAACAAAATGCTGAAGTTCAGTACAGAAAATTGTGTTCAAGATTTAATAAAAATATATGTCAAAACTTTTGGATTATGCTCTTCTCAAGAAGGTGAAAATATTATGATAAACATGGGTCCAGAAACACATCATTACCTCATTATTGCTAAACCCTTTGAACCTGTGTCAGAGGTTTAAAGTGTTCAGCTTATCCTATTTTTGGGTGGAATAATGTACTGTGTAACAATAATTCCACATTGGTACTTTCAGACACTCTAGTTTATCTGATTAAAACATTATTATGCAAGGGGAAGAAATAAGATTGGGCTTGGTAATTATTATTGGGGGGCATTTAAAGGCTCTTGTACCATTTTGTGGAAGACTACAAGACAATGTTACAGTTACAGTATTACTTCAATTCAGTTCAATTGATATCTAATCATCTTTGAATGCATTTTTCAACTAATATATGCCTTACTTATTTTACTTTACTTTTATTTATCTCTCACCACCACATTTACAAAGGGATTAGCATCTTTATTATGTACCAATATTTGCAGGCCAGTGAATAATTGCAAATCATTTAGCTGTCATAAATGATGGTGTCATATAATATACATATTTTTGTTTTTTATTTATTATTGCAAAGTAGATACATATGTGAGCAATGGAAAATATTTGGTTAAGAAAATATAATTTCATAAAAGTCCTAAAATAATAAACAATGGTGTCAGAAGTGGGATAAAATATTTTACAATTATAATATGGACTTGCATTTACTGCAATTTCCATTTTCTTTTATACATACATGAAGTTTTCAAGTCCACATTTTGATGTTCGTATGAATTATAATTCAATACTATGATCAGTTTTCTTGACATAATTTTCTCTTTGTACTGATAATGTTTTTGAGCTTGACAGAAATCCAGTGTTGCTCATAGCTTTAACTGTACCTTAGAAACATTTTTACTCAGTTTTCCTGTGGTGAGATTATCACATTGAAAGCAATCTCCCTGTTTCAAAATCACATATGAAAGTATTAGGCATCTAAGAGTTAAGCATTTTCGTTGTAAGTAACTTAGCACAGGTTCATGTACCACTCAGAAGACAACATTTAAAATGTTATAAGAAGTCAGGTTGCTAATACATATTACTGGTGGAATTGTGAGTAATATGAGTGGCTAAGATAATTTGTGAAGTGATAACAGTCATTTCACCCTTAGCTCCCATTTTTGCATATGTATAGCATTGAAACAGTTCACTGCAAACTCAAAGTACATATAAACAAAAGCATGCAGCAGAAATCAATTTTAATGGCTAGTGGTGTTTAGCACTTTGTTATTCCTGCATAACATAGTTCCGCTCTTTATTAAATATGTCACTTTCCTTGCATTCAGTAAAGCACTCAAAATATTGTTACAGTACAATATATAATAATACTGCAACATTATGCTGTATATTTATTTTAAACTATTGAGAAACGTTATCACAATGTGATCAGCCACTTGTCTTCCTGCCATCTTAACATGCATCACAGAAGCAAGTTTGAGTTCAGGTTAAAATGCAAAGCACCAATTTATATTAAGTAATGTATATCTATAACTATGTCTTGACCGCAAACCAGGTGAGCTTTCAGATATAATGGTTAGTTATTTCCAAACAAAAAAGCAGGCTGAATTTAATTCATCTGAATGAGAAAGTGACAGCAATATTATTGTAGTTCTTGAATGCACATGGAGAATTTGTGTAAACCAAATAAACAGCCTACAGGAGGCAGACCTCAATGCTGCACATAGAGGAATATATTACTTTCAGCTTGCAGCAAACAAAGAATAATGATTTTAAATCAGTGGGTCCAGTCTTTGGATGTCTCATAGTTTGTTCTTCCTCTTTATCATCGGCAACACCTACACAATCACTACCACCACCACTACCATCATTACATTTAAAATACTTGCAAGTTAATAATTCTTTATATATTTTAAGGTCAATGGAACATTTTTTCATGTGTATATTTTTTGTCATATGTGGCATGGAAGTCATTGCTCCTGGCAGCCCTACAAAGGGACTTGTTTCCAATTCTTAGGCAGAACAGAGCATTTTCAGTTCCTATAAAAGCTTTTCCTGTGTGCAAGACTTGATAATGTTACATCATTCTTTACTGAGAAGGTTATGGCAAAATCATTACAGTAGCACCTTGCTAGTTAGTATATCCATAGGCAAGTCATGGTTGCCTTCAATGACTTAGGAATGGATTCAGGGTTACCAACTTGATTGCATAATTATGGGCACAAATAGTGTACAATAATTTGAATATTGGATAGGTGGAATATTGGAACCACATATGATAGTGCATTGTACGATACCATCTAAACATATAATAATATCATCATGTTTGTCAAAACAGCAAAATTATAAACAAATCAGACTTTCTTCCTCATGCCAACATTGTATTATTGAATGACGCAACCAAACCCAAATCCTATCTGAATTTAAGTACTCATTATCGTCTCATCCCTCTAAATCAGGGGTTTCCAATCTTATTCTTTTGATACACCCGTTATCCCCTATCACTTTTAAGTCAAAAGTATGTCAAAAGGAAGAATTTAAACTAAGATAACATAATAAGTGCATTATACTGAATAAACATGTTTAAATAAGAGTAAAATAATTTAAACACATTTCAATAAAAAAATTTTACAAATTCAATAATAAATCAACTAATGAAAGTAAAGATTAATTAACTCACCAGTTTTTGAATCAGTTTAAAAATTAAGTAATTATTATGATGTGAGTGAGGTGTAGAAAGAGAAAATCTAGGAACCAGGAGCAAGAATGGGTTTATCGAGTTTTCATGGCAGAAGATACCTATATCGCAGCAGTATGTACATATCATTTAGTTATGGATTTAACCTGTGAATAAATCCACAAAGGATAGCTCAATTATAAGGGAGACTATAATGAATCTATTTTGATGATATTTTAATAATATTTCTAATTTGTTATAATACAAATTACCTATTTTTATTTCTATCTTAAAACTAGAAGATTTATAAATTTCAATGTTTAGGTTATTGGGCAGCTAACTGGTGGATTTATGCTTAGTTTTAGCAGTTACATTCAGTTATGTAATGCTATATAAACAATTTCCCATGATTAAACCTCATAATACATTGGTTTCAAATTTGACAATGTTCAATGAAAATCATTCGCAACATACAGCCAAAAACCTATCTTGTTTTTATTATAGTCATCCTGACTTACATAAATATGTGGACAAAATGGACATTGCAATTCTGGCTATTTGAAGATAAAATGGAAGATCCAAAACTCTTCCAGACCTGAAGTTTTAAAATGTTCTTTTGCTTTTAAATCACACTTCAGTTTTATAGCTTCTTCTTGAAAGCTTTCTGGCAGTACATAATGTCAACAGCAACAGGATTTCTGATAGTTAACTCACACACTGACATGAACATCTATGCAGAAGCTTGCAAAATAAAAACAAACAAGGTAGTCAAAGAGCCACAATTTTAATTGTGTGACATGAAAATATTTTTCTTAAGATTTTAAAATAATGTACAATTTTTTGAGGATATATACACAAATTTGGCTAATTACAAATTGTTCTGTTCCCCTGTAAGATTGCTATATATTCCCCTAAAGGGTTGCACCCTTCACGTTAGGAATTCCTGCTCTAAAGCATCCATGACATGTCCCACAAAAACTTCTTCCCTATCTTCTCTCATTGCCAGTGTGCCTAGAATCGCTAATCCACAGTACTATCCAGAAAACTGATAATTATTGGGAAAAAGTCACAATAACTGGATTTCCCTGAAAAATAAAGAATGTTCTGCATCTGATAGCTTCTTGAGTGCTAATAAACACATGTACAACCCTGATAGAAGAGTATGGAATTTGACTGACAGTGATTTGTTGCCCTCTTCTTATCAATGAAGTTTTCTAAATTAAAATGCATTAGATACAGCAAATGGGCTCATTGCCATCCCAGTTTATAAAAAAAATGGTGGATCTGAAAACTTGCAAGTCAACAAGAGCATATTAAACTCTATGATAACAAAGTTGAGTACTGATACAGCAGTTTAGAAGGAAGATGAGATCAAGAAGCAGTGTGCTAATCCTGGCTGTTTTCATTGATATTCTAAGTTCTACAAAATTTTCATTAGTGTTATTTTAGTATTATTAATTTTATTAAGAACATATGATAATTTAGAGCATAAATTTATAAGTTTGAGTATCTGATGCAATGTACTTACACTTAAAAATTGTCAACATTGAATGGACTGCTTTAGAACAGAACATTCGTCATTATCTATGTTTTATTTGAATATCCTTGAGGATATACAAGAACCTTATACAGCTTGAAGACTCTATAACATACCGTTTTTATCTAAATACAAGATGACCCCCATATTTCAAAACTTAATTTTGGAATTTAGCATATCATTGTCATATATAAAAAGAAGACATAATTAATTCTTAATTTTTAAATAAAACCCAATGGTTTGCCATATATTTTATACAAACTCGCGGACACTTAAGCTTATTAAGTCCCTTTTTATTACTGTTATTGATGTTATTACTATTTTACTTAATTTTGAATTTGCACAGTAATTCACGTTTTGAGCGGTTGACAGAGAGAGTAGGGAAATGTAGATACGGTATAGGTGCGATGGTACAACGTAACGACGTCGCTGGCGGCAGTGTAGCTGTAAAAACGATGATGGATATGATTTTGTTTTTTGACACCAGAAGGGAGAACGAAAATGTACGTTATGTGTGCGATTGTAAAACGTGACAGCGACGGTGGTGGTAGCGTAGCCATAACGACAATGATGGATATTATTTTATATTTAGAAAACATAACTTACTAATACACATTGTACATTTTTTTACCTAATTTGAATTTGAGCAGAAATCCACATTGCAAACGGGAGAGAGACGAAGAGGGGAGAACGGAAATGTACCGGTATGTTTGTGCTTGGTGGTGACGGCGGCAGCTTAGTTGTAATGACGATATTATGGATTCAGTTTTCAATAAAGACAACATACTTAATATAATATATCGTAAAACGATTTATCCAAATCGAAGTTGCGCGTAAATTTATATTTTGAGCGGGAGTACGGAGATGTACGGAATTAGTGCGATGATAGAACGTGGACGGCGGCGGTGGCGGTACGTAGCTATAACGACACTATTGGATACTAATTTTTATTAAAACAACATAATATTTAATATAATATATCGAAAACGTTTTACCTAATTCGAATTTGCGCGTAAATTCACATTGCGGGCGACGCAAAGAGGCAAAGGGAAAACTGGAAATGTACTGGTATAAGTGCGATTCGAGGAGGAGAATTGCGCTTATACTTTACCGTTGGCTTCCAATACAGCATTGCATGCAGCCACCGATGTGAAAGGAAGACCTCTAATTTTATTTTAATGTCGGAGAATAATCTTTTTTTCGATGAAAATGCGTAACACTTTTTAGCACGAAATGAAACACACAAAATCTGCCGCATACGCCGCGACCTTGGCGATAATGCATATCTTTTCCCCCCAGGCTTCGTTATCGCTGCACCCGCGAAGTTTGAAACTTACTTTTCCCCCCATATGACGACCCTCCTCCCAGTTCTGAACATTTAATATTTTGGGAAAAAATATTATCTTGTATTCGGATAAATACGGTATATCTACCTGCTCTCCTATTAAAACACCTTAACCCAACAGAAATTATTGTTCCCAGAATAAAGATATGCAGGAAGACAAGGCATAGAGATTATAAACAGTGAATTAACACACAGGTTAAGATGTCAAATGATGGTATTTACACCAGTAATGGAATGTTAACCCTTTATAGATGAGCTTCTAAAATATTTAATGCCTAGAACATATGGAAAACATAATGGACATTGTTAGCTGTTTAGGTATAATATCTATTCTGCCTGGGAAAGAAGATATACTGTTTTTTGCAGCTTAACAAATGCCTATACTACTTTACAGTTGTATAATGTCAATGAAAGACATTTTTAACATTTTGTATAGGTAAATGTTTGTAATTATAAAAATCAGTGTTTAACAGGACATCCCAGAGCTTAAGGGAAGATATTCTTACAACAGAATATTCTAGTACATCCTAACCTTTTGCTACAACAAGAAAAAGTATATTTAAAATTTAATTTAAATAAAAATGAATAATAAATTAAAAGTAGATTTAAAATCTAATTCCTAATTTCTCTTTGTGAGAAGTACAAACGTGCAATAAAATATTTTTTCCTTTACTTCTCCAAAATATGATCTATAAAAGGTTAACATATTTTCATCTTTCCTTTATCAGCAATCTCACTTCTTTCTACATATCTCACACCTAATCAAAAATTTGTTTTCAACATGTAAAACTGAACTGCAATCTATCAATTTTCATTATATGCTATAAACTGATAATGACCTATATACTAATTGATTTTAATCTATCATTTTATCCTGTGAAATAGGATATTGCCTATTAAAATATCAAGGTTTTGAAATATTAATGGATAAAACAATTTAATTATTCTTTTCCTTCTTAAAACTTACTAACAAAATTTACTATTCTAATATGATTTATATTTATACAGTTGAAGGCACTAATATATCTTCAAATTAACTGTACTAAATGTTAATGAGAATTGGCAGGCATTGGTCTTAAAAGGGCTATTACTAGAACTAGGAAATTCATATAAGAATATCACTTTGTCTGAGTATGTATATAACTACACAAATGGTAACTGGATCCACCTAGCATTTCTATGCTATCTTAGTTTGGGTGATTTTGTGTTCACATTAATGATAAATAGCAATATGTCAGTTGAGCTATAATCAAGTTATCAATTAATTAATGCAAAGTTGCATTTTTTTCTGACTAAGCTTCCTAGCCCTGGCTGTTATAGTTGGTGCTTTACTTGTGTTAACATGTGGTTTCGGTTGATGATTGGTATCATATAATATGGTACCAGCAGTTTGGCAAATGTACTCCACATGGATTTGGAATGCAACTATCTCAGCAAAGCAGTTACACTACTATTGGTTACAAAAAATTAACACTAGATGGTGAAAGCATATGTGAAATAAATAGTGCACTTTCTTGGAATGATCATTGACAAGATCTTAAACTGGAAATTCTATGTAGCACACATCACTAAAAAAATAAACAAGGGCATATATGTAATCAGATAAATTAGTAAGTCAATGGCCAGCAAAACTATAACAAAGGTATATTATGAACTTTTAAAACTCACACATTAGTTTACGACATTAAGCTATGGGAAAATATTACACAAAAAGAAATGGAAAACGTTTTTAAATTAGAAAAACAAAATAAAAACAAAAGAAACCATCAGAATAATAGGCAAGATAAATAATAAACATGTAGAAACTTGTTTAAGAACTTACACATAAAAGACATCAAAATAATCCTTACATTGAGAATTAATGTTGATTACTTCAGAACAACACTAAAGGGAACATTCAATAATCAATCAATAGAAATTATAGAAAGAGAATTATTCACTAAATTACTAAATAAAATAAAGAACATAAAGCAAAGAACCAAAATGATGAAATCTGTATTAAAAAAATTAATCCATAATGCATTTTACAGTATAGAAGAATTTGAATATGGAAAATCTATGTAAAACTTTTGTATATAATGTACATATGTAAATAGATTGTACTGATATATCCTTTAAATGTACACAAATAAATATAATTGAGTTGAAGAGTAATGCCATTTGAAAACTCTAAATGAGGTTATTGTGCCTTCCTCTACTTTTTGCATGACTTCTCAAATAGGAGCTGAGTCCAACTCCATGTGGAGTCAAAGTGCAGATGTCTCTATTACTGGTTACAAGAGGAATGTCATTGGACAAACATTAAATTGGTCACTAATGCCCCTCAGAACAGTAACAACTTTGAAACAGGGGTTGAGTCAACATAGCCATGGTCTCAGATGTTAACGAGGCTTTTGCACAAACTATAGATTACATTAAGTCTGTTGCTATCATTTATAAATGCAGCAGTTTTATTTACTGTTACAGCTAGATTAAATATTTATAAAATACAGATAACATTTTATGACAATATACATATATTTACAGTAGCAAAGCTTGCAAACAATTTGGACATTAATGCCTGGGAACGGCAATATATGTTTCCTTCAAAAATTTCCTTTCCCAGGTATCCTTTCATTTTTTGAAGAAGATACAGAAGACAAAATGAAACAACATATTATTTGCTATATGTCTGTGGAACTCCTACTATAGTTCTTATGGTTAAATACTTTAATCAGGATTGTCTGCAGTGCCATGGAAGTAAAAGTGGGCATTAAACACAATAAAAAAAATACTTTAATCAGAAAATCATGTAATTTCAAGCAGTTCCTACTAAGAGACTTGCAGACTTTGCAAAGGAGACAAACGAGATTAAATGAAGGGAAGCATAATAGATCTTAATTGGTTACAGTGCATTGTCCCCCCTTTCTTCAAAATAAAACCAAAAGAGTTATCATATCACGTATTATTATATCACCTATGTTGCCATATGTAGTAATTTATTTCATTTTGTGTATTATCAGCTTTCACCACCTGTAGTGCCATATATATTAAGAAATAGGCATTAAACACTACTAAATAAAAAATAAAAAAAAAAAAAGGTAAGAAGGTCAGTGGTAGTGAAATGCACTTTATCCTTTGCTAAATTTGGCACAATGATAATTTACACTTAGTTATTTTGTACTGCATAAGCAAGCAACCACATATGCTGATGCATTTTTATGCTTCTCGGTATATTACAGTAGTATAGATTTTACAAATATTTTACCCTTGTGAATAAATGGACTTGCCAAGCTAACATTTAGTTGAATTAGACTAGAATTATATAATACAAGAAAATGCAAAGATGGCATCATTGTCATCTTCTTCTTCTTCTTCTGCTCCTCCTCGTTCTCCTGTCAAATGAGATGGGAAATCTTGATTGTTATGCCATTCTTCCTGTAGTATCCCAATAAAGTATCATCAACAAATAGAGCTTTGTAACAAAATTGTCTTGTCCATAACAGACTTTGGATTGTTACAGTGTGCAGTTGATAAAAGACATTACAGTAGAGCCTCAATTATTTGAACTCTGTTAAACATTTGACTCATTATCCATCAACATAATTTTTTCTATTTTTAACATCTATATTACATTTTGCAAAAGTTGAGTTACTCCTAAAACAAAACATTCTATGATGCATCCTGCATATGTGTTTGTAGAAGTTTGAGCATATTGTATGGCTTCAGTATTCCAAATACCCTTGGATTTAGTGTGCTATAAAAATAATGGAATAAACGTTTATGTTACATTGCTTCCTATGCAAGCATAGCAACAATGTTATGAACTGATGCAGAATGAACATTTTTAATCAAAGATTTGAAGCTTTACTGACAGTGATTATTGTTTATGGTTTTTCGGGCTAACAACCAAGTAAGATTTGGGTAACTGCCGTTATCCTCAGTGGAACTTGCACTTACCGGAACTTCTCTATTTATAACCATCCAGTGGGGACTAAGACCTACCCACCTGCCTCCCATTAGTAGTCAATGGGACTACACATGACACACAGGAGCCAACTAGAGCTGTTTTCAGAGGAGGGACAAAGGAAAAAGTGAACCAATTTATTTAACACGAGAAAAGCAATGTTAGAGAACTGGTGTCCATGCTTTGCTAATTTGAAGCCCTGCTTCCTTATTAAAGCTGTTTTTGCTCAATTTAATATACAGAGCTTCTTTCATCTGTCACAGTAATTTGCAGCCTTTTCTAAAATTGTTGAACATTTTTAAATCTACAAGAAATGTAACATAGGACTCATGTGCTTAGTGAGTTTTTCCATATTTTCCTATTATCCCTATGTTTTTATTAAATAAGATGGATTATCCATAATTTTTGGTTAACTATAAACCCCACTCCTTAGATTATAATGATTAATTGTAGTTCTATAGTATTTCATTGATATTTAATCTGCTGGTTGCTATGGGAAGAGTAAAAGAACATTTTTTGTTTGTTTTGGTAGTGTTTAACGCCCGCTTTAACTACTTGTGGCACTGCAGGCGATGACACTGATGATACATGAATGAAGATGGAGCACTGGTGGAGTGCGATGGCGGGGGAAACCGGAGAACCTGGAGAAAACCTGCATCGGCGCCGTTTTGTCCACCACAAATCTCACATGCGGTTGCTTTGGGATCGAATCCAGCCCATCTAGGTGAGAGGTGAGTGCTCTAACCACTCAGCCACACGGGCCAAAAGAGCATTGCTACTGTATATGTACATATACTGCATTCCCATACACTTTTAAATAAGACATGTGATTTTACATACTGGTTAATATATAGCTAAAAAAAAAAAAAAAAGTAGTAAAAGAAAGTATCTGGATACCTAGAATAGGGGTGTAAATTGGGAAACAGTGCCAAGGTATTTTTTCAGACATATCATGTCTAATATATGTATGCAGCCACTGTAAATGATCCTAAATTGCTATTATGTGCAAAGTTTTTCTTGGGCACTCAGTTCCCTAGTCTTCATTTGGTAGGTTTTGTACAATTTTGGAAGCATGAAAAGCAACACCATTGAGACATGAAGTACCCATACACCCTGATATCTAGTGACTTCAAGGCTAAGATTTCATTCTGCCTGTAGATATCAGAGTTCATACAGAAGCATGTAAGCTGTGTTTTGTTTAATAATTTGACTAGTTTGTGGAAGATTAGATAAATTATTCACCATAATGGCCCAGGGCCTCAAAGAAAAGAACCTTCTTTGGTTGACAACACTGCAGAAAGATAGTTGAGTGAGCTCTCTTCCAGCCCTTGCTTCTACATAAAACTAATAATGCCCAAGAAAATCTGTGTGTATAGTATATATATATGTACAAATATGTGGTTGCAGGTTGCAGGTCTGAACTCTTGCTCAGGAGGCTAGTATTTAAACATGCTGCAATTTGATATCTGAATTTACTAGTATATAAAGGAACTCTTGTGAGACAAAATTCCACACATCTATGACATGAATAATTGCTAACTGAATAAACTTAAGAATTATTACTTCAACAATCTGCAAAAATTCCTTGACATTTTGTTCCAACTTCTAAATTACAGTCCCAATTTGATATATAAAATGTAAATGGCATGTTATTTATGGATGCTCTTTAACTGCTGTGGTTCTCAGCGTCCCATTCTAAATTGGGTGTGAAAGACTGCTTAATTTTGCTCAGAGGCCTCTCTATCAGACTTGAAGTTCTTTTATGTGCCATAAATCTACGACTTGGGACCAGCAGCTTTACTTCCCTTCCAAAGGAAGCCATGCTAAGGAGTTTTACACCCGAAAAAAATCCATCGTCCTCCACCAGATTTGAACCCATGACCTTGGATATATGAAGTTAGCATGGTAACCACTACACCATGGAAGGCGACTTACAATTTGATGTAGGACATTCACAACCAATTTTGTTTGCATTACTTTAGGTACTATTAGTGTTAATGAACTGCTTAGAATTAAAACTCAACTCAGCTAACTTAATTTAGTAATAATTGTACACAAATAAAAGCTATGCATATATATATATATATATATATAACCACCTTTGACAAATTAGAGTGAATTTACAGTCTTTGAATAAGAGTGTACAATGAAGTTATTTTGATTTTTAATACCTATGCATTACACTAAGAGTGAAATACTTCATATCCTTAGAAGACTATGGTGATATTACTCCTTTGGGAAATTTCTTAACCACTTGGACCCTTAAGTACTCAGAAAACAAGCTAACTAAACCTTGCAACGATTGTTACTGCCATACTTCTGTGCCATCTTTGTTGTTATGGACTCATAAGCTTTGATATTCTGTCGCTCATATGGTCGGCGCCATGCAGTCCTCTCTGTTGTTACATCAGAGCGGCGTTTTATTCCAGGGACATGGACAAGAAATGCTCCATCAAGAATCACAAATCGATATCCTAAAAGACACATTTCATTCATCTGAAAAGGAACATAAAAATACATATATTATATAACATGTATTTGTACTAGTGTTTCAAAATAGTTTTGCATTATATAGCTAACAGTGCTTTATTAAAAATCTGATGTCTTCCATTCACATAACTTTCTCTACATCTCTGCAACAAATTATTGTTAAAAAGCTTATGCCTCTATTTATTTCATGCTAATCAAGAAAAAATTAGCAGAAATAGTCTTATTACTTGCTTTCTTGTAAGTAGTAGGGTAATAAGGGAATACCATAGGCTAAAGTGATAGTAAAAAGCTGGTTGCTATGTGATTGAAGTTCCTTTGTTTGTATAGAGAAAAGTATGTTTTTTAAAGCTGAAACCAATAACGAGGAATATCTAAAAATGATCAACTCCATGAAAAAATGTATTTAATATAAACTGTGTGTTTTAACGTGCTCTACATGTTTTGTATGGTAAGTTTTTCTCCATCTCTTACAGTTTAGCAGTTATGCAAAATTCCGTAAAATTCTTCCAGAGTGAAAGTAATCTTTAGAGGCTATTCCTGGAAAATACAATATATACATTTTATTTGTCAGATAAATATCTTTAATATACAATATATTAATCAAAACCGTTAGTACCATTTTTGAGAAAATAAAAATTTTCAAAAAAGTTCCATGTAAAGGGTAGTTTGGAGTGGGGGGATTTTTATCAAAATATTTGTGTTGCATCCCTGGAAGATACTAAACTCAAATACCAAGTTTGGTATTTTGCAGGCTTTTTTTGAGTTATCGTGTTTGCATGCATGTAGATCTGTTTTTTTAGATACAGGGGACTCTAAAACATATATTTCCGGTGAAATCTCGGCATCAAATTTTTGGGTGAAGTGCAATATCTTCTCTATACACTATATGCATAGTAGGTGTATGGAAAGTAAAAATGAGACTGAATGAATCTAAAGTTTTAACTCTTTGGATTTGGACTTAGAGTGAACACTAACGAAAAAAAAATTACTGAAATGATATATCAGATTGAACTTTATCTGTGTTGTTTTCAACCCAAAATTTTGTATAAAGAGATTGTGGGAATTAATTTCATTTTCTTATTTACGTTTAATTTATACCTATAGTGCTTTAACCACTCTGGGCACATCAGAAGCTTAGGGTATACATGTCATGCACATGGTGTTTTTTGTTTTTGTTTTGTTGTTTGTCTTTTTTTGGTAGTGTTTAATGCCCGCTTTAACTACTTATGGTACCGCAGGTGGTGACACTGATGACACGTGAAGCACCGGTGGAATGCGATGGCAGGGAAAACTGGAGAAAACCTGCCCTAGTGCCACTTTGTCCACCACAAATCTCACATGCAGTCGCTTGGGATCAAACCCCAACCGTCTAGGTGAGAGGCGAGTGGTGTAACCACTCAACCATGGCACGGCCTTGTGTGTATGTGTGTGTGTGTGTGTATGAGAGAGAGAGATAAGTAAAACAAAAATAAAAGGTAGATAAATCTAAATTTCAAAACATATTATGGCACCTTTTGTATGGCACAAAGGGTTTCAGAGAATCTAGTCTATCCTGCTTTCTTTGTTTTTATTTCATTAATATGCTCTTTTAACTTTCTGGTTACATTAGTAGCTTCCTTCATAAAAGGCATTTCATGATTTATGAATTCAACATTTTCACGTACATAGATGAGTAAAGTATCTAAATCTACTTAATTTAGTCTATCAGGGAAGCTCAGTTAGTTAGATGTTGGATTTCTGATCTCAAAATTCAATGAAAAATTAACATAACATAATAAAAACAAATTTAAGATAAAATTTTATTTCACTGACCATACAATAAATACAAGTACATGTTTTCATAGCTTTTGCCTACATTATCAACTGGCTTCAGATCTGGTAATAGTAACAGCTTGGTTGGTGGTGTATCACCTAGTGGCATATATTGGAACCATTTTGAATATTTTTCGGAATCTCAAAGCTGATGACTCATCCTTCGTTCTTCTTCACTGTGTTAAATTCCTTTTTCATTGAATTTTAAAATTTGACCTTTAGGTCTTGAAATAAATATAACCTTTTTAAAATAGTGGTCACAAAGGGAGAAGATTTTAATCATTTTAAGGAGTTGGAGTTTTGGGAGAAGATTCTCATTAAGAAGAATGAAGGACAAGCCATGAACTTTGAGGTTCTAAATGACAAAATTTTATTCAAAATGATTCCAATCTACACTGCCTGATGATACACCACAAACCAAGCCATTACCATTACCGGATAATACTAGAGTCAGTCGACAGCAGTTGATAATGTAGATAAAAGCCTATGAAAACATGTTCCTGCATTTATTGTATGATGAGTAAAAACTTTGAGTTCTTAGTTAACTCTATCTCAACAAAATTCTTTCTAGTCAGTAGAGTTCATGGGCTCAAACCCAGGCCAGACTGGTGGTTTTTAAGTCTCAGTAGATTTACGGCATGTAAAAGACTCCTCCAGGAAGAAATTTCTGGCACAGCTGATATTATGATCCTGGTGATTGACAATGTTGTAACAAACAAACAATATTAAAAAATAAATAACCTATTTCAGTGTTAACTGTTATCATTCTATAAATTTATTTATTAACAGTGATATTGTAAACATCTAAGTTCAGATCCCAATTGTCATAGTGATTTCACAAATCTAAGTAATAGAGATGAGGCCAATTAAAAGTTAATTGGTTATAAATGTATTATCATTGTATAAATAATTTTAGCAACTGCTACATTGTGAGTAGTAATCTTGGAAAACGCCACACCAGAATCTCCAAGAAGCTCAGCAGTGTTTTGTTATCATTTTATAACTTTATTCATTAACAGTGATATTGTAAATATCTATGTTCAGATCCCAATTGTAATAGTGATTTCACAAATCCAAGTAAGAGATATGAGGCCAATTAAAAGTTAATTAGTTGTAAATGTATTATCTTGTATAAATAATTTTAGCAACTGCACATTGTGAGTAGTAATCATGGAAAACACTCTCAGAAAATACCAACGCCACACCAGAATTTGCAAGAAGCTCAGCAGTAGCCCATTTTTGCTTAATGATTGGACCTGGCTCTCTGGCTGCCCACCTGTTCAAGATCTATATCTTCAACTCTCCAAGATGTATAGTGTGTAACGACCCACAGACAGTAATGAATAGAGACCACCTACGCCAATGTATTACAATCTCAAAAATTAATGCCAATGTTCCAGTTCAACTTTGTAAACATTATTGGGAAGCCTGTACAAAAATGGAGTATATCTAATTAAAAGAGCTTTAGCAACAACAACAACAGCACAATGTAAATGGTGTCTTGACAAGACCAATTACTTTGTTGTAAAACAGCCTAAAGGTTTATAAATTATATTCTATTTGTCCACATTTGGTTAGTGTGTGTGTTTGTGATATATATATATATAGAGAGAGAGAGAGAGAGAGAGAGAGAGAGAGAGAGAGAGAGAGAGAGAAAACAGTGCAACTGGAAAACAAAAGGTTAACTGAACTTCAAATTTCACACCTTAGGTGTCTTTCATGTGTATAACACTAGGCGTGTGTTTAATGGTAAAAAAAAAATTACCATGGTGCCTTTATTCACAAATAGCATATTTGTGTGTTGTTGATTACTACTATAATTATTAATTCAAACTTTTAAACTAATATAAATATAGTGAAAATGGAAATGGCATGTTATTTATGGATGCTCTTTAACTGCTGTGGTTCTCAGCGTCCCATTCTATACTGGGCATGGAAGACCGCTTAATTTTGCTCAGAGGCCTCTCTTATCAGGCTTGAGGTTCTTTTACGTGCCGTAAATCTTCGACACGGGACCACTGGCTTTACTTCCCTTCCAAAGGAAGCCATGTTAAGGATTTTTACACCCGAAAAAATCCATCGTCCTCCGCCGGGTTTGAACCCGCGACCTTGGGTATATGAAGCTAGCATGGTAACCGTTACACCACAGAGGGCGATAATATAGTGAAACTGATAGTTGATCGATCAGCAATAAATTATAAACTAATTGAGTAGCATCATTTTTCTACTTGACAGAGATTTCTTTCTCTGGGCTCCACTTCTGAGCATGCCACTAAGTTGCTAATAAAGTCATTATTTTTAGATAAACAAAAATTAAAAAAGTACTCTCGTGGTATAGGGGAAAGTGCTGGGCAGTACCAAGGCTGCAAAAATGGTACAGGGACAGCACCCTAGTCCACCCTGGTACCCTTACATCTGTGTGTAACCCCAAGATTTTCAGAAAATATATACACATTTAAATTTTTAGGGTACCCAGTGTAATTTATTGGAACATGTTTAAGAATGTTTGAATTTTTTGTATGAGCTAAATTAGTGACAAATGTTAACATTGATATTAATGGTTAAGTTTCCTTTACACAATTGGCTTGGAGCCAAGTCTATATTATTTAATTTGAACACTTCTAAACAAGCATTTATCATAGTTACTGTAAAATGGGTAGTAAAGCAGCTTGTATGCTGATATATTTTTTTACATTTCAAGTTGAGACATCGACTTCTGCAGCAAATACCTGAGTCATCTTGTCCTGTTGTCCTTCCCATGTCAGCTGCTCACTGTAAAGAGGTTCTGAGTTTGTACCAATGAAAATAGGTTCCCATCGGTGGTAAGGAAACTCCCTTCTCACAATCAAAAGTGGCTGAAAAATCATAAAGTGTGTTGGATCAGAAAACAACCACAATTTTGTATAGAAATAATAAACTTTTTTTTTTTTTTTTTTTTATAAATTATCAGCATTATTAGCTTGTTACATATTTTACAGTGCAGAACACTGCATCATCAGTTATAGTTTTCTTCAAAACATGATGACCCTCAAATGGGACTGCTCCCCCCTACTACTGGGCAATAACCATTAACAAACAAAACATGGGGCGAGAGGTAACAAAGTAAAATCTGTTTCCTGGAGACACTGCTTACAAGTCGAGAATTGTGCCTCAGTTAAGGGACCAGTAAGTGGAAGACTTGGCAACAGTGGGATTGGTTTCCAGCCGCACACACCCTAATCCCAAACTTTAAACTCAGGCCACCTTTGGAAGAAAAGTGGGGCAGAGTCATCATGTTCTGAAAAATGCTGTATGTCACACATTCTGTGAATAAATATATTTTATATTTTTACTTTCTCTCCACATACTATGTAAATAGTGTATAGAGAAGGTATTATATTCCACCCAAAAATTCAATACCGAAATTTCACCATAAATATGTTTTGAGGTCCCTGAGTCAAAAAAAATTGAAAAAGGTCTTTGTGTGTGGACAGCATAGCTTAAAAAAAAATGTTAAATGCCAAACTTGGTATTTGAGATTATTATTTTCCAAGAATGCGACACAAAGATTTTTAAAAGAATCCTCCCACCCCAAACTACTCTTTACATGGAAAAAGTTTTGAACATTTTGTTTTTCTCATAAATGGCTCTAACAATTTTGGTTAAAATACCTTAAATTATACTTGTTTACATCTCAAATAAAAGGTATATATTGACATTTTCGTAATAGCTTCTGAAGACCTGTTCATTCTGAATACATTTTTCTGAATTTTGGATAACTAGTAAACAGTAAGAAATAGACAAACACTTACCACATAAAAAATGTAGATCTTATTAAAGCACACAATTTATGTTATATGCATTTTTGTTGTAGAGTTGACCATATCCGAGACATTCTTTGTTATTGGTTTTAATTTTAAAATATTTTTCTCAAACAGGAAGTGTTCGTTTTTCTTTTGTTCTTCTTCTGTCCACTCAAAGAAGCAAATTTCAATAATAATTGCATAATGATAGCTTTTAAAACATTTGACTATCGCTTTAGCATAGCAAATTCCTTTAATTCCCTTCTATCTGTAAGGATCTAATAGTAAGTAGGTACATTCTGCTAATGATTATTTTGATTAACATGATATAGAAAGAAGAATAATCCTTTGTAAGAAGTTTGTTTATAGAAGAGTGAGAGAAAGTAATGTGAGTGTAAACACATCAGATTTTTATAATTAATAATTGAGTTATAACAAACAATCAGTATATTCTGAGAAATAATGGAATATATCAGTTTGTGTAAAAGAATTATTTTTTTAAAAAGCTAATGAGATGAATTCACAGGACTGTTCTACTCACTCTTCTATAACTATTGTTACAGATAAGCTTCTTTACCCATTTACACACTTTGTTGTAAGGTGCATTAAATTAAGGTGTCAGTCAAATAAATCTTGATGGTTTGAGATTTTGTTATCTTGGCATCCATAAAAATAAAGAAGGAATGGTGATTAGCAGTTATGAGAAATATAAAGTATTTTAGAATCCAAACTATATACATAGATTAACCCAGAAATAGTATTTCACACAAATTATGCACTTTAAAGATCTTTTGTGCTAAGGTGTCAGTCAAATAAATCCTGATGGTTTGAGATTTTGTTATCTTTGCATCCATAAAAAATAAAGAAGGAAAAGTGATTGGCAGTTATGAGAAATATAAAGTATTTTAAAATTCAAACTAATTTCATAGATTAACCTGGAAGTCGTTAAGGCCTTAAAAATAGTATTTCACACAAATTGTGCACTTTAAGGATATATATCTTTTGTGCAGTATGTACTTTTCTATCTTTTACAGTTTACTAATTATACAAAAGTCATTTAGAATAAAGAATAAAGAGAATGTACAGGCTATTCTCAAAAAATTCAAGATAATACACTTTATATCTCAAAAATACAGTGCTTCTCATTCACTCCAAGATTTAATATCATTCTATGTGTGTCTGTCTTGTAGTAGGAAAAGACATGAAGTCAGAAATGCATAACTTCTACCAAGCTCTTTTGGCACACACTTTGGGAGTTGTCACACTAAACCCACAGATGGGCGGGTAGCAGCCCATCAACATTCACTGAGAAGTACTGTAGCTTAAACATGTAGTACTTTAATCAAAATCCTTAGAGACATTTTTGAAAAAAAAAACAATTTTATAAAAGTGCTTCATGTAAGGGGTAGTTCGGAGTTGGGGGTATTTTTTTTTTTTTTTTTTTTTCAAAATCTACAAGTCATATCTTTGAACTGTCATAAATTTAATTAGCAATTGTCATACTTAAGACTTTTCATTTTTCAGTATGCTGTACACACACACACACACACACTCACACCCACATGCGCACACATGCACACATACACACACACAAATATTTGGACAATATTCCAAAAAGGCTTTTTCTTTAGGTTCATGGCCTCAAAATCTTTATTTCTGACAAAATCTTGACATTAAATGTTTATGTGGAATATAATATTTCCTCTACTTACTGTAAGTGCATAGTAAAGAAAGTAAAAACTAATTGAAAAACTGCATTTTTTATCAAAATATTTATTTTATACTTTAATTTATTATTAGAACATTTGTTGTGGTAATTATTTATTCTAAACAGTGATGTAGAAAAGAGACTGGAAAAAAAAAAAAAAAAAAAAAAAAAAAAAAAATACAAAAAAAAAAAAAAAAAACAGTCGAAAGCCTACTTCATATAGCAACCAAGGAAGAGACATTTAAAGTGTCAAAGCTGTTATTTTCTTTTATTTTTTAATGGTGTGCAACCCTCAGCTCAAGCTTATGTGTGATAGATAGAAAGACTACTTACTTTCATAGTAGGCAGAGAAATGAAAGAACGAGCTTATAGCTTAATTAGTATATATAAGTAAATATTATGAACAAGGTCATGAATATGTTTACAGAGTCAATTTCATATGTACATGTTATGTGCTCGAAAAATGCAGTATATTATAATAATCGTTATTGTGAATATTTTGTTTTCAACCAAGCTCCTAACCATGAAGCTGAATCTTCAATTCACCTTTATGGCTGTAGCAGTTTGCCTAAAAGTTGGATTTTGATTTTTGTTTTGATGTTGACCAACCAAGTGTGTATGCATGCATGCATCTGTACTTGTGTGTCTGTAAAAAACATAACTCAAAAATAAAAAGTCCAATAGATATAAATTTGGTGTTTATGTCCAGTATCTTTTTAGGTCATGAATACAAAGATGTTCAAGAAAGTCTCCTCTCTTAAGTATTGCATATACATGAAAAAAATAATATTTTTTGGGGGAGAGGGCATAAAGTTTAACATTCATTAACAGCTAGATTAAATGAGACATAGAATGAATAAAATGGTAGAAATGTGCTTCAATGAGCTCAGGTTCCTTAGAGGTTGGAGTTACTTGATATTCATCTTCTCAGCACAAGGAAAGGTGTTGGAAAAAGCCATATCCAAGTAGTTCACCATAATTGAGATTTAAACTCAAAGCCTCTTGGATATGAGACAGACACATTACCCCACACCACAGAGATGGGCACAATATTTTTTATTTTCTCAATAATGTCTGACCATTTTCACTAAAATAACATATATTTAAGATACTTACATGATAAATAAAACATGTGTCTAAATTTTAGGAATAGAGTTTGAAGTCCTGTCATTCACAAGAAATTTAGCATGATTTTGTATAACAGACAAACCATTAGAAATATAAGAAAACTTACTTCTCTAAAAATCTGATGTCCTCCATTCAAATGATTTTCTCTACATTTCTGTAACAAATTATTCTTAAAAACTTATTCTTCTATCTAGTTCATGTTAATTGAGATTAACATTAGTCTTATTACATGCTTCTTTGTAAGCAAAGGGAAATAATGGGATACACTAGGCTAAAGTGATAATCAACTCTTTAAAAGCTTGTTACTATGTGATTGAAATTTATTTTATTGCATGGGCAGGAGTTAACCAATTTTCTTATGAAGTATTAAGTATTTTAAAACTGAAAAAAAATAATAAGTAATATTTTGGAAATGGTTAACTACATGAAAATAATGTAAGTAATATTAATTGTGTATTTTAATAAAATATACAGTTTTTGTGCAGTAAGTTTTTGTCTATTTCTTATGATTTACCAATTATGCAAAAGTTATCCAGAATGAAGTGAGTGGTCTTCAAAACTATTCCCAAAAAATTCAAGTTATTCATTTCATTTGCCTTGTAAATATCTTTGATATGAAGTATTTTGAACAAAGTCATTAGAGCCATTTTCGAGAAAATAAACATTTTCAAAAATTGTATCATGTTAAAGGTAGGTTGGGGTGGAGGGATTTTCTTCAAAATCATGTCACATATCTGGAAGATACCATACTTAAAGTCCAAGTTTGGTATTTTACTGCTTTTTTATTTTAGAGTTATCATGTTCATACACACACATATACATGGACCTTTCTCTAAAAATGCTTTTTTTGGATAACAGGAGACCCCAAAAATGTGTATTTCTGGTAAAATTTCAGTATCAAATGTTTGGGTGAAGTGTAGTATCTCTACCTATGTACTATGTACTAAGTAGAACAAATAAAAAACTAGATCGCTTTATAACACAATTTGTTTCAAATACCTTTTTGTGGCACCAGCCTCTTTCGAAATCTCTTAATATTATTGGTTTCAATTTTATAATCTTTTTTTTACTTTCTCTACACGTACTATGTACATAGTGTATAGAGGAAGTATTGTATTCCACCCAAAAATTTGATACCAAGATTTCACCAGAAATACATGTTTTAGGATCCCCTAAATACAAAAAAAGCATTTTTACAAAAAGTTCCATGTGTGTGTGTGTATGTCTGTCTGTGTGTGTGTCTGTGGACAGCATAGCTCAAAAACGAAAAGACCATTGAATACCAAATACCCTCAACTACTCTTTACATGGAACATTTTTCAAACTTTTTGATTTTCTTAAAAATGGCTTTAACGATTTTGAATAAAATATTGTATATTAAAGATATTTACTTGAAAAATAAAATGTGTATCTTGCATTTTCTAGGAATAGCCTCTGAAGACTACTTTATTCTGGATGAATTTTACAGAGCTTTGCATAACTGCTAAACTGTAAGAGATGGACAAAAACTTACCACACAAAAAATGTAGAGCACGTTAAAACACACACTTTATGTTATATATATATATATATATATATATTTTTTTTTTGTGGAGTTGATCTTTTTTTAGATAGTCCTTGTTTTTGGTTTCAGCTTTGAAAGACTTACTTTTCTCATACAGGAATTTGTCAACTCGTGTCCATAGAAACAAAGGAACTTCAACCA
This sequence comes from Hymenopus coronatus, assembly GCA_030762935.1. Lineage (NCBI taxonomy): Eukaryota > Metazoa > Arthropoda > Insecta > Mantodea > Hymenopodidae > Hymenopus > Hymenopus coronatus. The sequence continues at coordinate 63,949,734 of CM060897.1, read as the reverse complement.
CATAGCAACCAGCTTTTGACTATCACTTTAACCTATGGTACTCCCTTATTTTGCTTCTACTTACAAGGAAGCAGGTAACAAGACTATTTCGGCTAATTTTTTCTCTATTAGCATGAAGTAAATGGAAGCATAAGCTTTTTAACAATCATTTGTTGCAGAGCTGTAGAGAAAGTCATGTGAATGGAACACATCAGATTTTTTTTTAATATATCCCCCTTTAACCTCTAAGGTTAAATCAGGGGCTTTGTACTATAAACAACTCGTTGGGAACTTTGGGTTTATATAATTTTTTTATTTATTTTTCTCAAGCACGCACACATTCACTCTCACATCCATACTTCCAGACTCTGTGGGGGATGGGTAATAATTCAGGTTAAAGAAAAATTCCCTACCCCAGCCTCGAACCTGGGACCTCCAGGTGAGAAGTCAAATCGCTGACCACTCAACCATGTAGGCAGTCTTTATAATCTTTCATTTGTATAATGCCATTGTTATTCTTTATTTCTTGCAAAATAACAGAAAAATCATGGAATTTCAAAGTCAGCATACAAACATTCACTTTTTAACATCAATTCAATTTTGTTTATCCATCTTGTTATGAATATGCTGTGAAACAATGTTTGCCATTGTTTACCTCCATCAACTGAAGAAGATAGCAAAATAAGCTTTCATTAAAATGTCTGTAGAAACTAGTGTAAAATTAAACAACAGTGAGTAGAGAGAGGCATGTGAGTATAACACATCAGGTTTTTTTATACTAATTAAATTATGTGCAAATTAATTCTATTCCTTTATGTTTAGCATGCTCAAAACAAGAAATGTGAAAGCTGAGGCATGTGTTGTGTTTGGCTGTTACTGGAAATCACAGAGGTATGAAGTAACAATAGTTGGTTCAAAAATAGATGGAGAAAGTCATGTGAATGTAATGCAGCAAGTTTTTAGAAAAAGGTCCATATGTGAATGTGTCTCTGTAAACAAAAACAATGTCTGATAAATACCATTTTGATATTTCCAAAAATGAACATAAAGTATTTCAAAAAAAAATTCTCCTCTATCTAAACTACTCTTTATATATAATGGTGTTTCTTAACAGTTTTAATTAAAGCGCCATATATTTAAGATATTTTCCTGAAAAATAAAATCTATATCTTGAATTTTCTGGAAATAGCCTGTAAAGTATCTTCATACTGAGTGACTTTTTGATAATTGATAGATGTAAGAGATAGATAACTCTTAACGTTATTTAATCTGGCTAGTCAAAAATGAAATTGATGAGATGGTGCTCAGTCATAATCCATGGAGCTTAAAGTTACTCAGCATTCATCTTCTCAGGATAAGCAAAAATCTGGAAAAAAAACCTTACCCAGGTAACTCATCCTAAGTTAGATTCGAGCTTGAAACCTCTTGAATCTGAGGCAAACATACTCCCTGCCCCCACTGCTGAGGCGGGCTCAGATTTTGTTGCGTCATTCGACTTCTGTGTATCTCTGTGCTGATCTATGGTTTCCCCTCCTCTCATTCCTTCCCGGGGTTGGGGGGAAGGCTACAATAGGCCAGTACTTGGTCACAATTGCTGAAGTGTCCCCGACATTTACATGATTTAACCTCTTACCTCTAAATATCCATAAACCACAAGAAATATGAAATATTTTGAGCCCACCTGGGTAGTGTGGTGGTAGCGTGTCTGCCTCACATTCATAAGGTCATGAGTTCAAATCTTGCTTAAGGTGAGTTACTCGGATAAGGTTTTTTGGGGGGTTTTCCCTTATCCTGAGATGACGAATGTCGAGTAACTTTAAGCTCCATGGACCCTAAGATCATCTGAGTATCATTTCACCAATTTCATTCATTCATCGTCTGATATGACCAACCAGGTCAAAGGACATTAAAAAAAAATATTTTGAATTTTTTTCAGTAAGTATAATTTCATAAATAATTTTATATACTGTAAGAAAGGTATCTGAAGGTAAAACTAAAAAAAAAAAAAACAAATATGGATTTTAAGAAAAGGAATAAAGAAAAATGTCTATAGAAGAAATAGCATCCAAACTTTTAGAGAACAGAGAGTACATATTTGGGAACAAGTTTTAGAAGTGTGTAACAATGGGAAAGAGAGAAAAGCTTTGCTAAAGTTAGGTTAGGATTGAAATTTTTAAGGAAGCGTTTATATTTTACACCTAATAGGAATGTAGTTGGTGTGAGAGCATATACAGCACAGTAATGCTGTCGAGGTTGACTAATGGAAAAGAGGACAGTTTCTAAGAAATGGACAAAATAGTTACTCAGTTGTTTTGTGTAACTGGTTAGATATTCCACTAACTGCTGCTAATGGCAGTACTCTGACAGGTTGAGTGATGGAGAGCCTTTAAATATTGATTCAGAGTGTAACAAATGCCAAGTGGTCATATCCTGAAAGGACGTTTAAACTTTCAGGAATCCATTTGAGGAAAAGCAGAACATGAACTTTACATAGAACACTAAGAGGGCAACATGGGTAGAAAAGGGCAGTTTAATAGGTGGTTTTTGGAAAATGCTGAGATTTGATTTGAGGATGTAAGGTACAAATTCTCTTTTCTTATATAGAAAATTAAAAGGGGATTGTATGAGGTAAGGTATATTGGCAGATGAATTAAGAAAGAATGGAAGTTTCAAATAATTTGGATTAAAGAATTTGGAGACTAAAAGAAAATAGAATAAATTAGAACACAATATATGCTTATTTTCTAATCAACCTTTGTTTCACCAAGTGGTAAAGTCTGTCTGTCTGTGGTATTCCTGAAATATAGATGCACAACAAAATTGGGGCGTCAGTATTCTACCTATTATGAGTGTGATATGTGGTCCCTTACTGCCATACCACTCTCCCCACTTCTCATTTCTCCTCTCTTACGCATAGAGAGTATCAGGACAATTTGGAAGAGCTTTATTTCACAGGATATTGAGTTATTAATACAATTTTACATAACTATTTAAAATGTATTATTGAAGATACTTTTGAGGAATTCAGCAATGTCCATTGAGTTAAAGGAAACTTCAAAACCACTGATAGGGTACTGGTTGTAGGACAGTCTGTCATAATGTATGTTTTTAGAACATCTACTCAGAATATATAGTCTCCTGAAAGTCTAATAAAAACAGTATTCATTTCTAGCAATAAAAGATTAGGGAAAACAGCTGTTCAAATAAAAGTTTCTAGGTTCAGTCATCATCATTATGTTCAATAGCTTCAAGGCCATTGTCTACCTACAATTTCATATGGTAATCACTTGAAATATAGCAGAAGAAATAGTAATTTATATTTGCTCATACAATATTCTAGATATTCATTCACAAAATGGAACTGATTTTGTTTTAAAATGTAATATTTTTATTTGCCGAAATAATATTGTTTAAATATTATATAGTTTTAAGTTATTATTTTTAAGGATGTTTCAAACAATTATTTTAGTTATATGCATCTTGTTCTTAAGATCTGATTTAGCAATAAAAGAAACCATTTAAGATAAATCTCAATTAAGCAGAAGGTTTATGTTGAGTTTAAAAAAAATTGTATGTATTCCATTCACATGACTTTTTCCAGATATTCTGCAATGATTAGTCTTACAAAAGCTGATCCTTCTCTCTACTTTGTGCAAATTAAGATAAACAGAAGATGGCAAAAATGGTTGCATTAATTAATTAAGAAATTCACTAGGGAAAGCGATAGACAAATCTTTTAAGAGCTGTTGCTATGTGATTGAAATTTGTTGCTTTGCATGGTCAGGTGGTGACAAATTCCTGTGTATTTTAAAACTGAAACCAATAATAAGGAATATTTGGAAATGGTCAACTCCATGAAAAAATGTACATGACATAAATTGTGTGTCTTAAAGAGACCTACATTTTTTGTGATGTAAATGTTTGTCTCTCTCTTATAGTTTACCAGTTATGCAAAAGTCATCAAGAATGAAGAGGTCTTTAGGGACTATTCCCTGAAAATTCAACATATACATTTTATTTGCCATGAAAATATCTCTAATATACATTATTTTAATCAAAATCCTTAGAGCTAATTTTGAGGAAATCAAAATTTTTGAAATTTTTTTCTATGTAAAGGATAGTTTGAGGTGAGGGGATTTTCCTCAAAATTTTTGTGTTGCATCCTTGGAAGATACTAAACTTAAATACCTAGTTTGGCATTTTATTGGCTTTTCGTTTTTTAGTCATCAGACACACAGATGCACGAACACACACACACACAGATCCTTGTCTAATTTTTTTTTTTTTTTTTTTTTTGGATACAGGGTTCACCTGTTTTTCTGGTGAAATCTCACTATCACATTTTTGGGAATGCAATACCTTCCTATCCACTGTGTATCTTGCACATACATGCTAGAGAAAGTAATAAACTGGGTGTGACAGTGTAATAGTTGAATGAATATTGGTTTTAGAGTGTAGATTTATTACAGGAAGCATTTAAAGTTGATTAATAATGGAAGTATTATATTTCTGATATATACCTACCATTAATTCTTAAATATTGTTATTGTGCTAAATATTTATGGCATAGCCTAGAGCTAGGACAGAAACAAACCTTTAAATACTGTAATATAGTAATTTAAAACATATTATTAATGTACATTCAGTTATATTGTACCTAAACAACTGAAGATAAAGTCCCTTATTAATGCTTGGTGCATAAGATAATACTTTAGAGTGTAATATATTTATTTCAAATTTAATTTTATGCATTTTAAAATGAGAAAGAAACCTCCAAAATATTTAAGCTATGAACAAAGAAAATAGTTCCCTCTATTAACACAAACTCCTGTATGTTTGAATGTTTATATATACAGAGAATTTTTTTTGAAAAATCACCATTTCTGGATGAAAAGTTAATGCAACTTACAAATTTAAAAGCTGTTGTAACCTCCAAACTTTATATACAAAGAGAATAGCAGCAGTTGCAAAGAAAGTATTTAATTTTCACTAATAAATGAAAGAAAATTATTAAAGTTGCAAAAATCACAAATATCCAAGAAAAAATTTAATTTGAACAAGTAGAATCATTGTTCTTATCTGTGATATGATAGCCAACCAAAAGTGTATCTTAGTTTAACCTGAACAATGATTGTTCCTGACATTTTCCTAGTGGCATGACATACTGCTTACAGAAATTGTTCATTTGACAAACAACTGTTCTGAATGAAACATAACAACTACATCAACTTGAAATAATTTCCTTTAACATTCTAGATGTTTAGCTGAACATTCATTTTTCACCCACAACCCTCATTCAAAACACAGAGTGCAATTTAACCATCTCTTTTTTTAAATCAGAAGTTTTAAAAATATAATCTTACTTTAGTAAATATCAAATATCACAAAGTTATACATATTGTATTAATATTATACATATTATCAAGGAATGGGTAATTGATCTGACTGTAAGATTTGAGATTAACAAAGACTAAACTAAGGAAGTTGACAGAAAAATTCTCATTATGAGCCCTTATAAATTACATGCCAACAAAATGTAAAATTTCACACTGGGAAGTATGTGTGTGTGTGTGTGTGTGTGTGTTTTTTTTTTTTATGAGCCATTATAAATTACATGCCAACAAAATGTAAAATTTCACACTGGGAAGTAAGTGTTTTTTTTTTCTCTCTTTTCTAGGAATAATTACAACATTTACAGTAAATTTATTTAAGAAATTCAACACTGATTCTTCAAAATTACAATCTATGTCATTAAATATCCTCAAAGACTGTTTATGCGTATTAAATAATAATTCAGATAATCACATTGTAACTTAATTATTGTAAATAAATCTGGAAGGACCTTTCCTTTGTCAAATTATCTCAACAATTATGCATAATTAATACATATATCCAATTCATTATTACCTTCTAGCATGGTGTTACCATTTGACAACACAGATGATTAGTCAAAATTTTAATATATTTAAATGTGTTTTGTTGTTATTTTCATATTATACTTAAATTTAAAAATACAATTAATGTATTTGTAGCTATTTGATATCTTAAATGTATCAATTTATTTCAATTTATTGTAGTGTATTTTAGAACAAAAAGCGAAATCCATGTAAATTCAGTCAAATCCATGTCATCATCCAGGCATACCAACATGCCTGATATTTTATGTGGCCCCTTCCAATCCTTTAACACAGGCACATTTGACTGCATTTGCTGGGATTTAAACTGATGACATGTCTGCTATAGGTATATCTAAATTGGTTCAAGAATTAAAAGAAGAATGGCATATATAGAAAATAATTAATGCAGTAAAGTAATAATTTCACAAAATAATTCTATCCCGTGCTAACCTAGTCCATTTGGATTGATAAGTAGTCTGTATCTTTCTGGTAATCCTTTATTAAGAACAGCTGTCCTTCTTGGATATTTCTGTCTCTATATAATTTATTTTTTAGTTTTTATTTATAATGCATCAGCATAAATTATATTTTTAATTAAAGTAAACAATTTTAGGCCACTTTTCTATGTGTTCATTATATAGGACAAACAAATAATTTGAAATATCATACCTGTACAGCATTTTTTGATCTAAGAGGAAAGGATCTCCTCTGCAACCATCGTTGAAGACCTGGAAATCTCTGGCAGTGAAGGCAGACCCAGCGATGAAAATAAACAGCATTATTTTGAGCATATAAATCCAAAAGTTCTTCCTTTGTCTTAGGAATTTCTTCTTTTTCTTCAACTTCAAACACAGGTACCACAAAGACAAATCTAGTTGTGTGAGGAACAGCAAAGGCTGGAATTGGGGGATAATGGTTCAGTGACTCACCACCCACTCGTTTTCTTCTTAATCTTTCTAACATTGACATAAATTCTGGAACTAAATTTACACTGGGTAGAAGTTCTACATCTGAAACAAGAGTATGTGAAGTTTTTGATCCCATCCGTGCAACATTGCGTGCCACATTAACAGGATATGTGAGGGCCTCTTTCTGGCGGAAGGTCTGAAGTCTTCCTCGCAGAATAACTTCTGGCATTGAACAGTCTAAAAAACGTAGTGTTTGTTGTGTATTTCCCCAAGGAAATGAATGAGAACTTGCAAGAACTGGAGGATATGATGCTGGATATACAAAATGTAACGATATTCTAGACATTTCTGGAAGGCAGTGGCACATGTGATTTAAAATTGTAAGGGTTAAATCTGCATCTGTGTTTGGTACAAAGACAGCTATACTGATAGGACCATCCCATTTTGTTACAAGTTCTACTATGTGTTGTACAAATTCAGGGGTTGCATGTGTGCAGTATGTAACACCAAGGTTCTTCTTAGCACTTGCATTATAATGTAAATGTTCATCCAGTACTTCAATAACATTATAAATAACTCGGTAGGGACTAAGTTCACCCAGTTCAGGAGGAAATGTTGGGACTTTATCACTCCAGTTAAAGAATGTTGGAGTTCCATAGTTAAAGTGACAGAAGCTTTTATTCTGAGGCTGCATTCCTTTCATAAACTTTCCTGGTGAAAAATGAGATTGATTTAAATTGTCAGAAGAGGGAACTTGCAGGGGTATAGTCCTTCTACCAGGGAGAGATATCCCCATTAGATTGTTGCGTGAGGAACGAAACATTAAAAATGTATCCATATTTTGGCGCCATCGAAATATCTCACTAAATAATGTGAAACAGGTGAATGCAAAAATTAAAGGTCCCCAGATTCGCAGTTTCAGGCACCTTAGAAGAAAATACAGTCTCATTTTTTTCAGATTAGTGTTATGCTGGTTATAAATAGTAAGTATATGTTAGCTGTATAAGATATACCTCATGATGTCAGATAGTTTTGCATTATTAACACTTAAAATACATAGTTGTATCAGGTCCCTTGAGAGTTAAAACAAAGCTTTTCTGCATTTTTAAGAGAGTTTTGCATTTATATGGTTACAAATATAGTATTTATGAGTTTGCTTAGTGGTCATGATATTTTTAAAACAATTGAAGAATGGTAAAATTTCAATATCTATAATAATAATAATAATAATAATAATATGTGCAGTAACTATCAGTAATCACATACACAGATTGTTGCACTCAATAATAACACAACAGGGTAAAATTTGAGATGTATTATCAGAAGAACTGTATTAAAATGATTTTTGAAAACATACAGAAGTCATCTGTAGTCGTTTTGTATGTAGACAGTTGATGTTATTTCCAATTAAAAGATATATATTTATAGATAACATGTCAGCTTCTAATATTGCGACATATTTTTAATTCGTTAATATTCTCCAGTTTTGTATATGAGAATATTAAAGCAGTCCCTCTCTGGAGATAATTTATCTTCATATGTACTCAAGGCGAGCGCCCTTCGCACGATTCCTGCTCTTGAAAAACGTGAAGATCGATGGCTGGCGCATCGTCGTCATATATTGGATTTTCTCCCCAAGCACGCAACCGCCCGGCACTTTATGCAGTCCCGTTACGGAGTCCCACGCGAAGGACAGAGATATGACATTGTACTGCTAAATGCTGTACGTGAATAGTTTATTTCGGTTAAATAATACACGTAGCGTCGTGTTTACCATCCAGGTACTACCGCGGACCAAAGTGACAGTCATTCACACGTAACAAAGCATCGTTTCGCTGCTAACTTTCAGCCCCATCGCACAGCATTGATTTGCGTGCATGCGTGCGTGCGCACAGCAAGGTCGTCAAATAAAATTATGACTGTTTTAAGAACAGGGAGGGTGGGAAGGGGACCCCGAAGGGGGTGGGAGAAGTTTGACGTAAACGCTGAAACGTATAGCTCTTTAATATTTAACCTTTTGTGTCTAAAAGTCCAAGACTGTAGTGCTAGTTTGTTCCCCTATTGTGATAATTGTGTTGTGGACGATTGTAAGCGGCTGCTGCAGTAACTGCATTCATTTTCCAGCCCTTTCCATGCAAGCAACTTCAAACTGAAATCATTACCTTGAAAATTAGTAAAGTGGTTCTTTGATGAAGGTGTCTAAGATAACAAATGGTATGAATCGAGCGCATCCCATCACACCTGCTCCTGTCGTGGCACCTTTGTACCATTCCTCTAATAGTGGACTCAATAGTGACTCAAATAAAAGCAGCCCCTTGCAATCCACCAAGGTATCACATGCAACATCTTCAAACGAGGTCCTTCGCAATTCCCCTTCGCCAGAAAAACATCCCAAGGACGGGCCATACATCAATCACAAAATAAGCCAACTGACCAGCAAATCCCAGGACAATTTCCATTCTATTCATAGCAAGGACAAGTGTAGTGCATTAGACTATAGTAAACAGGAAGAGATATTGGACTTTGCGATTGGAACTTGTAATGAGGATGATATGACTTTTGAGGACATAGACGGCTATGAACCGAGGGGCAAAGGACGAGTGCAATATGAAATCATCAGTGAAGGACAAGAGGGAAGAAGTGAACACAATCAGTTAAATATTCCTGGCTCTATAATTGATAACTGCAACCATAGCACCCAGATATTTGTAAAGGTAAGGTTAGTAGTATTCCATTTTGATTTCCTTGTTTCATTCTTACACAAACAGCTTTAATCTGTTTTTAAGCTTTTGTTATCATCTCTAACACTTCCGTGTAGTATCTGCACATCATTTCCTTATATTACCATAAACACCATCATCATCATCATCATCATCATGATGAACAAAATCATCATCAAACCATAGCTAAGGATATTTTTAAAGTCATGGTTGCAATTTTGCCCTTTTGTGAAATACAAGTCTTTGATGCCTGTATTACATTATTAATTTAAAATTGTTAGTGCACCAAGTGAGTATTTTGAAACGTTTACGTGTGTCGATGTCATCTATTAAAACTTTCGAGATTAAAGATATACCCAGCTTTTATTTAGGTAGAATTTAAGGTCATTTCTTAAGAACACTGCCGCAACAAATGTTTATTATTATAGTAATAATAATAATAATAATAAACATAGTCATCGGTCGCTAAGTATATTTTACTCATTTCAATATTACGCATTTCTCTTTGTTATATTGTGGTACGACTACGAATACCGGAACCTGGCGCATTTACGCATTTACCGTTACCCAGCAGTACTCTTGGTAACGTTGGCAAAAGTACATATAATATTAAAGCACAAAGCTCAAACGTCAAACAATGACAGTGCGAAAAATTGCCGACATTGTCGCCGCCGCCGCCGTAATCGCCTTTATTAGGTACGAATCGCTAGAGAAATACGTCATGAATCAGTTGGCATTGGCAAAAATAATATAGTAGGTTTATTTTTGTTGTGAATGCTCCCTTACTCAAATACAGTCCTAAATAAATTAATGACAAGTCTCCATACTAAAGAATACAATTTAGAGGACGAATTATTATTATTATTATTATTATTATTATTATTATTATTATTATTATTATTATTATTATTATTATTATTATTATTATTAAACTTTAGGTCTATCTTATGATTAAAAATGATGTAATGCCTTTGAACTTCTGCCTGCCTTCACAGTGGTGATCACCAGTAATAATCAGAGAAGGATGGATGAATATTTTTGAAACTGTCTTTTTAGGCTGGACCACATTAAAGATAGGAAATGTCCTTGCATTTACTTTCTTTTGATGCAGGTGAATGAACAACATACCTTTAAAGGTATAGTTAATTCTGGATTACATTTGGAAACCCCCATAGAGACATTTACTTTGTTTTGAAATTAAATTATCATGGGTGGCCAACATTTCTGACAGGAACACTTTTCATTTTTATGATGCTCTTAATTAAATTTAAAAATGTTGGATCCTTTAAAAAAAAATACTCCAGGAGAAACTTGTACAGTGACTCAATAGGATCCTTTGGAATATCACTTTGGTTCTATGAAAGGAATTCTTTCTTTCCTGTCCTTACTGTTAGTATGAAGTTAAATGGGGTATCTTTGTCCCTATCTAATGCATATATGTTGCCATTGGCACCATCCTTTTCTACTCTTGTGCTGTCACCAAGTTGCTGATGATATAGTGTAACTTTCAATTGTTATAATTTTCAATATGAACACATTATCTTATGCAGAATTTATCTTTATCACATTACATCCTTTTAGGAGTCTTTTATATTTCCAAATATCTAACCAAAACTTATTTTTTGGAAAAGTCAATATTTGCCACTTTTATGCTTATGATGCAGTAACTAATAAACTAAAGATTAGAACACAATAATATATTTTCTTTGCTAGAGTAAACTAGAGTGCAGATACCTGCCTAGTTTGAATTCTCTATTTTTAATAAGATGAACATTATGGTTTTTTAAATCAAAGATTTATGAAAATTTTTATACCTATACGTAGAAAAGTCAGGCAACAGTTTTTTGTTATTGGATTTACAATGAAGACCAAGCATGAGAAAATGCTGACAGGGTTGGAGAAAGATTTTAAAACAAGTCAGAATCCTGTAATTTTTAGCACTCATTATCTGTAACAATAAATAGTCATCTGTCAATTCAGTTCACAGTCGCCAGCAACTAGCATGTAGCATGCTGCGGTAAAATTTTACATAAATTTGTAGTGAAGTGTTTATACCATGTGGAACACTTTGAAGTGTTAAAATAGGTTATTTATTTTGTATTTTACATATATATTTATAGTTAAGGCAGGAAAAGCTTGAAAGAGACAAAATGTTTGTAAAGTAAGAAGAAACACAAAGTGGTAATGAATGCATTAGATTTATTCAAGTAAAATGAAACAGTTAAAGCTACTAGGTGTTCAGAAACATAGTTTATTGTTAAAAAAAAGAAACAAATGATAGGGCCTGCAATTGCAATACCTTCTCTATTATTATGACTAGATAGAGAAACTGAAAAACCACAGAGAGAAAAATTGCACACTTTTGTAACTTCTTTTACTTAAATGTTTTTTTTAACATCAACATATGCAAGAAATTAGATTTTTTGGTGAATCATTCTAATTCTAAATTTTTTTCTTTTTTATTTATGTCAAACTTGGGTACATGTTAGGGAAAGCTGAGACATGAGTATGTTTATTTTCTGTCTACTTTCAGCACCAAAAATCTCAGCTCGATCTGCAACATCAATGGTCCCTTGTAAGTTAATAATCATCATATGCTTTTATTTTTGGTATAATAGAATTTGATAGCCAAATGTATTTATTTGTTCATTTATATGTACAGGAACTTCAGACACAAGTTATTTATGTAGGAGTGGCTTATTTAAATGGGCCTTCCAAAGATATAAACATAATCTCAACATACTAAGAAGATATAATTTGAATTAAAGAAGTATTCGCCAAGCACAAAACCACTCTGCAAGATCATTAAGAGAAGACTGAATTATTCACATACTTCAATCTTCTCTTAATCATCTTGCAGAGTGGTTTCGCATTTGGCAAATACTTCTTAACACAGAAAAAACTGAAGCTAAGATTTTTTTCATTACAACGTATCACTAACCCCTCTGCCCTGAATATTTATATAATAAACAAATCATCTGGTTACCTTCTACCACACCTGTCAAGTATCTTGGAGTAATGCTGGACACCAAACTCACTTGGCATGCCCATATCGATCACCTTATTTCATTGACTTCCGGAAGACTTTCTAAACTCTGTCCACTATTTCATAAACTCACAACTCTTGGTCTTGAATGCTCCCTTCTTCTATATAAATCTCTTGTTCAACTTAACCGTACTTATGCCTCTTAAGTCTGGGGTACTGCTAAAAACACTCACATATGCCGTTTACAGGTACTCCAAAACAGATTCCTGAGAATCGTTACCAATGCTTCTTGGTTTGTCAGGAACCAGCAGCTACATCAAGAATTCAGTCTCCTTCCAGTTCACAAGTCTATATCAAGATCGCCTCTGGCTTCTTCTTACACTTGCCAGACATTCCAGGAGCTGTGACATACAACATCAGCGAACGCACCTGCCAACCCACACGTCTGAAGAGACGATCTGCTACTCAGTAGCTCCGATGATTCCGATCACTAACTACACTTTACTCTCACAATATCACTTTTAATCACTATGCAGTTCTTTATCCATATTTCATAGTTAAAAGGAACCCTTTAGGTTTTCCTTAAATGTTATTATTAATTATGTATTTATATTCTAACATTCTCAGAGATCTGTAAAGCATGCAATGCTGATTGATCAGTAATAAAATTAAAAAAAAAAAAATATAGGATGATCAACAATGTTTAATTGCTTGCTATAAATGCAACACAACTTGACAATGATAGTGATGATATTTAAAGTTTCATCTTTGTGTATTAGAGTTTAAAAATGGAATTTTTATACTACTGTCAAAATTGCACAATATATCTATTACAATAATTCATTGGTATAATTATACTATCAAAGGCATTTAGTTTCCAACAATCAGCTCTGTTATGTGGGGGTGGCATATCTTCCTCAAAGTTTGAATCTCAGATGTGTAAGTTACTTGAATAAAACTTATTGAAGTTGTGATCTAGAGACAAATATCATATGAATCCCAGCTTTATTTGAGCATCTATATACTTCAGTTTTGTGTATTATCACCACAACCAGGAAAAAAAAAAATACAGAATAAAGTCAGCAGCTAGTATTTAGATATTTATGATAAACCTTAGAATCAAAATTGGTAGGGCTGGAGTTCACACAACAAAGATAGATTTGTTTATTCGATTAGAGAATACATTACAACGCAGAGGCAACTATTTAGGCAAGAGAGGCATAAACATTTAACATTCATTTGTCATATGATATGATTCATCTATCATCCTCATATAAATGGAGTGCTGTGCTAACCCATTATACCTAAGAATTTATGATCACTCTGTATCTAACATTCATTTTTACTTTCTCTACCTAGTAAGTTCATAGTAAGTAGAGAGGGTATTGAATTCCACCCAAAAATTTGATACTGAGATGTGCCTGGAAATACATGTTAGCTGTACTGGAAATACAAAAGCATTTTTAGAAAATTTGATGTGTTACACTCATATGACTTTCTCTAGCTGCTCTACAAACAAACTTGTTACAAAAGATAATTCTTCTTTCTACACCATGCTAATCGAGATATACATTAGCATAATGTCCTTATTATTCTTAGTTCCTTCTAAGTAGAAGCGAACTAAGGTAATGCACTAGGCTAAAGTGATAGTCAAACACTTTAAAAGCTGTAGTTATGCGATTGTCATTGCAAATTGCTTCTTAGCTTGGCTAGGAGTAGAACAAAAGAAAAATGGACATTTTCTGTCTGAGAAAATTATAATTACTTTACAATTGAAACCATAACAATGAATATCTCGGAAACGGTTACCTCCACCACAAAATCATAAAGGATATAAATTGTGCATTTTGATGAGAGCCACATTTTTTTGTGCAGTAAGTCTTTGTCTATCTCTTATGGTTCAGCAGTTAAATAAAATTCATCCAAAATAAAGAGGTTTTCAGAGACTATTCCAGAAAATGCAAGACAAGCATTTTATTTGGGATGTAAATATCATTAATATACCTACAAGATTTTAATCAAAATCGTTAGAGCTGTTTTTGAGAAAATCAAAATTTTCAAACATTTTTCTATGTAAAGGGTAGTTTGTGGTGGGGGATTTTCTTGAAAATCTTTGTGTTGCATCCTTGAAAGATACAAAATCTAAAAACGAAGTTTGGTATTTAATGGTCTTTTCATTTTTGAGCTACACTGTCCATAGACCTTTTTCTAAAAATGCTTTTTTTTGGACTCGGGGGACCCCAAAGCATATATTTCTGGTGAAATCTCGACATTTTGGGTGGAATATAATACCTTCTCTATCCACTTTGTACATTATACATGTGAGCTAGAGAAAGTGAAAATGGTTTGTGTGTGTGTGTGCGCGCGCATGTGAATGTGTTGGCAATTGCTGAACATCAAGAAGTCTATTAAATACCAGACTTATTATTTAAGTTTAACTCTTCCATTGATGTTATAAATAGACTACCTTTTATATGAAAAAGTTCTTAAATTGTTTTATTTCCTCAAAAATGGCTTACCATTCTTATTAAAGTAATAAAATGCAAATAATATGTATATCTTGAATTTCCATGGGATAGGTAATTCATTTCCTACATTTGAAGGGGAACAACACTGCAATAACCCATGCTGAGTTGGTAGAAGTGTATGGGCAACAATGCACTATCATATGACATAAAGGTCAGATGGCGCAGGCGTTTTCAGTGTGGTCAAACAAGTCCGAAAAAGGCGAAGACCCAACCATCATTGGGCAAGGTGATGCTGAGTGTTTTTGGGACATCCAAGTTATGGCGCTGGCAGATTATGCTCAGAAGGGGCAAACCATCACAGGAGCATATTACCAAAATTTTCTGATGGTTTATGGATGAAGCCATGGGGGAAGCTGTCCAAGGGGTCCTTCTGCTTTACGACAACACCCCAGTTCATTCTGCACAGAACACAGTCACACATGCTGCCTCTTTAGGCTATCAAATTTTGCCTCACCCCCCATATTCCCCCAATATGGCACCCAGAGACTTCTTCCTCTTTCCTCTGATGAAGAAACCATTACATGACAGGCATTTCCAGAGTGACAACAAGGTGATTTATGACGTGGAACGTTTACTGAACGCCAAAATGCTGACTTCTACAACCAAGACCTCCATCAAGTCATCCATCATTGGAAAAATGTGTCGTGTTGAAGGGTGAATATGTAGAGAAGGACGAATATTATCACCAAGTTTCATGGTAACAAACCCCATGTATGTAGTTAATCAGGGAAAAGGGGATAGTCAGAAGTAAATAGGCATGTATAGGGCTGGCTTAAAATTGCTACCTCAGTGCTAGGACTAAAACCATGGACCCTCAGCTTGAGAGCACTACCCTGGCAGCCATACCCATACAATTAAATAAAAATGTAGATATTCATACTTAGATCAGAAAACAGCGGGCTCACAAAACATATTTTTAAATCAATGTGCTTTTGGAATCCTTCTTCCAAATTAGTCATAGTCATAGATCTGAAAGTAGTTTTCTTTCTCCATCAATAGATGCACCATTTTGTATTGGCTCCTCTATGGTGATGTGCAGGATTTAAATGTATACCAGGACTTCAGACATGCTCCTGCTAATAAAAAAATAATAATTAATTACTTAACTTTATTTTTATGAGGTGATAATTAAAATTTTATGACTACCCTTCATATGCATTTGAATGGGCTTAAGCTAACATTATACAGCCCAATGATAAAAACAATATAAAGACTCTTATCATGATAAATGTATTTGCTTTCGACATTTTGAGTAGCAGGTTTAAAATGAAGCTTCATCCAAAATGTATCTGTTTATAAAAATGTATACAAATTTTAGGTACATTAACTCTTGTTACATAATATATTTGATTTCTATGACTATGAAAATGTAAATCTGACAATTTTCTTCTGATATATTATCATAACTATTTATGTTAAACAAGGAAATATTTTGACCACATAACCCTCTTATTTCATGAGAGGTGACTAGTTACATGACAGTTAAGAGCTGCAAAATTATGTGCAATAAATCTTAGATGATGAGGAGTATCTTCAAGGCACAATGTGGTTTGAAGCCCGCAGTAAAAACTGTAGGTCCTCTCAAGCTGCCACCACCCTCACCAATGGAGGTAATGAATACTGACCACTGGTAGCCTCTGTCTCATATTTTGTTTGGTGAAATGAGATAACCCCCAAAGGTCGACCGAACTATTTGGGGAGCATTGGAACATCAGCCAACCAAGTAACTTAGATGATCTGATATTCTGTTTCTGTTGTATAGTGGCTCCATCAATCTGGCATTTCTTCTGTTCTAAGGCATTGCTTCTAGTATAACATTTTTTGCCAAAAAATGAAATTAAATATATCTAATTTTTATTTAATAAACAATCCTAATAAAAAACATAATTTCATCTTCCAAAATTTAATATTCATGCAACAGCTATTAAAAATTTTCTTTTAAAGGTTTAGTTAAGTAAACAAAGTTGACTTTATTAAGATTAGAATTTATTGTTTTGACTTTATTTTGATCAACACATCTTCTTATTGGAATAATTTATTCAATTGTAGAATTTAAACTTTTAATTGGAAAAAAAATTAATAAAGGATCCACCTTTATTTTAATTTTTAATTTCATTTGTCTGTAAAAGCATACAATAAATTACTTCTGTTTGATATAATTCTATTGTCTTCAGATATTTTAAAACTTTCCATGATTTAGCCTTTACTTGAATTTTTATTAGGTTTTATAATTTATTTGCCTCAAGGGTTTGCTTTTACTTTTAGAAATTAATTTCCATTTATTTTGAATTTAAACAATTAAAATTTAGTTGAGTCGATTTTGTAACACAACATCACTTACTTTTTTTATTTCGGAAAACATGTTTCAGAAGCCATGTGCTTCCATTGTCAATTCCTTTGGTCGACTACCGGCATTGCTTGCTGTGGTGGTTGTCTCTGTCCCTGGTGGTGGTTTGATGAACTTATGGATGAGTAGATCACCTGGCAGGATTTCAAAATTGAAAACCCGGTTCTTGTTTTTCCAAATATATATGTTTTCCCAAACTTTTAATTCTGTCTTCCTTGTGATGTTTTTGAGGATTTTTGGGCTTCTATTTATAGTGTGTATTTTGAATTTATTTACAAATCTAATGTTTTACTTTGTTCTTTTTTCTTTCCTCTAAAGTGCTTACTCTGAAAATAGATTGTGGTCCTATAAAGGGGAGAGATGCTCCTTTCTTGCTGACTTTGCTCTGAGTTAAGTTAGGTATAATGGGATGTTCACATTGTCATCTGGAAGTCCTGGGTTCAACAGTATGATGTCTCATACTTGAAGATGTGCATCTATAATCTATACTTAATGCTTCTTTTCTAAGGAAAAGGTGTAAGCAAAGACCAGCCACATGTTTGGTTATTAGCTGGATTTTATTCCAAAAATATGAAAATGGCTTGCCAAGTTATTTACCTTAATGCAAGTTTGCACTTTTCCTTTGTAGTCTATTTTTTCCATTAACCCGCTTCTTGTAATAATTGTTAGGGAAGCTAAATTCACTGCAGTCATGTTCCACTCTCCATTGTTCTTCAATTAAGTCATATTGGATTCAGCATCTGGCTGCTAAGAAATCATTTTCATTTTTATATGTAAGTGCCATGACATGCATATTCGCACCAATAATTCTTAATCATTGTACTTCATATTGGTGTTTCACGTAGTTTGTATGAGAATTCAATCATGTGAGTTCTGCTGTCACCCTTTAAATAATATCTGGAAATTTATATATGTTCATGTGTATTCTCTAGTTAGGCCACCTTCTCCACAAACTGCACTTTTTTTTTATTTATTTATTTATTTATTCTTTTAGAACAATTTACATTGTTATTCAGACATGTCAATGGTATAAATATTCCACTAATTTTATACATGTGTACAGTAGTACTGTAACTAGATGATAAGACAATAAACAATTTTCAATTACACATCATTAAGTTATTAAGAGCTAATAATACACATTATATTTTGAATAAACACTATAACACAGACTTATTACTTCATGGTATTTATACAATATGATACACACTCACCTATGGAATAAAATATATGCAGTAGTAGGAATGATTTTAAACATTTTTTAAAATGGTGGATTTTAGTATTTACTTTGATATTCTGAGGCAATATGATAAATAGTCTAATACCCAAATTCTTTACATTATTTTTAGTTATGGTGGTTCTACAGAACTGAATATGCAGTGCATTCTTTTGTCGAATGCTATGTTAATGGAGGTTTTGATTTATTTCAAGCTGATTGCACTTTTTTTTTTAATATAAATTAATGTCTCCAATATAAATACACAAGTAAGAGGCAATATTTTTTGTTCTTTGAAAAGAGCTCTACATGAGCAATGACTATCCTTGCCACTTATTATTCTAATTGGCCTTTTCTGTAGTTTAAATATTTGCTCACTCTCATAACATATTCCCCAGAAAATTATGCCATAGCGCATTAGGCTGTGAAAATTTGCATAGTAAACATTTCTCTGGATATTTAAGTTTACTTTATTTTTAATAGATCTTAGTAAGTAGCAAGCTGAGCTCAATTTAGATGCTAACTTTTCAATATGGTTCTTCCACTTTAGGTTCTCATTTAAAATGTTTCCCAAAACTTGTGTGTCTTTCCCATATTTAATGTTGAGATTGTTATAATAAATTTGGGGTACAAGATGTGCTTTATTTTGGTATGTGTGGAAAGATATTGCAGTAGTTTTGCTTTCATTTATTACTAGTTTGTTAACTTGAAACCAGGAATATAATTCTGCCATTACCTCATTTACTGTTTTTTGTAAACTATCTTGATTGTTACCCTTTATCAGCACATTGGTATCATCAGCTAAAAAAATTATGTCCGCTTGTTTGATATAAATAAATGTCTGCTGCCCTGTGCTGCTAAATGACATATCTCAGAATCCCCTTGTATCTCTGTCTCTTTCTCTCATAAATCCTCTCTCTCTCACATAAGCTGCTGTTACTTTATCTGACTTCCTGTGCTGCTAAAGTCCATGTACTATTTCAATTGTTTAGTACCTTTACAAATACTGAGGGTTAATTTTATTTTGGTCCATTATTCAACACATTGGACAAGATATGATCTAAGCACTGATTTGTGATCCTTTAGTATAAAAATGCTACTGAATTTAACCACCAGATAGCAGTTAGTGTTATACAAATAAGTTACAGGTTCAAAAGAAAAGGTGAAAGAGTTCAAAATATGGAGTTCAGCATATGATATTTCTGGATTTTCTGAAGGATCATTTTGCTTTAATTGCAGAGTGGCAGATAGAAAAGATAAAATAAATTACTTTACATATTTTGAATAGTAAATTAACTTTTTTTATAAGAAATGGAAGAATACTCTCAAATTACAAAACATTTACCATGTGATTAAACTTTTCCACCAAATTATAGTAAGTATGTCCTCATTCTCTTGACCAAGTTGCAGAAGACAGCCTCAAACATTGCACACAGGACAGATGGCTGCTGGAGTATAATGTTCAGTAGCTATTTCAGATTTTTGGTCATATAGCAAAGACTTGCTCTTTAATATCCCCAGGGATAAAATCAGGTGGTTCAAGTTTGGGAATATCAGAGGCCATTGAGGGCTTCAGATAATGCTGTTGATTGCAACTTTATGTTAAGATTAATTTTCAAATAAGATAATTGTTTACATCTCTTCTGAGACACTGTCAGTATCCCTTGGTGTTTTACACACTTTTTCTACCACATGGATCGTATTTCCATCTTTTGTAAACAGAACAGAGAAAATTCAATAGGTAGAATATGCTTATAGCTTAAATGTTCCACAGTGAAATATTTTTAAGTGCACAACGTAAAAGATTAACTCGCCTTATAACTGTACTCTTCAGGTTTATTCAAGATATCCATTAAAACTGGGGATATACCTCTGAAATATGAATTACACATTAGTTAATATCATTCCTTAGCATGGCTTCCTGTGGAAGGGAAGTAAGGCTGTTGGTCTTGTGTCATGTTTATTTGCACATAAAAGAATCAGAATTTGTTTACCACCAAATCATACAGATATCGACTTCGTGACAAATATTTACAATATTTGTCTTATTCCTATAATTTATTTACAATATTTGTGACATAGTATATTTACAATGGCTGTTATTATATAATAAACCTAAAGTTTAACAAAATTACCAAAATTATAAATTACCTAATTCCTACTATCACCAATACAATAAATCATCCATACAGCACTCAAAATATTCATCTATATTATAAAATGCTTTCAGCTTTAGCTATTTGGTAATTATACATTTAAACCATTTAGTACTATTAATTGCTGTTAGTTCTTGTGGGAGCCTATTATAAAGGTTAATAGGTACCTATGTATGTATAATAATGCTGATTTATTGCTAATCTTGTAGTAGGAATGTCTATTCATTTTTTCCCTGCTTGTATTATGGATGTAAATATCTGTTCTAAGGTTAAATGTATTTATATTTTCTTTATGAGTAAAAGAGCATATAAAATAAATAAACTGGGGACTGTTAATAAGTCAAGTTCTATAAAATATTTTTACATAAGGTAACTACTATCAAGACCTCTCATTGCCTTTTTTTGCTGTATAAATACTTCTCTACTCCTCTTGAATTTCCCTAAAGAAGAATTCCATATTGTATGTGAGTGTGAAAAAAAACATAGTATGCCATTAATATAATTTCTGTGCTAATATAAACTTCAATATTTTTAATAGATACAAGGCTCTTGTCAAGAACCCCATACCTTAAAAGAGAAGTAAATGGGCAAAATTCCACATTTTCACTCCTTCAAAGTTGTGATTTTGTCCAATGATGCCGCCTATAGGCAATGAGCTATTCCTTGCCATCATTTGCATATAATGGCAGAATTACAAAGTATAAATTCTATTTGATCAAGAAAATATCATTAGATGTCTCAAATATGACAAAATGGCATGATAGAACTTAACTTTTGATACCATATTTACTTCCCCCTTCAGTGAGAACCCTTATTATGAAGTAGGTTCTGACTTTTCTTATGTTAAAAAGATCCAATGATGCAGGAATCGAAATGTATAGTTTAAATGTAAACAACACTCCTAACCTTCTGTTAGTGCAGGTTATCTTTGTGGGCAGTGAAGTCGATTGTTTGATCGACAAAGAATGCCATAATAAGACTTTGTTACATGTAGGAACCAGGTAGCTTCTTCAACACAATTCACTCTGCTTTTACAATCTCTGAAGAGGTAAAACTCATATAAACAAAATGATTTAGTTTAGAGCAGGAATGAACTATGCAGAAACAATTTAAAATGAACATCTAGTATTCCTTCTTGCGTACATAAGATTATAATAGTTTACATTACATGCCTGGTGATGCTGTGGCAGAGTTATTAGACTGCATGGCTCTCACCTAAGCAACCTGGGTTCAATCCCAGATGTCCACATATGGGATTTATGGAGGATGAAAAAGCTACTGGGCAGATTTTCTTCAAGCTCTCTGGTTTCCCCCACCATTATTTTCACTAATTGTTCCACCACCTGCCATCCATGTTGCCTTTATTTCATATCATCTACTTCCTCACTTTCATACCAGACAATGGACTGATGCCCCATACCTAGATCCATACTCATGCTAATTGAGATAAACATTTTTTTTTTTTTATAGACCCCCTTTAACTTCTATAGTCATATGGGGACCTTGACTTGTGAAACAACTCATCTATTCACTCAGATATACGCGATCAATTGCAGAGAGAGGTTAAGAGGAAACAGGAAAGGAATGAGCTTATGTAGATGCTCTTTATGTTGGGGAATGAGGAGCAGGTAATTCTTGCTTTATGTAATAAAATGCAAAGAAACAGAAAAAAATTAAAAAATCCCAATAGAGAATTGAAATCTTGCAAATATGCAAAGAAGCATATATGACAGTGATGTGATTAAATTAAAAACAAAAAAAATTGAGTCGGTTTTTGTAACACAAACATCACTTAGTAATTACTTACTGAGACCAGTTTCGGGAACACTTGTTCCCATTTTCAACCTTTCGGGTTTTCAACCCAACTGGAATGAAGGGTTGTGTTACAAAAACCAACTCAAATTCTTTTGTTTTTAACCAATACAGAAATTCTAAAAATTACATTAATTAGACAAAAGAAGAAGGAAGCCGACATAAAAATATTAGGGCAATTTGTGAAAAGAACAAGAGAGAAATATTACAGAAAAGCAAAAAGAACATGAACTAAGATAAGGTCTGCTATGCACAGGTAAATAGCATTAAAATATGTAGCAGACTAAAGATAAAAATAGCATAAATTAATGCATGCACAAAAATTATAAAACTTTATCTATGGACTATGAACAAATTGAGGCATTGAAGCAAGTAAACTCTTCTGCTTCATTGCTTCACCTCACTGGGTTGTCATGGCAACAAGTCTGCACACATTACCCATATCAGACAACAGACTTAGTCTAGTAAAGTTCTGGCATAAACGATAGAAGAAATAAATGCTTTACCCTTTCAGTAGTAACAGAATTATTTTCAGGCTCTCTACAGTAAAACCTGAATGAGTCATGCTAATGGAATATAAGTTGTTTGAATTTAAAATTAATTCCAAGCACATGAAGAGATCTGAAAAATTAAGATCCTATTTACTCTTTAAAACCTATTTTGTAAAGGAGCAAGATGTTATAAAAAAGAATGGGCATTATTTAAGAACTGAAGAATATTTACTACCATGTTAAGTTTTCAGTTGTACCTACTTAAAGTACAAAAAATTAAATTTAACAAATTTCTATAGTACTTGAATATACTAGTGTCTGAACCTGGGAACTGAATGTTTTTCAGTCCCCTCAGCAGTTTTGTTCTAATTTCACTATTTGGTTATTTGAATTGTGTTGGTACAAACCAGATTGTATAAATAATTAAATATTCCTGGCATAAACAGGATAACTGCATTTTAGGAATGTGATTATTTTGTTTTGATTATGCTCAGTCCACTAGTGTAGTATGGACTTACCTAAGGTATACAAGGTGTGATCAAAAAGTTTCCGGAATGACGTCATAAATACTAGACGCCAGTTGTTTTGTCTAATCTGCACTTTTACCCCCGAAGTAGTCTCCTTGGGAGTTGATACACTTGTCCCAGAGCTTCTGCCACTGCTGGAAGCACCTCTGGAAGTCCTCTTCTTTCAACATGCTCAGAACCTTCTATGATTCGCGATGGATGATATTAATGTCCTCAAAATGGTGTCCTCAGAGCCACATTTTAAGTCACGGGAAAAGAAAAACGTCCGCTGGTGCTAAATCTGGAGAATAGGAGGGTGGGGAACAGTATTCATCCTATTTTTATCCAAAAATTGATGAATAGAAAGGGCTTAGTGTACCGGCACATTGTCATGATGCAGGAACCAGTCACCACTCCTCCATTTCTCCAGCCGTTTGCATTGCACATTTGCCCTTAATCTTTGCAGCACTTGTTTGTAGAACACTTGATTCACTGTTTGACTCTGTGGCACAAATTCCTTTGTACAATGCCTTTAATGTCAAAAAACACAATCATCATTGACTTCACTTTGGATCGAACTTGTCTGGCATTTTTCGGGTACGGAGATTAAGGACTCTTCCATTGTGAAGATTGTTGCTTCATTTCTGGATTGTACCCATAACACCATGTTTCATCACCAGTAATATTTTCTCCATAAACTGTGGGTCATTTTGTAGCTGTTCTTTAAGATCTGTGCAGGCAATTACACGGCTTTCCTTTTGGTGATTTGAAAGCAGGTGGGGCATGAACTTGGTGGCAATTCTTCTCATGTCCAAATTGTTTTTCCAAGTTCTTTAAACACTTCCAAAGATGACTTCTAATGAGTCAGAAAGTTCTCTTATTGTAATGCACCTATCATTTAAGACCATTTCCCTCACCTGATTGATATTTTGAGCAGTTTTGTTGAAACAGGGTCACCCCGAACGATCTGCATCTTTTACTGATGTCACACCACTTTTGAATTTCAAAAACCACTCAAATACTTGAGTTTTGCCAATAACTTCCTCCCCATTTCATAGGCTTCTGTTGCAGTTTTATTGAGTTTAAAGCAAAATTTGATGTTTGTTCTTTATTCTTTGTAATGTGTCATTTTTGCTGCACAAAAAAATTGCAGCACATGCAAAACACATGTTCACTTCAGAGCGTCTACCTCATCACTGCATGGTTACAGGAAGTCACGTGACCTTTCATTTTTATTGGGAAGGAATGCTGCATGTACAGTCTGGGTAAGAATTAAAGAAATCTCAGCACCAGCATGTTGTGAAGCCATTCCAGAAAGTTTTGATCACACCTCGTATAATACATCAGCTTATATGCAACATGTTTGTGTTCTGTCAAAGTATGAATAATTTCATTAATTTCTAAATGTTGTCCTACATCATGGAAAAAAGAATTATTCAACATTAATTAGAATTCTATTCTTTGATATTAAGTAATGTATTTTTGAAAATACCTAATATTTTGAAATATCATATACAATATATCTATCATAACATGTTTTGACAGATAACTATAAAAAATAATAATATACAATTTCAATTATTATGCATCTCTGCCAATATTTTCTTTGTCCTGGCACGTTTACCTAATTGATAGTTTTAGTAATAAATCTGCCCAGATATGAATTATTAACCACTTATGAAAGTCAAAGTATCTCATTAATATTTCTATACATGAGAAATTATCTCTACAGTTGGGTAAAACAGTATTCCCACAGTAAGTTTATTAGACAATAAAGGACAGAAAATTTGAGCACCTGATATACAAAAAATTGATTTGAATACTAGGGAAGATTTGTGTATACCCAGACAGTGTAAAGTTCTGCAAAACTCCACAAGATGGAAGTAATTTCTTGCATGTGAATTGAAGTCTTCCCCTCTTCAACAAAATATCTGTAAGTGTATATCTCTTCAAGGTCAGAGTGTGCATCACTGTATGTAGTTCTCTTTGCTTGAACACGCGCTTCCAGTATTATTAACAGATTGCCATTTACAATCAGATGGGTCATTAATTTTTATGTTTTGCAGTTGTCTATATTTTGGTGTGAGAAAAATAATTACAGAATCTCAATTTAAAATTGAAAGCATTGTAGCATTGATAGGAAGCATTCCATCTTCATATTTAGTGGGTAAGACTGGATACTGACTTTTTTTTATTATTACAGATCTTATGATTGCCCAAACAGGCTTGCTTGTAGAGGGATATATTAAGTCCTAGTATATTCTCTGACCTGGATTTCCTGACGTCAAAGATAATTGATGCTCTTAACGAAGACAAGGAACGAATACAAACTTCAGTTCCTAGGCCATCTATTGAGGCAGCTCAATTCCCAGTCTGCCCTCAGAAAATTGATTGTGCAAGCACTGCTCTGTATTGGAAAAGCTTTCATCTGTACCTAATGCAAGTAAGAAATGAATTGCTGCCAGAAAAAAAAAAAAAGCGAAAGCCTAACATCTACTCCTTGGAAGACTTAAAAAGAAAGACAGTGAAAAGAACAAGAAGTAAGAAACAAAACATTGAAAATGTGCTAGATTTCTAAATTTGCACAGTGCTTCAGTATCAGCTCACGGTTCTTTGAACACATCAGAAGTCATATGCTTCTCAGAAACTTTCTTCGTTTTGAGTGAGGAAAGCTTTGAACAAAATGAGTTTCAAGGTCAAAATGTAAAAGCTGGGCACATGAGAATGGTGTAATTTGGAAAATGCTGTGTTGAATAATGATGGTTGTGACAAGCACATTTTGTTCAAGAAAAACTTAAGAACAAAACCGCATATTTTTACTTTGCTACCAAATACTATGTAATACATAGTTGGTGCAGAAGGTATTGTATTTCACCCAAAAATTTAACATCAAGATTTTACTAGAAATAAACAAAAAAACAAAAAAAAACTTGGTTTTTAAGTTTAATATCTTTTCAAGGATGCCATATGAAGATTTAAAAAAAAAAAAACTCCACCCCAAACTACCCTTTGTATACAAGATTTTTTGGAATTTTTTTATATTTTCAAAAATGGCTCTGATGGTTTTGATTAAAATACCATATATTAAAGATGTTTACATGACATATGAAATATTTTATCTTGAATTTTCTGGGAAGAGCCTCTGAAGGCCTCTTCATTTTGAATGACTTTTGCATAACTGGTAAACTATAAGAGATTACACTAAAACTTACCACACCAAAAATGTAGATCTTGTTAAACCACACAATTTATGATATATACACTTCTTTTTTTACATAAAACATTGCCAAGATATATCTTGTTATTGATTTCAATTTTAAAATACTTAAACCTTTCTTTAATGGGAATTTGTCATTCCTGTTTCTTTTGTTTTACTCCTGGCATATAACAACAGCTTTTAACATCTTTTATTATCGCTTTAGCTTATTTATTTTCCTCTTGTTTACAAGGAATAAGTAATAAGACTGTTTCTCTTAATATTTTTTTTATTAGCATGAAGTAAATGGAAGATAAGCTTTTGTAAGAACCGTTTGTTACAGAATAGATAGAAAAAAATTATGTAAATATATGCACATCAGATATTTAGTCAGGTTTTTAAATGTTCTTTTTCATTATTAATTGCATTGCATTTTCACATTTTGTCTCATCTGTAATGTTTTATTGCCTTAAATGAGTGCTAATAAAGTTGTTGAACTATATTAACAATAGGAACATGTGCATAGAAAACCTAAGCGCCTTATCCATCCTAAACTTCCCCTGCTTCTATGACTATTATTAAATTTTACAATGTAGCTTTTTATATGCAGTTTATGCTATTGTTAGCAATGACTTCATCATCCATTAATTGCCAATGTTTAATGAGAAATTTTAATCCTTCCACTACCGTTTACATCTCTGAACAATATATATAAGTGTGAATCTAGCTTTCTTAATAGCTCTAATGTTTATTTGGGGATAGAAAAAGAAAGGCACTTATTATAAAACTGCAACAAATATTTTTCTGGTGATTTTCTATTTTTGGATGAATAATTGATACTGTTACATACAACAGATTTGAAAAAAAAAAAAAAATGTATGTATTAATTGTGAATATTATACTAAACATGGAGGCTCAGACATTAATATATATCCAATGTGTAGAGCACTGCATTTTGTTCTTAAGTGTAAGAAAACAGAGGTGTGGAAAATTGAATTGAGATTTGATAAATGGGATAAACTAGGGATAGAGAAATTAGTAAAAAGAATGTTGAAAAATAATAGAAGAGAATTTATTATAGTGTGCGGAAAATATTGAGGAAAGGTATGTGAGAAATTATATAGAATTGTGAGACAATACAAGGAAGACATTATGAGTAGAGGAGAGGATGGGTTTATCTAGTATTAGTTAAACAGGATTCCTATACACCAATAATAATCAGGATTTTATAAGGTCAAAAAGAACAAGCGACTCTCAAGGACAGAAATTTAGATGAATGTTTTAAGGAAAAAGAAAGAAAGAAAGGTATATTATTGTATGAAATGTAACCAATATTTGTATTGTAATTTATGATAATAAATTCATTCAGTCATTCATTCATGTAACATTTAACTTGGACAACTATGAAAACAAAAATGTAATAGCTTTTTGTATGTTTTGTGATTTCTGTTGCAATATTTGATTGTATTCATGGTAGTGATTTAAAAATAAGGAGTTTTTAACATTGATGATACTTTTGACTTTAATTTCAATCATATCATTTAATTCTGCATAGAATTAATGAAAATTTATGGTAAAATATTAAACACAAAGTAAACAAATATTTAATATACACAAAGGATAAAAAATCTCTATGCATGTGATTTTGTGTTTTTGGACATTTGCAATGCCTCCTGAAAGTACATTGAGTTAAATGGGAGCGTTCATACCATGTGTTGTGCCTGCCACACACCAAACGCATGTTGCATGGTCTTTAAGTTCATATAGTGCATGTATCAATCATATAACCTTGATATACATGGATATATATATAGACCTGTATATGCATGTTGTTTTGTCACATTATGAGACAGTTGAGTGCTGCCATTTTGGAAAATCCAGAGCAATAACTTTGATTTTTCAGTATGGTTTGTGGTTTTATGCTTTGTGGAGTGATCTTGTTTCATAATTTAGACTTTTATTAAGGATGGATGAAGAACGTTTTATATAAGAATATTTTAGGAGTTCAGTTTTGGATGCCCCCTCAGAAAATTATAATAACCATGACAATATTAAAAATCTGATGCGTTCCATTCACATGACTTTCTCTACATCTCTGCAACAAATTATTGTTAAAAAGCTGAAACTTCTATTTACTTTATGCTAATTGAAAAAAATTAACAGAAATACCTTGCTTCCTTGTAAGTAGAAGCGAAATAAGGGAGTACCATAGGTTAAAGTGACAGTCAAAAGCTGGTTGCTGTGTGATTGAAGTTCCTTTGTTTGTATGGACATGAGTTGACAAATTCCTGTATGAGAAAAGTATAAGTTTTTCAAAGCTTAAGCTAAAAACAAGGATTATCTAAAACAATCAACTCCACAAAAAAAAAATGTACATAACATAAATTTCTGTGTGGTAAGTTTTTGTCTATCTCTTATGGTTTAGCAGTCATCTTATTTTGACCCAAGCAAAGAAAAATATATGTCAGTTGCTCCAGATACTCAAAGTATAGAAAATAAAGAAAGAAAACAACATTCACAAACTTTTAATGAGTAACAACTTATAATTCATCTCTTGAAAATAATATTTTATTCCTATGTTTTGCAGGTTCTAAGTCAGCAGCCACATGGACCCACACAAAGAATTTGTAACATAAAGAAGGAGAAGAATGGTGATGTCACTGTATATATGTCCAAGCCTCAAAATGAACCAGACAATAACATCAGTCCAAAACTAAATCAAGAAAATACTCCTCAAGATCTAAGAAGAAAGAAAGAATGTCAAAATCTTCAGAATCCTCCAAATGAGCCACCAAAAATAATCCCACGGCGAAACAAAAGAAAAGCAAAAACATTGGTGCAGAAGAATGATGATGCTCAAAGGGAGCATATAATTCATCATCATCATCATGGTGATATAACTTTCTTTATTCATAATGTAATAACTGTTTCATCTAGTATATCTGATATAATTACAACTTGTTGAGAAACCACAGTAATTTATTTATAAATTATTATTACTATTATTATTATTATTATTATTATCAGATGTGTGCTCAGTTGGTTACGTGCTGTTCTATTGATCACAAGGTCCAGGTTCAAACCCAGCTCACAGTTTTTAAATGTGCTTAAAAGCGCATGGCCCCATGTCAGTATATTTACTGGTATGTTAAAGAACTCCTGCAGGAATGAAATTTCAGCACATCAGTGGCACTGATATGATCCTGGTAATTGATGTCATTAACAAACAAATAATTACTTAAAATCATCATTATTATTATTATTATGATTTGCACTACTACCTTTGTTATTTCTAGATTAGTATTGAATGGTTCTTTATTGTAATTAATTAGCTTCGAATCTATTTTGGAGGGTTGGATGCACTAAAAATTAGTTCGTTTTCATTTGAGAAGCTTACATTTATGAATCAGTTCATGTTTTTTCGGTATCAATAGTTTTTCCCAAATTATCAATACAATTTGGTTTTGAATAATTTTATTAGCTTTGCGTCATTTTTGCTTTATAATTTGCTTCCCATAAAACATGTTCTAATGTTTTATTTCTTTGTATTTCATATGTCTCTGGTACTCCTTGAACCTCAGACTGCACCAGTTATATTCTTTTGCCAATATAACTTTTTAATAGCCATTACAATTAATCTCATATATTTTTTACAATTTCTGAAAAGAAATTTTGTCCTTTGAATTTGTTCTAACTAGGTTCTTTAGGCTAGCTTTAGCAACTTATCCCATTGGCACCCATCAATACATATGGTCAAAAGCGACACTTTCATCTGAGGAAACTCATTAGTGATTAGCTGATGATGGAGGCTAGACTCCCCTAAACATGTTTGAGGGTAATTTATAACAGAAGTGAAGTTGAGTAAATATTGATCTTTAAATATTATGGTTGAATTGTTTATAAGCATTAGAAGCAAGATATATACTGAATGCCATGAAGATATAAAAGTTAAGAAGACAATACAATATGTAATATTGCTGCTTATTTAAGTACAAAACATGTACCTTATCTTTGTTTTTGTAATATACGAGGGGCATACTGAAAGTCACGAGCAACCCATTGTAAAAATTTAAATTTCAACAATGTAACGAAACGAATTGCTCGTAATCTACAGACTTTAAGCCACATGTTGACATATTGTGACGTCATTAGCCTCTATCACGTGACCACAGACAGTGTTTGAAAAATGGCTGACATTGATGTTTCGTTTCGACAGCGTGCTGTCATTGAATTCCTTGTGAAAGAAGGAAAATCTGCTCCTGAAATTCATCTCAGACTTCAATGTGCATATGGAGGTGTCTGCATGGGTGCCAGCAGTGTTAGAAGATGGGTGAAACATTTCAAAGATGGAAACACGAGTCTGCAAAATGCGCCTCGTAGCGGGCGTCCTCGAACTACCTCTACAGAACGCATCAAGGAAAGAGTTGATGCGCTCATTACAGGAGATAGACATTTCACTGTGAATGAAATTGCTGCGAAACTTGGAATAGGACATAGTGCAGTGCAAGAAATGATCCACAGCTTGGGTTATCGAAAGGTCTGTGCCCGTTGGGTCCCCTGTTTATTGACTGAAGGCCACAAACTTCAGAGAAGAACCATTGCACAAAACCTTCTTCAGAGATTTCATAATGAAGGTGATGAATTTTTGACGTATATTGTGACTGGAGATGAGAGCTGGTTCCATCACCATGAGCCAGAAACGAAACGTCAGAGTATGGAATGGCACAGCTTGAACTCACCATCGAAGAAGAAAGCGAAGATAGTGCAGTCTGTAGGAAAAGTTATGGGAAGTGTCTTTTGGGATGCACAAGGTTGCATTCTGGTTGACTTTCTTGAACCTGGACAAACCATAAATTCTGCCCGCTACATCAAGACACTTCTGAAGCTCCGTCGGGCTTTGTGTGATAAACGCCCTGAAAAGAGGATCATCCTTCAACAGGATAATGCGCATCCGCATACTGTCCGTGGAGATGATCAGGGCATTAGGGTGGGAAACTCTTCCACATCCTCCCTACAGTCCCGACTTGGCACCCTCTGACTACCATCTTTTCGGTTCTGTGAAGGAGCAGATGCGTGGCCAACGCTGAGACGCTGGAGGATATTCGGAAAGCAGTGCGTCAGGGCCTGCGGGCAGCTGGAACAGAGTTCTATCACAAGGGCATTTTCAAACTTGTAGAACGATGGGAAAAAGGTGTGCAAAACAATGGAGACTATGTCAAAAAGTGAAAGAAAGTCTGTAGATTATGATGATGTATTTGGTTTGGCTTAAAAATAAATATTAAGATTGTAAAACAGTGTTGCTCATGACTTTCAGTATGCCCCTCGTATCTTAAGATCTCTAAAATGCAGTCACACGAGGTTGTGCTCTGAGAATTTGAATGAGACTCTATAAAAAAATCTGATGTGTTCCATTCACATGACTTTCTCTACATCTCTGTAACAAATTATTTTTAGTAAACTTATCTTTTATTTATTTCATGCTAATCGAGAAAAATTAGCAGAAATAG
This sequence comes from Hymenopus coronatus, assembly GCA_030762935.1. Classification (NCBI taxonomy): domain Eukaryota; kingdom Metazoa; phylum Arthropoda; class Insecta; order Mantodea; family Hymenopodidae; genus Hymenopus; species Hymenopus coronatus. The sequence goes on along the minus strand of CM060897.1, from coordinate 63,917,485 downwards.
TCTTATTACTTGCTTCCTTGTAAGTAGAAGCAAAATAAGGGAAAACCATAGGTTAAAGTGAAAGCCAAAAGCTGGTTGCTATGTGACTGATGTTCCTTTGTTTGTATGGACAGGACTTGACAAATTCCTGTATGAGAAAAGTATGTTTTTCAAAGCTGAAACCAAGAAAAAGGAATATCTCAAAAACGATCAACTCCACAAAAAAAATGTATATAACATAAATTGTGTGCTTTAGCATGTACTACATTTTTTGTGTGTTAGTTTTTGTCCATCTCTTATGGTTTAGTAGTTATGCAAAATTCATCCAGAATAAAGTAGTCTTCAGAGGCCATTCCCAGAAAATTCAAAATATATATTTTATTTGTAAGGTAAATATCTTTAATATATGATACTTTAATCAAAATTGTTAGAGCCATTTTTTAGAAAATCCAAATTTTCGAAAAAAGTTCCATGTAAAGGTTAGTTTGGGGTGGGGGGATTTTTCTCAAAATCTTTGCACACGGACACACAAAAACACACACACATGGACCTTTTTCTGAAAATACTTTTTTTGGATACAGGGGACCCTAAAACATATAATTCCGGTGAAATCTTGGTATCAAATTTTTTGGTGGAGTGCAATACCTTCTCTACACACTATGTACATAGTACATATAGAGAAAGTAAAATTTTGTTTGATGTATTTTCAAAAACGTGGATATCTGATCCTCAAGTCAAAATTTATATGACTTTGTTTTTTCATTATAAATTTACAAGTCTTTTGAGCAGTCATAATAATTTCTTTCAAAAGCTGATTTAAACATTCATATTTTACATTGTGCTAGACCCCTAATTTATCTACAGTAGAGTCTTTCATATGTGGCCCAATACATACCTTTATTTATGAAATTCCAGTTGAAACAAATTAGCATCCGGGGTTAGAATATTAGAGTAGCAGAAAGTGTTATAAAGTCCCACTTTAAAGCTAAATTTATAGACAGTTGATGTACCAGGCATTTAAAGTTTGTGTAGAGGTCAACAGAAAATTCTTTGATTATTCTAAGTATCTCTTAAAATAATATATTGCAGCTGCTTTATATTACTCCTCTTTAAATATATTTACATAGTGTTAAAAATCGTTAATAACAAGAGCTCATCATATACACATATGAGGCTGATTTGATAAGTCTGGTAAAAAAGCAAACTTACTTCTCGATATAGTTTCCTTTGAGGGATATACACCTAGTCCAGCTATCCTCCAGCTTTTTCATCCCAGCTTTTTCTGTCAAACTCTGTAACAATGCTCATTGACTGCAACTATCACTTCCTCATTTGATGAAAATTTCTTCCCACATAGCCAAAGTTGCAAGTTAGAGAACAAGAAGAAATCACTTAGGACTAAGTCTGGTGGACAGGGTGGATGAGGAACCAATTCAAAGCCTAATGTATACACTTTCGCCATTGTTATCATTGATGTCTGGGATGGTGCATTATCTTGGTGAAAGAGCATTTTAGTTGTTTTAAGCCAATACAAGTTTGAAATGATCCAACAATGAAGAAGAATAATAGTCGGTTACAGTTCTACCTTTTTCCAAGTAATTTATGAGGATTGTCACTTAGGAATCCCAAAAAAAAACAAAGACCATCACCTTACTACCTGAAAAAATGGTATTTGGCTCCTTTAACACAATGAAGCCCGGGCGTTTTGGAAGTTGAAGTGCCAAGAAACCCAGAGTTTTCATGCCTACTTTGAGTTATTATTTACAGTACATCAATTAAATCTGCCAAAAAGTATTGGAACAATCTAAAAGTATGGCATTCAAGGATTTCTCAACAAGTAAGAAAATAGTCATAGCTTCCGTATTAATATTTTGTTTTAAATTTACAAAAAGGATGAAATATGAGTTTGAAAAAAAACTGCATAAAGCTGCTTACACTCCATTTATTCAAAGTTCGAAAAACTCTCCCTCAGAATCAGAATTTTCCGCAGCTTCATTTATATGCTGAATTTCAGCTTCAGTTCACAGAAATTGAGGAAAATATACCATTTTAACATTTAAGAGCACAAACATAAATCAGATCACCACCTTCAAAGAAAATGGCGCCACTACCCAAGAGCAGCCAATATTACTACATCTCCTAAAATTGCTAATAGTTGACTAAAGCAAGGACAGATGGCAGCACAAATCAGACAACTAAACGATAACTGATGTAAATTCTTTGTCCCATAGCCAAGACAGCTCGGGCATAGACCTCATTAACATTTTGAGCTATACTCGGGCTTGGGCTCCAATGTGTTAACCACCTTTGTCCATGTTTTCACTGCTGTTTTGGCTCTGATGTGTAATGATGAATCCAGTACTCGTCAACAGTCACAAATTGTTGCAAAAATTCTTATGGATTGCAGTTAAACATCACCAGATATTGTGGTGAAATGCTGTTTCAGATGTGCTTTTGCTCAGCTGTGAATAATCACAGCACCATCTCATGCACAGCTTCTTCATATTTAATTCTCTGTGTTGAATATATACTCACTCAGCTGAAATACCTACAGTCTCAGCAATCCCACAAAATTCCATTCAGCAGTTTTACATTACCATATCAAGGATTTTGTCAATGTTTCCTGTGTAGTGACCTCAATTAGTCATACGAAGCATACTTATGCTTCAGTGTTTCTCTAAACACTTCAAATTCATTAATTCAAAAGTAAATGCTCTTCAATAATGGTGTAAAGTCCACATGAACTTATTCAATTCTATTTTGATTTGTGCAGCAGTTCACTCTTCAAATGAAAATATATTAATAACAGCGCAAAACTATGTTTTCTTCATTTTCAATCGCAGTTGACACATTGACCAATTCAGATGGCTGTTAACAATGAATTGTGTGCTATACATTGTTAAAGAAACTGTTCCATTCTTTCATGGAAATTTACCAGACTTACCAAACCATTCTCATACACAAAATGAACACAAAAGGAACCTGTAAGGAAGAGAGCTTACTTCTGAATTAAAAGAAGTGGGTTCTCGGAGCAGAATATGAATATTTTAATATTCATTATTTATTGTCATTAACCAAACTAAAATGGCAATAGACAAAATCAGATAAAACATAAAATCACAGTTTTAATTTAAAAAAGTTTGTCTACCTTACAGAAAGGATGCTTAACTAACGGTTTTAAAGTTTAGTTTTAAAACATAGCATCAGTCAATGTTTTCACACTATCATCCAAACCATTAAAAGCTTTTAATTAAATAAAATGAAAGTACTTAAAGATTTAGTCATTCTTTAGTAAGGTATATGATGTCCTGGTATTATGAGTTTGAATTTAATTTCTAGTATCATAATTAATTACGTGCCATTTAACATAAAGTTTTGAACACATTTGTGACAGTAAAAATTTTCAGTTTAACAAATGGAGATCTGCAATGTACCATTTAAGGTGGTTTAGATAAAGTTCAATATCTGTTATTTGTACCAACAAAACATATTTCCATTACAACATAAAACCAAACCATAACAAAATATAGAGCACAAAGAAGTAAAATTTGCTAGAAATATAGTTCTCACATCATAAACTTTTGAACAAATAAAAACTCTAGATAGTCTATTATACACTTGATTCAAAATATATTATTTTAATCAATAACAATACCTAATACATTTTTAATAATTAATATACAGTATTCTCTCAATTATACATGTGCAGATCATCTGGTTTGCAGATTAACTGTGCACCCCCAAAAAAAATTGTTTTAATGCCCACACACATTTTTTAGTTTCTCTGCCATGATTTTTACAAACTTTTTTTAACTTGCTTCATTGATATTAAATGATGATTACCATCAGAAAAACTGAATTTATTTTTAATTTACACAGAGCAGGCAGGCCGATAACAATGAAAATGGTACCCTGTTGCCCTGTGATGATCTTTTAAACAATGGAAATGACCCTATTGTCATGCGGCGCGTTTACTGTTTCCTAAAGAAAAACACAGAGAAGTAGAATAAACTTTTGAACAAATAATACAGATAATGTAAAGCTTTTAAATGTAATTTTCTATTTACATATGCATGTTGTACCTTAAAAGCATTAAATTACAGGGGTTTCTCAATTATTCGTCTGTTTTGATAATTCTTCTTGCCCATATTACCCCAGATAATCAAGAGTATACTGTAATTGGTGTGCAGAAATTAGCAGCTGACATGCAGTTGAATTAGAAATTACTCAGTTGGAACATCACTAAATAATAATTTTACCTGGACTACTTGCAGTTTTGGAAGTGCACACAAACCACACATCATATAACATCCCTTTGCCCATGATGTCCTTCGTGGATGGAGGCAAAGGATACAGTAGAAATGTATTTGGTCTTTGTCTGATTTGAGAGAGAGAGAGAGAGAGAGAGAGAGAGAGAGAGAGAGAGAGAGAGAGAGAGAGAGAGAGTGTATATAGGCACAGAAAATATATTGATATGCACATGTAAATAAATTTATCATTAAAAGATCTTTTAAATGAATATTTTGTTTCAGGTGCAAAGTGTACAAGTCCTACATATCAGACAATGGAAGAAAGACATCATAATGTTCACAACTATGATCCTGAGCTAGGCTACAATGACAATGGTGATTATCCTCATGGTGATCATGAGGTAGATAACAGACTTATGGACAATTCATCCATCCTCTCAAGCTGTGATGCTGTAATAGAAAATGCCAAAGGACTTTGCAACAGCCTAAGTGGAACGCAGTGGAGTAATAAAGCTACCATAGGAAGCAGTGAAAGAAGAACTTATTTGTCAGTAGGAATACAAGTGTCTCCATCTCCACAATATCGCCTAAGATTTCTCCCAATTTGTGGCTGCACTTCCTTGACAGATGAAGAACAAAGATTTATGGGAACAAAGGGAATCCGTTTTGTTTTGAAGCTAATAGGCAGATGGATTCTCTCCCAGTGTGGACTAGGGTCATTGCTGTTTATTTGGGCTCTATTAGGAGCTGCATCCTTCAGAGTGACTGAGGGACCATTTGAAGAGGAGCAAGCTGAACAATTGGCCAACATGCAGGAGAATTTAGTGATTGAACTCGCTAATGACTTGAGGTTATCTGCTTCAGAAGAAGCTGTGTGGTGCAATACAATTGAGAAATATGTAGCAAAACATGAAGCCATGCTTCTTGGTGCTGTTAGCTCTGGTTATGGTGAAGGTGGGGGTGGAAAAATCTGGAGCTATGCTGGTTGTATATTGTTTGCAGTCTCTTTACTTACAACATTAGGTAAGTACAAAAAAAATAAAGCTCCTGGATTCCATAACCTGAAGTAAATATATTTACAAAGGTGCATCTGTATTTAGTAACTAACTGAACTAATTTTCCTGATGTGAAGAAATGCTAATCATAAGAATATTGTCAAACAATCCTTCATTGTTCTCATTGTTAAGAAAGTTATGAAGGGAAAGGGGCTTAAACTCCCACCTTAAGAGCCCACAAGGAAAGAAAGAAGCATAGGATGACCGAGTGAGATGGCACATGAGCAACTTGCATTCAAGAGATCCCGGTTCAAACTCCCAGGGCCAACAAACCTGACTGAAGTTGTAGTTTTCCTTGGTGGTTAGGTGAATTGTGGGTTTGATAATTTGAACTGCACATTTTCTATCATCCCTTTCATCACTATATTTCATTTCCTTCTTCACTGGGCTGATCACCCATCCTGTATATGCTAAGATCGAGAGTTAGCTTGCTCCTCAACAGGTACTGACCCAAGACTTTGGAGTCACCCTCAGTGGTGTAATGGTTACCATGCTAACTAACTTTATATACCCAAAATCATGGGTTTAAACCTGATGCAGGACGATGGATTTTTTTGGTCGTAAAAATCCTTAGCATGTCTTCCTTCAGAAGGGAAGTACAGCCATTGGTCCCATATCATAGATTTATGGCACATATAAGAACCTCAAGCCTGATAAAAGAGGCGTCTGAACAAAATTAAGCAGTCTTTCATGCCCAGTATAGAATGGGGCACTGGGAACCATAGCAGTTACAGAGTGTCCATAAATAAAACTCCAATTTCATTTTTTTTCCAAGACATTGGCTTGTGAGTCTTTGGAGATATAAGCCTATAAAGATGAAGGTAATCCATTGAAGAAGAAGTAATCAGGATGAACCAGACCATTCATATTAGGCATTTATTTTGGAATACATAGCATTACAATTTTTGAGACTTAATATTATAATTAAAGCACATGTGAACTTTCATTTGAGCTTGATTTCATCAGTCAGTCATAACCAAAAATTGGGTCAGTGGTGTATCATTTTAAAATTCCAAATGGAATGGAATTTGCCCAAGTCAAATCCCAGTTTGAATTCACTTGCATAAATATTGAGAAGACTAAATTTAGTTACATCATCTTTAGCTTGATCATTGATTTGTTGCCTAGGTGGACAACATCTTTGTCCCTGCCTGATGAACCCTACAAAAGTTGAGAACCGAACTTCTGAGGAACAGTGGATAAGACAACTCATGCTTGAAAAGATGGGTGATAGGAATCCCTCTTAATTATAACTTAAGAGCCACTATGTTCCCTTAGCAAACATTGCTTCCTCCACAGAGTTAAAAAAAATTTCTAGAAGCTTATGCACCATGCTGCAATTCTCATGAACATTCTCACATGTGTTACGCCTCCAGAGATCACACTTGCTATGACAGTCACCAAGCAGACCAATCCCAACAGACTACTGCTAATACAATTAGTGTTTCAGAGAGTAGACCTAAAAATCTGATGTGTTCCATTCACATGACTTTCTCTACATCTCTGCAACAAATTATTGTTAGAAAGCTTATGCTGCTATTTACTTCATGCTAATCGAGAAAAAAATAGCAGAAATAATCTTATAGCTTGCTTCCTTAAAAGTAGGAGCGAAATAAGGGAGTACTGTAGATTAAAGTGATAGTCAAAATCTGGTTGCTATGTGACTGAAGTTCCTTTGTTTGTGTGGACATGAGTTGACAAATTCTTGTATGAGAAAAGTTTGTTTTTTAAAGCTGAATCCAAAAACAAGGAATATCTAAAAAACGATCAACTCCATGAAAAAAATGTATATAACATAAATCGTGTGTCTTAACTTTCTATACATTTTTTGTGTAGTAAGTTTTTATCTATCTCTTACGGTTTAGGAGCTATGCAAAATTCCATAAATTTCATCCAGAATAAAGTAAGCTTCTGAGGTATTCCCAGAAAATTGAAGATATACATTTTATTCGTCAGGTAAATATCTTTAATATACAATATTTTAATGAATATCATTAGAGCCATTTTTAAGAAAATCAAAATTTTCGAAAAAAGTTCCACGTAAAGAGTAGTTGGGGTGGGGGGATTTTTCTCAAAATCTTCGTGTTGCATACCTGGAAGATACTAATTTTATAGATACTAATTTTCTGGTATTTTACAGACTTTTCATTTTTGAGTTATCGTGTTCACAGACACCCGAACACACACACACACACACACACACACACATGCGCGCACACCACACACACAGACACACACACACACACATGGACCTTTTTTTTGAAAATGCTTTTTTTGGTTACAGGGGACCCTAAAATATATATTTCTGGTGAAATCCTGGTATCAAATTTTTGGATGGAGTGCAACACACTATGTACATAGTGCGTATAGAGAAAGTAAAAATGTACAATGTACAGCAAGAAAACATCAGCAAGGTGGCAGCCTCTTACTTATTTGCAGACAAAACTCTCAAGATAAAGTACATACCTAATTGATATAAAGTCAGATGTCTACCCTCATAAATCGGCTCTGAGTCATAAATGTAAATGGCATGTTATTTATGGATGCTCTTTATCTGCTGTGGTTCTCAGTGTCCCATTCTATATTGGGCATGAAAGACCGCTCAGAGGCCACTCTATCAGGCTTGAGGTTCTTTTACGTGCCGTAAATCTATGACACAGGACCAATGGCTTTACTTCCCTTCCGAAGGAAGCCATGCTAAGGATTTTTACACCCGAAAAAATCCATCGTCCTCCGCCAGGTTTGAACCTGTGACCTTGCGTATATGAAGTCAGCATGGTAACCATTACACCATGGAGGGTGATACTCGGAGTCATAGGGAACACATGTTGTAATCAATTAAGATGTCCACATCTCACACATGGACTTTGTAAGAATTGTCTGAAAGTATCGTAATATTTTGCAGCATTTTGTGAAACTTGGATACCAATCATCTTTTTACAACTGTCTGCCACAGTCAAAGTTTATTGGATGGACACCCTTTGTTTTTTAATTGGAGCTAGCTGCCTCTTCACAGGTTGCCAGTGTCAGGAGATTTAGTGCAATTGTACCCATGGATGAACTACTCAAGGAGCTTCCTGACACCACTCACCCTATGATCACTCTATAGATCTTGGTTCAAATCCCGGCTATGGCATTGAATTTTTCAGTCTGACTCTACCTATCCAACTCCTATCCTACACATGAAAAATCAATTAATCCAATACCAATTGACCATAATAGTTGGCTATACTATGAATCCTGGGACTTAAGTACTTGCAATATTGTAAGTCGCCATTGGGATTGTCATCTGAAAATAATTTGAGAACCCTTGTGATTTACCAGGAAGCATGTGAGTCAGTTGAGAAATTCAATGCTGTGACAGCATGTTGCCATAGTAGCTCAGTGGCAGAGCAACCGGCTAGAGATTGGAAGATCCATGGTTCAAATCCTGGCTATGACTCTACCTAACCAATCCTATAGATGTTGGACATTACATTCAGGCAACACTAGGCCGTCCAATATAAAGTGTCATATGCGGTGACCAGCCCCCAAGATAAAGAAGTCAGAGTTTTAACTCATTTTAAAAGAAATCCTGAGATGCTTTCATTCCATTAAATGATCTTCAGAACTTCTTCAAGATTTTGAGGAATGTAAAACCAGTTTCATGCAACCCTGATTCATCAATATCTTTAAATTTGATAATAGATGTCTAAGTTTCACCACTGGTGCAGTATTATGGCAACAAAGTTGTAACTAAAAATATTATAATGGTTTTGATTTTTTTATAAATAACTGATACATATACAATGGGCTGTCCTGAAGCAAAAAATTACATTTTTAACATTTTTATCAGTGTATGCATTTGTGCATATGCATGTTATCTTTTCATCAAGAAATGAATTATATGAAAGTTAGTACTCAATATACTTTAGGTCTCATTTAGAAAACAGGTTTTTGGCAGTTCTATTGATTTTGCTAAAGGTGAGGTTCTAATGGGATGCAAAATCAAAATGTCTCACTAATGTATTATCATTTTGAAAAATGCTTTATAATAAACATTGGTAATGCTGCTGTCTAAGGGACTGTTGGCCGCATAACACCAAGCAGCCAATCTTTGCATCTGAAAAGCACAATGATCTGTGTTATGGAGCATGTATAGTTGGTATTGCGAAAAGGAGGGAAGGCAGCGCACCCATAGATTAGTCTGGAAAGGATGAAATATGCAATTAACAGTATGGGAAAGCAAGGATGTTATTAGCGTAATAATAGTAATGGCAGTGATTGCATAGTGTGGTGGATAACAGCAGAAATATGTATGAAACTATCGCATTTTCCTCCAAACTGAACCTACATCCTTCTTTCCTCATAAAGTAACATTTATGCTTCTTCCGAACCTGTTTCTTTCCTTTACTCATACTGTTTCATCTCTTTATTTACTTTCTTCTATGTCAAAATAGACAATAACAATACAACAATACAACTAAAGAGTAAATAGATCTGGTTGGGCTGCAGTTATTCTTAAAAGTAACATGATAATGATGATGATATTATTTATTATTATGGATCTTTACTTACTAGTAAAGCTACTATGTTTTCGTTAAACAGAAACAAAGCAGTTGCTAAGTTTCTATTTGAGAGAGATGTGTGTGTTAAATTTCCCCATTCAACCCAAAATATTACTTGTTATAATATATTAAGAGCACTCCAATTCCAGTGAGATGGTAATGGGGGTATCTTCATGTTCTTATGAAATCCCCTTTACCTCAAATAACCAACATCAATAGCTAGGTTAATGTAGAACAGTATACTATCTGGGTCCTGTCATTTCTCAGCCATTTTCAGAATCCAAGAAGGGTTATTGGTTAATGTGAATAGTTTATAACTTTTTAATTTTAAAGAATTACAACAACAACAAAATATACTTTATACGTGAAACAAGTTATGTTGTCATTTCTTTATTTAAACAATGTGACAAAGGGAACGACAGTTAAGACATAAAAATGTATTTGATTTTCAATGTTATCTTGCATCATCCATAACTGAGTGCGTTCCCTTGACATTGAATGGGGAAGAAAAATAGAGCATACTGCCATTTAACAACAAATAACCATACTACTACTGTCATCTAGCGGCTATTAAGTGGTTGCATACCCCTGGCACTGCCTGCTAATTTTTGCAGTGGTTTTTCAATTTCTAAAGTTGGAATGGATTTGCAACGCTGTGCAGTATACAGACCCTTAGTTGGCAACATTACCAATATAAGCATAGTACTTCTGCCAAGTTATGCTTTTTACAAAATTGCAATAGGCTGAAGATTTATAAAGTTACAATTTTTTTATTGGGAATATTTCTATACAAAAATTTGATGTGTTCTATTCACATAACTTTCTCTAGCTATTCCACAAACAAATTTAATCTTTTATCTAATCTAAATAAACATTAGCAGAATTGATCTTATTACTTGCTTTCTTGTAAGTAGAACGGAAATAAGGGAATACATTAGACTAAAGCGATAGTCAAATATTTTAAAAACTGTTGCTATGTTAAACAGTTGAGGTTCGGATTGCTTTGCATGATCCCATTTGAGAAAAGTCAATTAGGTTAAAATTGAAACCTATAACAATGAATAGCTTTAAAATGGTCAACCCTAAGAAAAACATATAGGACATAAATTATGTGGTTAAACAAGATCTAAATGTTTTTGTGTGGTAAGTTTTGTCTATCTCTTTTGGTTTTACTGTTATGCAAAATTCTGCAAAACTCAACTAGAATAAAAAAATTCTTCAGAGGCTATTCCCAGAAAATTCAAAGCATACATTTTGTTTGTGATGTGAATATCTTTAATATACAGTATTTTAATTTAATTGTTACAGTCATTTTTGAGAAAATCAAAATTTTCAAAAAGTGTTCTATGTAAAGGATAGTTGGGGATGGGAGAATTTTCTTGAAAATCTTTGTGTCACATCCTTGGAAGATCTGTTGGAAGCCATTTAGGACCTACGTTTGAGACCTACACTGTAAGAAGAATCTACCAGCATCACCAGAGTACAGGAAACACAACTTCAAGAAACTCAGTCCCTGTAAGCCATAAACAGTACAGACAACTTTGAACAGCACTCCAAAATCATCTGTAGCATCACCCAAATGCTCACCATCAAGCTGTAGGACCAAAAGGAAATGAGTAATACATCACAAACTCAAAAACAACCAGTACCAAAATTTCATAATAACTCTCAGACTACATGCCATTTTGTTTAAAGTCAAGAGAAACTTCAGAAAATAAATAAATATATACAAAACAAATCATCCTATTCCCATCATTGAATACATTATGCTGGCAGGCTGGGTCTTCAGTCAAATCTATCACTTAGCACACTAAACCTACTCCCTGGATTCTCCACTACAGAGGAGTTATATAGTCTCACCAGCAGGTAATACTCAGGTGCTTTTTGCAGTACTGCACAACCTACCTTCTGATCCCAAGGTCACAGATACAAACCTGACCTTAAAAACTGTACTTAAAACTGAAGCACATCGGCAGATTTACTACCTGTGGGATGGAATTCCAGCATACTGGTGGCTCTGGTATGATCCTGGCAATTGACAGCATTGTTAACAAGCAAACAAATAAAGAACCTACCTTCCTTTATTATTTTTCTTCCTTTTTTCCTACTCTTTCTACCTTACTGTATCTCTCCATTGTTGCTTTCCTCCCAAATTCTTTATCTTAGCTTTCCCTAAAAAGTGAAATTATATTTTTACAAAAACTTATAGATAAAGCAGCTTCATAATTTGTTTTCAAAACATTATACGAGAAGTATTGTTTCAAATTGCATTATGTCCAAAAAAAAAAAACTTGTAAGAGAAGCATAAAATTAATCTGTGAAATTTTTCATAAATTGTATGTAGCATTGTGTTTTAGGCTTGCTTCTATAAACATGAAAAAGTGAAATAAATTTATTATTGTGCTCTTCAAATAAGGAAAATGCTGTGATCCAATAATTGGTTAAATATACAAATAAAAACAATAAATAAAGTATATACATAACTAATCAATTATTTTTGTTGTTATTATAGAAGAAAATTTATCTGTTAATACAAAACAATAAATATTCTGATATGTAGAACGTAAATAACATCTTTCTTTCTGCCAGTTGATAACGTTAACATACAGTAAAGATATTAACATTAACCATTTTGATATACAATTCAAAATATTGTAATTCAATTTATATAGCCCCTTTTATTTTCTATTGTCTTGCCAGGGGCTTTGACTTGATAAAAAACCTGCTGATATTTTGCTTGCTGAACTGTAGGGTTTCTTAACTTTGATTTTTCAGTTTTATATGATTAAACACACACATTCACTCCTACATTCATACTTCCAGACTGTGTGGAAGATACGGAATGATTCTGGAAGGGAACCCTGGACCTTTGGATGAGAAGCCAGAATACTGACCACTCGACCACAGAGGGAGTAAAAATGTTAAAATTCTTTAATGATATATTGTATCAATTAAATGCGTGTATGTGTAATTATTAAACAAAGTTGTTAATACAAAATCTAAATTTTCTGGTTGAACATTTTGATTTATAGAAGTTTGGAATACCCATCCTGTTGGTTCAGTTTGATTCAGTCTTCTTTCCTCTAAGTAACATAAGCTGACGTACCAACTTTTTCCTCATTGCCAGTTTCCATAGCAACTGCATTAACGTTAGCATAAAAATCTAAATCTCCTAATGCTCCTCAAATTACCTCCAAAACATTTATTTACATGTGATTGTCAATATAACCAATTGAGCTAAGCAACTAATCAGTTTCATGTAAAATTAATGTTGGACACAATACTATTTGAAATACATGCTATAGAGGACCGAATATAATTCTATTGTAAACAACAGCTAGTTTTAGCAGCTATTTGTACTGTTAGTGAATATGATTTCTAAAAATCTGACTTCACAGCAAGAACAATTGCTTTGGAAACTAAAGTAAAATGCATCAAACACAATTTTGTCCATAGATGGACAGTAATATGATTTGAAACAATGCTTCTCATATGATATGTAACTAACATAGAGAGGGAAAGAAAAAGGTAGGAGTAATGGCAGATGAGAGAAAGAGCGATAATAGAGAAAGGAAAGAGAGTTATAGGGAGAGGCAAAGAAGGAGAGAAATGTGCAGAATGTGAGAGAGAAGATTCTTTGTATTTAACATAACATCACAAACAGAAATGCAGGTGAAATTAGTATAAATTAAATGATTTATATCTTCAGATATATTCGGTCTTTGCGGCCAGTCATTTGTCCGCATATGACATCAATACTAGGTAGCAAGTTTATCACACATTGCCTCTAGTAGAGGACTAGTGAATGATGGGTAGAAGGGGTGGATGTCAACAGTTTTGACTTCACCTTAATGAAATGGGACTTTATCGTACCTTTCCAATATTTACATTTGGAACATTCACTTGTGTCTTGTAAACTCGAAATCACAGCAATTATGCTGATAGGTAACCTATTCTTCCAATTTGTAAGTAACACCCATCCATGCAAATCCTGTGATCTATGGTTATTTCCATCTTTTGTGAAAAGAATGGACAAATGTCCTGGTGAAAAACAGTTCTGCACTGCCATATATCAAACTGTTTATGAAGTTGACAATGCATGCAGCCCAAGGTTCAATTCTGCACCTCCCCTTTGAGACAAGGGATTTGCCAAACTAATAATGTCACCATGCATTTAAACCTACTAGTGCTAAAGCTGAATAAATCTGAATATATTATAGTCAATTATAATATTTGAGGTTTAATAAAGAGATGTATGTATGTATGTATTTATTTCTCTGCAAGTGGGTATCACCCGTGGCAGAGTTATATATGTATACAAGATATATAAACAATAAATCACAGCTGCCAGTTTATGGCTTTGTAGGCTAGATATAATAGTTATTTACACAAATATGAAAACATTAATTTTTCTCTCAATTCAGATTAATTAATTTCATAATTAGAATCACCAACCAATTTAACATTTGTATTTACAACAATATAAAATCACAAGCATTTCATTTGAGGAATATTTACAAAAATTATCCAACATTAAAATCAAGATTTTTCCTAAATTTCTTCAGAGACAGGGGACAACCCCGAAAGGCTGCTCCAGGCAATTCATTCCAGTCTTTTATGGTTCTATTTACAAAGGAGAACTTTCCCGCGTCAGTTCTGTATCTTCTACCCTTAATTTTGAACGGATGATCGTTTCGTGCATAGTAAGTTGGGTTTTCCAGTTTATCAGTAATGTCCTCCCATGCGTTTAAGCCAGCGCAAGCTTTAAATAAAGCGCATCTATAAATACATAACTGTTTACTTTACAGGATTTGGTGCTCCAGTTCCTAGGACAACACTGGGTAGAATAGCTGCTGTAATATTTGCTGCAATTGGAATTCCATTACATCTTCTATTAGTGCTCAATATTGGGATGTTAATAGCAGTAAAACTTCAGTTCCTGGCTCTCAAATGGCAGCCTGGCACATCCTTCCCGTCTGCTTTGTTCCAGTGTTGTTGTCGATACAAATGTAAGTTATTTAACATCAGACAAATAAATTATTGGACTGTGAATACTGCATTGAATCTGAAGTGTTGTTTTCTCGGTAGTGCTATTTAAGGAGACACAATTTTTAAGCTTTGGATACTAAAAAGATGGAGTGAAATAACCAAGACATTTTTGTGTGCATGTATGTGTGTGGTATATATATATAACATAACTCCATGGCACGACAGCTCACGGGGAGCCTTGGCCTACTGCCCGGCCGCTGTGTCCCCCATCTCGGTCCACTACAGACGTCATGGATGGGGTGCAGTATTGGAGGGTGAGAAGTGGTCAGCGCCTCGAGCCCCTCCCGGCCGGTCAATGCGGTCCTCACGACCTGGAGCCGCTACTTCTCCATCAAGTAGCTTCTCAATTGGCCCCTCAGGGACCTCACGAGGCTGAGTGCACCCCGGTCCAGGTCTCCCAGCGGGGGAAAAATCCCCACGCCGGTACTGGGGATCGAACCCAGGTCTCCCGCTTGGTAGGCAGCTGCGCTACCACCGCGCTAAGGAGACGACCATATATATATATGTGTGAAGACATTATTACAAAAACAACCATTACCAATTTTTACCAAAAATCAGTTACAACTACCATCATGAAAAGCACATTTTTGTTATAAACTGAAACACCAAAAAGGTCTCTCTCAGGAAAAATAGTCCTCAAGCAATCAGTTTTACAAAAGCTTTTCATTAAAATCACCTTTGTTTTTGACGTAGGATATTCTTCTGAGATACTTCTAGTACAGGAATAATTATGTGCTTTATGAAGTATTACATGTTGGCAGCATTGTATTTTAAAAAAAATCATGAAGTCTCACACTACATCAGTCAACAAAAATTATGCATTGCATGCTAATTTCTTGTACCTGCATCATCGCTGCTAATGAAGCATTGTATTTAATTACCAAAAAAAGAAATGGCAATGATGAAAAGTTAAACACATAAACCAGAAATAAGAACATTTTTCAAGAGCTGAGCTTTCTATAATACAAAACAATTACATAAACAAAAAATTCATAAAAGCATAGATAGTACAGATTACTTTTGATTACATGCAAAATTTGTGTCCTACATTAGCAATCAAATGTCTCATTATCTATGGCATTATTGTTTTGGACTTCATGATTATCAAACAATAAAGCTACAATGTTTTATATCATGATGTAGTCGGAAATAAGGGACAAAATGAAGGCATATCCTTGCTGTTTGATGATCTAAAAGGAAGAAATGACCTAAAAGCTGGGCTAATCATAATAATAGTTGGCTGTTCAGGCCAAATTAAACTTTTTGCATAATATTCTTTCTGTACTTACTGGTAAACCATTTCAGATGTAGCACTTATTCCCATAAGCAGACATTATAAAATTGTAAATATCTCCAGATGAGTGGGATCATATCGTGGCCAGTTGCAGAACTCATTCAACACCTTTTGGAGTCGAGACTTTATCAATGTCAAAGCTATTCTAAAAACCTATATTTCCCAGTCTTCTAGATACCATCTCAAGCTAAAGCAATTCACAATATATATCATTGACAGAGGCAATTCATATATAGGAGTAAGGGACAGTTATTTAGGCCCATGGAAGTCACTGAATATCAATAATAGGGTGCCAATAATCTGAGGAATTATTAATTGCTCCCCTTTATAACAAAACTCTTAACATCAAACAAAAAAGGTTGGAGACATTGATGGATCAGAACTAGCAGTGCATGAATACTTGTAATGTGTGATGTTTTCATGTTAATTCACTATCTCCATAGTACAATATTTTCTTTTGTAATATCTTAGTAAACAATATGTGTTACATTCAAAAACTTTCTGTAAATATTCTGCAACAAACTACTCTTGCAAAGGTTTATTCTTCTGTTTACTTCATGCTAGTTAGGATAAATATTAGCAGAAATGGTTTTATCCCATCTTCCCTTTTAGGTACAAAGGATATAAAGGAATATACTGGGCTTAAGTCAACTCTTTCAAGAGTTGATCATTATGTGATGATATTGAAATTCTTCTGTTTTCTTTGTATGATTGAAAATAAGAGAATAACAACTTCTCATTTGAGGAAAGTATAAATACCGGCAAATTGAAACCATTAACAAAGAAAATATTGGAAAAGAGTTAACTCGACAAATAATATATTGGACATAAATTGTGTGTTTTAATTAGATTCACATTTTGTGTATAGTAAGATTTTGCTTACTCCTTATCGTTTACCAGTTATGCAAAAGTTATTCAGAATAAAGAGGACTTCAGAGACTATTCCCAGAAAAGCTCAAGATATATATTTCATTTGTCATGAAAATATCATAAACATATATTATTTTAATCACAATTGTTATAGCCATTTTTGATAAGGTCAAAATCTTTAAAAATGTTCCCTGTAAAGAGTAGATAGGGTTAAGGGAAAGATTTTTAACATCTTCATGTCACAACCTTATAAGATGCTGAACTTAAATACCAAGTTTGGTATTTAATTAGCTTTTCATTTTTTAATTATATTCCTCTCACACATGAACACAGACACACACACACGTGCGCACGTGCATGCACGCACGTACGCACGAACACATGCACAAGCACACACACTTTTTCTAAAAAATGTTGTATGTTACATTCACATGACTCTCCACCTATTCTGCAGCAAACTGTTCTTAGAAACGTCATTCTTCTATCCAATTCAAGCAGATGTGATTTCAGTACATATTTTCTTGTAGGTTCAAAGGTATTAAGGGAATACACTGCCTATGACCTTAGTGAAATCTTTCAGAGTGGTTATTATGTAATGGCCTTAAAATTCCATTCTCCTTGCAAGATGAGGATATTATAAAAATAAAAAATCAATGAGAACTTCTAAACACTAGGAATATCTCAAAAATGGTCAACTTCATATTGAAAGGAAAAACAAAACTGTGTGTTTTAGTAAGATTTACATTTTTTGTGCAGCAAGAATTTGTCTATCTCTTACAATTTATCAGTTATGCAGAAGTCATTCAGAAGAGCGCTTCAGAGGCTGTCCCAGCAAATTTTTAGATATTTTATTTGTCACATAGTATTTTCAATGTGTATTGTAATCAAAGTTGTTATGGCTATTTTGAAAGAATTGAAAATTTCAAAAAAAATTCCATGTAAAGAGTAGTTAGGGTTGGAGGGGGCGGGGAGAATTTTCCTGTAAATCTTTGTGTCGTATCTTTAAAAGTTACTTGACTTAAATACCAAGTTTGGTAATTAACTGACTTTTCATTTTTGAGTTATGCTATACACAGAGATATAAACACACAGACTCACACACAGCACACACATGGAAGAGAAAAGAGGGGAGGAGGGGAATTCAGTGGACTTCAAAACACACATTTCTGGCAAAATGTGGACATAAAATTTTGGGTGGAAGTCAATATTCACAATTGTTAATAGGGGTTGTATTTGTAATAAGGTCTTTATATGTGTATAGCCTTTGTGCTTATTCATATAGCATAATGTTCAATAAAACTATTTATTCCAAAAAGTATTAAACAGCTTCTTACTACATAAACCATGCTTAAAATTTGAAAAACTTGGCATTGCTTGGACTTATGTTTTAATTTTTGTTGTACATTTCTTCCGCTTATTCTACTTCTTAAGGGGAGACAAAATGGGAAAAATTGTCAAAAAATTACATTTTTAGTATAAATTAGAACTTCCTTTTTAATTATATATATATATTTTATTATGCTAGGCAAAAAACTTATATTTCAAACAGGGTAGTGCAATATTTTATATATTGTATTATGAATTAAAAAATGATCATAACTCCTACAATGTTGGATTAGAGAGATATAGAGAATGCAGCCTATGAGAGGTAACTAAAAAAAATAAGGATGTTTAATACTGCATGTCAGGACAATCAATGTTCTAACGTGGATTACTAAATATACAACCAGAGAAATCATCAGAAAACCTATTTACAAAATAGGTACTGCTTCGGTGTTCAGCTAGTATTATAAGACATTGTCATATCATGTATATACATATTTCAGATCTTTAATATTAAAATTGAAACTAGATTATTGCAATCGGTTTGGCTATCAACTTCCTTCTCATTGTTAATCTTGATTACATATAACCAATAACCAGAATGCACCTAATATGTTACATCAAGCATTGAACCGTGATATGAACATAATTTATACATATGTATGTTATTAAACATTTCAGACCAGCGTAAATGCAATAGTTTGATGAACAACTTATAGTTACATTTCAAAATGATTTCAGTGTGCTTATGCAAACCAAATAATAACATTTCTTGATTTTCTTTTACAATCTTCTACCTCTAAATATACAACTCCACACAAACAGACAACACTTACACCAACATTGCAAAAAGAATTCTACTTAAATAGTTAACTGCAAAGGGAAGAGACCTAATAACTAATAATAACTTAATAGTTTAATAATCTAACATAATAACAGTAATTAAGTAATGAAAAGTTTGAATAATTAGTTTAATATAACTAGTACTAAAATATATAGTTATATTATGCTAATTATTCAAACATTTCATTACTTAATCCCTATTATTAGGTTAGATTATTAAATTATTAGGTTATTATTAGTTATTAGGTCTCTCACCTTGGCAATTAACTATTTAACTAGAATTCCTTTTATAATGTTTGGTGTAATCTCTTAAATTCAAAAGTCAAAGATGAAATTTCAACAGAAAATAGAGCCAGAAGATACCAGATAAATTGTATTGTGAAGAATTTTACATAGGGTAAACAAAAAGCGTCAAGGAAAATTATAGAAACATATAGTTAAAACAGTAAGATAAATCAGCAGTGGCTTGGCATGTTTTGGAGAGAACATCATGACATACAGAAGATTCAAAGTTTATTAAAAGACACAAGAAACAATTGATAAATGGAAACCTGGGAGAATATCCACATCTGGATGAGGAGAAATCATTTTATGAACTTCAAAATCCTTCAGGGTTTTCCCTTATCCTGAGAAAACGAATGTCAAGTAACTTTAAGCTCCATAGACCTCAAGATCATCATTACATTAATTTTATTCATCATCAAATATGACCAACCAGGTTAAAGTATATATATATATATATATGTATGTATGTATTTATATAAATTATAAAATTTGATTTTTAATGAATTTTGGTTAATTTTCACCTATGTGTACCCTTAAGTTTGAGATGCTCCACATATAATTTCTCAATCTTTTTATTGACTTATACATAAAATAGTCTTCTAATTCTGAACATTCTGTATATCATAAAATGAAGAATGAATAAAAACATTCTGGGATCATGTTGAAATAAAATATTTTTATTATGAAACAGATAATAATTATTATATTTATTGAGCAGTGTGATTGTTCTGTACAAAAGAAATACACTAAATGTATTACTAAAATATTATTTTTACTGTTTAGCAGCAAAGAGACCTCCAACACCTGTGCATCGAATCAACCATCCATCAACAGAAGAATGCAGCATACCTGTTAGTGCATCACATCCTTCGCTGTCACCTCCTTGCTGGCTCAAATGGTTTCCTGCTTTTTCTATCATATTTTATTATACTCTAGGAATATTTATGTTTGGTGTAAGCAGAAGCAAGCCTTTTGCTGACTGTCTCCTGTTTCCTCTTGATTTCACTGCTGCTGGAGGTGTAGGTTTAACTTCTGGCACCATAAGGACAATCTATGCAATATACCTGGAAGGTGCTGTGATACTTGCTGCAATAGCAGTTTCCATCCTACAAGTATCTGCATCTAGAGGTCTCACAGACCTGGGTTTGAAACTTGGACTCCTGACAAATTCCTGACTGCGACATGTCTTTATGCTATTGCGTTATTCCACATAATGATGAAAGTTGGTCCTTCTGTAGTTTAATATATATTTCTACATATGCCATTTCTTTCTTGTGTGAGTATTTCAACAAAAGCCACATGACTGGAGTCTCAGAGTGTGATTTTAGTCCAGCCCCACCACAAACCAATCTGGCTGTTGTTTTTTGACTCTAAATGTGCAAAAGCTAAAGTATAATTATGGCTTAGGAATTTCAGCTTATACAGATATGTTCAGTCAAGCTGACATTCAGATCATTTACAAAACATCACTTGCTAATGTATAACATAAACCTAATGTGATAGATATCTTATGAGAATGTGCATTATAGTTTCTGAATTACTTGAAAGAGAATAAATATTGCTCTGTTAGTGGTATGCACAATACCTGTGGAGACACAAACAGTTTTCTTTGTAAGACAAATGAAAGCGAATGGAATAAGTAATTTTTAATTCTTAAAAGAAACTGCTGATTAGTGTATAACCAGCACAAATATTTCTTATAGGAGAGTATTGGTAACAATGTTATTGCTGTGATGTTCTTTAAAGAGAACTTGTTGATCTATCAGAGAATAATTTAATTCAATATCGTACCTGGTTTAGATAGAGGACGATTTATTTCATTCAAGGGCATATCCAGAAAATGAATACAATGGATTTAGGCCTCCATAAAGTTTTAAAGCTTTCCTTACCTTTTACTTCTCTATACATTTATTCTTTTTCTAATTAGTAGCAGTTTTTAAGGATTATATTTAATTGTGGTGTTATGAACAGCTGTAAGTTATTAGTTATTACAGCTGTAAATAATTAGTGTGTGGTTTACAGGATCTGTCATTGATTACTATGGACTCACTGAAAATATTGCAATTCTCTATTGTATTTCCTCTGCAACCAGGGGCATATTTTGCGGGCTAACTAGATTAGCTGCAAAGTCTGGTAAATTTATGGAAAAGAATGTCTATTAAATTTATAAATAACAAATAATTTATTCCTAAACTTTGGCTGTTGCATTCTAGGCTATTGTTATAGCATATCAGATCTTTTCTCTTGTCATGTGAAGCATCGCCAATGCATCTCAAGACAGCTGAAGAACTTACTGTGTTGTTAGCCAGTCTAATGATTTTTATTACTGAAGATAGCGATTTTTAATTTGCCTAATAGACACAAAATCAGAAGTTATATTTTTAAAAAATTGTCATTTCTTTTAATTTAAATGTCTGGTTACTGAGTAATTACAGTTGTTATATTCTTCTTTGCTCTATCATTATTTAATAATAATAATAATAATAATAATAATAATAATAATAATAATAATAATAATAATAATAATGATAATAATAATGATGATGATAATAATAATAATAACAACAATAATAACAACAACTGTATGTTTACATTTCATTGAAATTATTTACATTATTAATGATAACTTTCATTAAATCCTGAAAAAAAAATGCAATACATAATTTGCCAAGTGAAGAAAGAAAGGAAGAAACAAACAAACAAAGAAAAAAAAAGATAGCCCAGAACTTGGTTCTTTAGCCTACATCTGTAACATTCATATGAAAATTATAAAAATACATTGCAAACACTAGAATTTGTACACTGAAGTTAGAAACTATGATGTATTAGAGTGATATTTCTTTTATCAACTGGAATTGTAATATTAAAGTCATCACTTAACAATAATTTTTACCTGAAAATATTTTAAGGCTTATATGCCTCATTCTTGAACTAATGTCTGGTGTTCTTGGAGAAATTGGCTTCAATGGCATTGTGTGACTATAGAGATCAAGACCGTACTGCAAAAGTTGGAGATGAGGTGAAACATGTTTGGGTGAAAATTACCACTTTGAAGTATATTTTGGTATTACAATTCAACTCACAAAAAAATCCACTGCAGTTGTTGTTTTCATACCTATTCTTTTCTGTGTTTAAGTTTTATAATTGCTTAATCATTTTAGCAATTTATTTTGAAAGAAGAAATGGAATAGCTAGATAATTCTACTGTAAAATACTTTTGATCATAATACAAGACAGTGGATAATATTTTACACCTTTTGACAAAACTGAAATAAATGGCTGGAATAATTATATTATAGTGATTACAGCAAGAATGAAGAACTTCTTTAAAATTATCTTGAAAATTCAGTAGACCAGTTTTGAAGAATCATATTGATTCAGATATAATCTGCCAAAAGACGAGCCTAAAGAGTTTTGGCGATCTCTCATTTCATATGGTTTTATTTATGAAAATATACATATATTTTATGTTATTGAATCCTTAAGAAAATATGAATACTAATATGCACAATTGAGAGCATATGGAAATGCTGTTCTAACAGATGGCGTAAACTTTTGAAGAATGTTTTTAAATATTATCTATACATGAACTATAACTCCTATACATATATTTATTATTTTGGTATATAAAATATCCCCCTCCTTTATATACTCAAAACTGAAATGTAAAACATATCATGGTTATAAACAGTATATCCTCTTAGTAAATAGAGATAATTAGAAATTACATTTGAATGTTCTAAAATAACCAACATATGCAATTATGCTCTAAATATAGTCTGTAATTTTCACTATATGAGCTTAATCATGCATTCAAATTGTAAAATTTAAGTTTATATATATTTGTTGGTATTCAATTCTTCCTTAGACAGGATTTTGTTCATTTTAATCTGATTTTCAATATATAATGAACATTTTCTCCAAATTCTCAGGGTAAGTTCATGATGTTTATCAGTTAACACAAGTTTGTATGGCAAAAAGAATCTTTCCGCTTCTGTAGATGTTAATAGGAAGCATTTGAAAGCAGTTACTAACCCTGAGGCATTCACACTCAGAATATAAAATTCTGTCAGAATTTCTCTCTAAAACACTGACAATCTTCCACTTAATTTTCCTCCATGTTTTAAGCAGAACTACAAAGTTTAATCTGTACCTCCATATGGATCCTACAATAACAAGGATTTGTTTTATTGGAAAGGTAGAGCCAGTCGGAAAAAGTTGAATGTCACAGTCAGGATTTAAACTACAGATCTCCTGCTCTACATCCAGTTGCTCTAACCACTGAGCTGCCATGTCAACATACTGATAAAACATTAAATTCCCTAAATGACTTGTGTAGATCTGAAAGCAATTTACAATTTGTAAGCACTTTAACTCCTATGCCTCATAGTTTTCAACCAATTATTAGGTCATTCATTGAAGAATAATTGTTTCTTCCACGCTAGCTGTGTGAAGGACAGGAGTTAGAAAGGTAGAGCCAGACCAAAAAATTCAATGACATAGCTGAAATTGAAACCATAAATCTTCTGGTCTCCATCCAGTTACTCTAACCACTAAGCTACCATGGCCAATGCATTAAATTTAAAATTCACAACTGACTTGCATTTTTCCCAGTAAACCACATAAGGAGTTCTTAGATTATTTTGAGATGACATACCCCAATGATAACTTACAATATGAGGTGCTTCAAGTGCCAGGCTTTGTAGTTTTCAACCAACTATTACTGGAAAAATCTGAGTCGGTTAAAATTTTAGAAAATTTTAGCAGAAAATGCTCTCACTTGAAACTCATCCTAGCATATGCCAGAGCAATGCGTGCTAAACATATGCACGAGATGCTGGTGATGCACATTACTGGAGCCTGCCCAGACTACTACATGTTGCTATCTGGGGCCACGCCATGGCCGAGTGGTTATACCACTCGTCTCTCACCTTGATCACATGGGTTTGATCCCAAGCATGTGGGATTTGTGGTTGATTAATTGGTGCAGGGGCAGGTTTTCTCCAGGTTCTCCAGTTTCCCCCACCATCGTATTCCACCAGTTCATTACAAATCTTCTTCATTCAAATCTGAAAAGAGTAATCTAGATTTACTCATAAATCCATTTTTATTTCAGCATGTGAGATTTTGTCATTCTACTTTATTGCTAAACTTAAAGAACATTAGGAATCATTTATCTGTCCCTTTAGACTGGTTTCCTGAAATTCACTTATTCTAAGGCTTGTGTGGAGATTTGGCTCCACATATATTTGTGAGCAAATTTTGTGTTGTGAATTGTACTATGAAAGTATAATACTAGTATACTTGTTCTGAGCAAATAAAAAATTACAGCTAATGTTGAGAAATTGATAAACGAAAAAGAAAGTTAAAACATTTTAATAATATTATAGGTTTTCATAATTCATTTGAGTGCTCCTAATAGTGTAGAAAGGAGTATTTTTGTAACAATTCAATGCATTTCCTTTTATGGCAATTTTTACAGAGCAAAAGGAATCAGTGGTAACGTATTAAGCATGTATTCAGGAGGTCTCAAATGTTGATTCCCAGTGACACTCACTTTGACCTTGAGTTTTGTTGTAGTTTTCCCCTGGTTGCTAAAGCAAAAGCTGGAGTTGTAAATTCTATGAAGATTTCCTTCATTTTCTCTCCTTTTAGCTCCCTTTCATCTTTTAGATGACTACAGAGCTGAAGCTTGATTATTTAAGGACAGGTGATGCAGAGCCTTGCGATTTAGAACTTCTTCACAGCCCTGCCAGAGGTCATGTTCCCTAGTCCCACTTAAGTCTTATGGCCAGCTAGTCAAGCCTGGAACTGTTAGGGAACTCTGCACTTCTCTATTGTCTGTGCCTCCTTCATCCTATTCTTCTCCTGTGGTTCCTTCACCTCATCCATTCCTCCCATGGGTGTAGGCACAAAAACTCTGCTGGGGATCAAGGTGCTAGGTTTTCCCTCCACCAACTGGTGATAACAATTTTGATTATGATAATTTGGTTTCACTCCCAGTTCTAGTAACTGATGTTTTACTTGCTAAATATTTATGGATTCTAGTAATTATTATATCCAGCATAATTCTGAAGGTAATAGGAATATATGAAGCAGAAGATGTTGCTCTAATGAAGATATAATGCCCATCCACCCTTCCTTCTTTGTGACCTCACTTATATATGGAAAAGTATCACCATTATCAGGGTCATCTCCTTAGAGTGGTAGTAGAGCGACTGACTGCCAAGTGAAAAACCTGGGTTCGATTCCTGGTACCAGTGTGGGGATTTTTCCCCCGCTGGGAGACCTGGTCCGGGGTGCACTCAGCCTTGTGAGGTCCCTGGGGGGGCCAATTGAGGAGCTACTTGATGGAGAAGTAGCGGCTTCAGGTCATGAGGACCACATTAACTGGCCAGGGGAGCTCAAGGCGCTGACCACGTCTCACCCTCCGTACTGCACCCCATCCATTAGGTCTGCCATGGCCGAGAAGGAGGCGCAGCAGCTGGGTGGTAGGCCAAGGTTCCTTGTGAGCATGGAGTTATGCTGTTATCACCATTATCAACCAAAACTTTTGTAAAGAGCACCAGAAATAGCAGTAAATCAAGGTTGCCAACCTATGAACATATTGTTAAATCAATGTTTTGATCATTTGGCTCATCTATTGAGATTAGCTCCTCACATATGTCTCAGCTATGCCCTGCTCCTCTCCTCTCCTAAGAAATATGCCTTGGTTATTCTTTACAGCTTAGGGCCCTCAATCCCTCAGCTATACTTTATGGCTTAGGGCTTTCAACCCCTCAGCTATGCTTTGTGGGCTAGGGCCCTTGTTTATAATGTTTTTCTCCATTTAAGATATTTTCTGCCTCGAACACCACATACTTTCTGCTATGTTCATATTGTGAATGTTGACAACACCCAGAAAGACAGACAGAAGAAGTAATGCTCCCATGTTGCCTTAGATGGGACATGTGTCATTTTGGCATGAAGTCCATTATGTACATATTATTATAAATGGATTAAAATATATAAATAAGTGTTATTACTGTTTAATTACCATATTTTGATCCAGGTTAGTAACAAGGATTAGGAATTTATGCAGTCATTTTTATAAAGTGTAAAACAAGGCAATTTTTTTCTTTCAAAATAAAAAAAAAATTAAAAAGAATAACTGAATGACTTTTAAAATATTGTGTTTTATAAACAGTTTCACTTACCTGAAAGCTAACTAATGCTTAGCACTTCTTAAGTTCAGATTCAAAAGCGTTATTAATAAATTTAATTAGATGGTCCTTAAAACAAATCTCACAAGTAATGACCCCAGCTGACATTGGCTGCCTGTGGCCTAATGCATACATCTATCTAACTTGATACAATATACTTTCTTCAGGATGGTGGTTAAGCTAAAACTTTTAAGTGGATCTCTTATTCAATTTTATTTTCTGGATTATGCCCTTGATGTCTCTATGCAAATTATTAAATAGAAATAAAAGTATACTAAAAACAATGAAGGCTTCCATAGTCAAACTTATGTACCAGAATTGATACTGGCATATACAGATTTAGACCTGTACCTACCTTTATTAGCATTATGCTATTTAATTATTGTGTATAGAAAACTAAAATATAGCAATGAAAACATCACACATTATTGAAACAACTTCTGAAGTATTGTAAAGGCTATTGTAAATGTATAAAATGATCATATATATAGCAAGAGACATGTAAAGATATGAATGCATTAGCAAACCTTAAAATAATAAATTAAAAGCTATTAAAACTTCTAGCACAGTGCATGAAACAGATTCTTCAAAAGCAATTAAAGCTATCTGTGCATGTTGCTTACTAACATTCTTAGAGAAATGCTAAAGATAGACAAAGAAATACATAAATATTTATTAAACAAGCTGAGATTAAAGAATTGACATGCATGCAGTAAGAATTAGCATGAGCTATAGCGAAGGAATTACATAGAAATCTTAAAAGTAATTACTTGTTATCACTTGATATAGATATCTTCTGAAGAATATCTGTTCATAGTTACCCCTTTAGTACAAACTATGTTCTTTACCTTGTTTGAAGGATAATAAAATTAAGAAGCGTTAAAATCAATCTTTTGCTCTTTCAAGTTTTCAATAGGTATTTAGTATTGTTCTGAAGTTTAGAAAATGCTTGATTAGTTTGATGCATATATCACTATTTAAAGTATATGTGAAAACATTCTGAAACTCAGCATGTATGAAAATCATAATATTCCAAAGATATAAGAAGCTGAATATTTGAAGTAACATTAATCTAAATTAGAACTCGTTATTTTAGTAAAATAATTGTATAAACCTGTATTTATATGAGTCCTTTTATCACCTTACACTCTTATTTTCCTTTTCTTTTACTTATATTCTTTATTATGATAAGTAAATTTTTATTATGACAAATTCAAATGTAGTTATGCAAACACAGTCAACCCTTAATTTAACATTGTTTTAACATTATGCAGAAAAGCAAGTGTACTAGTATATCTATATTTTTTTTTAGTGTGGCATTGCCTCAACTATATGATTATAGGCATCCTCTAGACATCGACTGGGGTACACAGCTAAAAATCCCAACACAGTTCTTTAATTTTTATTGATGTTTATTTTACAGATAGTGTTCCTGAAATTTCTTAATTTAACTTCTTGATATTCACAGAACTAAGCATCATGGGATTCTCAGTGTGATCTTGAACATGGATAGATACCTACAACAATAATAGCAGCCCAATACAAAAAAATGCCAGACTAAAAGCATTCACATGATGTAATGTTTGATGTAATACATAACGTATGCTAAAAGTCACTTTCCCAAAATGTCTGAGTAAATTATACATATTAAGGGCCTCTGAAAAATTATAGAGATAGTGAGTGATGATAGGTGATCATCAGGGCTCGGAACGTTGAAGTGCTCAACTGGACTACAGACACCACATCAACAACACATGCATAGGATAGGGAAGGAATTGAGTGGAGGGAAATGGTAGCGCATTGCTCGGTACAATTGGTGTATAAAAACAGTAGAAGCATATCAAATTTATTCTGTTTACTAACTTAACCAGTTTCAATTTCATATTGTTTATTAAACTGTGAGTGCAGAAAATCTATATGGTGGACAGAAAGTTCCTCCCTTCACATTTTCAACAATAACTTTATTTCAAACTTATTTTACAAAAACTCATTTGTACTAAAATGAAGAACACAGATGTAGGAATACACAACACACCTTTCAGTACTTTAAATTGCGTCCTTCATTACATTCTTCAACTCATTTGGCAAAACTCTTCACAAGCATGCAATCTCGCCAGGTATGATGGAGTTCAATGAGTTGATCCCTGTTGCATGGTCGATATTCCTTGAATACTGAGTCCTGTAGTTAGCCCATACGTGTTCCACAAGGTTGAGGTCTGGGCTGTTTCCTGGCTAGTCCTTCCAAACAGTTGGAAATTTTCTCTTCAAAAGATTGACTGATTGTTGAGCTGTGCACCTGTACATCATTCTGCATGCAAATAACACGGCCTGGATCTGGGAAAAAATTGTTGAAACAATCTTTTCTCAATAGTACTATACATTGAAGTCTTTTTGGCTTCCACCACATGCAGCTGTGATTTCACATAACCACAGATGCCACCAGCCACCAACCATAATCTGCAATCCAAATTTTGGTCTTTGGAAAAATCTTTTGAGGATCATTTATGCGGATATGTATGTTTTATCTGTTTGGCTTTGGATAGAGCTGCACTGGAGATTCATCAGAGAATAAAATGTACATTCTTTTCTTCTTCATTTGAGTCTCACAAAATGCCTCAACGATCAGTAATATTTTTTGCTGAGAGCATGGTTTTTGTTGGTTGTACATATGCATGCTTTCCCCAGCATTGCTTATGGATGAAGTCTTTTAAGGTTATCCTTTCGATATTTTGGTTCTCTGCTGATAATTATCTGAGAAGTTCAAATGTGTACCAACTCCAATTTTGTCCTTCACTATATGCCTTTTTTGTTTTTGGTGTCTGGTGTTAGCTTTGTTGGCCATCCTGTTCTCTTGCTATCCTGAACATTTCCATCTCCTTTCTTAAGACAAAGTCGGACAGTTTTTGGATGAACACTGATAGTTTTTGCAATATCAGAGTTGGAATCCCACTGGTATGCAGTCCTTGAATTTGAGAACGAATATGTTCCTGTTTTGGATCCTTTTACCAGAAAACAGAATAAAAATTACAGTTTAGCTCTGTGCATTAATTAGACTGAATTAAAATGCATAAACTAACATTGCATAACATTGCATAAATTAACAATGAGTAAATTTTTTAAACTGAAAACAAAAATTCAATAACAGCATCATTCTTCTTACATTATGGCCAGTTCAACACAATATTAACTTGAATACCTAAGAATGCCTGAGAAAATGATAATTCAAAACTTTTGTCAACATTTACATAGTTTAAAAATTTTGAAGTTGCCTATGTCTTCAAAAAGAAATGCAGCACAACAGAAACACCTGCAACAATCTCACAACCAAACGTCCAAAAGCCTACACAATGAATCAGCAAATTCCCTAGGCAAGTAGCAAGTATTGCAACTTGCAACATCTGTTGGGGAGGAATGAACTTACAGCAAGAAACTTAGAGGCTCAACCAATAAAAAGGGAGAAACTTTCCGTCCAATCTGTATTATTATCATATGTATAATAGTTACATGACATGTTTGTAAGTAGTATGTATGTTTTGCCTCCTGAGCAATGTGCAATCCCTTGGTGGGCTTTTAGGAAGGCTCAAAATTTGTTTAAAAAATTCCTGTGAGTCAAATCCATTAATATTTGTATTATTTGTTACCTGTGAAAATCAATTGAAAATTAATGAAATACCTATGAGTTTTTGTGTTAAAACTTGGTATTGGCCTCAAAAATATTAGCATAGCAGGACTTCCTAGAACTATTTCCAAATGTTTGCCACCAATGTGACAAATAATTTTAACATTTGATTTAGAAAAATCTTATGTGTTACACTCACATGACTTTCTCTAGCCGTTCTACAAACTTCTTACATAAGATTATTCTTCTTTCTGCACATTGTTAATCAAGGTATTCAGCACAATGTTCTGATTACTTAGTTCCTTATAAGAAGGAAGAAAATAACACTAGGCTAAATCGATAACAAATGTTTTAAAAGCTGTCGTTATGCAATTTTCTTTACAAATCACTTCTTTTCTTGGCCAGGAGTAGCACAAAAGATAAACGACACTCCCGTCTGAGAAAAGTATAAGTACTTCACAAATGAAACTAATAACAATGAATACCTCAAAAACGATAAGCTCCACGAAAAAAATGTATATGATGCAAACTGTGTATTTTAACAAGGCCTACATTTGTTGTATAGTAAGTTTTTGTCTATCTCTTATGGTTTATTAGTTATGCAAAATTAAGCAAAATTCATCCAGAATAAACAGGTCTTTAGAAGTTATTCCCAGAAAATTCAAGATATACATTTTATTTGTCAGGTAAATATCTTTAATATACAATATTTTAATGAAAATCGTTAGAGCCATTTTTAAGAAAATCACAAAATTTTCGAAAAAAGTTCCATGTAAAGGGTAGTTTCTTCGTGTCGCAATCCCTGGAAGATACTGGACTTAAATACCAAGTTTGGTATTTTAACTACTTTTCGTCTTTGAGTTATCGTGTTCACAGACACACGGACACATGGACACACGGACACACACACAGACCTTTTTCTGGAAATTCTTTTTTTGGATTCAGGGGGTCCTAAAACATGTATTTCCAGTGAAATCTTGACATCAAATTTTTGGGTGGAATGCAATACTTCTCTATCCCTATGTACTTTGTACATACAGGGCAAGAGAAAGTAAAAATGGATCACTTGTGGACATACCATTGAGTATTCAATCACGAACTGCCAGAAGTGATGAACATAGTTTTTCGTTGTGCAGAGTTATTAAAGCCTACTCAAAAGAGCAGGAATCAGCCACTTTTGTATTACAAGATAATAAGTTCTGTGAGTAATAGCCAAAACCGTTCCAAACAACTGCTATTAAATACAAGATTTCCTCAGAGAAATCACAGACTTTAAATGAGAACTTATTGAACAACCTTTTCAGAATTTAAATGATGGCCCTGAACTGTTTAACAAGATTTGTTTTTCCAAACGTACGTGTATTACAGTTATATCCAGCATGGCATATGCAATTTGGGAAATACTTGTACTAAAGCTTAATAAAAATTATTACAACCACAAGTTTCCTTTAATTTTTTAAGAAAGTGACTTTTATCATATTTTGTATTCACTTACCCACTTTTGTTTATATGTATATCTCTTTCCAAAACATTCTTGCAAAAGCTAATTTTTTTCACTCTTTAAGATAAACAGTTGCAGAAATGGTTTCATTGTATGTCTGCTGCAGGTACAAGGAAATATAAGAGACTGAAGCAATAGTAAAATATTTAAAATTGGGTTGCTTTATGCTTTGAAATTTCATACTCTTTGCATGACATCATGAGATACAAAAATTAGTGACTGAACACTAAAAATATAAACATTTTTAGAAAATTAATAATTAGAACAAAGAAAGTCTCAGAGAAAAAAAATCTGGCATGACTTTCTCTATCTGTTCTGCAAAAATCTATGCTAACAAAAGCTTATTCTTTTGTCTACTTCTATCTATCAAGATAAAATTAGAAGAAATAGCCTACTAGTTAGTTCCTTATAACTAAGAAAAATAAGAAAATACACGCTAAAGCGATTGTCAAATCTTTTAAAAGCTGTCACTATGTGAAACAATTCATTTCTGTTTGCAAAGGTCAGGATTAAAAAACCACAGCAACAACAACAACAAAAAACTGAAATGAAAAATAATTTCCCATTTGTGAAGAGTTAAGTAGTTTAAAATTGAAACAAATAACAAAGGGTATCTTGGAAATGGCTAACTTTACAAAAGCTTTATATGACATAAATTGTGTGTTTTAATGAGATCTACATTTTTTGTATAGTATGTTTTCACCTATCTCTTATGGTTTACCAGTTATACAAAAATCATCTGAATAAAGAGGTCTTCTGAGGCTATTGCCAGAAAATTAAAGATATGCATTTTATTTGTCATGTAAATATCTTTAATATACAGTATTTTAATCAAATTGTTGGAGCCAGTTTTGAGAAAACAACATTTTCAAAATTTTTTCAATGTAAAGGGTTGGTTGGGTTGGGGGGATTTTTCTGAAAATCTCTTTGTTGTATCCTTGCAAGATATTAACTTAAATACAAGTTTGGTATTTAACAGTCTTGTAGTTTTTCAGCTATGCTGTTGACACACACACACACACACACATGCACACAATTTTCTAAAAATGCTTCTTTTTTTTTTTTTTTTGGACTCAGGCGACCTCAAAACATATATTTCCTGTGAAATCTTGTTATCAAATTTTTGGCTGGAATACAGTACTTTCTCTACACACTATGTACATAGTACGGTAGAGAAAGTAAAAGGTGCTTATCTATGTTTTATGTTTGAATGAGATTTAGGAATACTTTTTGTTTGTTAACCATTTTTTCTATCTTTTATGCTTGCCAGTTGCACAAAATTCTCTCAGAATGAAGGGGAAAAATATTTGTAGAAAATTCAAGATAATACATTTTATTAGACAAGCAAACACCTTAAATGCATGTTCTTTTAATAAAAGTTATTATTAGAACCTTTATGAGGAAATAAAACTAAAGTTATTTTTTGTGTAAAGGTAGTTTGGGTTGGGAGAATATCTTCATGCACTGTCACTTTTAAGAGGATGCTGAACTTAAATACCAAAAACATTTATCCAGTTTCTCATTGAGTGTGTGTGCATAGGCATGCATGTGAAAATGAAATGTTGCTTAAACACCACACTTGGTACTTAAATTCAGCAACTCCCAAGGATACGACATGAAAACTTTCAAGATATTACCCCCCCCCCCTTAACAAAAACTTATGCACAAAAAATGAAGAACCTGTTAAGCCATTTAATTTGTCCATTAAATTTTTTGTAAGCTTAATCATTTCCAAGTTATTTTTCATTTTTGGTTTAAATGAATTTCCAGATATATATTCATATACTTTATAGTTTTTAAACTTCTTTATTTAGTCCTTTTGTTTTTCTCAAGGTCATGCAAAGAGAACAAAATCTCAAAGGAATTGCATTGCTACCCATTACAGCCATAAGAGATATTTTTCTAAGAACCTGTCGATATATTGAAATTTGAGCCATACTCAAGCTCTTCTATCAATAGTTGCTGATTCTACAAACTCTTCTCTGAGACATTCTTGAATGGAGTGTGGTACACAGTTTAGTCCCCTCATCACATTGTTGCTCTGGAATGACAAGGGCCTAACTAGAGAGAGGGAAAAAAAAAAAAAAAAAAAAGAGAGAGAGAGTTAATGTCTCCTTTTGTGCCTATAACATTTTATATCATCAGTGATGCCACCTGGTGGTTCATGTGAAAAATATTATTGTATTGAATAACTTTATTATTTATGAGTTTTATAATGTTAATTTCTTCATTAGTAATTTTGTATGGTAGATTATATAATAGTGGATGTAACACTTAATCAATTTATTTTTTTGGCTTTCATATTTGTAGTGTATCAAGGTTCTATTATTAGATTAGATTGCATTCTGCAGACTTATGATGACCCTAGGAGGCCTTGAACATAGCCATGTCAAAGCATACAAAATTAAATAAACTAAGTATACAACATTTAAAATTCTCACATTAAATAAAAACATCTTAAACTTTCAATATCACTTGGCTTTTACAGCCTATGTTACTACACAATGCTTACATCCTTATAGGTGTCCAAATTTAATGTTAAGATCTACATTATGAAAATATTACAAATTTACTTAAAAACTTGTCAATATCTTTCTAAGTTGTTAGTTATTATTCTTAAAAGTACTATAAAAAGTACATATTTCAAATTACAGTATAAAATATATATATATATATATATATATATATATATATATATATATATATATATGCAATAAATATTAATTTCTAGTCCATTCAATGTAGCAGATACTGAACATAAAAAAAACTTCACTTGATTTTAGTCTTTGTCATATCACTTTGTATTTACGTTCTTACTTACTTGTACAGAATGTCAAAATTTGGCAATAAAATATACATTTTTTAGATTAAAATGTGGATACATTGACATAATTACAGTATATCCTTATGTATATGTAAAGAGTGTCAAAATTGGATGCTAAAAGTTATTAGACTCTACAACTTTGCAGCACATTTTCTTAGAAAAACTAGGTAGTCACTTGGATGCATGCCATTCCAGAGCAACCCTCTCACTTTTCAGAAGCATAACTGTTCAAGAGTTCAGTTTTAGAATTTAATATTTGTCCATTATCACAGTAGAGTCCCTTCCTACTACATTCCATACCATTTTGCCTTTTAATTAAACAAAATTATGTTTAAATCAAGGGTAATAGCTATCCACTGTTTACATAGCAAATTAAAGAACACAAAGGAAAAGCTTAGACCAGGGAATAATTCAAATTGAAAATGTCTGAATTATACAAATCTTACTGTACATACATTTTCTTTAAAGTTATGTTTTTATATCTAACACTTTTTTATTTAAGAGGGTTGAAATTAATCAAATAAAGCTTGCTATTGACCTTAAAAGGACAAATGTAACTTTCAATGTCGTTAATGGAACATTAAGTACTAGGAGAGAGAGAGAGAGAGAGAGTGGGGGTGGGGGCTAGAGGAAAGAGAGAGAGAGAGAGAGAGAGAGAGAGAGAGAGAGAGAGAGAGAGAGAGAGAGAGAGAGAGAGAGAGAGAGAGAGTGGGGGTGGGGGCTAGAGGAAAAGTGGACTAGATTGAGGGAGGGAGAAAAGATTATTTTAAGGGTTGACTGTAGATATTTTGTAAACTGTAGTGAATATTTCTGAGCTTATAAGCTAAGTAGGTACATTCCTCTTTCTTGCAAGTAAACTTTTATAAACATGGCTTAAGTTTAAAATATCTAATTATTCTCATTTTAAACATGAATCTTAATATAAACGATATATCAAGCACTGCCCATATTCTATTGTGCTTCCTGTTTGGGTCAGAACAAACTCAGCCAGAATTTTTATTATTTATGCTGTAAAAATCAAATCCTCACTGTGCAGTGTCTAAAAATCTATAAATCTCTAGGGATCATTTTGTCTACATATATGTTAAAAAAAGAACACATGCTAGCAGCTTAATACAGCATGCCTGAAATATCTCGAATGTGGCTCATTTCAAGATTCTAAATCTATGCTTCCACATTTTTGAGCAATCGTCTTTCACAGCAGAATTCAAACAAATTTATCATTTTAATATTAAATATTTTAAACATAAGTAATGTAATAATGTTCAATTCTCATGAATAGCTTTGTTTATCAGTTCATATTATATTTCATGATGTGTATAATCATAGAACTAAATTAGCCTGTCTTCAAAGATGCATTGGATGGCTTAGCCTGTAATAGACATGTGGTCTGCAGTTATTCTTCTGTGTGCATGGTATGCCCAAGCTAGATTTTTTCACGCATTAAACTTAAAATTTTTTCCAGCTATGGCAAACTGTTATCACGTAATACATGACAGCATCTAAAGTTGCAACAACGAAAGCAAATTTTCTGTCCTAAACTAAAGAGAATAAGAAAGGAAAAAAAAAAAAAAACAAAAAAAAAAACTTTTATACACTTTTTTTCCATGGAAACCCAATGGAAATTAGATTACAAAAATACAATTTTCTTATCTGGACCATATGAGTAGCAGTAAGTTTTGATAAAAGATTCCGTTAAAATCTATTAGAATGAAAACATTCAATTATTAAAATTATCATTTTGTAATTATCCTCAAAGGAAACATTATTTATTAATAAGCAAGCAGGCAAATAAAATTATATGAATGATAGGAAGTTGAAGATGGACTAAGAGGTTAGCACAGCATTTTTCAGTTTTATTTTTCTTTAAAATAGGTAGGGGCAAAAGTAACTTGGTTCAGAGTATGCACTTTCTTGAGAAAGAAGCAAGGGTCACAAATATGTATTTATAGCTGTGTGCAAAACTTGTATTTAAAAAGATGATAGAAGCTAAGCAAGTTTCCAAAAAATATAACTACTGAAGAACCTAACTTTAGAAGCTAATAGAGGCATCAGTAATGTGTACACTTCTTATCATTCCTATGCCAGGATAATGCTTTGTTCTTAGCAGTTCTTTTATCTCTTTTATTTGTAATGTAAACAAGATACTCTCTTGATTCTGTTTGTATAGATTATTTACAGGGGTGGATTTATGGCCTTCTGATTGTAATATGTTTTGGATATTGAGAAAAGAACGATCAGATTAAATGAAAAATGTGATTGCATCAGAAAGGCTAGTAATTCCAGTTAGGTTTGTGTGGAAAGAAGACATTTGCTCATATTCAACTGCAGAAATGGATAATCAATATTACCTTCAACATAAATTAGTATGTATGTATTTCCTATTTATTAAGACTTACCTATGTGTGCAATGTGAATGCCTATAAATCCGCCCTTGAGTGCTTTATTTTTTTAGCATAAGCGTAAGTTTCAACAGGGTCATTCACAGCACACAGAATTTAAGGCAATAAGGTCGCATGTTATGGATTTATGGCTGTGAATATATGTATGAATCTTTTTGACAGAATATCATATAAGTTACCATACAGTTGAAGATGCTTCATATAAGGCTGTGTTTGTTGATACAGTGCAGTATCAATCATTTATAAGTTCTTATAAGTTACTTACAGGGATGAAGTCCACTAATTAACATAGGTATATATTGGGAAAATGTAAATTTTCCTTACAATTAATAGTAGCTCAAGTATGTAGATAAATACATTTCTGACAAAGCATATTAATAAACACCTGGAGATTATAAATAAATGTTATATTTTATGTTACCCAAATATTTAATGTATAGCAATAATGTGCAAGTAATGTTACAATAAAAAGATTTATTGTGGCAGCTAGCTTTTCATTATATAAACACACTTTTAACACTAGAATACCTGACATTTTGTACATACTAGAATGCCGCAAGGGACTCAATTGCCACCTAGCAATGAAGGTCAGTATTTAATATTATATTCACCTTGTTCTATGTAGTTTGTCATCAAGAATATTCAGTAGCACTGAAAGTATTTAATCTTCTCGTGACGGGCGCTTATTATTGTAAATTTTCATCTTACAAGTATTTACTTTTTTAAATTCAGCTTCCTAATCAGTTGAGTTGAATCAGGAATGGAATATCCAATGAATAGTAATAATAATAATAATAATAATAATAATATAGTAGCGCATTAAACAATTATTATTATTATTATTATTATTGTTGTTGTTGTTGTTGTTGTTGTTGTAATCTTTATTGACCCATAGACATGTGTACAGGTATCAGGCTTCGTCATGTTTTATTTTTATATACCAGTACATTACTAAATTATTATCATTTACATCATTGTTCTACATTTTACAATCATAATAACATTTACATCCATGCAAGAATTCACTTCCTTTCAACTGACACACAACTTAAAATGTGTGTTTACGAATTTACATATCACTTATACTAAGTACTACTTAAATTTATACAAAATACTAAAACTCATCAGTTGCATATAGGTTTTTATTTAGTAGGTATTTTTAAAAAGCGTTTTAAATAAATTATTTTATGCAGATTTTATATTTGGTAATTTATCTTCTAATGTATGGACCTTTGCTAGTAGCGACTTTTCTTATACTTACCCTGTAATAGTTATTTATTCCTCCGTATTATATTGGAAAGGACATCATTGCTATAATTTCTAAATACATGCATTGTTAGAGTTTGTATGTAACTGTTGATATAAAACACTTTTGCATAAATGGGTCAGTATGATCCCTCCAGGCATTTAGGTAATGGTTATCATAGTTCACAACTGAATGCTAGAAAACAATTCATTTTTGGTAAGAATAGTGAGCACATAAAATGAATAAATATCACAGAAGGCATCTATGTTGAATTAGAAATATTATATTTTAAGGATCAAATTGACCTCTACTGACATTCTAGAGTTAAAGGAACATAACATGTGCTGCGTTGATACAGAATCACCTCTCTTAATTTTGCATAAAAATTCTCTAAGAATTGTAGTTTAGAAAGATAAACACTTCTATGACATTAATGGAATTTTCAGGTATTCAATGTCTCTTTAAATGTGCTTTAAGACAGGTATAGGCAAACTAAAGCACTTGACATTCATCTTGCAAAGTCTGTTAACATCACATAGTTTGTGAAGAAACAGTAGATGGAGAAACAAGCAGACAATGAGTGTAGTGGCAGTTGCTGATTTAATTTTATTCATTTATATTAGCAATTATTTTGTTAAAATCTACCTACACAAATATAGGAAAGCAAATATATCCAAACTGTTACCTGCAAAGAAGCTTAATTGTCTGTGTTTTTGAACTAATAACTGTTTAAGTAGAAATGCACCATGTTCATGGCAAACATGCATAGAAATTATATATGGGTCAAAATAATTTCCCAGCAAACTGTATTCAGATTTTTGGTAAAAATATGTTTATTAAATTCATTGTCCCCATTTGTATTTAGGAGGGATTGTGGAGGGATTGCAGCCATCCCTTCCACAATTCTAACCGCACAGTAAAGTTAATTGCATCACACTTATTTACTTACATTTTTATTTTTTCCTTTGTTGGATAAGCTCATTTAAGTATTTATTTATCTATTTACTCCCTTTCAAGAGGATTTAAATCCAAATTACAGAAGTAATTGGGAACAAGGAAGGCCAAAACAATTTGGAACTCTGTTGCGGTCCAACACTACTAATGGGCTACATCATATGAGGAGGCCCTTTTCAAATCATACTATGTCCACTGAAGTAAAATTTTGAGGAGTTGGATGCCATTACTCAGTATTAACCACATACATTTTCTGAGCTTATGTTTGAACTTTGAACTCTTCCCTTTTGTACTTGAATAGTCTCTTATACTTATTTATAATACATGAGAACACTATACACTTTAGATTTTTAGACTATGCATTCTCATTGTTTATATCTACCTTTATATTTGCTTCACTTTTCTTATTTACCCAATTTTCTCTTCCTTTCTCCTCACCTTTCCTTTCCTATTTCCACTTACCATTCCTCCACTATACTTTGATTATTTTTTTTTTTTTTACTTTTGAAACCCCCAGTTTATCTTTACCTATGCTGTTCCTTTTACCCTCCCCACTCCTCTTTTTGTGTTCTTCTATCTTTTGCTCTGTCAGGTCACACACCCTGTCATACCATATTTTCAAGGGAGAGGAGAAACTTAATTACAAAAACTTTGGATATAAATTTCAGTCTGAAAAACTGGACACTGTGTGTTGATTTCAAGAATAAGGATCTATTTTCAATTAAATTAATTTCAAAACAGACTGATTGATAATCACAAAAATAGTATGGATTTAATAATATGGAAATTAATTAGGATACTTAAAATATACTATATTTCCTTTCATAAACTAAACATAACATACAGATTAATATTTTATGAAATGTTCCAGTGTCTTATATTGAAAAAAACTGCTTAGGAAAGTGTTGATATAAAATTTATTTACTACAATGATTCACATAATGTGAAATTAGTAGTTATTTCATAATAATAATAATAATAATAACAAAAACAATAACAACAGGCTACTTGATTTTTGCTTATAAATAAATGTCGAACAGTAATGTGCAACACTATTTTCTATTTATTCTGTAGTGTATAATGATCCAAGCCAATATATATGGATACTTTGATATATATATATATATATCAAAGAGCTAATATTATGAAAATGTTCATATTGTACTTTACGTAGTATGAAAGCACTGTTGTTGTAGACGATCTCCTCACTTCACACATTGACAGCAAAGCCTATGATTGTGTTATTTGAGCAGCAAAGACTAGTACATGGTTATTGTACAAGAACAATTTAATATATATAAATGAATAGATGTGTAACATACAACTAATGCATAGTACAAATGCTGACAAGATAGGTCAGGCTCTGTATTATGACTCCTGAAAATAAAATAAAGTTGTAAGAGCATTCAGTTGAATGTGTTCTATATCCCATAAAATTCTATCAATAACTAGCAATGGCTTACTACAAAAGAATACAACAAACAGAATAAGAAAAGTACAGTACACATAAAAATTCAGATTGCTTTTGTCTCCTGTTGTTATTTACTACAGCATTTTCTTCTTCCATCTTTTGAAATTAACATTATATAAACCTTTATACGCTAGTAACTAATAGCTATTTTAAAATGCACAGCAACAGATTGTCAAGAATTTGTGCCAAATCATTTGGTGCAGATAAGTTTATGCATAGAAATTGCTCTTTTTATATTGACAAAGACTTAATATGGTTTGAAGTGGATGAAGAGGTGGAAATACTATGATTCAAATGAATGCTTTTAACTCAAGCCACATTTGCATTGCAACTTAATAGAGTTAGATGTGAACCGCAGCTATCATTGGATAGAGTATGTTCAAAATATCACAAACTTATTTAAAACTCAATTATTTAAGAAGTAAAATAATGCAATTTAAAAAGTACAATTAAGTATTACAAGATAACTGAGAACAGATTTTGCAGAAGTAGAAGTCTTTGAAAAGGAAAAAATGTAGAATATAAGGCACTCTATTCTGAAGTGTTAGCATTGATAACTGCTTGGTCGTAACATTTTAAGATTATTCTATCTATTTCATATATTGAAATTTGTAAATTTATTGTCTATGAAAACTATGGACCAGTTTTTCAAAAACACCTTTCAAAGTCTCTTACATGCATATGCAAAGTTCTTCAACACCAGATAGTGCACAGTACAAGAGTATAGATATAAAATCATGAGTGAACTTGTAGAACTACTCAGCACTAATTAAATGCTAATATTAAGCTTTCAGCAATTTCATATATTAG
Organism: Hymenopus coronatus; assembly: GCA_030762935.1. Taxonomy (NCBI): domain Eukaryota; kingdom Metazoa; phylum Arthropoda; class Insecta; order Mantodea; family Hymenopodidae; genus Hymenopus; species Hymenopus coronatus. Next base: position 63,875,961 of record CM060897.1, on the reverse strand, counting down.
TGTCATGCTGTATAAAATTCCTCTGGGTATAATTTCAGTAGAATTTCAGCGTTGAGGAGAATCAAAGGTCACTTTTGGAATTCTACTGGAAAAAAGGGAAAGACTTTCTCATTTTTAACTACTTCAACTGATGCTCACCTAAGAGGACTTAGTTCAAACAGTTCAAAATAGAAAATTACTCAGCTTGTTTACAGGAAAGAAAGATAATTTTATTTCCTTTGACCTTGCAGAGGTGACATAACAAAGTGTCAAAGGTGAATTTTAAGTCCAAAGACTGGTAATTTTTCTTTATATATTACTTAGAGTAACCTAAGTATCGCATTTCAATAATTAGTCTTTCAATTTAAACCATTAGCAATTATGATTTTGATCTTTAATAACTATTCCGTTAATCAAAACTTCTATCAGTAGTGTTTTATCTTTAATATTAATTCCTTTTATTTACAGTATTATCAGTTATGATTTTTATTCAAGGCAAACCTACTCCTTGATTTACTATAGTTTATTTCAAAACTATTCATTGCTTCTCTCTACATTTAATCACCACCATGAGTGGTATGGATGTTTAAAAAATTGTACATAAATTGAACAAACATATTGTGACTACACCTGTGTTAGTCAGTCTTTTAATTGAAGGCTTGTATGAATGGTTGGATGAGGTGAATTCTGTTTTATATTTATTAAATTAAATTTAGATTTTGAGTAAAATGACTTAAATGTTATTAAGGGACGAGAAGACCCTATAGAGTTTAATAAATGTATAGATTGTTTGGGTGCCTGGGACATGTGTGCTGTTAACTCGTTAGGGTGAACTCTTGCATCATCTCCCTTGGCTGTTGCACCTTCGATTTAAGCTGACTGCGATAGCCTGCAGCTAGGTGGTGGTTCCCGGAGCGAGAGCCTCCCAGATCTCTTGGATATTACCCAGGTCGAAATCATTTTCTGTAGTTCTGCCGCCCGCCTCTGAAGGCTTGCTATAACTTGTGCAGCTTCCTCTTCTGCTTCCTATCGATTATGGCTGGTGACTTCAGCAAACTGTTGACGGAAGACTTCGAAGGTGGATTGTTCCATCGAACTTGGTTGGTTTGACACATGCAGGTATTTTTTCGTGTCGGTGCATTCTTCCAGGGCATTAAGTTGTTCGCCGACGTCTCCCAGGAGTTGGCCGTTGTCTTTCAACGTTCCACCAGGCTCTTCGACGATTTTGTTCGATATCTCCGTTTTCAGGTTTTTCATGTCAGATTACATTTTCTCCTCTATCTTCTCTATCACGCAATTCACAATCGTTATCTTGGTTCTCATCTTCTCTTTTTAGAATTTCATCTCCATATCCATCTTTTCCATTCCTGAGTTCATTTCTGTTGTCATTTCATCTATTCCAAGTTAACTTTTCCTATTTTTACTTTCTCTATACATACTATGTACATAGTGTATAGAGAAGGTATTGCACTCCACCAAAAAATTCGATACCGAGATTTCACCGGAAATATGTTTTAGGATCCCCTGTATCCAAAAAAAGCATTTTCAGAAAAGGGTCTGTGTGTATGTCCGTGTGTCTGTGAATACGATAACTCAAAAACGAAAAGTCGGTAAAATACCAAACTTGGTATTTAAGTTTAGTATCTTCCAAGGATGCGATACGAAGATTTTGAGAAAAATCCCCCACCCCAAACTACCCTTTACATGGAACTTTTTTCGAAAATTTGATTTTATAAAAAATGGCTCTAACGATTTTGATGAAAATATTGTATATTAAAGATATTTACCTGACAAATAAAATGTATATTTTGAATTTTCTGAGAATAACCTCTGAAGACTAGTTTATTCTGGGCCAATTTTAAGTAATTCTGCATAACTGCTAAACCGTAAGAGATACACAAAAGCTTACCACACAACAAATGTGGAACACTTTAAAACATACAATTTATGTTAAATACATTTTTTTCGTGGAGTTAATTGTTTTTGAGATATTCCTTGTCTTTGGTTTAAGCTATAAAAAACATACTTTGCTCATATAGGACTTAGTGAACTCGTGTCCATACAAACAAAGGAACTTTAGTCACATAGCAACCAGCTTTTGACTATCACTTCAACCTTTGGTACTCCCTTATTTCTCTTCTACTTACAAGGAAGCAAGTAATAAGACTATTTGTGCTAATTTGTTCTCGATTAGCAGGAAGTAAATAGAAGTGTAAGCTTTTTAACAGTAATTTGTTGCAGGGATATAGAGAAAGTCATGTGAATGAAACACATCAAATTTTTTTCATTTCGGATTTCATTTTCGCTTTACTTTTTCCATGCTGAGTTACATGTTGGTTTCCATTTCGTCCATTCCTTGTTGCATTTTTGTGTTTAACTTCCTAATTTTGGCAAATAGCGTTTCCATTATTTCCTCCATCATTAATTTCCACTCCTGGCACCAGTGAAACAAAAATTCTCTTTTTATTCCAACAAACGTTTGTTATTTCTTCCGTAAACCAATTATAACCAGAATCTGCTTACAAATAACTTCTATCGTCAATGCTATTGTAACAATTCTGCTGTATAGTTTTCTTTCGACGTTCACTGCAGTGACGACTGTTACTGCTCACTACGAATTTCCTGTCAAAACTGGTCTGGGCAGGGCTTCATTTTATATCTGTCGAGCATGTGGCAGGAAATTTCCAGGAGTAGTCGCACATGCAAACTATTGCAGGTGTCAAAAACTGACTCAGGTGTAACAACCACAGCTTCGATGTTGAGTTAACAGCTGGTGAACAAAGCCCTGGTGAACCCAGTGGCTTCCTGGTCTTAACGACCTACAGAATGCTTTCCAATGCTTTACATAGAGCAGGAAGCCACATTTGTCTCCGGGGAGCGTGACGCGAGATACGCATTATGCTCAGCGACTACAAAATCATCCACGAGACGTTAACGGTAGCACTAAGGATGGACGTGGCCAATTTAACAGCTATGCTGACCTCGTAGACGTGGAGTATTCTATTCGACAGGGGCAGAGAGACCTAGAGACAGTGACGATGACCTTTCAGTAGAGTGTGCTAGGGTTGTGGCAAGCCGGGTCATCTAGTGAAGGACTGTCCACACCAAGTCGAGCATCAGGCAAAAAACGAACCGGTATGCCAAAGGGTACGTCGGGGCCGTCTTCAACATCTCCTCGACGATGCGTGCCTTGGGCAAAAGAATTGACGACAGCTTAATCGCGGCTGTCGTCAACTCTTCTGCCCAAGGCACGTATCGCAGACGGCTGGTAAAATGGAAGCTGTGCTGCATTCTGGTAGATTAGGTGCAGCCGCGACTGTAATCAGAACTGACGTGGCAAAGGGTTTGCCGACACGAACATCCAATTGGCCCTACGATCTAGAGGGGCGTTGGGCTAATTCTTACCTGTGGAGAAGGAGGCCCTGTTGGGACATTAGGTTGGAGCACTGTGATCTTGTAGGTATTTGTCGCGAGGTGACCAAGAATGTGACACTGGAACTATATACCATCAGAAGCTGAGAGGTGACGGTCGACATCGGCCAGATTTCTTGCGACTCGTCAAAGGCGAGGTTCGCTCCGGAGTCCCCACGAACATCCCGGGATCTACAGGATGATGCTGAGAGACAAAATAGTTGCGCCTGCAAGAAACGAGATGGTGAAGGCGCACGTGGTGGATCAAAGGTCAAGGAACCTTGTACTGGACCGAAAAATACCATTGTACGCATTATGTGTTGCCTGGGCATTTTTCCGTTTTGGGAGGAAATGCCGTGATGCTACTGATCCCTTTGGACACTGACCAGGACGGAGGTACGAAAGTACGAGCCAGCAGCGAGTATATTGCAGTACTCGGATCCCAGGCCCGTCGCAGGATCTGGGGCCCAGGCTGAAAGATTTACTGAAAAGGTTGGCTGACCATCTGGCCGCTTCATAACTGGTGAGGGTCTGGCAATGCCAGTGTATTGAACGAATGGAACGGCAATTATGGCCGTACTGAGTACACGATAACATCGGCACCGGAGACGCCCGACCTATCCGGCAACCACCGAGATGTATTCCTTTGGCAAATAAAAGGTGGAGGTACGGACGTACTGGAGTACATGAGATCTAGACGAATCATTGAAGAGTGCTATAGGCCTTGTTGCTCCCCTGAAGTCTTGGAGCTCTGCGGTACTACATGAAGCTAAATGTCGTTACCAGAAAGAACTGTTTCCCCTTACCCCGGATTGACAAAACCCTGGTCACACTTGCTGGTGCCCCGTAGTTGACAGCTTTGGACTCTAAATCGGGATAATGGCAGGTGGCTCTAGATCCCAGAGATATGGAGAAATCCGCATTCTTGATTGGCCAAGTGTTTGGTAATTTATAGTTTTGCCCTTTGGCCTGAAGTTCATCGCAAAGACGTGCCAACTTCTCACTATCTGGAGTGGCCACCTACGCTTAGAAGACTCGAACAGTGGGAGATTGCTATGCCGGCATGTTGCCATGGTAGCTCAGTGGAAGAGCTCCTGGCGAGAGATTGGGAGATCCGTGGTTTAATTCCCGACTATGGCACTGAATTTTTCAGTTTGACTTTCCAATCCAAGTAGTTATTTATTTGCCGCTAGATGGCCGTAGTACTGCTAAATTTTTCTTCCCCCATTCAATGCTAAGGAAATGCACCCGGTTATGCAGCCAATGACGCAAAATAGCAAAGAAAATCAAATATAAAATAAGAACTATAGCTTTCCTGGCGACGTGTTAATTCAAAATCTTCTCGGGCTTCTAGCCAGGTAATAACTTGGCTTGACACCAACGTTTCGAAGAAGTGCATCTTCCTCGTCTTCAGGGTGAACTGATATCAGTTGGTGTCAAGCCAAGTTATTACCTGGCTAGAAGCCCGAGAAGATTTTGAAAATCAAATATATTTCTTATGTACTGTCATTTCCTTGATCACATTGTTTAAACAAGGAAATAAGAAATAAGTATTTTTGTGTAATTCTTTAAAATGAACAAGTTATAAATTAAGCACATAACTAATAACCCTTCTTGGAATCTGAGAGTGGTGGAGAAATGACGGGATCCGGATAGTAAACCATTTTAGGTTAACTTCCTATTGCAGAAGTTGGTTATTTGAGGTTATGTGGTACATGAGCTAGCTAAAGGTGATTTCATCAGAACATGAAGATACCATGTGCGGTGCTCTTAATACATTTGATCAAGTAATATTTTGGGTTAAGTGGAGACATTTAATGCACAAAGCTATCATCAAGTAAAGCCTTATCACTTGCCCAACCAGATCTACTTGCTCTTTAGTTATGTCATTGTTAGCCCTAAAAATGACTGTTTTGACATAGAAGGAAATAAAGAAAGAGGTGGAAAACATTAGGAGTAAAGGAAATAAAGAGATTCGTAAGAGACATGAATGTTACTTTGTGACTTTCTCCTTAATATAATTCACTACCTATTTCAACGTTTACCCGTCACACTATGAAAGCGCTGCCATTATTGTTATTATGCCAACGACATCCTTGCTTACCCACACTGTTAACTGCATATGTCATCCTTTCCACACTATCTTATGGGTGCCTTGACTTCGGCCTTTTCGCAATACCAACAATATATACTACATTGCGCAGATTATTGCGTTTTGCAGATGCAAAGGCATTGTTAAACGTTGGCAATGGGAAAATTTCTGTTGATATTTCTACTTGCCTCATTTCGTTTCCACCAAATTTCACTTCAAAGGAAGAATTAATATCGAAAGTGTTCCCAAATATAGGTGTAAATTACAAAAAGTATGCTTGGTTGGGCGAACGAGCCATTTTAGCAGAAACTAATAACAATGTAGATGATTTGAATATAAAAAAATCTGATGGGTTCCATTCACACGACTTTCTCTACATCTCTGCAGCAAATCATTGTTAAAAAAACTAGTGTTTTATTTACTTCATACTAATTGAGGAAAAAAAAAAAATAGCAGAAATAGTCTCATTACTTGCTTCCTTGTAAGTAGAAGCAAAATAAGGGAGTACTATAGATAAAAGTGATAGTCAAAAGCTGGTTGCTATGTGACTTAAGTTTCTTTGTTTGTATGGACAGACGTTGACAAATTCCTGTATAAGAAAAATGAAAGTTTTTAAAAGGTGAAACCAAAAACAAGGAATATCTCACAATCGATCAACTCCATGAAAAAAAACAAAAAAAAAAAAAAGAAAAAAAAAACAACATAAATTGTAGGTTTTAATGTGCTCTACATTTTTTGTGCGGTAAATGTTTGTCTAACTCTTACGGTTTACCAATTATGCAAAAATTCCGTAAAATTAATCCTTCAGAGGATATTCCCGGAAAATTTTAAGATATACATATTATTTGACAGGCAAGTATCTTTAACCTACGATATTTTAATCAAAATTGTTGCCATTTTTTGAGAAAATTAAAATTTTCGAAAAAAGTTCCTTGTAAAGGGTAGTTGGGGTTGGGGGACTTTTTTTTTTAAAATCTTCATGTCGCAACCTTGGAAGATGCCAAACTTGTTTGGTATTTAACAGCATTTTCGTTTCTGAGCTATGCTGCCCACAGACATACACATGCACACACACACTACATTTTTTTTGGATTCAAGGGGTCTCAAAACATGTATTTCCGGTGAAATCTCGATATCAAAATTTTGGGTGCATTACAATACCTTCTCTATACACTATGTATGTAGTAGGTATAGAGAAAGTAAAAATCAGAGTAAATTTTCTAGACAAATGCATTCAAGTCAATCTATTTCATTACCAATCCAAATGAAGTCGTCAATTATTTAACTGAATTCCTTAGTTCATTGCATTTGCCAGAATCCCACCACACAATTTACATCTCAATGTTGACTCGGTAATAATTATGCTACGCAATCTCAATCAGCCGAAATTGTGCAACGGAACAAGACTCACAGTTAAAATTATGGAAAATTCGATTTAAGCTATTATAGTCATAGGAAAGTTCAAAGGTGTATGCTTATTCCAAGAATACCACCAATGCTAACCGACTTTCCTTTTGAATTTAAATGTGTTCAGTTTCCTGTGAGCCTTGCATTCGCAATGACAATAAATCCCAAGGTCAAACATTAGAAATGTGTGAAATATATTTTGAATGGCCTGTTTTCGCATGGGCAGTTGTACGTTGCGTGCACGAGAGTCTGCAAACCGTTGGCGCTATTTATTTTCTCTCCGGAAGGAAGATTGTTCATTTCAAGGCGTTACAATAAAGTATTGTCAAATATTTTAATTGTAATTTTATTACATTGCATGGTCGTATTGTAAACGGAAGATTTTTTTCTCGTTTTTTTTTTTTCATTAGGTAGGTACACCACCCGTGCGAAGCCGGGGCGGGCAACTGGATATTCCTTTTGTCCCGTATTCGGTTCTCGGCTAAGCGTCAGGAAATATTCTCTAGTCAAGATTATTCCCAATCCTTCCCAGAGTCTGGAAGTATAAATGAGAGCACGATAACACTCCACAAAACGGAAATGCCTAGCGTTTTGCTAAAGCACGTTTTGTGACCAAACGCCACCTTGCAATCTACAGATTACCATATGCATCATACGCAGCATCTATCAAATTGATTGTTTTTCCAAGTTTGTGAAGTAAAAAGCAAAGGATAATGGAAGGGAAGAGATCTCTATTTTAAGGAATATTTAATACAATTAAATATTCCTGTCAGAAGTTATTATTAATAAATTAGTATTATTGCAGTAAACATCGCGGTAATGTCATAATTTACTTTTGTTGTAATTTCTTGATCTAAAACTGAAGGAGGGCAAAGTATCAGATTTTGACCTAACGTCATTGTTTGTCCTTCATGCCTATAGCCGTTAATTCCACCATGAGCTCATAATTAAGTACAAAAAAAAAAAAAAAAAAAAAAAAAAAGAAGGTAACAAGTATCAGCGATTATAATAAAGATTCTAATGACTTACACGGTGCATTGCGAGTCTGAAGAATACACTTCCTATTCTCACGATTCTGGTATCATTAGCACATAATTTGATTTTAATTATTTTTCAAGATAGCTGCTAAATGGGCGAATTAGCAGGAGGTTTGTTATAAATCGGAATAGGTTGTCAATGTTGGCTGCCTCTCAACGGTCTTTCCGAGTTGGAAATCTGGTTGGTTGGTTGGTAATTAATTTTAAACGCTTCATAATGAAATAATTCGTTTTCTTGCACTCTAATATTTAGATGGGAGGTTGTCATCTTCAGTAAAAGTCGGACAATGTAGAAAGAAGATGATCGCGATCCATTTCTTCATTTAGGTTGCAGAAAAGACATATAGGAGTTTGTGCTATGCTAACTCTATATAAGTATTTTTGTAAAATGTCATGTCCTGTTAGTAGTTTTAATGTTGCTACTGCAGATTTTCTTGTCATTTTTTTATTCCACATGTTTTGTTTATGTACTCCTCATTGATTCTGTTTTTGTACTCATTTGTTGTTATTCTTTTAAGAGAGTAAAAAGTGATTAAACTAGGTGTTGATTTAGTGATAATTTTACTTACGTATTTTGGAAATTTAAAATGTAACAAACAATACAATCTTGTTCTGCTATTAATGGATAACGTATTTTACTAAGTACACCACCGAAAGGTAATTTAAAAAGTACACAAACCTATACATTGAACACATTTCCGTTTCCTTGTTTATGATTCTGCTATTCGAGAAGCTACAGACATACACATGTATTAAACATTATACTGGTTTGATATTTACACTCTAAATATTCTGCTTAAATGAACATTGCACACCACAAAATCACTTAAATAAGTACCCTAACCTATGTATTGAAATGCATTCTTTTTTGCTTATTTTTGCTTCTGCTATTCGATAAATTACAACCAAACACCCCGCACGTGTTCACCATTATACTGGTTTAAAACTTACAATCCAAACATTCAGCTTAATGTAGTTAAACATAACAAAATCTTATTTTTGGGTGCAAAAAGCCGTACTCATCCTAGTTGTTAAGCTTCAAAATATGGCGGCTTGACAAAAAACGTGCTTCACCAACTACAATGCATAAGGTAGGCCTTACCTATATTCCTGTGTAATAACCCAAGATTGACCCAAATAGTCACATTAGTGAACAATTTTACCATGTGCAATTGTTCCAAGGGAAAACGCTGTTCATGTGTTAAAGATAGCATATAAATAGAGAAAAAGGAAGAAAGAGAGAAAGTAAGAAAAAACGAAAAGGAGGGATTTACAAATACAAATAGGACATTCAGAAATTAAATGCAGCAGAAATGGTAGAAGGACCGTTTAAGTTATCTTCCTCAAACCTTTATGAGTTGTTCAATTGTTTAGTGGTTACTTTTGATACCATGTGGGTAAGCTTTTATAGCTTGAATGCAACAAAATAAAACATAATTTAACAACAAATTAAAAACATAATCTCTGTTATTGTGTCATCGTTGCGTGAACAAGTTGGGAAGCATACTTTTAAATATCAACCGGTTACCTCCTGAAGCTAAAATCACCAAAGTTGGGAGATAATTTGTCTTGCTGAAATGGTATATTCATTATGTCTTCAATTCGATGTTGGCGGTTATGGTATATTTTTACTATTGGTAGCACCGACACATTATTGGTTAATCAACTCAAGTCTCATGTGCCAACATGGAGGAAGTAGACAATATAATAATACATTCGTTACGACAAGTTGGTTGGTTAGTATGCTATTCCATATTTACAGCGCGCTACAAAGTCATTCTTCAGCATGGAAATGGAATGTGCATGAACTTTTTAGGGTTAAATAGTATTTTCTTCAATACATATTATGTGGGAGGGGACTCAGTGTTACCACTATAAATATCATGTGCATGTCTGTCATAATCATAGAATAACTGTTTTAGCGATATAGAAGATGACGTTGACAGCTTGAAGAGTTTTACGACAGAGCTTGTAGTTGAAGCAGCAGTAAGATGTTTGGATGTTATTCAGCCGGGTTTGGGGCTCCCGCATTCTTTGCCCGAGTCAATGTCTGCAAGATTTCGCATTGGGGCGAGCATAGCTCAGGCCTGCAAGGTAAGAAAATAGCTTTGAACTTAAGAACACATCAGGAACGTTAAGTATTCTAGTGTTACAGAAACTTATTTCTCTCACCCTTTTGTATGACAGAGCATTGGGTATGCAGGAGACATTGGTTATCAGACATTCCTCTACTCGAGCGAGGCAGATGTGCGGCGAGTTTTGATGTTTCTGATCGAAAAGCTGCCAAAAGAGTCGGAGAAAAGCATAGTGGAGCCTACAGGTAAGAAAACACGGTCCAAATGCACAAAATAACGATTTACCTAAACCGACTGTAGTGAGTCTAGCAGTGCCAATGCTTATAATGTTCTATGTGCAGATACCATTAGGGCTACCTACTTCCATGAACAGAAGGTAAATACAATTTAGATTCTGTGTTACTTTTTAGGCACGTACTATGTACATAGTGTATAGAGAAGGTATTGCTTTCCACCAAAAAATTCGATACCGAGATGTCACCGTAAATACACGTTTTAGGGTCCCCAATATCTAAAAAAAGGGTAATTATAGAGAACTTGGGCTCCTCTAGAAATTAAACAAATTGTGGTTTGACTGATAGTTTGGTTTATACTTGTTACGTTTTCATCAATTTTTTTTTATTGGAAAAGCTCTGTAATTAAGTTAGACGCTAATTTATTACGTGCACGTAGCGATCCTTTTTTGTGAATATTTATGAAGTATGCTGCCTAGAAGGAGTAGAATATAAATAAAGAAGTCTTTTAGTACTTTTGCAATGTAAATGTGTAATACGCTAAAGTGCCTAAAACCTGAGTTTCATTGTCGGTGGCAGGCAAACAGTTTTGTGGAATGCAACACCGGGATATGTTGCTAGATGCTGTGCTGATGTATGACAAGTATGTTTCACGCAGATACAGCTGTTCAGTGAATTTTATTATGCAGAACTTCGGCCACTCTAAAATTGAATGAAACTAAGTGCGATTGATTGACTGACTCTGTATTTATGATGACAATTTCAAAGCCTGTGGATTTCAAATTTAGCGCGAGGTTAGGTTCCAATCCGTTTAGGTTAGTGTGTGTATATAAATTTATGTTCCTAATTTTATATCGTAGTAGTACCTCATTATCGATATTTCCAAGAACTCCTAACAGCGCATTGGATACAACATTATTTTTTTAAAGCATCTCCCCACCCATAATCCCTCTCTAACCACACCGATCCCGTTAGAGTGCAAAACTGGCATAAGTCGCAGCGGAGAGAGTTAGCGGCCCAACTTGTAAATAATTACCAAAAAAAGTAATTTTAAAAAAGGTCTGTGTGTGTCTGTGAACACGATAAAGTTGGTAAAGTACCAAACTTGGTATTTGTTCAGTATCTTTCAGGGATGTGAAACAAAGATTTTGATAAAAATCCCCCCACCCCAAACTACTTTTTACAAAGAAAAAATTTTGAAAATTTTGATTTTCTCAAAAATGGCTCTAATGATTTTGTTTGAAATACTGTATATTAAAGAGATTTATATGAATTTTGCTGACTTTTAGGAAACTGGTAAACCGTAAGAGAGAGAAAAAAAATGTAGATTAGTTAAAACACACAATATATATCATATACATTTTTTTCGTGGAATTGAGCATTTCTGAGATATTCCTTGTTATTTGTTTCAGATATAAAATGTTTAAACTCTTTTCACACGGAAATATGTAAAGTCTTGGCCCTGCATAGAAATGATTTCATCCACATGGCAAAGTAACTGACTTTTAAAAGATTTGACTATCATTTTAGCTTAGTGTATTCCTATATTTTCCTTCTACTTACAAGGGAGCAAGTAATTAAGAAATTTCTGCTAATGTTTATCTTGATTATCATGAAGTAGATAGAAGAATAATCTTTTAAATAATAATTTGTTACAGCAACGTAGAGAAGGTCATGGGAATGGAACACGTCAGATTTTTATAACTAAGGAATGAAATTTCACAATGAGTTGAATTTTATGAATGGCATTATTATTGCAGTTGCTGATAATGCTTAATTTTGAGGAATTAAAGTATTATATCAATATAATGGGCTTCACATTTTCTGTGCATTTCTTTGATACCAATGGATCTTTAAAAAGTATATGAAAACATAGTGAAAATGTGTTTTCGTAAACTTCCACGGCCAATATTAAAATTATCTTGGTCCAGAGTTTCCGGTGTAGACCGCATCTTAAGGCTAAAATCTGCAGATTTTAGCCTTAAGACGCGGTCTACACTGGAAACTCTGGACCAAGATAGTGAAAATGGTTATGAAAAACTGCCAGGGATCATTGGTATTCAGATGTGCATTCTTCTTGGCTATATTCTGTTGCCACTCTGCAGCTTATGTCTTTGCTTCCAGCCACAAACTGTTTTGCTCTAATTCTAAAAAACATCCCTCAGCTGTACCTTCCAGCCTAAGGCCCTCAACACCAGCCCACACTTTGTGGCTTAGATGCCTCAACACCTAAATATAGTGATATTTGTTAGTCATCTGCAGTTGTGAATGACAACAGCAATAGCTAGGAAGCACATCTGCAGCGACTATCAACAAACTGTTTCCGCTTGCAGCTATAGCTATCAAATGTCTCATATTGCTAATAGTTATTTATCACTATGATATTTCGTGGAATGTAATCATTTTTGTTTTACTTATTGATCTAAGCTATTCATTATTTATTTAATTCAAAATCTTCTCGGGCTTCTAGCCAGGTAAAAACTTGGCTTGAATTAATACGTCGCCAGGAAAGCTTCAGTTCTTATTTTATATTCATTATTTGTTTTCATGAGATCTCACAATGGACAAATAAATGGCGTGTTATTTATGGACACTCTTTAACTACTGTGGTTCTCAGCGTCCCATTCTAAATTGGGCATGAAAGACCACTTAATTTTGCTCAGAGGCTTCTCTATCAGGCTTGAGGTTCTTTTACGTGCGTAGATCTACAACATGGTACCAACGGCTTTACTTCCCTTCCGAAGGAAGCCATGCTAAGGATTTTTATTCCCGAAAAAATCCATCGTCCTCCTCCAGTTTTGAACCCACTACCTTGGGCGTATGAGGTCAGCATGGTAACCATTACACCACGGAGGGTGACTCTCACAGTGGACAGAGCTCTGTGATACTGAATGTTATACAGTAAACAACCTTCACTGATCATAATATAATTATTAATTTTTTTTCCCTCACAAGAAAGTTATCACCAATTATGCAAATCAGCAATACGTTGCAGGGCAAAATTTCCTTAGTTACATATGCAGTTTAAAACATTGATAATAGCTTACACAAAATGGATTATATGCATGAATGCCATACATGCCTTAAGCTCATATAAGATTAACTATTACAGTCCCCATTATTATCAAGGAAATCTTCCAGAAATTGGGTATCTTGTAGGTCTTTTACATAGATATTTTTAAGAGCAGGTAAGAATTTCTTCTTGGTGTCTGAATGAAAACTTTAGTGTCTGATATAAGCCTAATAGAACCTGATAAGCTAGTATTGGGTCAAGTGTTCTTTTACTGATTCCACGAAAACTGGGGTAAATGCCCTTAAAATGCAAAAAAGAGTTACTTAAGCTATTCCCCGTAGTTATAAAGGTAATCAAAATTGTATTGGCACTACAAATTTGTTGATTTTGACTATATTTGCAATAATGCTGATGTGACTGTATGGGTGTTTTTAATTCTCATATTGTTTTATGGTTGATTTAATGCAGCGAGTCAATGATACATGGGAATGTGCAGATTTTGATTTTTTAAATCTGTAAATGTTTTATTGGTTCATTTTCAAATATATTTTTAATCTACCTTTATGCTGATGGGTCTTGGCAAGAAGTGAAAGGTTGTGGCTCTATCTTGCTTGTAGTGGCTCGTCAGCAAGCTTCATTTGACAAGCTGGAGATAGGCTTTGATGATGGCTCTTTTTTCTGTACTCTCTCGCTCTCTCATTTTTTTCCTCCCTCCTTCAATGTTGGCAACAAAAATATTCATATAAATATCAGTCTAATACAATGTTCTTGTTTACCAGCACTGCAAATATAGACCAAGAACCCTTTATTGCTTGGGTCTATGCCCCAGTTTTAGGATCTAAAATTTGGAACCATCTGGAGAAAGCTAGAGCTGTAAAATTAGTTATGCGTATAAGTTGTGTCACTTTTAGAAACTTCATTTTTTTGAGTGTTAGGTCGATAAATAACAGCTTTGGTTCTGATTGGCAGGCAGGCAGGCAGAGGTCGTCATGTTTTAGGCAGCCATGGTGGAACCACAGTATCTTGTAATTATGTAACTAAACTCGAGGTTAGGTGTGCTATAAATGGATGCAAACAATGGGTGTCCATCAGATAGTGCTAGTGTCAAAGTTTCAGAAGTGAGTTTATTATGATACACTCCATGGTGGAGTAGAGGTCGGTCGTAAGGCGAGACAAGAGCAAAATATAAAATTGTGCAGAGGTAACTCTTCACACTCTTCACCCAAATGGCTGGCAGGAGAAGTTGTGCCAAGATGCATGCCAGAAGTCATAATGTTTCTGTCCATGAAGGAGTGAAGTATGGCATTATTTAGTGTTTATGCAAATAAACCCTAGCAGATTATTGCTAACTTGGAAGAAGACAGTGATGCCAACAATATCAATAACAATGCTGGTTATGAGGATGAAGAAGATGGTGCAATGAGCAGGATTGAGGAGCTGTAGAAACATGTAATGAGTATAGTAATATTCCTTGCTGTTGACTATGTTTCATGATTGCAAGCAAAATACTACGTTTCTTGCTCTACATATTGTTAGTGACTTACTATATATATGTATAAAAATCTGATGTGTCCATTCACGTGATTTTCTATACATCTCTGTAACAAATATTGTTAAAAAGCTTGTTCTTCTATCTACTTCATTCTAATTGAGATAAACAGTAGCAGAAATGGTCCTACTACTTGATTCCTTGTAAGTAGAAGAGAAACAAGAGAGTACACTAGGATAAAACGATAGTTGAATCTTTTAAAAGCCGGTTACTATGTGATTGAAATGACCAGGAGCTGACAAATTTCCATATGAGAAAAGTTTCAAGTATTTTAAAACTGAAACCAATAACAAGAAATATCTCAGAAATGGTCAATTCCATAAGAAAAATGTATATGACATAAATTGTGTGTTTCAACAATATCTACATTTTTTGTGTAGTTTTTGTCTATTTCTTACAGTGTACCAATTATGAAAAATTCAGCAAAATGAATCCAGATTGAAGAGTTCTTTGGAGGTTATTTCCTGGAAAATTCAAAATATACATTTGATTTGCTATATAATTATCTTTAGCATGCAGAAATTTAATCAAAATTGTTTGAGCCATTTTTGAGAAAATCAAAATTTTCCATATAAGGGTAGTTTAGGGTTAGGAGGGGATTTTCCTCAAAATCTTAGTGTTGCATCTGTGATAGGTATTAAACTTAAATACCAAGTTTGGTATTTTATCAATTTTTTTTGTTTTTTGTTTGTTTGTTTGTTATGTTCATGTATACATACACACAATACTTTTTCCTAAAAAAAAATGCTCAGGGGGCCCTAAAACATGTGTTTCTGGTGACATCTCTGTATAACATTTTTGGATGGAGTGCAATACCTTCAATGTACCAAGCAGAGAAAGTAAAAATTAGTTTTATAACAAAGTAATTGTGCTATAACTGTGGATATGTGCCAACAATTTTCATGTGAATTGCAATAATTATTTAACACAGCAGGCTGTTGTGATTGTGTTATTTGCACCTAGCTGGCATCCCTATTACCCCTCTCAGCCTTTGCAGAGAGGGAAGGAAGGGAAGAACTTCCCCTACACACAAGATTTGTTCATGTCTCACTTCACGACTCTTACAAGGAGTGACTTTGTTGACTTTGCCATTTTATGCTAGGGTCATAAAGCCTGTGGTTGTACTATTTGAAAAGCCTTGTGAGTAGTATAAATGCATTATAGCTCAGTGGCAATTATGTGTCTGATAAGCCAAAGAATATCTTGGTATCAAATCTCCATCATGTAATCAAGACATAAAATTTTTTTTAAAGAAAAATAATGAAACAGGTTGGTTGGTTTGAATCTAATGTTGAGCAGTTGACAGTGAAGCCGCTCTCTTGCATTCCAGGATTTTGATGATATATTAGGGACAACAATCGAACAATCATAAATAGTCCAATTTTGTGATGACTTTATCAGACAAGATGTATTTTTACTTTCTCTACACATGCCGAGTGTATAGAGTATTGTATTCCACCAAACATTTGATACTGAGATTTCACAAGATACATGTTTTGAGGTCCTCTAAGTCCAAAAAAATTAGAGAAAAAGTTCTATGCGTGTGTGTCTGTGGGCAGAATAGCTCAGAAACTAAAAGACAGTTAAATACCAAGCTTGTTGTTTAAGGATGCGACACAAAGATTTGTCAAGAAAATCTCCCCACCCACAAACTACCTTTTACTTGAAAAAAAAGTTAGAAAATTTTGTTTTTCTCAAAGATGGCTCTATGATCTTGATTAAAATACCATGTATTATAGATATTTACATCACAGATAAAGTGTATATCTTGAATTTTCGCTTCTGAAGACCTGTTCATTCTGGATGAATTTTGCTTAACTAGTAAACCATAAGAAATAGCTAAAAAAACTTGCGACACAAAAACTATAGATCTCATTAAAACACAATTTATGTAATATGCATTTTTGTTCTAGAGTTCATTGTTTCCAAGATATTCCTTGTAATTTGTTTCAAGTTTAAATGATGTAACTTTTCTCAAATAGAGTTACCTAATTTTATATCTTCCTGGTCTTGCAAAAAGTACTGAACTTCAGTTGTCTACATAGTGACCAGCTTTTAAAAGACAGGACTATCACTTTATCCATATTTCTTTTCTGCTTACAAGGTTTGAAGTAGTAAGACCAATTTTGCTAATGCTTATCCCAATTAGCATGATGTAGGTATAAGATCTCTTGTAAAAATAGTTTGTTTGCAGAATGAGTAATTAAAGTCATATGAATGGAATACATCAGAGTTTTAGCTATTGTGGCTATTGTACAATATTTTTTTTGTGACTATTCTAATCTGTGTTATATTGAAAAGGGGCTAATATCTATTACACCTAAAGTGGCTGCAGACATCATCATCCCTCTGCAACAACTGTCGAGTATCAAAGAGATTCTGGCGGATGATACTGGAGCAGTAGATTGGCGTTTTAAATTTGTATGATTCCTACCTTTTAGAATTGTTATATAGTTTTAGTTTTCTTTTATTTCTTCTGGTACACTGTTGGTGTGGTAGCTGCAGTTCTTTTAACCTTTTCCATGTTAATTACATGTACCTATTGCTTTAGGCATTTGCTTTTAATTACACCTTTTAGCTCCCTATTGCTTTAGGACTTTGCTTTTAGTCACACCTTTTAGTTCCCTTGTTTTAACTGCTTTAAGCTCCCTTTGGTATCTACCATGGGAAGTTTTATTTACTTTGAATTTTAATTGGAATTTTAGTACTTTTTACTTTCTCTATACAAACTATGTACATAGTGTATAGAGAAGGTATTGTACTCCACCAAAAAATTCGATACCGAGATTTCACCGGAAATATATGTTTTAGGGTTCCCTTTATCTAAAAGAAGTATTTTCAGAAAAAGGTCCATGTGTGTGTGTGTCCGTGTGTCTGTGAACATGATAACTCAAAAACAAAAAGTCGGTAAAATACCAAACTTTGTATTTAAGTTTAGAATCTTCCAGGGGTGTAACATGAAGATTTTGAGAAAAATCCCCCCACGCCAAACTACCCTTTACATGGAACTTTTTTCGAAAATTTTTATTTTCTAAAAAAATGGCTCTAACGATTTTGATTAAAATATCATATATTAAAGATATTTAACTGACAAATAAAATGTATATTTTGAATTTTCTGGGAATAGCCTCTGAAGACTACTTTATTCTGAGTGAATTTTCCGGAATTTTGTATAACTGCTAAACCTTAAGAGATAGACAAAAACTTACCACACAAAAGATGTAGAGCACATTAAAACACACAATTTATGCTGTATACATTTTTTTCGTGGAGTAGATCGTTTTTGAGATATTCCTTGTTTTTGTTTTCAGGGTCGAAAATTTTAACTTTTCTCATACAGGAATTTTTCAACTCATGTCCATAGAAAGGAACTTCAGTCACATAGTAACCAGCTTTTGACTATCACTTTAACCTATGCTACTCCCTTATTTCCTTTCTACTTACGAGAAAGAAAGTAATAAGACTATCTCTGCTAATTTTTCTAGATTAGCATGAAGTAAATAAAAGCATAAGCCTTTTAAGAATAATTTGTTGCAGGGATATAGAGAAAGTCATGTGAATGGTAAACATCAGATTTTTAAGATTCCATTCCATTTTACCCTTTTGACCCAATCGCTTGGTTTTAGTAACAAATATTTCTGGTGGGTGCTGATGGCTCAGCAGTTGAGCACCCTAAAACCTAATAATAATAATTAATAATACTAATAATCATCATCATCTTCATCAGATTTTCAGTCTGAGTGAATGCAGTTTAAGGTATGATATTATATATTTAGTGCTAAGAAATTTACAGAATATGGAGTTGTCTACTGAAATTAGCCCTGGACACTCATTCAGTAGACATCCACTGCACATACAACATTTAGTAAATTATTATTTGTATAAATTTTCTTCTTTCTTCACTGGGATTCCATTTCTTTTTAATCTTAAATAAATATTGACCCACACTCCTTCTCTTCTTTATGAATATTCTGTTCAACAATGTTGTTTTGTCCCTTTTAAACTCAACCTTAATGAGTTAATTTCTCCAGTTTCCTTACGATCAAACACTATGTTGTCCAAGTCTTCTTTCCCTCCACATAATGAGCATTCACTTTTTAATTTCCAAACACCTGTTTTCATCCATACTCTACCCTCTCTTTCCTCCTTATTAGTTTTATCTATACAATTGTGCCTTTCCCAAGCCCATTTCATTTTGACATAAAACATTCATAAGATATGTCAAGTAAAAATGAAGCAGTTAAATGCGGTATTCATTAAAATTTTAACTCTTTTCAGATTTAATAGCATCTTACGACCACTTGTATTCCTCTTCTCAGTTTATTAATTCAATTAGCTAATGCATTGAATCACTGGCTAAGATTTCAGTGTTTGGAGGATAGCTGGGTTTGAATCCTTGCTGTGATATCATCAAATCTGTGGTAAATGGCATGAATATACCTTTAAAAATATCTGATATGTTCCATTCACATGAGTTTCTCTACCTGGTCGACCTCCTTGGTGTAATGGCTACCATGCTAACTTCATATACCAAGGTCATAGGTTCAGATTTGACAGAGTACGATGGATTTTTTTGGGCATAAAAATTCTTAGCATGGCTTTCTTTGGAAGGGAGTAAAGCTGTTGGCCCTGTGTTGTAGATTTATGACATGTAAAAGAACCTCAAGTTTGATAAAGAGATCTGAGCAAAATTAAGTGGTCTTTCTTGCCCAGTATAGAATGGAGCCCTAAGAACCAAAGCAGTTCAAGAGCGTCCATAAATAAAACGTCATTTCTATTTTCTTACAAAAGATTATTTTTTTATATACATCATACTAATCAAGATAAATATTAGCAGAAATGTTCTTTTTACTAAATGAGAATAAGGGAATACACTAGGCTAAAGCAGTTGTTAAATATTTTAAAATCTATTGCTATATTATTAACATAGTAATTTGATTCTCTTTACATGACTAGGAATAAAACAAAGGAGATGTGAAACAAATGAAAATCTTGGAAATGGTTAACTCTACAAAAAAAAACCAATATGACACAAATTGTGTGTTTTAACAAGATGTATATGTTTTTTGTGTAGTTTTTGTCTATTTCGTACAGTTTACCAGTCATACAAAAGCCATTCAGAATGAAGAGGTCTTCTAGGGCTATTCCCAGAAAATTCAAGATAAACATTTTATTTGCCATAAAAATATCTTAAATATATGGTATTTTGATCAAAATAGGGCCATTTTTTTTTTCTTCCAAAAAATGTTTCATGTAGGGTAGCTGAAGGTGGGGAATTTTTCTGAAAATCTTCATGTGGCATTCTTGGAAGATGCCAAGCTTATTATCAAGTTTGCTATTTAACAAGACTTTTTGTATTTGAGTTATGATGCCCACAGATACACACCTACCCTCCTCCCCCTTCCACACACACACACACACACACACATTTTTCTCTAAAAATGCTCCTTTTTTGGATTCAGGGCATATCAAAACAGTTACTTCAGGTGAAATCTCAGTATCAAATTTGATTGGCATGCATAAATATTTTTGGGAATTTGGTAGCACTGTGAGGAAATATCTGCTTTGCAGTTAGTCTAAAAGAAAAGTATCAGTGGAGTTCATTTATTTGAGCCATGCTAAAATTCATGAGTCTAATCAAGATACCAGAATTTGTAGCAGTAAATATAGATAATTTTTCAAAGTTAAATTTTTTAGCAACTTCTTTTTTTTTTTTTTTTTGCAATGCAAACTGAAAAATCAATATATCTATTATGGTGTGCCATTTCATCCCATTTTTGGTATTTTATTACAGGCAGAGCAGGGCTGATAGAAAAAGCTGTTGGTGAAGCTCTTCGGAAGCAGTTGGCCTCTCCATGGCTTCCCAGTTATTGTCGGAGAAAAGGTATGAGATGGAATGATGATGGCAGTTGGAGTAAGGAAGGATGTGGCCATTATCAACCTTTCATCTCGTGTAAATTGAGTGTTCCTAAGTCTACAACTTCTAAAGAAGAAATTCCTCAAGGTGAATATCTCTTTTAGCAAAAATTGAGTATATCTAGGTCTAAAACTTCTAAAGAAAACATTCCTCAATGTAAATGTACCTTTTAGCATAATATAGTATTGGAGCATTGTTATGATTCAGATAAGGGGCTATCCCTTAATAAAACCATATTTCAGAGAAACCACAAGCAACAAAATATGCTTCTTGAAGTTATATGCAATGGGTGGTTGTTTATTTATGTCTTAGAAGGATTTTATGACAAACTACAAACTCTTAAGCTACCACAAATGCATGTTTATAAGTTGGCATGCAAGATGAAACGAATATAAAAATTATTCAGGTTTCTAGAAGGATAGAGTCAGACTGGAAAATTCAATACCATAGTCAGGATTTGAACCATGGATACAAGTCTCTGTCCATTTGTTCTAATTACTAGCATCTATGACAACACACTGACATGACACTAAATTTCCCAACTGATATTTCCCCCATTTACCAAAAGGAGATCTCATAAGCTTTAAGATAACTGACTCCAACAGTAACTTGACAGCATCTTAAGTACTTAAAGTCCCAAATTTGAATAATTTAACCAACTGTTAGGTCAATCAGTGGTAACTGCTTTTTATGTACAGGTCATGTGTAGTTCAGAAGTTGGAAAAGTTGAGTTCAGACTGAATAAATTGAGTTGGTGACATGTTTTCATATTGCCATAGTAACTCAGTGGCTAGAGGAACCAGATGGATACCTGGAGATCTGTGGTTCAAATCCTAGCTATGGCATTGAATTTTTTAGTCTACATGGCTTGAATGGAAAAAAAACTATTAGAAACAAGTTTTAGTTTACCTTCTAGGAGGAATGAGGTGCACGGAAATGGTTGAATTTAGTCAAAAATGAAAGGAGTTTGGAAATGAGACCTGAAAGAACTGTTCAGATATTTATCTATGAATGATCCACTTAGATTTGCTTTACATGCTTCAGAATCTTTTTAATAGCATTTTTTTAAATTAAACTTTGTAATTATTCCATCTTCTTAGGAATTGGTTTTATTTCTATAATTTTGATACTCAAAGCTTCATATGTAGAGCTTCTCTGCTTATAGTATGTTCTCATGATTTAATCTTCCAAAAGATGGATATTTTTTATGTAAGCAATGAAATCAAAATCTCTCACATTGGTTTGCCAGACACAAACATCCCTCTATTCTGGTTATCAACAGGTCACCAGAAAATATCCCAGGATTTCAAAAAATGACTACGTTAATCTTGTAGTCAACAGGCAGCTGATGATGTAAACTCTTGCTCATAATACATGTTTTGCAAAATAAATGAATGGATGAAGCTATTAAGAGTGTATAAGGTGACAATAAGTGTTTATTTTTGTTTGTTTTATTAAACCATTGTTGATGGTTACACACATTCCATCTTACATTATAGTTTAAACGTGTAAAACTAACGTGATCATTTGTAATTATTCTAATGCTTATATTGTTACAAACCAAAAAAAAATTACCAAATCGAAAACCACAACTGTTTGGTCGAGTTACATCTTTGCATCACGTTTTATCCAATTTATGCAATAAAATTTGATGGTGCATTAATTTTATTTTTAAATGAGTTATCATATGATATTTTGCTGTATAGTAAATTCCTAAATCAAGAAGATTGTCTTATATTTGGAGAAATACAAATTGTATTCTTTTAGGATGCAAGGTAAATATTTTCAGTAAATTCCCTCTTCCACTCCAAATAACCTTATACATAAGACAAATGTTACATTTTTTGCTCAAAAAAGTCTTAACAATTTTAATTAAAATTTTTATTATTGGTTTAAAAACAGTGTGGTTATCTTAATTTTCTTTAGTCAGTGAGTCCTCTTGGTTTGCAGGGAGTTCTGTGTAATTGGGGAATTAAAATATAAAACAGAACCATACTGCAGGAAAAATGTAGACCTCATTAAAATATGCAGTTTATATTCAGTTGAAAGTATTTACTACATAAATGTATAATCTTTTAAATATCCATGTTATAGCATAAGCATTATGTATTTAAAAATCTGCAATTTTTTTTTTTTTCTGATATAATTTTATGAGAAAAATGGACTTGTTAGATATAACCAAGTTTATTATGCTTAATTTGAAATCATTTATAGGTATTAAGATGAATAGAAGAATCACATACTATATGAATTGTATAGTATTAATAGTAAAGAAATTATCGGCTGTTCATCAGATTTTCTAAACTTTCCTCTAGGATGGTACATCTCATATTCCAGTGCGCATATCAGTTTTATGTGTTTTTGGATTATGATTCCAGCTTGCCGTGAATATTATGTACGTCATCTTCCCACTGTAACAGATCAAGTTCAGGACCAGTGTCAATTACTTCCATCCCTTATTACGCTCAACAGTGAAGGCCTTTTGGAATCTGTGCAACAAGATTCACTTGATGGAGATGTTGGGCGCAGCCAGCAGGTGTTAGAGTGCCTAACTAGAGATTTTGAGAGCTGCAGTGCAGCTGTAGATGAGGCTCATGTATTTTCCAAACAGGACAATGACAGAAGGTTGCACGATATAAAATCAAGATTTGCTCTGAGTGAAAGGCTTCAGTTTTCCAAGGTAGGGGCTAATCTGTTTCCTTAAGCTTAAGTTTACAACTGTCTTAACCAGGGATTGGTCAGTAGAAAATATGCTGTAGATATACTGTATTTATCTGAATACAAGACTGTGTTTTTTTCCAAAATATTAATGTTCAAATCTGGGGGTTGTCTTGTATTCACGATACGTTTCCCCAAATACCATACAGAAGTTTCAAACTTCGCAGGTACGGCAGTGGTGACACCTGGTGGAAATGGTGTAGATTACTGCCAAAGTTGCAACATATGTGGCAGATTTTGTGTGCTCCATATTACGCCAAATATTAGTTTTTAACAGACCTGTGAGCATTGTCAAGGGAAAAAAGATTACTCTTCAAGACTAAAATAAAATTTAAAGGCTACTAAGTATGTTGTCTTAATAGAAAATAGCATCATTGCAGCTATACTCCCACCACCATTGCTGTTGTCATGTTGTATAATTGCACACATTCTGTACATTTTTGTGCTACCTTTACATTTCTCCCGCTCAAAATTTATATGCAAATTTGAATCTCACACTTGCAAAGTGAATTTCTGCGCAAATTTAAATTAGGTGAAAAAAAATTTACAAAATGTAAATATGTTGTCTAAATAGAAATCGTAACCATCATCCTTGCTACAGCTGCTGCCACTGCTGTCATGTTCTATCATCGCACATATACCGTACTTTTCCGTTCCTTGTCTCTCCTGCTCACAATGTAAAAAACATTAAATATTGTTTAATTACAAATCATATCCATCATCGTCGTTACACTTAAGCTGCAGCCACCACTACAGTCATGTTGACCATCACACACACCATATATTTCTGTACCCCCCTCAATCGCTCAAAACGTAAATTTCTGCACAAATTTAAATTCAGTAAAAGAGATAATAAATAAAATAAAAATAAGGGACTTAATCAGCTTAAGTGTCCATTGATTTGTTCAAAATATGTGGCACACCTTTAAATTTTATTTAAAAAATCTTCTTTTTATATATGAATATAATATGCTAAATTCCAAAAATAAGTTCTGAAAAATGGGGCTTGACTTGCATTTGAGGTCATCTTGTATTTGGATAAATATGGTAATCTATAAAAAATAAAAAAAATTGAGTCGATTTTTGTAACACAAACATCACTTATTTTTACTTACTGGGTACCGGTTTCGGGTAACAGTTGTTCCCATTTTCAACCCTTATTGCTACCCGAAACCGGTCCCCAGTAAGTAAAAATAAGTGATGTTTGTGTTACAAAAATTGACTCAAATTCTTATATTTTTTATTTAATCACATCACTGTCACAAGCTTCTATGCATATTTGCAAGTTTTGAATGGTAATCTATGCTTACTTACATAATCATAATAAACTTTCTTTTTCTCCTCTCCCTCCTTCTCCTTTTCTTTCTGCCTTTTGGCATTGGGCCATCTATGACGGCACTCAGAAATTTTTGAGAATGGCCGACAATAAGTTGAAAGCCAAAGCAGGCCTTCCCAGCTCTAAATTGAAGTTTAGATGCAAGCTTTTTGTGCTCTAACCATATGTAGCATCAGCATTCATGTGTATGTGCATGCTGGTGTAGCTTTGCATGCAATTTTTCTTAGGTACTCGCCTCTTCATTTGGTAGGTTTTGTGCATTTTCAGAAGCAGAGCTTAGTGATAACATTGAGACATGAAGTACTCTGTACATCCTGATACCTAGTGGCTTCTGCTAAGGTTTCATTCCATCTGTAGATCCCAGAGTTTACACATGTGGATTTGCGCTGTATTTTGTTTAATAACTCGGCTAGTTCACAGTAATTAATCTATTCACCATAATGCCAGGGTCCCCAAAGAAAGAAACATGATAGAAAGATATGACCTCATAGTCAGAGTGACTAAATAAAGAAAAATAACAACTGTAGAAACACAGGTAAGAGAGCTATGTTTTCTTCCCCGTGGCCCTTACTTCTTTGTAAAACAGCTCCCAAAATAGGTGCAAGAGTAGTATACCATATGCTAGGATGAATCTGAAATGCGTGCTTCTCTTTGCTTTCATGATTTTTAAAGTCTGTTTAGGGGAGAGACCTTATTGGCCATTTAAGGATCTTTGACCATCACAATCCATGATTAATCAATGGTTTGCAAAGTTTAGAAGAGGAGGGGATTCCCTTGAAGATGAAGATTGTGCAGATTGGCTGGCACAATGTAATAAAATATGATAAAAGCAGAGTGCATGTTGTACATATCAAATTCAAAAGCCCTGAATGTAAGATTAGCAGCAGTGAATTAAAGTAAACCATCATATCAGAAAGTTCTGATGATGGTGTTGTTGGATCCTATAACACCTCACAAATAAGCAGAAAGATACAGGTGTGTATGATCCAGAAATTGGGTGTCAGTCATTGATTTGGGCCTTCTCAGGAAAGGATCCCCCAACATAAGTGAAGTGAGCAAAAGGTATTGGCAAGATCTGTGTTCTTCTCAATTAGTGTTTATATTGTAACAATTCCATTGAGGGACAAAACATGTCATTGCCAAATTGTACGCCTCAAAATGTTTGCCACAAGTGTTCAGTTTACTAAAAACTAAGTTCCTAAGATGCATGGAATTTTTTTGCACTACACCACCATCATCACCTCTGCCTATACTTGACTAGAGACAGCCTAATTAAAGCAGGAGTCACATATTTGTACTATCCCTCCTGAAGTACAAATTTGGTCCCTTACATCAGTTTTCTATTCCCCAAAATTAAAGAAAAAATTTAAGTTCAACAGTTTGAATCACCTGAAGTTGCAGTAGCTGCTTACAAAGATGTTTGCCCTCTCTCTAAAGAAAAATGACATTATGCATTTGAAAGTGGTTTGAAAGAATGAAATGTCATATAGAATGCAGTGGAGTACTTTGAAAAGTTGCATTGGTTGACCTACATTTTTAAAATTTTAGTGTGCTCATTCTCAAAGCTTAAGGAGTGACCTCATATCTTTTCTGTATAACTGTTGCTCCTGTGCCAATTTTTGTAACTGTCTACAGTTCCATTCCTTTTTTACTTTCTCTATACATACTATGTACATAGTGCATAGAGAAGGTATTGTAATGCACCCAAAAATTCGATACCAAGATTTCACTGGAAATATATGTTTTGAGACCCCCTGAATCCAAAAAAAGAACTTTTAGAAAAATGTCCATGTGTGTGTGTACATGCGTGTGTGGGTGTGGGTGTGTGGGCTCGCACACTGCAGTTTATTACTACAGTGCTGAAATAATTGCAGTATCTATTATAAATTTCACTAAGGAGAGATGTCAATTAAAATGTAAAATATTACAAAAGAATTCATAACTTCCTTGTTTGTGCTCACAACTTTATGAAATTTGGATATATTTTACGCTCTGATTCGTGTAAATTAAATCTTAATAATAATAAACAGTTGTTTTTGATGAAACTTATCAAGTATTTTTTCAGAATCAAAATTTTATATACAATTTAAAAAAAAAATTCAGTAAGAGTTACTTCAAATTTTGCATTCTACTTATTAATTTATTGTAAAATATGTTTCAGGATTTTTTTTTTACTCTGAACCATGTTTATTTTATATTATATTATAAAAATAATATTCCAAAACTTATATGTTTTCTCTGTGCATGTAATCAAATAACATCTATAAAAAATTCTTTGTATGGAATGAAGTGTATATGTAGTTATATAAGGTTGCAAAATGTTATTGCTAGTGTGTGAAGTATTGAAAAATAAACTTCTGGATAACAAAAGGCAAAGTTTAGGTTCAAATGTCCAAAAACCATTTTCGTTATTTGTGGATTTAGAAAGTTCCTTGTGAATACTGCAACAAAAATTTTCGTTTTATTCCAACAGACAACTCTTTCATATATGCAAACAATGACTTTAATACAGTGAAGCGTATTCAATAATTATTAAATAATGAATCACACTCTTAGTTTCCCTTTAAAGGTTTTTACCTAGAAACATGTTTTCGACAACAATTACCAGTAAAAAAGTGTTGGTAGGTAAAACTTCTAAAGTAAAGTTAGAGATAGGATGGAAACTAACCCATTCATTGCATATATTGGTTATTTGAGGTTACACAATATATGAGCTAGCTAAAGAGGATTTCATCAGAACATGATTAATGACTGATATTTTGGGTTAAATAAAATGTAGAAATTTGCTACACAAAGTTACTATCAAATAAAAACAGCATCCTTGCTTTCCCCACTGTTTATTGCATATTTCAGCATTTCCTCACTACCCGCTGCCTTCCCTCCTTTTCCCAATACCAACTCTATACGCCCCATAATGTAGATCATTGTACGTTTCAGCACTTTTCTGATGCAAAGGGTGCCTGCATGACATTATACGGCTAACAGACCCTCATTCAGCAATATTATTGCTTATCTTGTGCTACATAAAAATAAAAACAACAAAGTTCATGGAGTATAAAATTAAAAAGAACTGGTAAAGTAAAAGAAGAAATTAATAAAAGTTTCATGTGTGGAGTTTTAATTTTGCTTGTCAAAGAAGGAAGAGCTTTTTTTTTTTTGACACAGCAGATACTTTTTATTTATGCTCAGTTACATGTTTGTGGTATTATTGGCTTTTAGGAACCAGTTCCAACAAAGAGAGAGCATAAAACTAGCGAAGTTCAACAGAAAGCAGACTTGATTAAAGGTGCTGAAAGGAGAAAGGGCAAGGAAGAGGAAATGCAACAGGCTAAGGAGGAGACAGAAAAACTTCGAGAACGCTTAGAAATTTTGCAACTGAATGTTAAGAAATTGACAGCTAAACTTGCTCAGGTGATTTTTATCCTAGAATCTGATTTATGCATGTCCATGTGTGTTGTAATATTTTCTGTGGAATCTTGATGTATTGTTCTATTTCCATAATTTTCCTGTTGTATATAATGTATTTCTCCATTCATAAACTTCAATATTTGTTTTTCTTGTCAAATTAACACATCCTATTTGATACTATTACTTTCTCTAGCACTTATGAACAGTGTACTTAGTAGCTAGAGAAGGTAATACATTTCACACAAAATTCATTATTGCGATTTCACCAGAAATGCTTGTTTTAGGTCCTCTGTATCCTAAAAAATAATTTTAAGAAAAAGGTCTATGTGCGCACATATGCTTTTGCATGCATATGTATGAGTGTGAATATAACTGAAAAACGAAAACTCTGTAAAATACCAAATCCGGTATATTCCATATTTATCCGAATATAAGACAATGTATTTTTGTATTTCAAAATATTAATTTTGAAAATTGAGGGTTGCCTTGTATTTGCGATATAATATGTTTTCCAAATTGCATGCAGGAAAAGTAAGTTTCAAACTTCATGGGTATGGCAGCGATGAACCCCGGGGGAAATGGTCATGGTCAAGGCGTATGTAGCAGATTCTATGCGTTTCATTTCATGCCAAGCATTCACATTAGAAATAGATTTCTCCTTGAGATTAAAATAAAAAGAGAACATTTCTTTTCACATTGGTGGCTCCACATAAGGTTGTTTTTGGAGCCAATAGTCAAGCAGAAAGAGAAGGGAGTTAACTGCACCTGTCCCTTCTTCCACTGCACATATACTATATATTTTGGTTCATGCTACTGCGCAGTCCATAATGTAAATTTACGTGCAATTTCAATTTAGTTCAACTTTTTGTAATATACTGTATTAAG
This sequence comes from Hymenopus coronatus, assembly GCA_030762935.1. NCBI lineage: Eukaryota > Metazoa > Arthropoda > Insecta > Mantodea > Hymenopodidae > Hymenopus > Hymenopus coronatus. Next base: position 63,846,901 of record CM060897.1, on the reverse strand, counting down.
TATGCTGTCTTAATAGAAATTTGTATCTATCTTTTTTATTAACGTCCTTTAACCTGGTTTGGTCATATCGGACGATGAATGCAATTGATGATATGATGCTCAAATGATCTTGGGGTCCATGGAGCTTAAAGTTACTCGACATTCGTCTTCTCAGGATAAGGGAAAACCCCGAAAAAAAACCTTCCCCGGGTAACTCACCCTAAGCGAGATTCGAACTCACGACCTTTTGAACGTGAGGCAGACATGCTACCACCACGCTACCCAGGCGGGCTTTTATATCATTGTTACCGCTAAACTGCCACTGTCTCTGCCCAGTGGATTTGATACCAACATTTCACTGGAAATACACATTTTGAGTATCCAATTAAAAACAAATTCTTAGAAAAAAAAGTGTTGGTGTGTGTGTGTGTGCGTGTGTTTTAAGACAAAAAAATGAAATGCTTGTTAAACACCAAATTAGATATTATTTTAAGTTCAGCATATTACAAGGATGTGGCACAAAGGATTTCCTTAAAATCTCCCACCCTAAACCATCCTTTACAAGGTCATTTTTTATTTTCTAAAAATGGGCTCAAATGATTTGATTAACACATTTGAAGCCCAAGCCTGAGTATAGCTCAGGCCGTGCGAAATGTTCATAAGACCCACACCCGAGTATAGCTCAGGCAGGTATTTCTAACGCTTTTAATGCAATTCCACGTCCTTAACTTGGTCTTGGGCTATGTGGCAAAGAACATACATCAGTTATCATTTGGTTGTCTGATTTGTGCTATCATCTGCCCTTGCTTTAGTCAACTATAAGGATATTTAGGAGAGTTAGTAATGTTGGTTGCTTGCAGGTAGTCCCACAATTTTCCTTGAAGGTGGTGATCTATTTGATATGTTTTGTGTTCTTAAATATTCAAATGCTGCATTTTCCTCGACTCCTGTGAACTGAAGATTAAACTCAGTATACAAATGAAGCTCTGGAAAATTCGGAGGTAGAGTTTTTTTAACTTTAAATAAATGGAGTGTAAGCTGCTTTACGCAGATTTTTTTCAAACTCATACTACTCTGTCAAGAAAGCTCCAGGAATTTGCCAATAAAACACAAAAAATGAATTATTCATCCAATTTTATTTTATCGCCTTCAAAGTAGGCGCCTTCTGAAATTATACATTTATGCCAACGAGTAATCCAATCATCAAAACATTTTTGTAGGCACTTTTAGGAATGGATGTCAATTGTCGCTGCAAATTTTCCTTTATGTCTTCTATCGACTGAAAACAGGTGCCTCGAAGTGGTAATTTAAGTTTTGGAAAGAGAAAGAAATCAGCAGGAGCCAGATCAAGTGAATACTGTGGTTCAATGAAATTAGTTAAGTTTTTGGCCAGAAATTGGTTCACAATAATAGCCTTGTGAGCTGGCGCGTTATCATGGTGCAGAATCCACGAGTTGTCATTCCGCAAATCTGGCCTTTTTTGCCGTATTTCTGTCAAACACTACATAATGCTTAGATAATAGTCTTTATTGACCATCTGACCTTCTGATAAAAACTCTGAGTGCATGACACTGCGATAATCGAAAAAAACTGTCAACAAGACCTTCAGTTTTGTTTGAGTTGATTTGCCCTTTTAGATTTTGGTTCAGTTGGAAGGCGCCATTCGGAAGCTTGATGACTGGTTTGAGTGTCAAACTCGTAAACCCACGTCTCATCACCAGTTACAATGCGTTTCATGAATGTGGGGTCAGAACTGGCTCGTTCTAGCATGCCTTCAGCAATCCTTCCGCGATTTAGTTTTTGTAGAAAATTCAAATCTTTCGGAACTAACCGAGCTGCAACGCGTGACATGCCCAAATAATCGTTTAAAATGGTACGGATCGATTTGTGAGACAGAAAGTTCAGTGGCAATCTCTCTCAGACCTAAATGACTATTTTCAGACACCATTTTCTTCACTTTAGCGATGTTCAGTTCAGTTGAAACCGTTGATGGCCGACGAGAGCGAGACAAATCTTCCACCACATCTCGACCACTTTTGAATGCACTGTACCACTCATATGCACATGTTTTTGATAAAGTCTATTCACCGTAAGCCCTCTGTAACATTTTCAGCCATTTGGCACAGGAAATACCATTTGCAATGCAAATTTTGAGACAGATTCTTTGTTCAATATTTATATCCATCGTAAAATCGCAAATCACCTTTGTGATGAACTAACAAAATGGCGTACTGTAAACAAATTAGATGACGATCAAACCCTGCGTGGGTATAGAGGAAAATCATACCAACTTAGCGACAACAATAATTTCGGATCCCCTTTTAAACCGGATTTTTAAATGATCAATTCCTGGTACTTTCTTGACAGAATGTATTTGATACTTGTTGTAAATTTAAAATAAAATATTAATATGGAAGTTATGACTATTTTCTTACTTGTTGAGAAATCCTTGAATACTATACTTTTAGATTGTCCTAATACTTTTTGGCAGATTTGATTGATGTACTGTAAATAATAACTCAAAATAGGCATAAAAACCCTGGGTTTCTTGGCTGTTCAACTAAAGAAACGCCCGGGCTTCAATGTGTTAAAATACCATATGTTTAAGACATTCATATAACAAATGTAATATATATCTTGAATTTTCTGGGTATAGATTGTGAAATCCTTTTCATTCTGAATGACTTGAGTATAACTGCCAAACTGTAAGAGAGCAACAAAATCTTAGTACAACAAAATCTTAGTACTCTCAAGTTACTGAATGGATATTGAAATACTTCTTCAATGAAAACTTGATTGGTTTGTGTAGTAGATTTAAAGATCTTGAATAAACCTTTAGAATGTGTGTGTTTAACACAGTCCATGCAGTACCCAGAGTTGGTTGTGCATTTGTTCATGAAGGAGTGAATGGCTTACTTGTATAGTTCTTTTCCTATTAATTGCACCCTCCACTAATTACTCTGTAGTATGCACAAAACATATGTTATCTCAGCTTATCTGCTACCTGGCCTTATGATTTGAATGAGTAGGCTGCTATCATCTTCAACTTCCTCCCTCCCCTTCACCCATATAACCTCGCCCTCCGTGGTATTATGGTTACCCAAGGTCACGGGTCCAAACTCAGTGGAGGACGATGGATTTTTTCGGGTGTAAAAATTCTTAGCATGGCTTCCTTTGGATATGAAGTAAAATGTCCTGTGTCGTAGATTTACGACACGTAAAAGAACCTCAAGGCTGATAAATGAGGCCTCTGAGCAAAATTAATCGGTCTTTTGCACCTAATATAGAATGGGACACTGGGAACCACAGTAGTTAAAGAGCATCCATAAATAAAATTCCATTTCCAACCTTGTAACCTGTGTTGTTTCTCGTTTCCTTTAATCTCTTAATCCATTTTTCTATCATCCATAAATTCCTCTGTTTTATTGTTTCTCTTTTCCTGCTTTCCAGATAACATATTTACCTACTATTTTTTACTCATCATTCCATTTTTCCCCCTGCCAGCACACTAATTCCTTACATTCTGTTAAATAATGCACTGTAATCCTTTCTGCTCATACAGTTCACACACTTCCTTTTCTCTGATTTTTAGCCATTTTAGATAAACCACTCACATTCTCATCTAAGTTATTCCTTTGCTTTCTTTCCTACCACATTGATCTATATTATTTTCTCTATTCCGTTCAATTTTTATTTCGTAAGACCATGCAATAACATGTTCAAAAAAACTTAAGAGTGGGCCACCTAGTCCACTTAAGAATTTAAATAATATGTTTAAGTCAACTATAAATGTAATTAAATATTCATTTCAGTAAAATCTAACTTTTTTGCAGGTGAAAGAAGAGAGTTCTAATGAAGAAAGAGCACTGAAGGAAAAAGAAGAAAGACAAAGCATAAAAAAGCGCACATTTGATTTGCTTCCAGAAGCCGATACCAATATACAAAAGCTTCAAGCTTTGGTAGAAGCTACTGCACAAAAATTAGTGAGCTTAGCCACACAATGGGAAAAACATAGGGTGCCTCTCTTAAATCAATATCGTGATGCAAAGGAACGCAATTCAAATAAAGCAGTAAGTCTTTCTCAGAAAATTTAAAAGATGGTTTAATTTCAACATGGTCATAAGATACAAAAAGGTTTTTACCTTATTACAGTTAAACTGTTACAGATTACTTATTTAAATGCTTTAAAGAATACTTTATTATAGGTTCAATAAGAATGTAAAGAAATATTTACTAGGTATACATAAACTGAAGATGTTAGAAATTTACTTAAGGTGAGTTGGAACTAAACTTATATTACTCACTATTGTTACTTGTCACTCATTTTTAACATGTTTTGGGAAACAGTTGCTCCCTCATTTGAAGGTGTCCAACTGTGCATGTTATTGGTATTTCTATTGTATTGACGGTGAAAGGTACTTGTTAAGGGGACTTGGTGGCAGAAAATCAAAATTCATTAGCCTGTCAACTGTTTCAAAATGAAAATCTACTTCCAAGTGTCTTAATTCTAATATCTGGCTGGTTTGGTTTAGTGTTGTGGGTGGTCACCAGAAATGGTCTGAAACTTCAAATTTGTCCATTTATTTGTATTTTAAGCATCTCATACCTTTCTTTAGCCTTGTTTTCAGATTTCCTTTAGTCTTGCCTTAAAAAGAAACCTGGAAACTAGGTTAAAGAAACATAGGCTTATAGTACTAACAAATGGACAAATCTGCAAAATTCTGGTCCACCCACCACAACATCAAACCAGAATCACATTAATCAAGCCACCCAGATAAGCAGCAAAATCAGATATCTTGGAAATCTTCATTTCAAAATGACATTTTATTCGTTTTAGCTGCATTGTTTTTACTGGTTTTTATTGACTTGTGTATATCTCTGGTTTTCCACAGGGTAGTTTCATTTAACCTGGATTTTATTTCTTCTCTTAGTTATTTTATGTATGGATTTTATCTCTTGGTTTTAGGCAGATTTGTTTTAGGAGGTACTGATAACCAAGAAGTTGAACGCCCTTAAACACTACTCATCATTTCAAAATGGTTCACAGCTAATGAATTTTGATTTGCCAACATCAAGTCCCATCTGGAAGTATAGTTCATCACCAAAAGTTGCTGCCATAATTGACTATCAACGTAACAAAAACATTAACACTGGTCAGTAGAATACCTTTTGAAGATGGGAATAAATATTTCTCAAAACATGTTATAAGTGATTCACTGTTTCTAGCTTCTTTTTATGTATTAATGAAATGAAGATGCTAGTTTTCTAACAAGATGGAAAGACTGTTATTGCAATATTTGGATTGGCAGAGATATTAGCACATCTAGAGTCAACCAAAGTTGTTACTGCATTTTCTTTTGAATTTAATAATAAAAGAATAGAATATTTTTGAGTTGTGTTTGTGTCACTTAAGTATCACTTATATATAATTTTTCCAGACTGGTTTCAATGCCATATGGGCATTGTTGTCGATAGTTTCCAACATATTTCCAAAAATATTCTAGTCATATGTATCACTGTTCCAAAACACCCTTTCATTAAAATTGTTCTTAATAATAAAAGCTAAAAGGCTGCTTTGATTGTGAAACTTGTAGTTGAGGATCAATGCTAATATTTCACTAAGATATAGAATTAGCAGTTTAATTTCTTAGCAGAGAGTTGGTGGGTCATATGAATTAAAGCAAATAGTTTCTTAAAGTTCATACTTACGATAACAATGAGTTACAGAAAGTCATGTGAATGGAGCAAATCAGATTTTTTCGTACTGCTTTGTTTTATTAGATTACTTCCTTTCAATAGCTTTGCAAGTCAGCTTAGGAAGTATTCTACAGGGTTACTACAAAAGAAATAGACAACTTCAACTGCCTCTAAAACAAAAACTATTAGAGATAGCAACCTAATTATTTTGGAGGTATGTTGAGAAACACTCAAAGTTTCATTTGTTACTATTGGTAACACTGTAGTGTTTTGTTTGTTGTTGCAGAAGCTGAAATGGCGGAAAATCCTGTGGAAAAGGCATATTGCATGTTGAAATTTGCTAGAACGCAATCAGCAACTGTTGTCCGACATTTTAGAACACGTTACCACAAAATGCCACCAACTAGACAGTCAATCTACGACTGATATAGAAAATTCGAGACAATGGGATGTTTGTACAAAGGGAAGAGCTCGGGAAGACCAAGAGTTTCGGAAGAAAACGTTGAACGTGTTCGTTCTGCCTACATAAGAAGCCCACAGGGCAAGCATGCAATTACAAATTCCACAGCAAATTGTATGGAAAATCTTGCGGAAGCGACTGCACATGATGCCTTACAGATGTTGCAGTTTCTGAGTGAAGAAGATAAGGTCATATGGCGTGACTTTTGCATCGACATGTTGCGACATGATGAAGACGATGCTGGTTTTTGTGAGCGTATCATTTCATTTTTGTGGTAATGTGTTCTAAAATGTCGTTGGACAACAGTTGCTGATTGCGTTCTAGCAAATTCCAACACACAATATGCCTTTTCCACAGGATTTTCCGCCATTTCAGCTTCTGCAACCATAAACAAAACACTACAGCATTACCAATAGTAACAAACGAAACTGTGAGAGTTTCTCAACATACCTCCAAAATAATTAGGTTGCTATCTCTAATAGTTTTTGTTTTACAGGTAGTTGAAGTTGTCTATTTCTTTTGTAGTAACCCTGTATTTTGTCTAATAAAACTTGGCGGTAATGTAAAGAAAATGTGAAACTGTTCGAAAATAGAGATTCAATTGAAGCAACATGCACAAATGCATAGCTATAAATTAAATTGCTAAAGCAGCAATAAATTAAATGAAAATAAATGAACACAAAACTATTATCAATAAAATAGGGAAAAGAAAACATTTATAGAAGGGAAAGTCACAACTCGTAAGGTACTGGTTGGTTATTCAAACCCAGTGTTTTGAATTCTAAAATGTTTACAATACTTTTTCAATAAAAAGTTTAGTTATAAAGATATACTATATTTATCTGAGTGCAAAACAATGTTTTTTTTCCAAATATTAATGTTCTGAACTGGGGGGGTTCATCTATCATTTGTGATATATGTTTTCTAAATACCATGCGGGGAAAAAGTATGTCTCAAACTTCACAGGTATAGTAGTATCAAAGCCTGGGGGAAATGGTATACATTACCATCAAGATCATATGCAGCAGGTTTTGTGCATTTCATTTCTTACTTACACTCATTACTTCTCCAAAAAGTACCTTAACATGCCTATGAATATTCTCATTGGTAAAAAGAATACTCTCAGACACTAAAATAAAATTAGAGGACTTCTTTGCAGATTGATGGCTGCATGTAATGTTGTATTGGAAACAAAACAGTCAAGCAGAAAGCACATTTCTCCTCCTCAGGTTGTACTTATAGCAGTACATTTCCAGTTTCCCGTTGGCCTTTCTATGTTGTCTGCATGCAAATTCTAATTAGGTAAAACATTTTACGATAAATTAAATATTTTGTCTTAATAGAAAACAGCATCCATTATCATTATTACAGCTACGTACTGCCACCACCACCAGAGTTACATTCTTTCATCACACACATTCCATACATCTCCATACTACCCTCTTCGTCTGTCCCACTCAAAACGTGAATTTACATGCAAATTTGAATTAGGTAAAATGTTTTATGCTATATTATATTATGTTGTCTTATTTGAAACTCATATCCATAATAGTCATTACAACTTTGCTGCTGTCACATTGTACCATCGCACCCATACTGTACATTTTCGTACTCACCTCTCCTTCATCAACTGCTCAAAACATGAATTTCTGCGCAAATTCAAATTGAGTAAAACAATAATAATGATAATATGATTATGTTGATGAAATGGAACTTAATCAGCTTAATTGTCTATTATTTTGAATAAAATATATGAAAACCAATTGAATTTCATTTAAAAATTAAGCTATCATATCATTTTTTTATATATATGAAGATGATATGCTAAATTCCAAAATCAAGTTCTGAAAAATGGGGGTCGTCTTGTATTTGGATAAATATGGTAAATAACTGCACTTGCAAGATAATATTTTACATAGTAAGCTTAATGAAGAAAAGAGCAATGAAGTATTTTTAAATTCATCATATCCCCATGCCTATGCTATAATATAGCTCATAAATTCTACCATTTTTTCCAGACTTAATTTTAAATGAAAAAAGATGAACGTGTTCTTAGAACTGAATATGCATCTAATCAAGTTTAAATGAGAATGAACTTGTAAAACTGAGAATGTACTAGTTTTAATCAAAACCAAATTGATCCATACTTCTGAATGGTTAAGTATGTTCCCTGCTTGAATTACTTGAGGTGGTGCTAAAAGGTTTTATTCTTACCAGATAGATTATTTTCCCGAAAAAGTGAAGTGTATACTATACATTCAGTTTTATCCAAATGACCCACTGGCTTCTTATGCCAAATAAATAATATTGATGTATGTATGCTTGTTTAGTCAGAAAGTCAAAAAAAGGTGGATGCAGTAAGAAGTTTGAGAGAAAAAGGTAGAGAACTGGGTGATGAAGCTCGCCAAAAGGAACAACTGCATTCACAGTTGCTTGCAGAGTATGAAAAAGTCACGAAAGATATAAATAGGTAAGTTCACTCACCGTAGTAATTTAAATATGTAACGTAAATACACAAATCCAGAAGGAATATTTAACATATTGGAGCCCAAGCCCGAGTATAGCTCGGGCCATCAAAATGTTCATGAGTATTTCTAACACTTTAAATTCAATTCCACAATCTTAACTTGGTCTTGGGTTATGCGGCAAAGTTATTGTTTAGCTATCTGATTTGTGCTGCCATCTGTTCTTGCTTTAATCAACTATTAGGAATTTTAGGAGATTTAGTAATATTGGCTGCTCTCAGGTAGTCGCCCCATTTTCTTTGAAGATGGTGATCTGTTTGTTACATTTGTGGTTTTAAATGTTAAAATCTGCATTTTCCTTGATTTCTGTGAACTGAAGCTGTGGGAAATTCTGATTCCGAGGGAAAGTTTTTTGAATTTTGAATAAATGGAGTGTAAGTAGCTTTAGACAGTTTTTTTTCAAACTCATGTTTGATACTTGTAAATTTAAAATAAAATATTAATACGGAAGTTATGACTATCTTCTTGTTGAGAAATCCATGAATGCCATACTTTTAGATTGTCCCAATATTTTTTGGCAGATTTAAACGATGTACTGTAAATAATAACTCAAAGTAGGCATAAAAACCCTGAGTTTCTTGGCACTTAAACTACCGAAACGCCCGGGCTTCAATGTGTTAAAAAAGCCTTATCATAGACCTAATCAAAAAAAGAGTTTCATATGGTGTGCAGACATAAAAGTTGTTAAACGTTCGTAATTTATAGGCATGCTGAACTGGTTTAATATACAATGTTTATAATTTTGACTCATTGTTAAACGATTCCAATAACGGTGCTCAACTATATACAAATATTCCTAATTATTTATATGCTATATCAATGTTTCATCATCTGTAACAATATCTGAAACATGATGAAACTTTCCACAGTTAATTCTTTACATCATTTCTTGGCACCATTCTACCCTAAGGAGCTTCTTGCTACAGATAAATTATGGAATGGGGCATCCATCTTGAAAAAAAATTGTTTTACATGGAGGTATTCAGTGAATTGAAACACTCAGTGAATTAATAGTTGATGCCAGTTCATTGTCTTTGTAGGTTAATCTTGGATCTTTTTTAATCATTGTTTCCATAGTGGTGATGTTTTTCACAGTCACCACTGTTGTTTGCCTCTTTTTTCATCTTTAACAGATTGCCACCTCCTCTTGAATTCAAACCAGCAGATTTTAGTCCCCAAAAGCCCCCATTAAATGCTCAAGTGACTACATTTCATTTAAACCACATTTAAAGTCGTACTACATCATTGTACAAAAATGCTCTCTCTGAATCTCAATTGCACTGTTTCATTTCAAACTTCAAATATAAAATGAGGGAAATGAATGATGCAATAATGCTCTACCTGCTACCATTGCATTACAATTGAATCAGCTATTTCAACATAACAACAATGCCCAAGGGTGGCGACTATTCCTTGTCTCAATACTTATCTATGTCCTTCATATCTTGAATTTTCTGGACACACAAGCACGCACATGCGCACATAATACTTCTATTAATATTACTTTAAATTTTTAAATTTTGTGTCACTGCTGTCAACTGCCAGGATCAAATCAATGCTGTCTGTGTGGTGGAATTTTACCCCACAGGAATTCATTTTCACGCCAGTAAATCTGCTGACATGAGGCTGTGGCTTTTAAAAACCCTTGAAAACCATTAATTTTGGCCAGGTTTGAACCTCCGATCAGAAGGCTATCACCTAACCAGAAGCCTAAGCGCCCATACTGACATACTTTCCCAATTCACTATGGTAGTAGAGAAATTAATAAGTATTTTAAGAAAAAGTTGCCTTATATGTGGGTGAGTAGGTGATTTGGTTAAAAATAGCTCTTAACAATTTTTATTAAAGTACCATATGTGTAAGATCTGAATTTATTAATGATACTCTGTGAAGTCCTCTTTATTCCGAATGGTTACAAATGGTCAAGATATGAGAAGAATTTTACTCCACAAAAAGTGCAGATATCATTTAACCATACAATTTATGTGAAATAAATTTTTTTGTGGAGTTAACCATTTCTAAGACATGCTTTGTGTTTGGTTTGAATTTTCAAATTCAAAAGCTTTTCTCAAGAGGAAACTAGCTATTCACTATTTCTATGCTAATGCAAAGAACAGAATTTTAAAGCCATCACCATACATTAATATAAAAATTGTTTATTCATAGCATGCGATTTACTTTGTGTACAATAACAATCAAAGATTCCAGTTGTTTTTAATTACCTATCTTATGTTCTATGTATGGATTAGAAAGAGTTTTTGTTGTTCCATTATTGTTCTTATATAATGTTTGTATTTTGTTACTGTAATGTTGTGGAACAATTTCTGTGACCTTAATATTAAAAAAAATATGTTTTTCAAAGGAGACTTGTAATATATCGCTTTTTGAGGTCATACCTCTTCATGACAACACCTTTGTTATGGTTTTATTCTTCCTTTCTTTTGTTTTTTCAATATTTTCAGTGTTTTTAAATGCTTATACTAGTATTGCTGTCATATAAAAATTATTGAAAGAAGTGTATAGTAAACTTCTGTTATTGTTCTATTAAAAAGAATTATCTTATCTGATTTTATAAGTGTTTCTGACCATTAACTCTATTTTATTTTTAATTTCTACAGATCAGCATACACACGTAGAATAATGGAAATTATAGGCAATATTAAGAAACAGAAAGATGAAATAAACAAGGTGTTAAATGATACAAAGGAACTTCAAAAGGAAATCAATAACCTTACAGGAAGACTGGACAGATCTTTTACTGTAGCAGATGAACTTATTTTTAGGGTAAGTATTGTTATGATTATGTGTGAGAGAGGGAGGGGGAGAGGGAAGGAAAAAGGGATGGAGATGGGGAGTGAGTGGTGGAGGAATCCTTTGTTTATTTTTACTCAATTCATCCCTTACCTACCGATCCAGTTCATCCCTTCATCACAGTACAGTGTGAAGCAAAACTCGTCAGGTATAGTGGAGGTATGGCAGTTAACTTATACATTCTTCACAGCATTATTCACCAGGTGGTTTAACAGAACATGTTTCATGAGATTTTTTACTCAACACTCTCAGCCTGATTTTGGGATACTTGTGAGTTTGTTTCTATTAAGGCAGATATAGCCCCTGATGGTTTTCAGATGAGAACCTGAAAATGGGGTTTTCTGCTTCTTGATTGTCACAATTCATAATCTTATGTTTGAACTATTTAATATAGATCGTATTAGTTGTTTGTTTTTACAGGGTTGATTTCATGTATTTAATAAAATCAAATAAAATATTGTGTCATGGAAAAGATACAAACTTATAAAATTAAAAATTAAATAAACTCAGAAGTTCGAAGCAAGTGAAGTAGTTCAAGTATAACAATTGAAAATTAGTCGGAATAGATCACACATTCAGACAATTACATAAAACGGAATAGTTTCAACCCAGAACCTCACAAACAGGCAATCTTCAACAGCTTGGTACACAGACTCTTAGCATCCCACTTGACCCAGAAGAGTACAACACAGAATACCTCCAATTAAAACACATAGCCTCAGCCAATGGTTTTCACCCTGACATCATTGACCAAACATTTGAAAAACATAAGGAGAAATTAACCTTAAAACAAATCACCACTCTGTCCACACAAAACCAAAAGTTATATATCAAAAATTCACTTATCACCCAACAGCAGATAGAACATTCAAGAAATACAATACAATACCTACAAACTAGAGTTCAAGGATCTACAAAATTGACTGCAAGGACTGTAAATTATGTTAGATTGGTCAAACAAAAAGAAGATTGGAAACAAGGTTAAAAGAACATTTCAGACATATCAAACAGAAACAGACAGAAAAATCGGCAGTAGCACACCATTTTTGGACATCACATCACAAAATAGAAAAGGACATAAAGTTGCTAAAACATGTAAACAACCTGGCAGCACTCACAGTTTGGGAGAATATTCTCATTACCCAACACAAAGATCAACTGATGAATTTTGAAATACCGCCACATGATTATGAACTTCTACTGAGAACACTAGATGTCTCCACTGTAACAGACCATTCCAGCCATTAGTCGGACCTCAACTGAAGAAGAGGGCAAATACCCTTGAAACATATGTTTTGAGAAAATTTCATTTAAGTGAGGTGAGTGTCACTATTCTGACTCATTTTCAATTGTTATACTTATAAAATTAAACCTGAATATTGTAGTAAATTATATGCTGGGAGGAAAGATATTTTACATGCAATTGGGTACGTCATGACCTTTGCCATGATTACATACAAACAAGGTCTTCACCATAAACAAGTGCCACATTGCTAAATTGAATGACCTAAAGTTTCAATTAGAGAATGATTGTGAATTGCAGTGATATTTTCTTATTTGGATTTCTGAAATATTCATGGCTGAATATTTGGAACTGCGTTTCTTTATGTAAAAGGGTTACATTTTTATAAATTTGAAAGATACTACGCAGTAAAATTTAAACTAAACTTAATATTCCATATAAGTATAACCACCATTCTTGAACTCAATTTTGTGTACCTTCATACCGTGAGAAAATGGCTATGAATGATGAGGCTTCAGCAATGTGAAATGCGCTATCATTCACATTTTCAACATTGACTCAATAGCTCATATTGTTTGAAAAAATTGTGTTTGCAAAACAAATATGAAGATAAAATTAATAAAGTAGCATATTTATAAAATATACATGTAAAACAAGTTAATATGCAGTGCAGTTTGCAAACTGTTGAATTCTATACAATAAATGCAGGAACTTATTTTCATAGGCTTTTGGCTATATTATCATCTGCCCTTTTTATCATCAGGTTTATGGATTTTGGGTAGATCGATAGGCTGTGGCAAGATTAGGGTCATAAGGTTTAATTCTGAATTTCATTGACTCTGTGATGATGTTGCTGTATTGACTTCTTGTATAAATCTATTTATGGAATTGTGGCAGTTGATAATGTAGGCAATTGTTTTGAGCACCAACAAATTTTCTTCAACCCAAATCAATATATTTAGTTGAATCTAAACCAATTTTTTGCATTAATATTGCTGTGATTCAAGTATGTTAAAAAAAGATGGTGTCACAGCAGCTGTGCATTGACTTTTTGGAACTAAATTGTCTTGAAGAATGCAGATATTGTATATCCTCCCAAGATACCCATAATTCTCTGATTGATTACATGCTCTGAAGGTATTTGTAAAACATAATTTTCAAGAAATTAAGTGTTCCTGTGTTGCATAAAAGCCCACATTTCCAGCTCTAACTATTGTTCTACCTGGGTTTTAGAAAATAGTAGATTCAAGATTAGAGGATATTGGGACAAGATATTTTTAGCAGTTTAAGAGAGAAAATATTCTTGGGGGTATAGAGAAGGAATAAAAAGAGTCTGGGAGAGGGAAAAGTACATAGAGATATGCACTAAACTAGGGTTAAAAGGATTTGCATTGGAGAGAACAAGGAGAACTTGAAAGGCAGCAGCTATCATAATGATGCAGAATGATTTTAGGTCAGGCATTGACTTGCGGGCAACTTGACAGGGTAAAGAGGAAGCCAGTACTTATTGATAGGGTGTACTGTAGTGGCAGTAACACAGGTGTAGTTGTCATTTGTTCAGAGGCGGTTTTTTTGTAGAAGTTCATAATATGAAAAGTGATTGAAGAATTCAACACCAGATTTAATGAAATGATAGACCGAAACCTAATAATCAGTTATTTGCTGCACCTTTCTTTGTTGCAGTTGATACTATTTCTACCACTCTTGCAACTATAAGTTTGCAGAATGACATAGAATACGTAGACAAATTCCAAAATAAAATCCGAGTGACTTCTACAGCAGTTTGCCTCGATCGCTCTTTCCAGACTTCATCACTTTGTTGCCTCTTAGCATGTTTGCATCTGCATATTTATGTGAGCAGTTGTTTTCACTGAAGACCTGTAAACCATGTCACAAAAACTAGTCATCAGACCATATCTTAAGATGTATTCTTCGTTTGTGTTTATCAGAGCATAGTGTTTAATGTAGAAAAACTATTGAAGGACAGAAGAATTAAAACATTTCAACGAAGTAGTACAGCTCACAATAAATTGATACTCTGGGTACATCAATAGTGTGTGCCTTGTAAAAGCAGTAAGCCATTTTGACAAGGACAAAGGAATGATTTGTTTAAATACTGACATTTAGGTTTTAATCATCTCTAAGGTATAACAGAGAATGTTATTCTGAAATTTTCAAAGTTCTGTATGCACAATTTTGTTATGCAATAACTAATAGTATTTTGTTTCTTGTGCAATAAAATTATTTATTTTATATCAAATTAACAATATTAAACATTCTGTAGCTATCACCAATGATTTAAGATTCATAACACACGATGTGTAATAGAGAATGTGCCGCTTAGATAGATGGGTCCCGCCACTGTATGCTTTGCTGCTGAATTGTTGTGCTGAGTAAATAGTGCCCTTGCTGCACATTGTGCTGTTTCTGGGCAAACTTGCTCTGTGTGATTACATCACAGGGAAAGTTAGTGATTGTGACTGGCATAAGGTGTAAGAAAATGTCCAATGTGTGGAGAAGTTGACACAAATTTCCATTGTGTAGTATAATGCAATGAAACAAAGGTATGTAGAAATCAAGTTTGACAGTGAAAATGGGAAAAATTGGATGGAAAAATAGTAATCAGGGGGATTTTTTTCCATAAAAGGAGAGAAAAATAAAAGTTATAAGTAATGCCAGAGAAAAATGGTTAACAATAACCAACAAGAAGATGGAGGAGGGAAGAGGTTAGAAAATAAAAAGGGGGAAAAATAATAGCATGATGTAGGGCAAGGTCCACTATACACAAGTAATGTGCTGTTAAGGGTATGATGAACTAAGGGACAAATAAAAAATAGGAAGGTATAGGAAAATTGTAAGTAACTATGTACAGCATTATGATTAATAAAAATATATAAAGTCTACTACTGAGCTACCATGACATTAAATTCCCCAACTGGCTTGCATTGTTCCAAGTAAACCACAAGTTCTGGAATTTAATGTCATGTCAGGATGTCATAGTTAAGTGGTTAGAGCAACCAAATGGAAGAACAGTGTTTCAAATCTTGGCTAAGTCACTGAATTATTCAAGCGGACTGTATCTAGTCACTCTTGTCCTACACATGACTTGTGTGGAAAAACAATTAATATTGATTGCCCTAATAGTTGGTTAAACTATGAAGCCTAGGACTTAGAATAATTTTAAGTTGCCATTGGGATATTTCATTCAAAATAATTTGGTGGATTACTGGGAACAAGCTAAGTACAATCCAGGACTAATGAAAACTTCTGATATTATAATTGATTTACGGTACTCTGTATTCTTGCAGGATGCTAAAAAGGACGAAAATGCAAGGAAAGCCTATAAACTTCTGGCGACATTACATTCAGATTGTGGGGAGCTAGTCCAAATGGTGGAGGAGACTGGAGCCATAATCAGGGAAATTCGAGACTTGGAAGAGCAGGTAATAACACACATTTAAACATTTCACGGATATGCAGCAAAATTGCTATACTTTTATTATTAAGTAACAAAGATAAAGGATACCCAGGATTAAAAAGAAGCACATCTTTTCAAGTGACTGAGATAATCATAGTATAATACATGCGCATGTATTGAGTGCTAGTGTTACGGGGAAATGAGAGTTGGGGAAGGGGAGACCTCTCCTACCAGAATTTCTTTCTTTGAGGCCCTCATCCATTATGGTAAATAGATAGGGACTGGAAAATTTCATTTTATTTTTTAGAACATTTTGGTGTTATTTTTTATGGTATTCAGTGGATTTTAGAGACACTTTTGCAATGCATTATTTTAAAAGTTTGGTTATAAGTGAAAATGACTTAATAAGTTACATATTTTAAATACAAACACCTTATGTATCAAGTCATGAAAGCAATCAGGTTATTAAGTATACAGACTATCAAGAATTATGATGCTGTTTTACTTACACTTCTAGCAGTAACTATGAAATGTATTCTTCACAGCATATTTACCAAATGAGTCACTGAGTCACACTTCAAATGATAGCATGGTCATGACTTCCAACTTTTCTTCTCTTAGATTGTTTCTTCGGTCAGTGAAAATAGTCATTCACTGTCCACGGAACACAGAAGAATCCATTTTTCATTAAATGCCAACCTTCTCTGTTAAAAACTGTAACTTGACTGCATCTTGCAGCTGTCTTTATGCATTCAGAATTGTGACTACACTGAGTGATTGCATTCTAGAAGCAGCAGTTGATACATTCTTCATAAGACCTTCATTTACAGCATTTACCACAATGTTCTTAGGATTAAAAGATTTGTGAACACAAGCTTTGAGGGATCAGAACTCAAAAGTTCTGAGAGTTTATGGAAGATATAAGCCTACTCGCATAAGAGAATGCTTAACTTCTGCTTGAAGTAGCTGGTTGCCAATACTTTCTAAAAGTTGACTTATTTCATCTTCAAAAATACCCTGGCTGATCAATTGGAAACCATGCTCTAAGTTGTTAAACCTTGAGTATTAATCATGGGCAATAGGGAACTTGGGTCTCTCAAGATGCTATACAAATGTTGTGAGGTCACGGGCAAGAGGTTAAAGTTGAATTATTAAACTTAAGAAGCAGCCCGGCCTTAAGTCGAATTGGTAAACTTAAAAAAAAAAAAAAAAAAGAAGAAGAAGAAGAAGAAGAAGAAGAAAGTTAAAAGTTAAAACTTGACAGAAGAACTGCAAATCATATTTTACAAAAATTGTTATTGAGACTAGTTCAAAATACCTTAGCAATACATCACTAAGTATGGGGCAACATTTGCAATGAGGAAATTGGCAACAATATTAATCTACATTGCTAAATAGCCAGCCAACTGTTGAGTATGTATTGTGCTACGATATAGTTTTCTTAAGTATGCGATTATAGGTGTTTTGTGTCATGTTGTGTTGTTCTTCACTGTGTGTATTAAGCATGTATGTATGTATGTATGTATGTACTCCCCTACCAATCACTTATAGCAGGACACTCCACGTACCTGTTTGTATCGACGTCTGCTATAGTGCTGCCTCAGCTTTGTTCAATCTCCACTGACATCAGCCAGCAGGCATGAAAATTGACTCCTCAGGCTGGAGTGACAATTGGGGTAGTTAGGAGTTATACGTCTAAATATTGAAACACATTTTAACTTTAATATTTTAATTTATTCATGACTAGAATCGTTTAACTATTCAGACAAGCACTTTGCCTCACAGACTAAGTTACTCTAATTTCTATCACTTCCTGTAACTTTCTATTTTCGACGACTGAACTTTACTTTGTAGAATTAATAACTTATCATGTTTTGCACCTGTGTCGTATATAGCAACTGACCTTCACATAGTGTATTGCGACCGAATTTGACATTGAGTGTCTCAACAGCCTTCAAGCTGTTACTTATATAGTAAAATATGGTGTTGGTTGCTTCTTTTCCGTTGGTCAGAAAGACCACAAACTTGGCATCTATGGGTCCCATAATGCATTTCTCCTTATCCATAATGCATTATAAACACCATGTGACTACCTCAATTCAATGAGGTAGTCACATTAATCACATTAGTCTTAAACATTTAAGGCCACCAGGAGGAGCTAGGAGCAGGAACGAGTCACCCGAGTATTCTTGGGTGGGGGCAAATCACCATGGTACCTTTCCACTTATCTTACGGATTTCCCAATCGTTTTCACTTATTACTCTGTGGCGTGCACATATATAAAAATAGTACATGTCTTATACCAGCTTTCTACCTTACAAATGAATCTCCCTTTATGCAGCGACCTAGTTTTGTAAACAGCTTGAAGCAAGCACAACTTAGGCTGTTTACGAAACTAGGTCGCTGCATAAACAGAGATTCTTTTGTGAGGTAGAAAGCTGGTATAAGTCACGTACTCCTTTATGCATGTGTATGCAACAGAGTAATAAGTTGGATAAATACAATTGAGTCTGTTAGTTGGCCTCATTATTATTACTATTATTATTAATTATTGATTATTATTTAATGTACAGTTAATATGTGAGATGCATGCATGTATAAGTCAGAAAACTACCATTTGACCATTCCCACTGAAGAGTATACTGTATACTGCATTTCCTTGCATGTATGAGCCAGAAAATGACCATTAGACCATTCCCACTGAAGGGTGTATTGTACACTGTATTTCCTTGCATGTATGAGCCAGAAAATGACCATTTGACCATTCCAACTGAAGAGACTACTGTATACTGTATTTCCTTGCATGTATGAGCCAGAAAATGACCATTTGACCATTCCCACTGAAGAGTGTACTGTATACTGTATTTCCTTGCATATATGAGTCAGAAAATGACCATTTAACCATTCCAACTGAAGAGACTACCGTATACTGTATTTCCTTGCATGTACGAGCCAGAAAACTACCATATGACCATTCCCGCTGAAGAGTATATTGTATTTCCTCCGCTTATCATAGGCAAATTTGGAGAGAATAAAACTGTGCTCTCTGGTCTTTCCTAATTTAATTTGCAATTGATATTAATGGTTTCTTGAAATGAATTGCCTAATTCTCTTTTGTTGCACTATTTTGTATTTAAAGTAGCGTGTTTTTCATTTTAGTTGTTGTATTTCAGATTGAAACTGAAAGTGCTAAGAATGTTGGAGCCAATTTGGAGAGAATCTCAGCTGATCTACGTCAAATGAAACAGGAGACTGCTGCCCTAACTGCACAGCTGAATGCTAAATCATGATGAAAGAATTCTTTTGGAGGGGAGAGAAAGGTAATGGACCAAGTTCTGAGTCAACGAATGAGAACAGACCTAATTAAAAGCCCCTAAATTTATTAACATACTAATAAAGTGTCCAAATGGCTTAGCTATCTATGCGCATATAACATGAAATATTATGGGCACTAAAATCATGGTGCTGTTTTTGTTAACCTAAATAAAGCAGAAAAAAGATTACTAATTTGGTACAGTGTAATGGTGGCTATTGATGGTCGTTTGTAAGTGTACACATTAACTTTTGTACAGGATGTTCAATCCAGATGGTTGAATTGTTTAGGTAAAGTACTAAACCAAAATAGCCTCATTTATGGGTCTACACTTGTTTAATAATGAACAACATAGCCTTTTAACTTTTGTTTTCTGTATTATAGTTTCTCTTTATGTGCATTTTTGTGGTCTTGTTGAGACATTTATACTCGCAAGATGTGAGATTTATACTCGTGGAGATGTTAAACACACAAAGTGACATGAATTATATGCATTTTTTTTCTCATGTCTGTTTTCCTGGCGGAGGAAGGCTCTGAGCATTAAAGTGGGTATTTAAGTTAAGGCCATTTAAATATATTATATTTGTGCAAAATTCTGATTTTTGTATTAAATCTACAAATTTATAACATTCCAGTTTAAAGCCAGTTATAATCATTCCTTTTCTTTAGTAAAGTAATTTTGTACAATTTAAAATAGGACCATCTAGAGTGCCTAAATAACACTAGCTCTTTAGGGAATACCAAAAGGCCAGTATTTTTAGAAGCTATATTATCCTAGGACTAATTACACATGCAAGAACATCTGTTAATGGAAGATACATTTGTTTGAAGTTTATTAAATACTCAGTTTTTATGATTCTCCTATCATATCAACAGGTTTTCAGATGGTGTGTTTTAATGCTTAGGTGCATATTATTTCCTAGATCCTAAAACATTTAAACACAAGAATACAAGGCTATCCCAAATATAAATAATTCTGCCTTTTCCAGGACCTGGTTAAAGAATTTTGCTTGTTATAAGAATAATAAAACTGACTTCATTTTTTAAGAAAAGAAGGGAGGTAAGGCAACATAAAGAGAGATCTCTTTTCTTTTTGCATGGGTATTAGCTGCCAAGCCACTGATGAGAAAAGCAAATTCTGGAACTTGTATTTTGACTCTTTAAAGCAAAATTTTTTACCATTAGGAATTCTTATAATCATTTAAATCTTACCTAATATCTGCTTACTAATAGACATGAAATTAAACACACAGAAACTGAATATGATGTGATTTTGATGGTAATTCTGCATTTCTTTTGTCCAAAATTTTCATTTCTAATGAAATCTCAAAATGGAATTTGAGGCTGCCCCTTGCTGACTGGCAAACTATAACATAGACCTGAATGTCCCTCTGTAGGCTATAGCTGGTTTGGCTCTGCAATGGTGGTCTCCACATTTTCAGGATGAGTGATATATAACTGCTTATTTATGATACTTGTTTAAAGATTCTCTGGGTGGCCTCTTCTTCAGCTGTCTCCAATGATAATCTTTGTTTTTTATAAGCTTACCCCACATGTAAACGCACCTAAATGTGTTCTTACTGATATATGGTGGACTTTATGACAGTGATGTGTTTTAACAATTGAAAATTGGTTGAGTCGATTTTGTAACACTATATCGCTTACTTTTTATTTTGGAAAATATGTTTCACAGCCATGTGCTTCCATTGTCAATTCCTTTGTTCGACTGCTGGTATTGTCTCCATAAAAACATTTTAAATTCTAAATTAAAAGATGATATCCCACAAGAAAACAAACCAGGAATATATCAGTTCAGCTGCAATGACTGTGAAAAAATCTACATTGGCCAAAAAAAAGAAATATAAAAACAAGAGCAAAAGAACACCACAGAAGCATTAAATTCAAACAAGAAGACAAGTCCGCGGTAGCTTGGCATTTTTGGAAAGAGAAACACCCCATAAACGGAAGCCCAAAAATACTCAAAAACATCACAAGGAAGACAGAATTAAAAGTTTGGGAAAACATATATATTTGGAAAAACAAGAACCAAGTTTTCAATTTGGAAACCCTGCAAGGCGACCTATTGATACGGAGGTTCATCAAACCACCACCGGGGACAGAGACAACCACCACAGCAAGCAATACCAGCAGTCGACCAAAGGAATTGACAATGGAAAAACATGGCTCTTGAAACATGCTTTCCAAAATGAAAAGTAAGTGATGTAGTGTTACAAAATCGACTCTACTAATTTTCAACACCTAAATGTCTCTCTGGATGTCTCCTTTTTGTTGATTTGTTGAGGTTGTTCTTGCCATAAATGTGGCATGTGTAGCACATGTGTCAATTAAGTGTTGGAAACATGCAACAAATGTACAAAGAATATTTATCTCACAATTACAGAGTATTTGGTATGGGAGTAATCCCTTTCATATAGGAATTTGATTCCACGATATTAGTTTTGCTGTCAGATGAGCTTTTGGCAAAGTTAATAACAATGCTATAATATTATGCATATTGCCATCCAGTTCTGATGTTTTGATTTCCTCTTTGACTAAATGAGGAACTGCTCCTTTGCAATTGATTTTATTATTCTGCAAGAATGTTGTTGTAAGCAGCAGCAGTTTAATGTGGTGTTATTTCTTGCCACAAAGTATTGATCACAAATTCATCACATCACTCTATCATCATGCTTGTGGAATATGGTTTTTCTTTTCTCCTCATTTCATCTTCCTGTTATTATGCATGATTTGCTCATGCAATAAGAAATGGCACTTTTCACCATCTGTGAATAAACTGAAGCTTCAACTCAGCTTGGGCAGTGAAGATAAGTTACTGAAGTCGCACATACTGCTGTTATAAACAATCCAGTATAAAAACAGAGACAACCTCTCTAATATCTTAGAATAATAATCTACAGATGCATCAATCTTGAAAGAGTGGTAATTTTATTAAATTAAGAAAGGGAATGCATACAATGAATCTTGAAAATTAAATTTTGCACTTTACATTCTTAAGCTTCATTATTAAAGTATTTACCTAGAACATGTTTCACAGGATGTTTCCTGTTCTGCATCTTCAGCTAACGTCAGCTGAACCTGTTGAGAAACTGGCATTGGAAGTTGCGTCCTCCTCTGGCGGTAGTTTCACGAACCTATATGTAGGATTTTCTTTCATATTTACTCAAAGTTCATTAATGGCTTCTTGTGCTTCTTAAGTAGATTTTTTCTCCAAGTTTTCAACTGAATGTGGCGCCAGAAATTTTTTAACTAATATACTTCTTCAATACTGTGGTGATTTTTCCGGAAATGATAGGCAATAGCAGATTTGCTTATTTCCTTACTATGCAAATTTCTGAAATGTTCTTTTAACCTGAGGCCTATTTTTCTCTTTTGTCATTCCTATGTAAATCTTGTTGCTTTGTGTACAATTATATGGTAGATTTTGACAACAACAGAACACAATGGTTTGGAAACATTTGGTAGATATAAAGATTAAAAAGCTCAGAATGAAGAAATTTCAGCAGCAAATCACCACAATTTGGACAATAGACAAATTGCCAATTTTTAAAAAGTTAACATATCATCTCAAGTGCTACAAGCAAATTCAAAAGGTTTTTAAGGATTAGAATAGTTTGTAAAACAAATTTACCTTAAAAAAAGCTGCTCAATTCCAATAAAATAGACAAAAACCAAGCCAGAGAAAAATAAGCTATTTACTGTGTTAACTGTAAACAGTGCAACAAGATTTACATCGAAATGACAAAGAGAAAATTAAACACCAGGTTAAAAGAGCATTTCAGAAATATACTTAATGAGGTAATAGACAAGTCTGCTATTGCCTATCTTTTTGGAAAATATCACCACAATATTGAAGTATATTTGTGAAAAAGCATGTGGCACCTCATTCAGTTGACAATCTTAAAAATCTATATAAAGAAGTCTGAGAAGCAATTAACAAACTATGAGGTAAATATGGAGGAAAATCCTAACTAGATTTGTCAAACCACTGGTTTTTATCATCTGTATGTAGGTTTACCTGAGAAATGGTGAAAATTTTTCTGTCCAATAATATTCCTTTCCCTCCAATATGCCTTTTCAATAGCTTTCAATTTTGGCTATACATTTGTATTTTGAGTAGACGTGGCCAGCTATCTGTATTTAAAATACGAGGTACGTCCAGAAAGTAAGTTCCGTTTCAAGTTATCTCCGCTGCAGCGCTGTGATCGTAGTTCCGCACATGCGTGGGAGACGCTCTGTATCAAGGAGAAGAAACGTGTGCCATTTTGAGATCGCTGTCAGCCAGATACGCTTTGTTGTGCTTGTTTACAATGTCAGTGTTGATTGAAAATCCCGCCGCTTGTGAAATCAGATCTGTGATTCGTTTTCTGAATGCTAGGAAAGTAACACCAATTGAAATTTGTTGGCAAATTTGCGAAGTTTATGGACAAAATGCGATGAGTGATTCAATGGTGAGAAGATGGGTCCGACAGTTCAATGAAGGACATAGTGAAGTGCACTATGAAGAACGAAGTGGGCGTCCATCTTTGGTTACAGAAGGACTGGTTCACGCGATTGATGACAAGATCCAGGAAAACCGCAAGTTTACAAATAGTGCTCTTGCTATGGAATTTCCCCAAAGCTCACAATCACTAATTCATGAAATTATTACCGAAAAACTGAAATTTTGTAAACTTTGCTCACGTTGGGTACCAAAGACACAGGCAGTAAACTTCTATGAAGAAGGTATACAAAAACTTGTGCCATGCTATGACAGATGCCTGCAAAATTTCAGCAGTTATGTGGAAAAATAGTTTAAGAGTTGTAGAATTTTGTGCAATAAATAATTATTCTGTATCTGTACACAATTTAATTTTATTACCAAACGGAACTTACTTTCTGGACGTACCTCGTATAATGTAAGTGCATGAACTCTTTCTCAGACAATTAGTACGAGGAGTAACTTCTACTGAATAAATGATGCAGGTTTTAGAATTCAATTATAAAATCGTATTTCACTCGCAAACTTTGAGGAACAAAACTTCAATGAAGTTAATACATCGATAGCATAATAAATTACAGTATACAATATCAATATAACTTCTAGGTTGATGGAATTTTTCTCAATGGTGTGTTTAATATGCACACTTGATTTTCTTAATACCCACTTCAATTCCTTTACAAATCATTTTCATCTTTCACAATTAACAGGTTAAATTCTGTTCACTTCTCAAGTAAAGGTATTTCTTTAAGAGATTAGTTTTTCTCTAATTTTATGGTATACACCCTCTTGATATTCAATGAAATCATTCTGATTTACATTTTCTTATTTTTTTCCTTCATATCTAAGCAGAATTTTTAAACAAAATCAGGGGATAATGCATTCCCAATTCTTTTGTCCTTTCCTTAAGGAAACAAGCTAATAAATATTCATATGCATTCGTTCATTGTTGATAATTTTTTATACGTAGATCATCTTTTTTAACTACTAATACTACAAATTACAGGTAATTACATAAAATTTCAAGGTTACACAATTACTTTCCATTGCACCATCATCAGAGGAGAATGTGGCTTCTAACTTCAGTTTCTCACTGGGCTCAGTAGGCTCTAGCTGAAGATGCGAGAAACATCCTATGAAACATATTTATTTGAATAACTGAGCTTAAGAGTGTAAACTTCAGCTGAAATACTCTGAATACAGAGAATAAACTAATAATTTAAGTAGTTCCTATGGTGGTAGGCAGTTATAAGTCCAACAGCCATTAAGAGAGGATTATAAGTACGTCATATTGTTGACGTGCAGGGTAAGGTAAGGAAAAATAGACTTTGAGCTGTAAGCAGTACTTGGAGAACAAGAGCTATGCCTAACTATACTTAACCAGGTGGATGAATCATCGGGTATAGTATTAACAAAAGGGTAAATGATGAAGGCACAGTAAGCTTAACTAATACTGATTCAGAACATGTGCATGTATTTATACATTTGCCTCTTCTTTGGAGTTGCACAACATTGATTTCTTATTGGTCAACATTTTGTGGACCTAGTAGTGTGGGTTTAATGATGACAAAGCTTAAGTGCAACTTGATAGCTTGTTTTCTCACATCACATGCACTCTTGAGTAACACAGTGAATCCCTCATGTATCTGCTATATTTTGACTTCAATGCCATTGCCTATACTTTCTGGATTTGATATTAAGGGAGCTAGCCTTCTGATCTCAAGGTCACAAGTTCATACCTGCTAAAGACTAATGATTTTTAAGTGCTTTAAAATGATGGCCCATGTGAGTAAATTCAGTGGCATGTAAAAGAACTTGGAAAATTCTGGCATACTGGGGGCACTGATATAATTCTGGCAATTGACAGTCATTAACATTAATAACTTAATTTAATACTTTTCCCCTCACTATGTTTAACAAAGAGTTGTGCTCTATCCTGGATCATAAACATGAGCACTTCTGCAGCAAATACAACTTTTAAGACACCTAACATATCCTTGCTAATGGCATCTTATGTACGGAGAAAATATACAAGGTATAAATACTATTACATCCATTATAGTCATAAGACACATGTGTGTGTGTGTATATATATAAATATAATCTCAAATGAACTCTCAAATGAATCACCCATTTGTCAAGTGGTAGAGAATCTATAAAATAAACATTTCACATTTTCCAGCTTTCTAAGTTAACATTGTTAGCTTTTATTTTCATATATAAACGAGATTAAATGCAATCACTTGGAAACAAGTCTTTAATTATTTTATTGTATTAAAACATATTAAAAACTCAAGCAGAGGAGGTCAGTGACAAAAGAGGATTTTCACAGAAGCAGGAACGTCTGTATTCTGGAAAAGTTTGAGAAAGAAATTATGGAAATGTTTTATATAGAATATTGTGTGGAAATATAAATGTTACAACAAAATGATAAAAAGCATTTGAAACATGAATATTTGGAATAAAGGTACATGTGAAAGTCATGTTGTAAAATTAACAAAGTAAGAGTGGCTAAAGAGAACAGTAGTGAAACTGTGAGATGGAAAAGAAATTGAGATATAGAATAACAGGAAACTGCACTGCAAGGAATGCTAAAAGGGAAAAAGTTTCAAGTCAGAAGAAAATGCCAAATAATAGGCAGTGAAGAAAAAAAGCAAAGTCAAAAAGAAGAAACAGTTGAGGAAAATGGATTTGCACTGTAGGATCTGCCCATGTACACAAACGATTATTGTTGTTACCTGATATAAGAATATTTCCAAGATACAGGATCATCCATTGTGAAGACATAAAATTAAATAGCACTAACATGAGAGTTGTTCTGTTCATTTTTCTGTAATTTGTAAATACAATCCAGACTATGGAATATTGCTCATGTATTTGATACTCTTTAAGAAACATAATAGGTAGCTGTTCTGACATTTACAGCTTGGCTAGGAGCTAAATGTGTGTTATGGTGGGTGAAATGTTTATACCACATTGCATCAGGAAGATAAAATTGGTATCGTGTTTGAATGTGATTATTTCACTGTTACATTTGGCAATAATTGATTTATTGAGATGAACCAAACTATGTGGCCTCCAGACACTCCATATTTCATATTGCCCACATTGTTCCTTGGGGTTTAGTGAAAATTGTATTGTAAAGTGCTGTGTGAATTGATCAGAACAGAATAATAATATAGCATTTTACATGTTTTCATGATTTGGTCATAAATTACTTCCAATTTACATTTCTGAATATTTAATATGTTCTCCTTTCTTTTTTATAAGTTCCATTACACCATTATAAGTTCCATTCCATTAGACATTGACTTCACAAGATTGGAACACACATTTTTGAGATCATCATGAAACCACTCTTGAATTAAACTAACATGAAATGTTCTTTTATGGAACAGATAAATTTTGTAAGTCTCTTTTGGCAAATATCCCACAAATGTTCTATGGGGTTGAAACGTCCATTAGAGCACTTCGACCTCGCCACTGCCATCGAAGATGTCTGCCGTAGTCGCAGACGAAACGTCTGGGAAGAAGGACGAGCCCAGTAGACCACGGCCCACAAGCCCGGATTATACTCCAGCCAGTAAAGAATATTTAGTTGTTCAATCATTCCATTTACTTTTATGGAAATCTTTAAACACTATTTTATTTAAATGTGATGTCTATCACATGTTTTCTGGTGATTGCTTCCTGATTACAAGATGTAGCACTTATCCAACATAAAATTTCTTAGCTGGATGACTAACAGAATGAAAAAAATACCATGCGTGCACCTTTTCTTGGGCGTTGGTTTTAAGGGTAAGCTAGGGCTGGGGGAAAGAAGAGAACCTGTCTTTCCACAATGTTGTCAGTATGTTTCTTTGAGGTCCTCAGCCATTATGGTGAAGATATCTAATTTACTGCAAACTAGCTGAATTATTAAATGAAACTTAGTGCACATGCATGTGCATATGCATGAACTGTAGGATCCATAGACAATAAAACCGTAGCAATGAATCCACTATATGTGGGTTTAGAGCATATTGCATGTCTCAATGTGGTCACTTTGCTATTTGTGTGAAATCTATCGAATAATACAACTAATATTCCACTTTTGTGCCTAAAAATTTCTTGTCCTGTCAATTCCTTTAGTAACCTCTCAGTATTTCACAAATTCACAATGTATTTTATTCCTAAAATTTACCCAAGTTGGCCAATTTTGTAACAAAAGTCTGGCCACAAATACTCAAGTTCTGTCCAAATTGCCCTTCTAACATATTCATTTTAAAATCAATTACACAATTGTCTTCCAAATTGTGTTACATAGTTGGGTTGTTTGTTTATGCTTATAATAAATGCTTGGATTTGTGGAAACTTCACAAACTCAATTTTTTCCCTTCCCAAGTACCTCCCCATTGACTGATGACCATCACCAGTTACTTACTGGTTCCAAAGGATCCTGTTATGTTGCACCAATCTTCGGTGTTTATGCAGTCAACTGCGATGACTCGCATACCAAGGTGAACATGAGAACCATTGCACAAGATGGCACTATCACAATATACAGGAGAATGGTTATGTAAGTCAGGCAATAAGCTCTGCTTGATATTTATAGAAGAGTGACTATGTATTATTGGTGAGAAATTTCCTTGTGATTGACACTTGTGGAGTGTGTCGTCTGTTGGCAGGGGCTTGTCAGGTTGCTGACCAATCACAGTGTAAGAATGTGTAACCGTTAGAGGCATGATGTCATCGGCATTGCAACACCTACGGGTTCAATTGCAATTAATGTGTGCGTTCCCATACGTGACTGATTTGATTGTAGGACTTCATTCTATTAAAAGTTTGGTTGTGTTATACACAGTGATTCCCTAAGGGTACACATTTATAATCGTTACTGCCTTTTATATATCACGGACATTGCTCTTGTTCTCTTCTAGAACTATCACAAGCGACTCTGTAATTTCAAAATGTCTTACAGCCATGATAAGTTGAAGTTATGTTAGCCGAAATAATAAAGCTTTACGTTCAGTGAAGTATATGACCCAATATTCAAAGGAATAGATGAGGTAACTAGTGAGAAATTGGGAAAACAGTTCAACATACGAGAACTGTGATAGAAAATGCATGGAAAGAAGACATTTTAGAGTAAGCAGTGGCACTGCAGACAGACAGCGAGTAAATATGGCAACAGTGCACTGAGACAGTCCCATGTTAGCAGGAATGCCAATCACAAGGTAATTTCTCACCAATAATAACTCAGGCAATATGTCCTGCTTGATATGTGCAGGAGAATTTCGGTAACTTGGGCAATATGTCCAGCTTAATATGTGCAGAAGATTGACTGTGTAACTCAGGCAATATGTCCAACTTAATATGTGGAGGAGAATGACTGTAACTCGGGCAATATGTCCAGCTTGATAATTGCAGGAGAATGACTAACTCGGGCATTATGTCCAGCTTGGAGAATGATTGTAATTTGGACAATATGTCCAGCTTGATATGTGGAAGAGAATGACTGTAACTCGGGCAATATGTCTAGCTTGATATGTGGAAGAGAATGACTGTAACTCGGGCAATATGTCTAGCTTGATATGTGCAGGAGAATGACCGTGTAACTCAGGCAATATGTCTTGCTTGATATGTACGAAGAGTGACTATGTAATTTAGGCAATACGTTCTGCTTGATATGTGGAAGAGAATGACGTAACTCAGGCAATTTGTCCAGCATGGTATGTGCAGGAGAATGACTGTGTAACTCAGGCAGCATGTTCTGCTTGGTATGTATAGAAGAGTGACTATGTAACTCAGGCAATATGTCCAGCTTGATATGTGCAGGAGAATGACTGTGTAACTCAGGCAGCATGTTCTGCTTGGTATGTATAGAAGAGTGACTATGTAACTCAGGCAATATGTTCTGCTTGATATGTACAAAAGAATGAATATGCAACTTGGTCAATATCTCTAGTGTGATATGTACAGGAAAGTGACTTTGTGACTTGAGAAACAGTCCAGTTGATATTGTGGGTGTAAAAACCATTTAGAACAGCAGTACCATGGTTCCAAAAGGTTCATTTTCAGATTAAATAAATAGCAGAGCAAGGCAACTACAAGCTGAGTTGACTTGTAAACAAATTACTCAAGCAGACGATACAGAATGTCAGCTATTAAACCTGTGATGATGCAGAATATCACCAATAAGCCTATCTCATATCTATCATCTGCTGACTCATGGTACCAAAAAGTCTATAGATAGCATTGTCATGTTTCCTTAAATTGAACTAACATTAAAATAAGAAAAAAACTCGCATTTGTTTAATTATTCTTCCACATGCCATGTGCAGTTTTAAATAGGAAACATAGGATGAGAATAAAAAATTAAAAGAGAATGCTGGTTACTGGAAATGTGTCAGTTGGAGAATTTAGAGCCATGCTCCATGGTAGCTTAGTTGATTAGAACAGTGCCACAGTAAGCCAAAGATCCATGTTCAAATCCTGGCTTTGAATTCCTTACTGTGCTTCTACCTTTCCATATTCTTTTTTTTCTCATTTGCATTGTCTTGAATGGAATATCTAAACTTGACAAAGCAATCTCCAAATATCCTGCACTAAGTAATAATATTTTTGAAACAGTTTTTTTTAATGCATTTATTTTAAGTTGCTAAGTTTTATAGCGACTTTTAAAACATGTTACAAACTTTAACACATGGGATAAACATATAACATACAGTACATCAATTTTACAATACTTGAGTTAGTTAAATTAACATTCCCAAACTAAAATATTTAACAAATTTACATTCATTGTACAGTGAGATTACGTTGTGAAGCAGTTAATTTGTTATACAATTTAGTGCATTTAAGAAACTGTAGCAGTATTTAAGACATGAACTCAAATTCTTCATTGACAGCTTAGGTTATCTGAAATCTTGAGCTCTTACCTATAAAGTTGGTAGCATGTGCAGTTCTCGAC
Source organism: Hymenopus coronatus (assembly GCA_030762935.1). Taxonomy (NCBI): domain Eukaryota; kingdom Metazoa; phylum Arthropoda; class Insecta; order Mantodea; family Hymenopodidae; genus Hymenopus; species Hymenopus coronatus. The sequence goes on along the minus strand of CM060897.1, from coordinate 63,816,005 downwards.
TATGTGCTGGATTTGTTCCTTGTTTTGCAGGTTGTGCACTATGGTGGCTCTTCTTTAGAGAGGCTATAGGAGTGTGTAAGTTTCGTATGTCCAATTTGGATTCTGGTTACGAGTATCTGGTCACGGCGATTTAGGAACTTGACTGTAAAAGGTGCTGTAGAATTACCTCTTGCACTGTGGAATTTATTTTTGGGAGAGGTAACCCAAGAGCTTTTACATGTATCGCAGAGAGTTCTTTTCAAGTGAGCATTGATGTCTTGATATGGAATTATTGCACTTGGAAGATTTGTCGAATCTTTGGCTGCTTTGTCGGCTAAATCATTTCCATGTGTATTGGTGTGCAAAGGAATCCAGATTAATTCTTTTCTTTGTGAAGATGCAATTGGAGTAGGTGATGAATTTCATTAATTAGAGGATGAGCTCTATTTTGAATGGCTAAAAGTGTACTTTTAGAGTTCAGTAAGCATGAGAAAAGGCATTTCACTATTCAGTTTGTTATTATCAGATAGGGCTTCCTTGATGGCAAACAAATCACATGTGAAAATTGTGCATAGGTATGATAGTTTGTGGAGTATCTTGTTCTCATGGTCAATAATGATGGCACAGCTACAGCTTGACTTTGAGCTTTTCGTTTGCTATACCAGCTGCAAGGGTTGATGTTGTATGTTAGGTTTTGTTTCATTGCAACTGCTGACTTTGATGCATTCCAATAATGTTGTTTTGAAAACCTTGAAGATGGTCTAGCCTAACATTCTTCTAGTTGTAATTAAATATATGGTGCCAACTATTCCTCCACTCATAGTAGTTCGCAAAAAGTCAAGGTTTAGCTTACAGCCTAAAAGGGTGCCAGATTTGAAGGCTTGTAGAATTTGGTGGATCCTCATATAGAACAGCACAGAGCTTGTTAGTTTATCTGTATATTTGTGATGGAACCTGTTTTCTTTTGGAAAAATGTAATCGTATATTCAGTGCTCTGGCTTAGATCTGATTTTTAAAGCATACGAAATGCTTAGTTGTTTTCTTTGAATGGTCAGAGGAGATTCATTGGCTTCGATCAGTAGACTACTAACTTTACTGGTCCGAAAGGCCCCAAGTGCTAGTCTCAATGAAGATGTATGGATGGAGTCCAGCATTCTGAGAGCTGAGGGCTTAGCGGAGTTATAGACTATACAACTGCAGCAGTGCTTTTAACAAGGTGTAAGGAAATTTTATTTCATACAGTTATGCAAACTGTGGCAGTAATCTATTCAATCTGCAGCAACAATATATGTCTCTCTCCAATGATTTCTTATTCTAGTATGCATTTGAGTTGATGGTGTAATGTGCCCCGGCTTAGCAAAGTATTTCATTTTTTAAATTTTGTGGTAAGAGACTATTTCAGGTAGTTCAGGATCAGAAAACTGTTTTTTTGAAGTAAGTGCTATTGAAGGTTAGTTGAAGGTTATAACTTTTATAATATTTGCCAAAGTTTTGATGTGTAATTCACAATAAAATAATACACATTTTAGTCACTATGACTTACTTTATATTTATGATTTTTCTTCCTCAACGAAGTAACCCTTTTCTATATTTACTTTTTTTATATACATTTAAAATAATTGTGATATTTAATGCAGAATTATTACTTTTCTCTATGATTGTAACATTCACAAAAGAAGTGTGCATTTTATGTAATGGCTTCTCTATAAACTACCTCTAATCAACAACATTTCTCAATTTTTGTGTTACTGTGAGAAAAGCAATGAATGTGTTAATGTATACTTACATTTGTTTTCTTTCTCTTTACATTTGTAGCCATTTTGCTCTTTCAAATATTTAAATTCTATATTAATTATTTACTTTAGTATATTACTGCTTCTAACAAAAAGCACATAAAAATAACTTTTATTAATTACAATTTTAGATTTAATACACCTTTTGTTGTATTTTATCTTTGGTTTTGAGAGTTGCGACAAAACAAAATTTAAAATATTAACTTTCATACGTAATTTTTAACTCTTCAGTCAACACCAATAACATTTACACAACAAAATGGTATATTTATGGCTTTAAATATTTTTATATTCCCTTTTCTTGCTTAAATGTCTTAGGCTTTTTCAGAACTTTAGGATTATTTCTGTTACACAGCCATAGTCTAACATAGATCTTGTAAAAGACCTGTAGATGATAATCAGGACCTGGAAATCTCTTCCCCAATTCTGTACAGCTAACGTTCTAAGAATATTTTATCTTCTACCGCACTCATCTCTTAGATGTTTTAAGTGGTATCCATATAAGTTTCCTTTTGAAAACCATTCTTGAGAGATTGTCATAGTAAGAATAGGAGCTGAAAAGTTGAACTTTCTCCTAGAAAATTTTTAGTTTTGAGTACTGAGAATTTGTGTAATGAAGTTTTGAGGAGGAAAGAAGGTTTGGGTGTAATTACATGGATTACTTAAAAGATGATTGTTGTAGGATTTATAGATGGTTTGAAAAAGAGCTAAGTCTTTTCCCAGGAAACTAAAGATGAATTAACTCGATATCCAAATAAAAGAAGTTTAAGTTTTATTCAAAGACAGAGAGAAAAAATGACAATGCCGTATCCAGGAGCACAGTGAATGAAAGAATGAGTCACCTAACGTGATCGTCAAACTGATTGCCTGGCCTTTAATCACATGAGTTTTTATGCACATAATTTCTTGCATTATATTGCCCAAGAAGTTTTGAGTGTGTCAGTGATCTTTTAACTTGGAAGTCTAGTGCAGGCAGTGTGTGGACAGATTATAGGAACGAGCTGTTATGTGATTTTTTGTAATATGACACCAGCTGTATGACCTGTGACTACCAAATAATGTTTCACTTGTTTCAGATAACAAACAACTTGTGATGCATTATTATTCTCATACAATCTAGCCTGCCTCATTACATTTGAAACCTGAACCTGTAGATGCACTCCACTCCTTAAGGGATTTCAGTGTATTCTGTAGGATTTCTTGAATAGTATCTATGTTTTTCCCAGCACAAGCAATCTGAGGTGGTCAGCAAAAATAAAGATTTTAATTGGAGTTCTGCTTTTGCTAATATCATTTATAACTAGTAAAAACAAAGTTATACTAAATACAGATCCTTGAGGGTTTCCATTTATTCATTGATCTTCTTTGATAAAAAAGCATTTTCTCTTACTTGAATTTGTCATTTGAGGAGGAAGTTATGGATGAAATGTTTCATATTGCCAGTTATGTTGTTATCTAGTAACATAGAAATTACATTGCTTTTCCATACTGTATCATTGCTTTATTTATGTCAGATTCTAGTGCTATTAGACTGTCCAGGATTGAATGAGACCATTCACTATGAGCAGGTTTAAAAAGCTCCATCTGCAACAGAGATGATTGCTAACTACTTTTTCCAGTATTTTGCACATAATGCATGTTAAAAATATTGTTTTCTGACAAATAGCAGCCTTTGCCTGGTTTGAGTATAGGAATAGCAATACCAGTGCACTATTGATCAAGAAATGTGTTACTTGCCCATATTTGATTAAAGATAGTAATCAGGTAAATTAAACCTGTCGTCGGAAGTTGTTTCAAGAACCATAGGGAACATTGTCAAGTCTCGGGCTAGAGCTTTTGCAGGATAGAAGAGCATTCTGTACTTCCCTATAAGTAATCTTGTCATTATATGCTTGATTAGTTTCAAGTGCCTCGAGATTTTGTTCTGGAGTATAATTTTTTATTTTCAGAAAAACAAGGTGGTAATTAAGATCACTAGATGTGGCAGAAAATTTCTCAGCAAAAGTATTTGCAACTACTTGTGCATCGCTTAAAGGAGGCCTGTCTCTAGAGGGCTATAGGATTGTTGTGGAAGGTCGAAAAACTTTTCTTTATTTGTTCCATAGATCTTGCTGTGGTGTTTTACTGTTTAGGGATGAAATATTAGTAACCAAGAGTTTCTCTTGCTTTCTTTGATAGTTTTGAACTCAATTTTGTTTTCTATTGTGGGGTACTTCTTTTAAACTTTATTTTTTTCTTTAGTGGATAGCTTTACATGTTTCGTTCCACCAAGATACAGCTTTTAGGGGTGCTATATTTTGCTGCCTTTTCTATAATTTTGGTAAAATTTGTTGTTATGGTATCAGTGGAATAGTTTGAAACATGCCGGGTGTGGGTAACAAGTAAAGATTTTTGTTTAAACTGGAGCTATTTTTCTGTCAATCAGCACATTTCAAGTTCCATTTTGTTAGTGGCACATTATGCAGGTGCTTAATAATAGCTGTTCTTATTATAATGGGAAAGGGTCGTTTCTGGTGGTTCAGAGTGCACTGTCTAATTAAATAAATGTGAGATATCAGCTGAACAAATAGCTAGTCTATGCTACTCCAAGAACTATGCGTAAAATGATAATGAGTCGGTTAGGTGAATTAAGTATTACTAAATCAAGGTTATCCACTAAAGTTTGTTATTTGTCCTCACTTATTAATTATTTTATATCCCCAAAAAGTATTGTGAAGTCTCCTGTTAAGAGAACGTTTTGGGTAATTGCTGAATTAGGGGTTGATGATTTGAAGATTAATTTTCACACTGTTAGAGAGATATAAATTGCAGACACACCATGTGAAGAGCAAGAGTTACAGGTATTGCTACAGCTTCTAGTGTTGAATTAAGCAAAATTTCTTTGCTGTTAATGTTATTTATAGTGTATGTTACAACTCCACCACTGGGATGACAAACAATGTTTTGATTTTTGTGAAATTCTTGAAAACCCCAAAGTTGTGTTTACATAGTTAACTCAAAAATTTTTCTTGTAAGCATATAATGTTGGGGTTATATTCTTGCAAAAGGATTTTTAAATATTCAGATAGAGTTCTAAAGCCATTAATACTTTGGCATTTTATATTTATTTAGGCACAATTCAGAGCAGTTTTATTTCACTTTTTAATATCGCTTTTTTGCTTCCACTCTAGAGCTTCTGCTTTTAATGCTGCATTCTTTGAAATGGGTACAGTTTTCTAATGTTATGAACAAGATTTTCAAGATTTTTTGTGTAACCATACATGATAGGAATGCCATCAGATTTCTCCACTGTGTTTTGAATAAATTTACAAGTTCTATGAAGCTAAGCTCATAATTTTTCGGCTTTTCCTCCATTATTTCTTTTGCAGGTGCCATTGAATCTTTTATTGACATTGTGCTCTCATTTGTATGGGGCTTTTTAGTTAAACGTTTATGACTGTGATGGTATGTTCCTGAGAGTCATGCTCATTTTCAGATAGTGTCTCGTTGCGTTCAGATGAAATATCAGAAGCATCACCATTCTCATTGTGTGTTTCATTCATACTACTGCTTGTGGTAGAGAGAGGTTGCCTACCACAAACTGGAGGTTTTCTATCTCCATCGTGGGGATGATAATATTGTTTAGAGGTGGATGATTGTCTTTTAGGGAAAGGATTTCCCTAGTCTGCTGTTGACTCTCGGAGATAGCTTGAGACTTTTTGAGTTCAGAGAAATCCTCTACAGGGATGTCCTTATTGGGGTTGCCTTACCTGCTTCTGTTGGTAGTTTATATCATTTAGTAAGGTGGCCCTTTGCTTACTTATAAATCATACTGGATTATCAGATAAAATGTATACCCAATAATTTGTGCCATAACTAATGTGAATACTGTTGGGCTAATTCTTGTCATCTTGAGCAGAAATATACAACTGCCTTCTAATCCTTAAGATATTGGAGAACCCAGGATCTGAGATTCCTGCACGTATGTGTTATTGAAAACATGATTTTGACACCCCTATCTGTGTTATTTATCTGCTATTACTTGGTTGGATATTATTGAACAAACGTTAGAGAGTATTGTGTGCTTGTTTTCCTTAATTAGTGGGCATAAATCAAGAGCAATATCCTTGATTGTAATTTTCCTACTATTTTCTTGTTATTCAGAAACATGCAGGTCCAATTGTTGGAAATACGTGATGCATATTGTAGGTTAGCTGGCAATGTTAATTTTCCAAAGAGAGGATGTAATCTTTCAAAGTTATGTCATCACGAGTATTTATTATGATAGCTTGTTCTTTACTGGGGATTGATTGAGGCACAGAAGCATAACTTGGCTGATCATTGCTACTAAAATTAGTTTTCATTGGAATACCTGGTATTTGAAGATTCTTGTACTCAGCAGTCTTCATCTTATTTTCTGGGGTGTGAGAAGCACTCATAGATGTGGATTTTGTTTTAGATTTTGCAGCTGCTTATCTTCAAATGCTGGCTATTTAGAAGCAAAAATCTTAAAATATTAACTTAATGTCACTTTGTCAGTGAATTAGAATGCAAAATACTAAAAATAGTAAATAGTTAAGGAGCTTATAACACACAGTCCATAATGCTAGTCATGGCCTCCTTCGTTCAGAAAAGTTTTGTGTACATTTATGTTCTTATCAACACTTATAAATATATGTATAGTTATGATAATGAGGATGTTCTCAAAATATTTTTAGAAAATTTAATATCATTGCATTTCAGATTGTAATTTATTCATTTTTAAAAACTAATTTTTCCTCAATTAAAAACATTTAATAATATTGTATCTTCATTTACTTATTTTAAGAGCATTTACAAAATTCTATAATAATGTATTGATTAATTCTGCTTGCAATAAAATAAATGTATGAATACAAAAGCAACTCACCTGACATATTAAAAGCAATTGATACCAGTGAGAGCATGCTACTGAGAGTAGATAGTATTAAGATTAAAGTGAAAAAATACAATTGACATTCTAGTGTTTTACTGTTAGTAATCTGAACTTCTTGGCTGTTTTAAATGAATTAATAAATGGAATGTCAGGAAATTAGTCAAAAATACTCCATCAGTAATATTAGTATTTGGGAAACTAACCTGTATGCAGAATGTATTGCTTTTAAAGTATAGTTCAGCTTTTTGCTATGCATTCTTAGTTTCCAAAATTTAGTGCTCTTATATGCCAGTATTTAATGAAGACTGAATATGTTAGTGAAATATCATGGCAAAGTTGTAGAGGCAATTTTGTACAGGGTTGGGTCGTAGAAAGTAGACTAAACCCAGTTCAGCCTTAAGTTGATCCTCGTCAAAACAACCCCAGGCGACCAATGCACTATTGCAATGTAGCCTTCCGCCATTCGCGCCAGAAATGCTGTCATACTTTCTCGACTACATGGCGTGCACTGACGGCATATTGTAATGTAAAACAAACAGAGCCCTTATTCCGACAATTTGAACGGTAACTAAATTCTGTTGAGCATAATGGTGATAAAATTGATAGTCGTTACAAAATAAATGCGTGTACATGTAATAATTACATCTAAAAAACATGTGCAAAAAATAAATAACATGCCTGCAATAACTTACATTTATTTGCTCTCTGGAAGTGACTCTCTTCCCTCCAGATTGGAATTGTCATCTGATCTGTTTGTACTGCTGCTTTCCAATCCAGGTTATCAACAACAGTGTCACTTAAATTATCCATCTCCCAAAATAACGCTTCTTCTTTTGTCACATGTTCGATGCACTTCTTCCAGGAGGCTGCCATCATGTGATGAACAGCTGCTTCAGTCAGGATCTTCACATCTCTTATCTTAAAAGTTGTATTACGTTGTCTGACGTAGTCTTTCACCTGACTCCATACCATTTCAATTGGATTTAACATGCAGTGAGTCATATTTGTGACTTTTATTTGCCTCACAAATGCTACGCAAAAATTCTTCATTAACCATGAATTTATCACATGCAATATTTTTTGCTTCCATCCATTATATCATGTTTTACCCACCACCTATTTGGCAGACCTTCGGCTTTGACGCTATGGTAAGGAGCATTGTCCATGATCACAACACTGTTTGGTTCCAGTTTTGTCAAAATCCTTTCAAACCATTTCCTGAAAACTTCACTTGTAATTTCTTTGTGATAATCTCCTGTCTTTTTGGATTCGAATAGTAGCTCGCCTCCTTCCAAAAATCTGTCATCACTTCCTATATGCCACAATATATGCATTTGCCGTTGTCTGAGGGATTTCTCAGGCCAGTACTCAGCCCCGACAGAAATGCTGTTTCTCTTGTTTTTATTGTTGTATTCACACATACTTTGGATGTGGTATAGCCCTCATTTACCCAAGTTTCATCCAAGTTGTACAACTTATGTCCTTCCCTAAACCTACTCACTGCCCTCAAATAGTCCCTTCTCCACAAAATAATGTGCTCTCTATCAATTATAGTGCTTTTTTGGCCTCTTTTGACAAATTTGAATCCAATGTTGCACAACATTTTATAAAATGTTGTTCTTCTAAAATTTGGTGAATCAGGATCACCATTAATTGTTGTAGCACTTTATCCACTGTTGGCGGCTCATTTAAAAAAAAAAAAAAATTGTGCAGTATTACGCGAATTGCATTCTTCACAAAATTGTCACATTCTTGTATCACGTATTTTACACTTTTTTTTTTTGGGGGAGTAACCACTTTTCCTGTTTCAGACTTTTCTTTCTGAGCACTGTTTATACTGGTAGCCAAAACACTGGTGAACTCAGAAGTTAATTTCACTACTTTTTTTAAGGAAAGTGTTGGATATTTCTCACAAACAAAAAACATTCAACACTATTGTTTTTCCCACTAGACAATGGTTTATCAGCCTTATGCTTTATGTAACTCGAAGAAGCAAGAGGACATTCATGGCAACCACTCTCCATGATTCTAAACAACTGCAAGCAATCGTTACTGTGTAAATAATTTGCGGAAATCAAGTGACTCACACAAATTGCATGCTGAGTCTTATAGCTCTTTTAACGGTATAAATTGGTGTTTGTTAAACTCGTAGGTATTTGTATACAATATTATACCATTTAAGAATAAATTTATTGTGTAATTTAGATTATTAGCATGGTATTACAATACTGTGCGCATTGCTACTGTTTTGTACTGTGGTCCATTGACCATGTGGATTGGTTTTGGCGGGGATCAACCTAAGAGTGAATAGAAAATAGAAAATATGCAGTTTAGGCATAAATTCTGCTGTAGAGTTTGTAACCTAAAGTATTATTTGCTATTATATCCTATATAAAAATATTACATTTATTTGGCAGGGATGAGAATATCGGGAAAAAAAATACAGTTTAAGTTAAGCCTGGTCCACATTGTCCAACATTTAACTTAACATTCAACAATTAGCTTTCAAATTAACAAAATGTTTGTTCAGCATGTTAAATGTATACACTGCCTTCAACATGTTGCTGTGAATTACCAACTTTACGGTAAGCAGGAACAGATAATTCCTTCAGTGCAGTGACAATATGCAACATTTTATATTTGAAATATAATCCACCTTTCGTGGTTAATTTTGAGGTGGCTGTCATAGTGATGGAGTCAGGTTGTACTTACCCTTAACACTGAAACCTTAGGGTTTGTTGTATTATGTCCTACCAGTATTGTTTTAATTAAAAAGTAGTCCCTTTTAAGACAGTAGTTGGTAAACCCAATTTGTTCTAGTAAAATCATTTAGATTTATCAAACGTTTACATAGGTTAGCCTATCTATTGTAGTCATAATCAGTAGAACAATTCCGCTATTATAATGTCTCTTGTATTAGTATTTATATATCTGATAAAATTACACATTGTCATAGGTTTGATTGTAATTGGTAATCATAACATTAATAACAAAAAAAAGACAGTTATTATTGTATTAACATAGTAAACCAACAAGCTCATTAATTTGGTCAATGGCAGAGTGAAATTTCATTTTTTTTAATAATAAACTTTCCTATTTATAGTAGTGAATATAAGCATTGCGGTAATTAATTTATATCTAACACTGTTCGAAAGGAACATTGTTCTTCCTTGGTAACTGTCACACTCTCTTGTGCAGTGAGGCTGCTAAATGAATTTACTAACCCTTATTATAGACTGCCCCAAACTAAACATTTATTCCGCGACTTTTATAAATAAGTAAAATTCCTCCTGGGTAGGCATATTAGACGGCTTTCTGTTTCTGACAAACTGACACATGACAGTGTAAGGAACAAGAGACATGATGTGTTTACCTGCTCTGTGTACAGAGAGCTTGTCTCTAGCACAAAATGAAGTGAGTTGGTGATGCCTGAGCTCTAAGAACAAAAATCAATGATTTCAGTTTCAATATTCCCCACAAGACCCATTTACAAGATCCTAGAACCTTTACCAGAGCAGTCTAATAATGATTAGCTTAATCACCAAAGATAAATCGTTGTCCATTGACCGTGAAGAAAACTGGCCTCCAAAACATGTTCTGGAAAATTAAAAAATTGCTTTTTGTTATTAATATTTTATATTTTTAAGCTTAAGCTTAATAATTAATATTAATATAATAATTATCTTTTTGAATCCTTGGACTACTTTTGCAATAAATGTATCTATTGCATCCTCAGTAATAATTTCCTTAGTTTTGGTCTGGTTTTTGATGTTTATTTGCATTGTTATGGTTATTGCTACTAGGTGGATTGTGTACTAATGCATTGCTAATTACTGGAATCAAAACAAATTTGGTGAGAGAGTCATTTGGAGGTATATCAAAATTCATTGCATGACTTTTATACTTTCATATAAATATTTTCTCCCAAACCATTAAATCTACGAGTCCATTTAAGAGTTTTATTAATTTATCGTCTGGATTTATTTCTTGATTAAATTTCCAAAAATGCTCTGCCACAGCTGAATAATTAATATTGAATAATTAATAATTAATATTTATGAGTAATTAATATTCATGATTAATAATTATATGAATATTATAATCATTATATATATTATATTATAATCATTATATACATTATATTATAATAATTATATAAATATAGTACTATCATATTCAGAATGAATAATTAATATTCATCGAATATTTGTGTTATGATAGATGCAAATTTTTTTTTAACCTATCAGATTTTAGTCTCTCTCTTGATGGACTATAATTGTAGCTGAAAACTCAGGCTGATACAAGTATTAGATTTATCCTGAATGAACACTGCTAACGGGTGCTAATTAAATGACCAAACTATGTCAAGTTTAAATTAATAAATAAATTCCAGTTGCAAACACTCCAGTTGATACCATCAAAGGGAAGGAGGATAGTAAATTAATTTTTATACCTATTCATGCTCCTTCATGAATTATTAATTATATTTGAATGTATTTATAAAAATTAAGTTTTATTTTTACAGTGAAAATGTGGTGGTTTATTTAATTTAAGTGTGGCTCATAGTTAGAATGATCTGGTTCTGCAGTTGCCTAGCTCATGTGCCTTCAGAGATAATTGGAACAGGCTCAATAAGTATTGTTTGGCATGTATAATGGGAGAAGTATTTTGTTACATGCTTGCTGATTGCGTTTGCTGTATACAGTTGTTTGTATTGTGGAACAATGTGTATTTATTGTGTTAAGTTTTTCTTTATGGAAGACACATGTGGAATGTGCAGTTTAATTTAAAACCGACCACTGTCTATAGACAAAAAGAAACAGACAGCTAACAGTTCTGAGGAAAAATTGGATGAGATAGGGGCTTTTGTGGAAAAAAGTACAGTGCCTTATTTTTAAAGTTGATCTGGGCTCCGCTGGCAAACAGCTCCCAGCCCTCCTCTAGAACTCCGTGCTGGCAGCCTGGATCAACATAAAAAATAAGGCACTGTACAAGAAAGCTATTGCTTCCTTTGCATTTGAAATTAGTTCATAGAACTGCTCAGAAACTAAAATTGAGGTTGTTTAATAATGTGCAAACCTGAGGATATGAATAATGTTGCAAGATTTTATTTGAGCGGACTTTTGCAGTCTGTGCATGATGGATATGTTGATCATAGTCTGCCATATTTAGTGATGAAGCTTAGCTGCATCAAACAGGTCAAATGAACATACATAACATGGAGTTCTGAAAATCAGGATCATCAACATCAAAAACACTGCATGATGTAAACACAATATATTTTAATGTAATAAGAAATATTGGACCCATTTGCTTTCCAAAGACTAAATTCTGATAGGTATTTAAACAGTTGTTGACACCTGCCTAACCTGCTCATAGTTATTTTATACAAGATAGGCACATATGCTTTTGAATGTCACGATAATTAACGGGCTCCAGATCTAAATCTATTTGGTTATTTGTAGGGATCGCTTAAAGATAAGTTTTATGCAATAAATATCCATACATTGGACAAGTTAGAAAACTTAATTTTCAGATATTTGACTGCAGAAATTTGTTGTGTGTTTGAGATGTGTGGGGTTTATATAGAGTAGAGGGGTATAATTTTCAATGCCTTTGATAGCAAAGGCTTATATGAGAATGAGTACATATTTTTAACACAGCCTTCTCTCCTGTCATTAATTAAGACTAGTTTCTCAGAACATCTTCCCCATCATCATTGTGATCTATTGACATTCCCATGGTTTGTTTGGTCCTTGACAAGATTTTGAAATTAATAAGTATTCTTGATAATAAAGTTGTTCTCCCAGGTGCTTAGTTCTAATAGCTTCTTTGTGTGTCTCATTATTGTTATTTCCTAATTTATGTTGTGATATAAAGATCAAAAGTTATATGACCTCCAAACAGCCATTGGCTTTTCCATTGAACATTTTTTTCATAATCTTGGGTCCATTTGATAAGTATAAGATAATTTGTTTTTTCTTGCATTGTTTTTAACTTTGGATATCATCTTAAATTTAAAATAATTTATGCAAAAATGTAAAATAAATTTGAATTTATGTTTCTCCAACTTTTCTAAAGTGATGGTTTCTTTTGCCTCTTCTAATATCAATCAATTTGTCAATAAAGCATAGTGTTGAAACTAGCTCATGATATATAAATATATATTTCTATTTGAGTTAGGGTGGTATGAACCAAGCTAGGGAGCAACAAGCTGATAGTTTTCATTCCAGGGAAATCTGATAGTAGTAATGTTTAGCAGCTACTTTATAAGGTCAACATGTCTCCAGAAAGCACATGAGCATGTTTTTCATAATTTAAAAATATATTTTCTACACTAGATTTAATGAATTCAGCTATATCAGGTTTGAACTGCATTGAGCATCACCATCATCTTTCATTCGGTTTAGATATATTGTATATTATGTAACTTATGAAAATAACTTTTAGTTATGTTATATTACAACAGAACACATGATGGTAATAGCTCAGTATAGGCTGCTTTCTGCATATTCTGCTTACTTTTCTACATTGTTATACTTAAGTTGAAAAACAAAGATAGAAAACTACATGTACCCTGGTTTTATTTTTAGATAACATGTTTCTGCCATTAGTATAATTATTCTAATTCACTAACAGTGTGTTTAACATCTCATTACCTGCTGAGATTAATTTTAGGCTAGCTATTTTCTAGATAAAAGATCACAGAAATGTCACATGTTTGTATATTAATGCATTGCAAAAACATCACTGTGTGTGATAACTGAGGTAATAGTGAGATTGGTATTTTATAGATTGTGGTGACAGTGACCAATTTGGCTAAGAGTAATTGCCTTGAATTGAAACAGCCATGTCTCTTTGTTATAAATTGCAGAGTAATTGAATATTGTGTATGTACATATCGGAGATATTTGTATGAAAATTTTGTTAACTATGCTGCAACTTGAGAAACTTGTATAGAGTTTATGTAAGCTTATTGTTTGAATGTAAAGGAATGGTTATTTATACTTCAAGTGTTTTTAATGAAAAGGTTCCTATGTAATGAGTATTAGTACCTTTATACTATCCTGCATATTCTACCCTCCATTTTTAACTTAAATCATTAGAGGTGTATGGTTTTCAAACTTTGCTTGCCTATACCTGCTTATGAAACATGCACCATATTTGAATGTTTTATCTTTTCCAAACTCCCTTCCACATTACTGAGTGTGGTCGATACCTACCAATTGCTAAAAATATCCTACAGGTCATATAACTGGGGTTTATCATCCAGACTTTTATTGGAATTTTATTAAACTATGTAACCTTAGAAGTACATAGAGTTAGTGAAGTCCAAAATTCCTTTAATATTTTTATCCTAATTTTTTTTTTTTTTTGCAGGGGGGCGGGGGGAATTATAAAAGGTATTGCACAAATGCTTACTAGGGTCAGCTGATAAGTCCCAGGTCTCTTGATGAAAACAGCATTCAATAAATTTTTTTTTTGCTTTATTTCTCTGGCAAATAGGTTGAATGTTCAAACAATTCAAACTTTAATTCACACGTTTTTCCCATTGCAGTGACTGAACAATTAAAGCCCAAAACATTACTTAAAATATTACCTGCACATTCTTTTGATATGTTTACAGCCTCTGCTATTTCTTCAGTACTAAACAATGAATTTTTTATGATCTCTGGAGTTGTGACTTCTACATGACTTCCAGAGCGAGACTCATCACTAGTGCTCGTATGTTTCATTTTAAACTCTGCTACCCACCTTTTAATCATTGAATATGAAGGGGCAGTGTCTTTTAATGTACTGCCCATTTCCTCCTTGATTTCTTTAGGCATTAAGCCTTTCAAATGGAAGTATTTAACCACAGCTCGTGTTTGCAAATCCTCCAACTTCATGAAAACTCTAAAGTTGTATTGTTTAAAATGCGGTCATTCAAAACTAAACAAACTATTGACCTGTAACTATGGATACAAGCTGGTCTAGAGTTAAATTCTGTGATGCTACCATCTAACTGGCCTAGTGGCGCCATATCTATGTGAGGCCCGGGACTTATCAGCTAACCTCGTACTGCATAGGTTGTTGACCATGCACAGATGTATAAGATACAAGTTAAAGGTGACAAAAAGAAACAAAAGAGAAAAGTAAAGAAAAATAAAGAGAAAATATAGAGCTAAATTGATTGTGACTAAAAAAAATTTGATCTGGCTTTGCGCACTTAACCAGGAAATGGCCCAGGTTTTGCTAGTTCCTCTGGTCAGCCAGTAAATGCCAGTCTCCTTCTAGAGAGATTTAAACATTTTTCTCTTAGTTTAATTGTTTGCTTTTCTATTAGTTTGTTTGCTGGTTCTCCAACTGCACATTCTGCCAAAATATGTATCCAGTTTTCATCAAAACCACAGAATAGGCAGACTCTCCTATTAGAATTGTGTCCTCCACCCTCCCAGCCCAAACCATGCCATTCCTGATCTTTCCTTTCTTCCTAAGTGAAGTACATGTCTCTTTAATCCAATTCAGTTTTATTTTGTTATAGCTAGAGAGGGTTTGATATCCTAACTTGATATATGACATGATTTTTGTGGAAAGTAGCAAGAATGATTTTTGTTAATATTGCTGAAAATATAAGGAAAGAATGGTGTTAAATGATTTTCCAAAACTTACAATGTTACACATTTATGTTCGTGGTTTCTCCAGGACTGTACGTTTTCCAATATTTTTTTACGTTTGGTTAGATGTTTAATGTAGTATAATGATTCAGTATTTAACAGTTTTTATATGTTTTTGGCCAGTTTAAAATTGTGTTTGTAATTGGCATAATAAGAGGGTAAATTAATTCCTTTACAAGTGTGCATTATTAAACCAGAAGTTAACATCTTCAAGAAGACAAGTAAAACTGAAAAAAAAAATTGGTGAATAAACAATTATGCTAAATAGAGCACCTAAAGTCTTTTGTGTACTTTGTGAAAGCATATATTTTGAAATTTAAAAAGCACAGATATAACACTGATAGTAAATAATAATAATAATAATAATAATAATAATAATAATAATAATAATAATAATAATAATGACAATAATAAAAATCATAATAATAAGAATAATAAATATCATAATAATAAGAATAATAAATAATATTATAACACTTAAAAAGAATGTATCAATTGGAAAATTGTAAAAAGTTAGCAAATATCTCCAGCTGTTTTAAAAACAACAAAATGCTTGTTCATTGTAATTGTTGAAATAATATTAATATAAATTTCCAAACAGTTTCAAACTTTCTCTGGCAGCTGTTTTTGTGATAGGATTTTGTCTGTCTCTTAGGGTTTACTAGTTAAAAAAAAGTTGTATAAAAGTCATCCAGAAGAAGGGGTCTTCAGAGGTTATTCCCAGAAAATTCAAGATATACATTTCGTTTGTTATAAAAATATATTAAGCATATACAATTTTAGCCATTTTTGAAAAAATCAAAATTTTTGAAAGGTATTCATGTAAAGGGTGGTTTTGTGTGTGTTGGGGAGTTCCTGAAAATCTTCATGTCTCATTCTTGAAAGACACTGAATAAGAAGTTTGTTTTTGAGTTATGCTGTCCACAGACACCCTCACCTGCTTTAACACACTCATACACTCGCACACATCCTCTCTCACAATCGCACTCTCTCACTGGCGTACATTCCCACTCACTCACACCCTCGCACTCTAGCTTGTACACACACTCTCATTCTCTCTCTCTCTCTCGTTCTCACACTCACTTGCGCACGCTCACGCACTCTCACTTTCTTGTACACTCAGTCTCATACATGCACACGCACTCACATTCGCACGCACAGTCACCTCACACGCATACTCTCACACCCACTCTCTCGCACGGACTCTCCCCCTCTCATACGCATACTCTCTCTCTCGCCCGCAAACCCGCTCACTCTTCCATGTAGTTAGACCACTCGCCTTTCACTAAATCGGCCTGGGTTCGATCCCAAGCGACCGCATACGGGATTTGTGGTAGACAAAGCGGCGCAGGGGCGGGTTTTCCAGTTTTCCCTGCCATTGCATACTACCAGTGCTCCATCTATGTTCCATGTATCATCAGTGCCATCGCCTGCAGTGCCATAGTAAAAGCGGGCCATAAACACTGTAAAAATGTAAGATGGATGAGAGAAGAAAGAAACGCTAAACAGGTGTTTGAAATGAGTGTGAAAGGGGAGGAGAGATTGAAAGAACTGACAGAAATATGGATGGACAATGGCAGAATTGAAGAGGATAAGTGAAGATAAATGGAAATGAGTAAAATGGATTGTACGAGGCTACCCCAACATTTGAAAACGCAATAGGGAATTGAAGAAGAAAGAAAATTGCATCGGAAATCTATACAAGGCAGTTAAGTGAGCAGTAATTATGGCAAGTATTTAGGTTTACGGTGGAATATGTTTTGTTAAAATATTTTACAAATTTTCATGTGTATGGCCAATTTTTTTTAAGAACAGAATATTTAGTTGTATCAAACAGCACAGAGAGCTTAATTTGTTACGTACGAGTGGCGTTCAATAAGTGCTTAGAAAAATAGAGAAATTATTTTGGATAGATTTTATTTTTAGTTTTCAACATATCTTTTTAGCTCGATACACTATTTTCAGCATTTCTCCAACTGTTTTAAGACTTCCATAATGTTGGATTTGAAAAGGTCCTCAAAATAGACACGTGTTTTTGAGATGACCTCTTCGTTAGACATGAATCGTTTTCCGCTGAGCCACTATTTCAGGTTCGGAAATAAAAAAAAAGTCACTGGAGTCCTAGTCTGGTGAATACGGCGAATGTTGTAATGCGAACCAAAATTCTACAATTTTCTACATCGAAACTGCGCAGGTGTGCATTCTTACATTATCTTGATGGAAGAAAACATTTTTCTTTGCCAGATGAGGGCGTTTTTTCTTGATTTCTCCGTTCAACCGGTGCAATAATACTCTGCATTTATCGTTCTTCTTTTCTGCAAATAATCCGCGTGCATCCCAAAAACCGAGGCCATCATCTTGTCTGCAGATGTCACCACTTTTGACTTCTTCGGTAGTCTGGAGTGTAGTAGTGTATCCGTATTTCATCCGCAATTATGTATCGACTCAGATGGAATTGGGATGGAAAAGTGCCACACCAGCTTCCGAATCGATTACCGATTGAGTTTATTCTCCACTGAGAGCAAACGCGGCACCCATATTGCCGAGAGCTTTGTTAGGCCTAATTTTTGGTGCAAAATTGTTAGAAAGATCAGAGGTTCAAATTGCTGGATTATTCTGTGGGGGAAGCCAATCAAATTTAAAAGCCTGGATAAGTCTCGGAATTAGTGGTAAAGCCACTAGCTTCAATGCTACTATTCTGAATCATGCAGACCCCCAAGAAAATATGGGCATTTTGTATGTTCATACATTCAAGTGCATCCGCAGTCGTTTGCATGGCAAAGAAAATATTACACGCTGATCTTTGAGATTGACACTGCTGGGTAATCAGCAGGTTTGAGAATATGCCCCAAAATTACTTTATCCCACGTCAATCCTATCAACTTAAACTTTGCTCAAACAAGTAGTGTTTTCTTTCTTTTTTCCATCGTGATCATGCAAATGAAACGGAATTGCAATACATCTCATAGCGACCAGCTTGAAAGAATTTGAATCGCTTTAGTGTAGTTAATTTTCTTATTTCCTTTTATATCTGCAAGGAACTCAGTAATAAGACTGTTGATGTAAATATTTTTCTAATTAGCATGAAATAGATAGGAGGGTAAACCTCCGTTAGGATGAATAGACAAAGTTAAGGGAATGAACACATCAGATTTTTATTTTCCAACACTACTATGTACATAGGAGGTAGAGAAGGTATTGTTTTCCGCCCAAACATTCGATGTGGAGATTTCACAGGAAGTAGGTACATGTTTTGAGACCCCAGAATAAAAAAGGATTTTTAAAAATGTCCGCAAGTGGTGTGTGTGTGTGTGTGTGTGTGTGAGAGAGAGAGAGAACAATATAACTAAAAACGAAAATCCTGTTAAATGCCAAACTTGGTATCTTAAGGTAATGCATCTGAAATTTGACCAACAATTGTGAAATATTAAAAATACTTTTTGCTTCATAACATAATATGAACTCTAAACTTTAAGAAAACGCAGTTTTTACCACTTGATGCATTTACTTGTCAATTAACTGAAACTATAGATGTGTAGGCATATGATTACTAACAGCCACTCTCAAGTTCAACCCTTATTTTCTTGCAAACATTTTTCCAACACTTGCATACTTAAAATGTTCCACATGATGAAATGTTTGACTAATTTTTTTTAAAAAATTGTATATTATCTCTCAAATAAACACTAAAGAAAATGATCATATACATTTTTCGAAAGAATGCTCCATTTTTTATAAATTATTAAAGTTTCTAAAATCAAAGATTTTGGAGATAAGCAAAA
Organism: Hymenopus coronatus; assembly: GCA_030762935.1. Lineage (NCBI taxonomy): Eukaryota > Metazoa > Arthropoda > Insecta > Mantodea > Hymenopodidae > Hymenopus > Hymenopus coronatus. Next base: position 63,796,900 of record CM060897.1, on the reverse strand, counting down.
AGTAATAATTTTTCTCCATTAATTAGGGCTAATATAAAAAAAATGTAATATGACAAACTTATTTATAAACTCTTTAGCTATAACATTTGAATTGTTATGTGCATATTTTTAAAAATGCATCACGTGGCTCATTTTTATTAGGAAAATGATTTTATATAGTAACAGAAATATTTAAATAATCATGCATTTAGAATGTTCATACATGGCAAAAATATTACTGTTATTGTTTATAATATCTGGTATAAATGTCAATAATATATGTTACATAATCTAGATTTTCGAAATTTCACAGATGCATCACCTTAAGTTCAGTATTTCCCAAAAGATGCAACACGAAGAATTTCAATAAAATCCCCCCCACCGCAACTACCTTTTATATGAAGCTTTTTTCGAATATTTTCATACTCTCGAAAGTGGCTCTTGACAATCTTGATTAAAATTCCATATGTTTAAGACATTTTCTTGACATACGAAATGTATATGTTGATTTTCTGGGAATAGTCTCTAAAGACCTCTGCATTTTGGATGACTTTTATTTTACTTGCAAACCGTAAGAGTTAGACAAAAAATTATTACACAAAAAATTTAGATCTCATTAGAACACATTATATATGTCATATACTTTGTTATGTAGAGTTAACCGCTTCCGAGATTCGAACTCGCGACTTATTGAATGTGAGGTAGGCGCGCTACTTAAACTTTTCTCTAGCGGGAAGTCAATTTTCATTTCATCTCTTTTGTGTTAATGCCAGGGATTCAAAAGAAAAGCGATGTCCATAGTCTCGCATAGCGATATGTTTTAAAAGATCAGCTCTAGCTTAGTGTATTCTCTTATTCTTTTCTAGTTACAAGGAAATAGGTAACAATACAATTTCTGGCAGGTAATGCTTATCTCGATTAGCGTTACATAGATAAAAGAATAATATTTTGTAAGGAAAGATTGTTTGTGGAACAGCTAGAGAAGGTCATGTAAATGGACACCAGGTATTTTTTATATTGGTAATGCAAATATAACGGAATTTCAAGTACATCACATACTGACCAGGTTAAAAGAATTGACTATCACTTTAGCCTAGCGTATTCTCTTATTTCCATTCTGTCTACAAGGAAGTAATCAATAAGACCAGTAGGCCGCCTGGCTAGTGTGGTGTTAGCGTGTCTGCCTCACATTCAACAGGTAGCGAGTTTGAATTTCGCTTAGGGTAGGTTACCCGGATAAGGTTTTTTTTTCTGGAGTTTTCTTTATGCTGAGAAGTCGAAGGTGCGATAGCTTTAAGCTCCATGGATCCCGAGATCATTTGAACATCATTTCGTTCATCGCCCGACATGACCAGGTTAAAGAACGTTAAGCTTAAAAAAAAAAAAAAAAAAAAAAAAAAAGGCTGGCAATGTGTTTCTCAATTAGCAAAAAGTAGAAAGAAGAATGATCTTCTGTAAGAATAGTTTTGTTGCAATATAGATAGGGAATATACAGTTAGAACACATCAGTTTAGTTTTTTTACTAATAAAATACCACACAACTAACACTTTCAATTGCGCTGACAATTCAAATAGGCCCTGTACTATCAGTATTAATTCCGTAATATACAAACGCCAGTTGCACACAGATTGAAATATGATTAAGCCCTAGTGCGTAATTCTTGCGGTCGCGCGGACCAGCTGTCACGGAAGTCCCCGCTCGGTGTCACCGCACACCACAAAACCTCCTATATGTTGTATTCAAAGGCACTAGTTACAAAGTACTCAACGCTGATGGCTTTGCACTCTTCCATGTGGTTTAACAATATCGCATTCGTATTACAGGAAACAACAACAATCTCCTTTTCTGTTGAAGGAAAACACGAAGCCATTTTACTTTCTCTACACGTACGATGTACATAGTGTATAGAGAACGTATTGCATTCCACCCAAAAATTCGATACCGCGATTTCACCGGAAATACATGTTTTGGGTCCCCCTGAATCCAATAAAAGCATTTTCAGAAAAAGGTCCATATGTGTCTGTGTGTCTGGACAGCATGGCTCAAAAACGAAAAGACCGTTGAATACCAAACTTGGTATTTACCCGTTTAAATGTAACTTTTTTCGAAAATGTTGATTTTTTAAAAATGGCTCTAACGATTTTGATTAATATATCGTATATTAAAGCTATTTACCTGACAAATAAAATGTATATCTTGAATTTTCTGGGAATAGCCTCTGAAGACTACTTTATTCTAGATCAGTTTAACGGAATTTTGCATAACTGCTAAACCGTAAGAGATGGACAAAAACTTGCCACACAAAAAATGTAGAGCACGTTAAAGCACACAATTTATGTTATAGAATATATTTTTTTTCGTGGAGTTGATCGTTGAAAAACTTATACTTTTCTCATAAAGGAATTTTTCAACTCCTGTCCATACAAATAAAGGAACTTCAGTCACATAGCAACCAGCTTTTGACTCATCGCTTTAATCTATGGTACTCCCTTATTTCGCTTCTACTAACAAGGAAGAGAGTAATACGATTACTTCTGCTAATTTTTTCTTGATTAGCATGAAGTAAATAGAAGCATAACCTTTTAAACAATAATTTGTTACAGAGATGTAGAGGAAGTCATGTGAATGGAACACATCAGATTTTTTCTTTCTCAGACAAATATCTACCTCGTAGGTAGAGAATATATTGCATTCCACCCTAAAATTCCATACCGAAGTTTTGTAGAAAATACAATACAATCTCTAGAATATAATATATAAAAGTAAACTCTGTGGCACAACAGCCTGAAGTCGGGCCAAGGCTTACCGTCCGACCGCTGCATCACCCATCTCTGTCCAGTCAGGCGCCGTGAATGGGGTGCAGTACTGTAAGGTGGGTCGCTGTTAGCACCTCGCCTTCCTCTCGGCCGGTTAATGCATCTACGCAACTTGTAATATATAAAACATTTTAGAAAAAATATCAGCGTGTGAATAGTGTTATTCGCATGAATACCAAACTTACCACCAAGTTCAATACAACATGAAGATTTTTGAGAAAATCAAAATATTATATATTGACAATTTTCCGATATATTATTTGTTATTTTCTCTAGCACCAATATACAATTTAAATAGATAAGGAAGGTATATTATTCCATCCAAAAATTCGATACCGAGATTTCACCGGAAATATGTTTTGAACCTCCTAAAAAAAAAAAAAACAAAAAAAAAACAACCGTTTTTAGAAACATGTCCGTGTGTGTGTCTGTGAGCAGCATAGCTCAAAAACGAAAAGACCGTTAAACACCAAACTTGGTATCTTCCAAGGATGCGACACGAAGGTTTTCAAGAAAATCCCCACACCCCAAACTACCCTTCACATGGAAAAATTTTCGAACATTTTGATTTTCTAAAAATGGCTCTAACGATTTTGATTAAAATATCGTATATTAAAGACATATATCTGACAAATAATATGCATATCTTGAATTTTCTGGGAATAGCCTCTGAAGACTACTTTGTTCTGGATGAATTTTACGGAATTGTGTATAACTGGTAAACCGTAAGAGATAGCCGAAAACTTACCATACAAAAATTGTAGAGCACATTAAAACCACAATTTATGTTCTATACATTTTTTTTCGTGGAGTTGATCGTTTTTTTTTAGATATTGCTTGTTTTTTGTTTCAGCCTTGAAAACATGCTTTTCTTATACAGGAATTTGTCTACTCCTATCCAAACAAACAAAGGAACTTCAGTTACATAGCAACGGCTTTTGACTACCTATCACTTTAACCTATGGTATTCTCTTATTTCGCTTCTACTTACAAGGAAGCAAGTAATAAGACTATTTCTCCTATTTTTTTTCTTGATTAGCATGAAGGAAATAGAAGCATAAACTTTTAACAATAATAAGTTACAGAGATGTAGGGAAAGTCATGCGAATGGAACACATCAGTTTTTTTTATCTTAACGTCCTTTAACCTGGTTGGTTATATCGGACGATGAATGAAATTGGTGAAATGATGCTCAGATGATCTCGGGGTACATGGAGTTTAAAGTTACTCGACATTTGTCTTCACAGGTTAAGGGAAAACCCCGAAAAAAACCCTTACCCGGGTAATCACTCTAAGCGAGTTACGAACTCATGACCTGTTGAATGGAAATGAAGATGAACTGAAACTGGGTTTACATATTTACCACTGTCACAGATGATGTTGGAAATGCTGTCCTCATTCCTGTAGCCAAAGTTCGACTGTTTTGCCCTTATTTCGGACACTTTGTGTAGGGTTTTCCATGTAAATGTGTGATATCCTTTTAATTTATCATTATTATTTCGAAACAACTGTACATTTATAGGGATGCAGTTTCAGTTCTTTACTATCGGTTCTATGTAGACAGAACATAGAGCAGAGTTGTTTCCTGTGCTAATTTCTGTTTTCATTTATTGGGGCTCCTTACATTATATCCGAAAATTCGTCCAGTTTAGCCTGTTAAAAGTCTAGACCTACCGCTTTTCGAAGCATCATTTTGTTTCAGGGAATTTAGAATTTAGTAATTAAATCTCTCACAGAATCACGCCGAAGACATGCCGAGGGCGCAAAACTTCAAGAGATTTACGTTTTACAGCTTCTGAAATCTTATCACCATTAAGAAATATGTCCTCAACTAAAACGCTCTCTTTGACTTTACTTCGCAAGCACAACAGCATTGACTTGAAGCAAACAACTCCCACAGTATTATTCAAACATAAATAATGCTCCTCCTCCATAGCTCCATTCCCAACTTAACCACAGCCCGATGTACTCTTTTGAGACACCCGATATAGCCAACAAATGTTTATCTCGAGTAACTGAGGCAGCTACAGAAAAAGCTTTTCGTAAGAATAGTTTGTGGAATGAAGAAAGAGTCATGCAAATTTAACAAGAAAATCTGATGTGTTCCATTCACATGACTTTCTCTACATCTCTGAAACAAATTATTGTTAAAAAGCTTATCCTTCTATTTACTTCATACTAATCGAGAGAAAAATAGCAGAAATAGCCTTATGCTTCCTTGTAAGTAGAAACGAAATAAGAGAGTGCCATAGGTTAAAGTGATAGTCAAAAGCTGGTTGCTATGTGACTGAAGTTCTTTTGTTTATATTGTCAAATTCCTGTATGAGAAAAGGTTAGGTTTTTCAAAGCTGAAACGAAAAACAAGAAATATCTAAAAAAACGATCAACTCCACGAAAAAATATATATTACATAAGTTGTGTGTTTTAACGTGCTCTACATTTTTGCTGTGGTAAGTTTTTGTCCATCTCTTACGGTTTAGCAGTTATGCAAAATTCCGTAAAATTCATCCAGAATAAAGTAGTCTTCAGAGGCTATTCCCAGAAAATTCAAGATAAACATTTTATTTATAAGGTAAATCTCTTTAATATACGGTATTTTAGTAAAAATGGCTAGAGCCATTTTTAAGAAAATAAAAATTTCCGAAAAATGTTCCATGTAAAGGATAGTTGAAGGTGGGGGGGGGGGTTTCTTGAAAATCTTCGTGTCGCATCCTTGGAAGATACCAAACTTAAATACCAAGTTTGGTATTCAACGGTCTTTTCGTTTTTGAGCTATGCTGTCCACAGGCACACACACACGGACCTTTTTCTGAAAATGTTTTTTTTTGGATTCAGGGGGACCCAAAACATGTATTTCCTGCGAAATCTCGGTATCGAATTTTTGGGTGCATTACAGTACCTTCTCTATACACTATGTAAATAGTATGTGTAGAGAAAGTAAAAATATATTAACTTTTAGTGTAATATAATGTATGCAATAATAAACACGATTCTCAAAGTGAGATCTTTAGCTGCCATTTTATTACTTAAGATACAGCTCCTTCAAGAGATGTTGCCAGTGAGAACTATTTCTCTGCAGCTCTTGTTTCTACTACTGTGAGATTTCACTTCCGTCAAAAGTAAGTGAATAACGCGTCTGGGTGCGGTGTGACATATACCTTCATAATATTATTCTGCTTCAAAGTCATGACTAATAGCCTATTCGCAGAGACGGGTCGTAGAAATTCTGTTTGCGCAATGGCGAAAGTTCTAGATAACCGGGTCGCTTTCATTTCTCTGTTTTAAGGCACATAGCTCTTGATGATGCCATAAAAGCAGCTTATCATCTGGAAAAGGTACCCCAAAACGCATATATCTTATAAAGCTCTGAACAAACAAAATAAGAGATTTAGTGTCCCTGTTAAAGCATAAAACAACCAGTCTGTACTTTGCAGGCGACATACTGCATAACTTTTGTTACTACTGCCTTGCATTAGGTTAATAATTTAATATTTTATATGGTGTTTATTTCCGCAACTATACTTGCTATAATACATATTATACTATATTATACCGTGTGGACAAAATATCAGTTGACAAATGGAATAATTTTCAGTGAAAAAAAATGCTAAATTATATATAGTATATAAGTATGTATAGTTGGTTTTATTTTTGTAGTTTAACGTTCTTTAACCTGGTTGGTCATATCGATGATGAAAGAAATCGGTGACATTATGCTCAGATGATTTCGGGTTCCTGGAGCTTCAAGTTACTAGACATTCTTCTTCTCAGGATAATGGAAAACCGGAAAAGAACCTTATCCAAGTAACTTGCACTAAGCTAGTTTTTTTTTCTTTTCATTTTTTGTTGTTCGTTTTGGAAAGTGATTCTTTCTGTAGTAAATTCAGTAGTATTTTAGCACTGCTTATACTTGTTTTATGTTATTGTAGCTAATGCTTAATATTTTATGATTTTTGCTTTTATTAAACGCTTTTTAAATAACCTAATAGTCGTGCAGATTTTTCTGAACTGTTAATGTATACCTATCATTATTAAGTATAATAATTACTTTTTACTTTTTCTACGCGTACTATGTACTATGTACATAGTGTACAAAGATAGTATTGTATTCCATCGAAAATGCTATACCAATATTATGCCGAAAATACTTGTTTTGAGGTCCCTGAATACAACACATTTTAGTTTCTCTAGCCCTTATATATAATATAACATAATGAATAGAGAATGTATTGTATTCCACTCAAAATTCGATAGCGAGATTTCACCGGAAATATATGTTTTGAAGTGCCCTGAGTCCCAAAAAAGCATTTTGAGAAAAAGGTCCGTGTGTAGGTTTGTGTGTGTGTGTGTGTGTGTGTGTGTGTGTGTGTGTGGACAGCATAACTCAAAAATGAAAAGTCCATTAAATAGCAAACTGGTTATTTAAGTTAAGTATTTTCCAAGAATACAACACGAAGATTTTCAAGAGCATTTTCCCGCCCCCAACTACCTTTTACTTGGAACATTTTTTGTAAATGGTTATTTTCTCAAAAATGGCTCTAACGATTTTGATTAATATACCTTATAATTAAGATAGTTTCATGGGAAACGAAATATATGTCTTACATTTTCTGAGAATAGTCTCTGAAGACCTATTCATCCTAGATGAAGCTAACAGATTAATGTTTTGAATAAAAAGTTAGTTTACCGAACAGCTAGAGGACATCATGTGAATGGAACACATTAGATTTGTTCCCTTTTGCGTACAAGGAACCAAGTAATAAGGACAATTTCGCTAATGTTTATCCCAATTATCATGAAGTAAATAGAATAATAAGCTTTTTAACACTAATTTTTATAGAGATTTAGAAAAATTCATGTTTTGGAACACATCAGATTTTCAGAAAAAGGTCCGTATGTTTTTGTGGACAGCATAGTTCAAAAACGAAAAAACCGTTAAAAAGCAAACTTGGCATTTAAGTTCATTATCTTCTAAGGATGCGACACGAATATTTTCAAGAAAATCCCCCACCCGCAAATACTCTTTACATGGAACATTTTTCGAAAATTGTGATTTGCTCAAGAATGGCTCTAACGATTTTCATTAAAATACCATATGTTTAAGATATTTGTAAAAACAAATGAAATGTATATCTTGAATTTTCTTCTGAAGACCTCTTCATTCTGGATGAGTTTTGTATAACAGGCAAACCGTAAGAGATTTATATAAACTTACTACACCAGTGTAGGCCTGATAAAACACACAATTTATATAATTTACATTTTGTTGTTGTAAAGTTAAGCGTTTTCGAGATATTCTGGATTACTGGTTTCAATTTTAAGCCACTTTTCTCAAATCGGACGAGACTATCGCTTTAGCCTGTGCCTTTTCCTATTTCCCTTCTACTTACAAGGGAGCTAGTAAGAAGACTGATTCTGCTTATGTTTATCTTGATTAGTATGATGTAGATAACAGATTAATGTTTTGAATAAAAGGTTTGTTTACCGAACAGCTAGAGTATATAATGTGAATGGAATACATTAGATTTTTTTCCTCTTTACTTACATGGAACCAAGTAATAAGGGCATTTTCTACTAATGTTTATGCCGATTATCATGAAGTAGAAGAATAAGCTTATTGACAATAACTTGTTACAGGGATGTAGAGAAAGTCATGTGAATGGAACTCATATTTTTTGGGCATATTTCGGCAGTTAAACTTGTCAGTGTGAGTATTAAATTACAGAATCGAATGACGTTTTGTTGCTGATGAACACCACTTGAACATATCCATTAGCTGTTAAATGAATATCACAAGTATTCTATGGATAATTTTAATATTTTTCCATCACTAAAATTGTTGAATTTGTTAACTGACTTTTGGATGGCTCACATTAAAGCCAGAACGGAACAAAATAAAGTTGAAATGTTGCTTGACGTTGCAGGTAATAAATCACTCTCATCCCTCACATATCTTTTGGCGTTTGCGACAGCACTCGAGTCAATTTTTACTTGTCTATCAGTGGCCTTTAACATTCTTTGTAGCGATAATGGTTTGAATGTTGATAACTTGAACCAACTGCTTAAGAATTCCTATACGTGCTCATTTTTGGTGGTCTTGTCGTCATATGGAGGAACCTTTCTATCAGGGGTAGGTTGTAAGTCAGGTATGGAGACAACAAAGCAAGTAGAGAGGGAAGCTGACTTATTCACCCTCCATATTCTGTCTAGTGGCGAGGAGTAGTGCACATGTTTTGCTAACGTCAAGATTTTTCGCGTCAGTAATAGTTTCTTGGTTGGTGTTTAAAGTACGAGGTACGTCCAGAAAGTAAGTTCCGTTTATTTATCTCCGCTGCAGCGCTGCGATCGCAGTTCCGCACATGCGAGGTAGACGCTCTGTATCAAGGAGAAGAAACGTGCGCCATTTTGAGATCGCTGTCAGCCACATACGCTTTGTTGTGCTTGTTTACAATGTCGGTGTTGATTGAAAATCCCGCCGCTTGTGAAATCAGATCTGTGATTCGTTTTCTGAATGCTAGGAAAGTGACACCAATTGAAATTTGTCTGCAAATTTGCTAAGTTTACAGACAAAATGCGATGAGTGATTCAATGGTGAGAAGATGGGTCCGACAGTTCAATGAAGGACGTAGTGAAGTGCACGATGAAGAACGAAGTGGACGTCCATCTTTGGTTACAGAAGAACTGGTTCACGCGATTGATGACAAGATCCAGGAAAACTGCAAGTTTACAATAGTGCTCTCGCTATGGAATTTCCCTAAAGCTCACGATCAATTAATTCATGAAATTGTTACCGAAAACTGAAATTTCGTAAACTTTGCTCACATTGGGTACCAAAGATTCTTATTGAGCAACACAAAACAAAACGGATGGGTAGTGCACTTCAGTTTTTAACCCGTTATGATGAAGACGGCGAAAAATTTCTGACACAGGAGATGAGACTTGGGTTTCTTACGAAACCCCTGAAAGTAAGCGGAATGGAGGCACACTTCATCCCCATCAAAGGTTAAGCCGAAAAAAATCTTGACACCTCGAAAAATGATGTGCCTAGTGTTCTTGGACTGGAAAGGCATCCTACTCATTGATTTCTTACCCGCGTGGTCAAACAATCAAAGCAGATGTTTATTGCGAGACACTTAGGAAATTGCGCCGCGCAATAAAGAATAAGCGCCGAGGATTGCTGTCAAAAGGTGTTGTTTTTCTTCACGACAACGCACGTTTACACACTGCAAATGTGACGAAAACCTCCTACAGGGGTTTGGCTGGGACGTGTTTGACCATCCTCCGTTCAGCCTCGCTCCTAGCGACTTTCATCTGTTCTTACATCTCAAGTCTTTCCTTGGCGGTCAACACTTCAACAATGACGAAGAGCTGAAAAACTTTTTGAAGACCAGGCGCCAAACTTCTATGAGGAAGGTATACAAAAACTTGTGCCACGCTATGACAAATGCCTGCAAAATTTCGGCAGTTATGTGGAAAAGCAGTTTAAGAGTTGTAGAATTTTGTGCAATAAATAATTATTCTGTATCTGTACACAATTTAATTTTATTACCAAACGGAACTTACTTTCTGGACGTACCTCGTATATTGTTTATATCAAGCATATGTTACATACAAGAATTATTACAGTTACCTGCTGTGGTTAGAGAAATTATGTTTATCTGCAAGTTTTTATCTATTTCATTATGTTTTGCACGTAAAATAGCGGGTTCTTTTAGCTATAGGCTAAACTAATAAGTTGCGATAAGTTGCGCGTAATATTTTTTCTTTGGAAGTTTCATACTTTGGTGCTTTTGATTTCAATTTGATTTCGTGAAGCTTACTTTGCCGCTCCAACCTATGAGAAGTAGAATTATAAATATACTTTATATATATATATATATATATATATATATATATATATGTATATTACATAGCATCAAATAGGTATAATATGCACTCAAGTTTTCAGCTAAGTACGAGCAAGTTCAATTCTGGATACTTAATACTGTAGTAAGTAACTTAACCTGCAAACTAGCAGAATCATATCTTGCTTTTTATATTTTCAAAATATTCTTTTAAAATTGTAAATAGATACCTGTAAGATCGCCAAATGCTTTATGCTTTCTATTATTCTGGCGTTTGATATTGAAGCATTATATATGCTCACTTTGAACACCGCATTTTAAACAGCAGGATTTCTTGTTTTTAAAAGTCACAAAATATTCTCACTTCATGAAACTATCGTCGCGATATCGAACTGAATGAGGCAATCCAAAACACAATGAAAGAGACTTGATGAAGGGGAGAGAAGGCGGTGCTAGCTTTCAGAGCAGTGGTCTTTTGGAACTGTTTGAATACTGACATGAATGAAATACACATCTTGAATTTTCTATGAAGAGACTAAGAACGCCTCTTCATTCTGATTAAATTTTATACAACAATGAAACGGTAGGAGAGGGAGAGAAAGAGCGAATGAGGTGGCTGGTTAAAATGTAGATATTATTCAGATATACAATTTCTGTGTCAAATTATTCTATAAGAAACGTCTTGTCCAAAATATTCCAGTGTTTCAAACTATTACTTTAGAAAATTTATGTCCGTTCCTTTATTTTGCATAAAAAAATGCAAAGAGGGCTCAAAATATCAAGTCCAGTATACTTAATATTGCGAGCTTGTTTTGAAATATTTGACTGTTGTTCTAGCATCTTGTGCGTTTCTATACTGTTATAACCAAATGTGAACTGATGTGCAAAAACTGATGTGCAACTGTGCCGTTGCCGAGTAAAATAGCTCGAGGAAATTTGAATCATATATAACTTGTACGATAAGCAAAATATGTAATAAGACGATCAGAAATGACAATTTTATTAATGGAAAATAAGTTACACTTAAGTTATTACGTCATATGACGATCCTCTCTATTTACAAAAATAGAGACATTGGGAGTTTGATCACAAAGGACAACAATTCATTTATTTGCATCGTGCTCCTCTGCTGGCCACAAGGTTGGTAAGGAGGTAGGGCGTTCCAAATCTCCACCAGCGCTGTTGACAACTTGCTCGTTGGTGCATGTGGACGTGCTACAATGCGTCTCCCAGAGCATCCCGCACGTGTGCTATGGACTTTACATCGGAGGAACGGGCAGGCCAGTCCATTCATCGAATGTCTTCTCGTTCCAAGAGATTCTACACCTGCGCTGGACTTTACATCGGAGGAACGGGCAGGCCAGTCCATTCATCGAATGTCTTCTCGTTCCAAGAGATTCTACACCTGCGCTGCTCCATGCTGTCGCGTGTTGTCATCCATAAAAATGAAGTGAAGGCTTGCGGACTCTCGAAAAGACGAATAAAAGTATCACAATAACAGCAACCAGTAAGCGTAAGGTGTTCAAAGATTTGACGGTTAGTACGCCCATGCACCATTATGCCTTCCCATGCCATAACACCCGGGCCGCAAAAACGATAATGTTTAAGCATGTTCCTGGGTGTTTTACATGTACCCACCTCTCGCAAGATGTACGCCAAGAATCACTACCCAGACTGAACCTCCTCTCATCCAAGAAGAGCACTGGACCCTATTCCTTCTGATTTTCTTGGGGGCATCACAAACGGCGCCGCCGATTGCGGGTGTCATTGGAACTCAACGTACCGACCTCTATACAGCGCGAAATTGCGTGCTTAGACATCCTGTTAAACGCGGTTTGAAGTGGATCCCATCTTGCCTGTTGCACAATGCAGCGGTCATCTGCTGCTGAGTTGAACCGTGATCGACCACCTCCTCTCCTTGGGCCTGTAGTTTGGAAGGCTCCTCATGCACGTGAGCAATACCAAATTCCTGCGCAACACTCACATTTCGTCCTTTCAGTTTCCCGATGAATCTTCACTGTGTAAAGTCCTTCAAATGCTGTCTACAGGCCGTATTGTTTATATAAAAAAACAACAACAACAAAAACCAGTGCAGTGTAACAGTTCGCTGATTGCCACAAACTATCTTTTCCTGTTTATTCAACTGCTCCCGTGTTACGGGGACCTGACTCATTTCCCGCTATAATCTCGCTATACTCACGCTTTCTGACGTTCTGCTTTCTGTGTATGTGTGACAGACCGAGAGATCTCTGACAACATCTCCGCATTTTCAATTATTTCTACCAAGTAGTTCATATTTTATATTAAGTTATTCATCTCGTCCTTAGGTTTTACACACCAGTGTATAATGAAATTATTTCGGAAAAGATTTAATAGGAAGTAAAAAAGATTTTTACGAATAATATGTACAGTAGCGAAGAAAGTAAATTATAGTGGAGAGAGAGAGAGAGAGAGAGAGAGAGAGAGAGAGTCGCATGATTGTGATAATAAAAAAGGTTTTTATAAACACATTTTGGAGCTATTTCATAAGACTTTATTTCTTCACTCATTTCGCCTCTTTTTATTATTAATATTCTGACTATTCCTTGCTTTATTTTCTTAACTCTACTAACTATATCCTTTCATTTTTCTTACAGAAAGTAAGAAATTTAAGTAACACTCCGTTGAATCCCTTTGACATTTCATGCGATGACACATAGATGTTAAATATTCCCTCCACAAAAACGAGATGGAACCTGTGGGGAATTTCTGTCGAAAGACAACGGAGAAAAATGGCACGAGTGTGTTTCTTAACTCTGTATGAAATTTACATTCTCTAAGAATCCAAAATAAAGAAAAAAGCGTCCAGACTCACTGCATTAAAACGAAAAAGCTGGCAATGTGCAAACAAAATGTTTCCTCAGATTCTCAGCCAATAACATAAGGATACGCTAGTGTTTTGTTCGAGATTCGGAAATTACTTCCAGAGATTCATATCGAAGACAAATAGTAGGCGGTAAAGGAGTTTCTGCTTCGCTTTTGTTCCTCCGCATTCCTTGCTTTTGTCTGTTTTCTCATACCGAACTTCAGATGTAGTTTCTGTGTATTGATTCTTAGGGAAGAAATACGTTGGTATACCATCCACCCACATCTATGACAGTCTTTTGAAGTAGCACAAAGCATGCGAATCCGATTTTGTCTATGCCTCAGGTCTGGCTGACTTATTTAAACACAAGGTTTTTCTAGAGCAGACGAAATAGTATTGCATTCGGTACCAATGCGGACTTCAATGGTAATATGTATTTCTGTATCTTTGGAGGAGGTCAGAGCGAAAGAAAAAGAGGGAGCCCGCCTGGGTAGTGTGGTGGTAGCATGTCTGCCTCACATTCAAAAGGTCGTGAGTTCGAGTCTCGCTTAGGGTGTATTACCCGGATAAGGGTTTTTTTCGGGGTTTTCCCTTATCCTGAGAAGACGAATGTCGAGTAACTTTAAGCTCCGTGGACCCCGAGATCATTTGAGCATTATTTCACCAATTTCATTCATTGTTCGATATGACCAAACAGGTTAAAGGAGTTAAACTAAAAAAAAAAAAAAGGTAGTTCGGACCGAACCTCTAGATTTAAATCTTAACAAAATCTGATTTGGTGCATTCATATGACTTTCTCTACCTGTTCTATGAACAAAATGTGCTTACAAAAGATTCTTCTCCTATCTACATCGTGCTGAATGAGAAAAACATCTCAATTGGTCTTACTACTTATAACTATAAGCAGCAGGGAATAAGGGGATATGCCAGGCTAAAGCGATAGTAAACTGTTTTAAAAGCCGATGGATATGTGAACAATTGATGTTCGGTTCGCTTTGCATTTCCAGAAAAGAGAGATGAAACGTACGGTGACTTAAAAAGATGCATACTTGAAACCAATAACTAGGAATATCTCAAAAAAAGTTAACTACACGAAAAAAATGGATATAACATACATTGTGTGTTTTAAAGAAATCTACATTTTCTGTCTAGTAAGTTTTTGCCCATCTCTTACGATTTACCAGTTATGCAAAATTCCTCAAAATTCATCCAGGATAAACATGTCTTCAGAGACTATTCCCAGAAAATTCAAAATATACATTTTATTTGACATGTAAATATCTTTAATATACGATATTTTAATCGAAATCGTTAGAGCTATTTTTGAGAAAATAAAAAAAATTCGAAAACTTTTCCATGTAAAGGTCATTTGGGGGGGGGGTTCTTGAGAATCTTCGTGTCACATCCTTGGAAGATACTGAACTTAAATACCAAGTTTGGCATTTAACGGACTTTACGTTTTTGAGCTATGCTACACACACACACACACACACACGCACACAGACATACACACACACGGACGTTTTCTAAAAATGTTTTTTTTAATTCAGGGGGTCTCAAAACATATATTTCCAGTGAAATCTTGGTATCGAATTTTGGGTGCAATGCAATATCTACCTTCTCTATACACTCTGTACATAGTGCGTGTAGAGAAAGTAATACGGAATTTTTGCCATATGGTGAATAATACGTAATTTTTACTTTCTCCACTACGTATGGTAAGCAATAGCACTGACAAATTTCATGCAGAGATTTCACCAGGAATATATATGTTTTGACGGTGCCGGAACTCTCCCCAATTTAATGCAGTTTTCCGTATGCGGTCATTTACAATATATTCACTCTTTCTTCAGTTGGCGCTGGCCCTAAAAAATTTAATAATTTTTGGTAGGCTTCTCTTAAATACGTCATATTAGTAACTATTCTTTCCTTGAATACTAATTATTCTTTCCGTTAAAATAAGTACATTAAAATATATTCTTTCCACTGCAAAAGTATTTTTTCCGTGCACCTCTGTATTTAATGCATTACAAAACGTATTATAACATTGTGGCTCATAGACGCCACGCAATGGATGATAAAGCCAATTCTACTTCTTAAATGCATTAATGTATTAGCTGTTGGAACCAATTTAAACTGTTACCACAGTATAACTCAAAACGAAAAGTCGGCTAAAAACCAAACGTGGTATTTAAGTTCAGCTATCTTCCAACTATGCGAAATGAAGCTTTTCAAGATAATCTCCCAATTTCATACAGTGTATGCGGTCCGTGCCGTGGCCGAGTGGTTAGACCACTCGCCTCTCACCCGGGTGGCCCGGGTTCGATCCTAGGTGACCCGCATGTGGGATTTTTGGTGGACAAAGCGGCGCAGGACGGGTTTTCTCCGGTTTTCCCCGCCATCACATTCCACCGGTGCTCCATTTTCATTCCGTGTGTCATCAATGTCATTGCCTACGGTCCATATGTAGTAAGAAAACGGGCATTAAACAGCATAAAAATTATGGGTATTCATTATTGCCATTTTTGTTTTATGTTACCTGTTGCTTGTCTCAATAATGTCTGGTAATAATACTTGAAGAGAAGGTAACGTCAAATAAATAAAATACCAAAGCCGTATAAATTGTACGACCACCCTTTTTACTTTTTGAACAGTTTATAAGAACTGTATACAGGTCCGAAATTTCAAGGAGTTTAGTTGGGCCATAACAATGAAACAAAATTATCTTTATTTTAAAGCTACAATAACCCATATATCATATAATTTAATACGCAGAACCATCGTTATTTCTGCACTTACGGTGTATACCCCCAACTGCTAATATTTAAAAGAAAAAATCTCACGTGTTCCATTCACATAACTTTCTCTACCTGTGCTACGAACAAACTACTCTTACAAAATATTATTTATCTACTTCATGCTAATTGAAATAAATATTAGCAGAAATGAACTTATTACTGCTTCTTTGTAAGCAGAAAGAAAATAAGGGAATACACTAGCCATAGTCAAATCTTTTAAAAGCTAGTGTTATGTGAACAATTGAAGTAAAACAAAGGTGAATTGCGTTTGAGAAAAGTTATATACTTTACAATTGAAACCAATGACAAGGAATATTTCGGAAACGGTCAACTCTACAATAAAAAAGGCATATACATAAATTATGTATTTTAACGAGTCTTAGGGTTTCCAATTATGCGCAATTCAGCATTTTAAATGTGGCACAGCAATGCTTTTTAATCTTTTAGGAGCAAGTTTGAGGAGCTCTGTTCTATTTAGGGCGCGAAAGACCGCTTAATTTTGTTCAGAGACCCCTTTATCAGGCTTGAGGGTTTTTTACGTGCCATAAATCTGCGACACGGTATCAACGACTTTACATCCCTTATAAAGGAAGGGATTTTTACGCCTAAAATAAATCAGCCGGATTTGAACCCGTGACCTTGAGAACCAGAGGTTAGCATGTTTACCCCTAGATTACGGATGACGACAGACTAAAATTAGTGGATACTAAAAGCTATCAGTAGATATGAAATGCTAATTTGTGAATAAGCACTAACCTTTCTGTTTGTGGATGAAGTCCATCTTTCGATCCTTTGCTTCAGAAAATACTTCGATAACTCTTTGATTTTAGTTAGGAACTGAACGCGATGTGTTCCGAGAAATTTGAACACGAACCGTCACCTCCACTATTTATCATAGGTCAATAATATTATTAGGGAGGTGATCTTGGTGCAAATTAATGCATAGCTCATCTTAACAGCTGATGCACTTGAGTTTAACATACCAGTCTTCAATACTACGTTACACAACTTTATACTCGTGGCTAATGTATGCCAACTAGAATGTTCACGAAGTTTTTTTTTTTTTTTTTTTTTTTTTTTTTTACAAACGAAGCTCACTTTTCTCTCAGAAAATTATGGAAACTACCTTTAAAGTAAAGTAAATTGCGATCGTGGTATTAATATCATAAACATTTTATTTACAAGCAATTGTATACCTTACAAACCATCGCCTATCTTTCGTAACAGTGTTTAGGATTTTCCCTCTCAAGGCGAGTATTAACACTGCCGTTTCTTTGAACGCTAGCAACTGATAAATCGGCATATTATTTGGCAGTTAATTTCACCTAATTATTCTCCAGCACATTTGGATTATGTTTCATTAACATGTGAAATACATGCAAGGCACTTTTTCACCATTTCTTATCAGTTTCCTCTTAAGGTGGATTTTTAACTTTCAGCACTCATTTTCAAAACACTAGCCACTAATTACCTCTCGCAAGTAAGATCCATTTTACTGTTTGTTGATGTCCATAACTATTGGTTGTTGGGCATTCTCCTGTTTTCAAGTGAAGCTTCAAATGTATCGTGAATCTACTTCTTAGGGCCAGTTGTACGAACTCGGAATACATCTTGGAATAGTTATTCTTGGAATACACTATTCGCAGTATAAATATGGCGACGAGTTGTACGACGCAATTTTATTCCTTAGATATCTATCCGACTGTTTGCAGATTTAAAACATGTTGGCTATGCTGCAAGTCATTCATTGCCAACTGATTTGTAATTTCTGCTTTATTTTGCTGAAAATGTACATTATTTTCACAATCAGCTGTTTCCAAACTATGTATAATTTCTTATTTTAACTACTTACGGCACTCTGAAATAATTATAAATGTTCACCAGCGTGTTCGGATGCAGAATTGCTATATATTTTGCAAAACATAAACATATATACTGTGACTTCTTGCGATAGGTTAGGAGTATGGGAATGAAACCTTACCGTATTGTAAAGTGCATCTTGTGCTGATATATGACTTCTTTCCGTTTCTATGCTCAAAACAGCTAATTTACTTAACCTGGATTCTGTAATTGTATTCAGTAAAATTCTTAGAAATCGAGTTTTGAAAATTAAATTTTAACTGTTGCCAATGCTATCAACTTAAGATATGTATAACATAATCGATGCACCAAGTTCAAGTACATAAGCAATTTGCTATACAAGTATTATTAACCAACAGAAGAATTAGTAGCTATATTGAATAGTGCATTAAACCGTTCCCATTACAGCTCACACTTTGCTGATGGCAATATTTAATACAACAGTTTGAAATGGTCAACCAAACTAATAAAACTGAGAACATTATATTTTACGGTAGGTATCGTCTATTCAATCAAAATTGTTTCTAATATATTAAACCCTCAGCATATAATACGAAAAAATATTAATTTATTGTAAAATAATAACATATATTATATTCACGAACTCTGAAGGCGTCTTTTAATCTGGGCATCTCCTCCCTTTATCAAAAAGCTTGTAATGTTATCGTTGTTAAACTTGCACCTAACCTCCAAAATCTGATTATAGCACAGAATGCCGCTAACATTAACACTTGTGGCTATGTTACGTTTTGAAACATATGTCCCTTGAAGTAATTAATTCTTTGTATTTCGTCAATAAAACGTAACCTCGTTTTTTACAACGCTAAGCATTTTACTGGTGAATTGCTATATACTATTTTATATTTATCTTGGGTTGGATTAAATTTAATTGTTTCCATAACAATAGCGGTATTTTGATGGCAATAGATAGATTTTACTGTTTTATAAATGCAACTTTACTTTAACTAACTTCTGGTCTTATGCCTTCTAGCCGCCAAATTATCTGACTTTAATCTCATTATAGCAGTCTTCATTTATCGGACTACCTCTATAACACATTGTATTTAGCTATAATATGTCCTTAAAAACATATAAAGAAATTAACCGTTTATAACGGTCAATTATGGGTTAAAATTGTGTCCAGAACACAAGCGGCCATTTTCCTTTTTGTACTCTATTCTCAGAATAACAAATTATCCCCACAAGAAATCACAGAATAAGTTATTCCATGTTTATTCCCTTGATAATCTCTATTCCGTTGTCGTACAACACAATTTAGCACATAATCATGGAATAACGTCTAACAGAGGTTTATTCCAAGTTCGTACAGCCGGCCCTTAGTAAAATTACGGTAGTTATACAACATACTGCTTGTACGCATTGAGCGTTGGCACACGAGCGTCTCTTGTCGTCTGCTTAGTACGCAGTACCAACATTGTAAATTTTTACCACATAAGTTTCTTTTTGTACAGTTCGTTCGGGAGGTTTATAGATCAACTTTTTTTTTTCATACGAAGACATACAAACTTAAAAAAAAAAAAAGTTTTTTATTATTTACTCTTACACGAGGAGAGATTTTTGGGTAAATATTTTTGTCAGGGATTTGCGCATGCGCGGCAAATGACCACAGAGGCTTTCATGTTCTAAGAGAACCTTCCCCTCTCGGCCCCTTGAACCCCACACCTACAAATTAACTACATCTGAAAGTACTGACTTTTTATGCGTGTGCGCATAGCATGACCACAAAATCGCTTGTGTCTGAAATGCAGCCGGTTACTATTTCCGACAGCCGTCTTACAACTGTCCAGTGTGCATAGTAGATTTAAATTTATACAAGATACATTATAGATTATAGCATTTTACCTAATAATATAACGGAGAAATTATTATCTGAAATCTGTGTAGGGAGGGCACGTACCTTGTGCCCCAAAAGGCCTCTGATCTAATCGCAAATAAAACAGATAATTTGTGCAGCTCTAACCATTAGATTTAAATTATTGCAGCTAAATGAGCAACTGTTTAAAATATTAACTATAAATGCTCACCATATGCGCCTATGTCTCACGCTAGCTAAATATTGCTCCCAGTTGTTTAGGTATTTTGCTGGAATTCTTCTGTTTGATAACTGCACTCTAACAGAGTTTAAAGTAGCATTAATAAATAACTCAACATATTGTTAAGTATTGCGGAAAAAACAGTAGTAATACAATAACATATATTACCCGATGTAGTGTTTCTTGCTCCATGTGCATATGCAATTATTTATTCAGTTGTAGCACACTTTTCTCATTTTCTTTCTCGCCAAATCAGTGCGTTTGTTTCCGGGTATTTTCTGTTTTTCTGATTTTCTCTTGTTCATATTCTTCAGCCTAATAAATGGCAGGACGAACTTTTTGGCTTTCAGTGCCTGTAGTAACATGAGCTTGTGGCGTAAGTCATAACATATTTTAGCATAAACGTGCTTTTTAGAATCCTCTTTATGATTTCCTTACCATTATGTAAAAGAAATTCTTCTTCCAATAAATGGTTTCTGAATAATTTCAACACGTGAGGAATGTCGCAGAAAGCCCGTGAGCCCGATTTTCAGCTTCGATAGCAGGATGAAGATGTAGGATTTCTCTCTTATAATTCCAAGGTTAGAGAGTAATTTCCTATTTGATCCTCTCATATCACAGACTAAGGAAGTATTTTGAAAGCTGCCTTTCGACCACTTGAACAATGTCTGTTAGTAATTCATTTGTTACTGTCTCATAAAAATTGTGGTATATTGATGGTTCCCACTTCCCTGCTAAGCTGCAGACCGCAACTTGTGTCCTCTATGTTGTCATATCACTTTCATCTCATCAAAGCTCAGAACAAGATACTTCTCATACTCACTAACAGAACTTGCTTTGAAAAAATTCCCGCACCCGCAACTACACTTTACATGGAACTTTTTTCGAACATTTTGATTTTCTCAAAATGGCTCTAATGTTTTTGATTAAAATTTCGTATATTAAAGATATTTACACGACAAATAAAATGTATATCCTGAATTTTATGGGAATAGCCTCTGAAGACTACTTTATTCTGGATGAATTTTATGGATTTTTGCATAACTGCTAAACCGTAAGAGATGGAGAAAAATTTACAACACCAAAAATTGTAGAGCACCTTAAAACGCACGATTTATATTATATATATTTTTTTCATGGGGTTGATCGTTTTTGAGATACTCTTTGGTTTTTGATTTCAGCTTTAAAGAACAATTTTCTCATACAGGAATTTAGCAATTCCAGTCCATACAAACAAAGGAAGTTCAGTCACATAGCAAACAACTTTTGACCATCACTTTAACCAGATCTTTAACACATCAGAATTCTTTTCACTGTTTATGAGTCTCTATATACCTCATACTTTCATTATTCTCTCTTGTTGTTAGCATATTGGAGAATTCTGGACACTCCGTTATGGTCAGTTTGAAGGCAAAATTGCCAAATAAGACACGTAATATCTTTCGTAATGTGATAGCTAAACTGCCAACACGTCGGAAGGAAGTCAACTTTCTCAAGCAGTCCATGAAACGTATAATCATAAGAATACCGTGAAATAATTGCGTATGAACGTGAATGTTCATTGTGGGTTCGTCAGTTCAGCATTTCTTCTGTCCTGGGCAACATATTTTGCTTAGTGAGGTATGTACCTATATTGTACTTAAACGATGTATGCAATTCTTCTTTATCTGAGTTTAAATTATGTTTACTTTTTACTTTCTCTTACAAAGTATAGAGATGCAGAGGGTATTGTATTACAATCAAAATTCAATATTGAGACTTCACTATAGAAGTGAAGAATGCTGTCATACCGACATTTTCCTGACGTTTTTAAACAGTGTTGCACTGAAATATGGATTTGCTGTTTATCTAACTTTACGTTTTCAGTTATTATGTTCATAGACACGCGCGCAAATAAAAAAAAATCCTAATTTTGTATCAAAACAAAGTATTGAAGACCCTGAACCGAAGACTGAATCTGCAATAATGCTGTAAAATTATTTTGTAAGAAACATATAAATCCTTTAGTATGTAATTGGTTGAAACCCATTTACATTTTAATTATTTATATAGTTTAAATAAAATATATTTTCCAGAGATGAAAGAAATTATCTTAGGTTGTGATGTATTGTCGTTATGTTTTTTCTATTAATATTAGATATATTTTTCTATTAATACTTATTTATATTAACGCCCATTATATATATATTAATATTAATATTTAATTTTAGGGTTCCCTGTATTACAATTACGTGTGAATCTGAATCTGTGAACAACATAATTAAAATACGAAAAGCTATAACATTCATAACTTGATATTTAAGATCAGTATTTCCAAGGACGCGATACGAAGATTTTCGAGAAAAAAAAAACCTACGCCAAACTACCCTTTATATGGATATTTTCTCAAAATTGACTCTAAGGATTTTAATTAAAATACCTCATATTAAAGATATTTATATCATAAGTAAAATGTATATGTTTAAATTTTGGGAATAGACTACGAAGTCCCATTTAGTCTGAATGACTTTTGTATAACTGGTAAACCGTAAGAGATAGACAAAACTTACTGGAAAAAAAAAATGAAGATTCAATTAAAACATACGATTTATATTGTTTTCACTTTTTTATGGTGTTAACCATTTCGGAGATGATCTTTGGTATTGGTTTCAATTTTAAAATGCTTAGACTTCTCTCTAAGGGGTATTGTCGCCCTCCGTGGTGTAATGGTTACCATGCTGACTTCATATACCCAAGGTCGCGGGTTTAACCCGGCGGACGATGGATTTTTTCGGGTGTAAAAATCCTTAGCATGGCTTCCTTCGGAAGGGAAGTAAAGCCGTGGGTCCCGTGTCGTAGATTTACGGCACGTAAAAGAACCTCAAGCCTGATAGAGAGGCCTCTGAGCAAAATTAAGCGGTCTTTCACGCCCAGTTTAGAATGGGACGCTGTTGTTGTTAACCACAGCAGTTAAAGAGCGTCTATAAATAACACGTCATTTTCTAAGGGGTATTAATTAGTCATTCTTTTATTTTACTCCTGGTCATGCAAAGAGAAGCTAATTGTAATTCCTTATCTCACATTTAATCCAAGGATATAATAAGGGCAATGTCTATTTTGATCAGCATGTAATAGGTGGAAGGATAAAGTTTTGAAATAATAGTCTGTTACAGAGTGGGTAGAGAAAGCCATGTGAATGAAGTATCTAATTTTTGTACCTCTTTTCCTAAGTTAGTTCTGGGAACTATTATATTTCTCAAAAGATTCGATGAAGGAAATACATATTTTGGGGCTTCGGGAATAAAAGTATTTTTAGGAATTGGTGTGTTTTCTGTCTGTCTATGAACAGAATAATTGAAAAACAGGAAATCCACATTTCAGTGAGACACTGTTTAAAAATGTCAGGAAAATGTCGGTATGGCAGAAATCTTCACATTAAACTACCCTTTACATGGACAATAGCACTGTTACTTTCCTTGTTACACAGATTAGCATTACAATTAACGGGGATGTGGCCACCAATCACCGAGGCAGAGCACCGTATGGACCCAAGTGTCCTTTGCGACTTACGTGACCTCTTAGAGATGATTATATTGCTCCCAAAATTCGATACTAAGATTTCACGGAAAATATATGTTTTGAGACATCCAGAATTCAGAAAAGGTGTTTTTAGAAAAATTCCGTGTGTGTGTGTGTGTCTGTGGGCAGCATAGCTAAAAAACGAGAAGTCCGTTAAATACCTACTGAAATTTAGGTTTAGTTTCTTCCAAGGATGCCACGTGAAGATTTTCAGAAAAATTCGCCCACCTCAAACTCCTTTAAATGGAAACATTTTGATTTTCGAACATTTTGATTTTCTCAAAAATGGCTCTAACGATTTTGATTAAAATATCGTATATTAAAGATATTTACATAAGAAATAAAATGTGTATCTTGAATTTTCTGGGCATAGGTTCTGAAGACATCTTTATTCTGGAGGAATTTTGCGGATTTTGCATAACTTGTAAACCGTAAAAATAGTCAATCACTTACTTAACCAAAACTGTAGAGCTCGTTAAAAACAATTTATATTATATACATTTTTTATGGAGCTGACCATTTTTGAGATAATCCTTGTTATTGATTTCAGTTTTAAAACACAATAACTTTTCTCATATGGGAATTTGTCAACTCCTGGCCACTGATAAACCTAAGAGAGAAACAAAATCTTATTACACTACACTATCAGACTTTTTTTTGAGAGGAAAGAGTTAACCATTTACGAGACATTGCCTATTTTTGGTTTTAAAATTTGCAATACTTAACTTTTATCATATGGGAACTGGTTTTTCACTTTTTTCATTCTCATCAAAAGGGAAACAAGTTTCAATTGCATCAATAGTGACCGTGTTTTAAAAAAAAATTCACTTTCGCTTCAGCCAACTGTATTCTCTTTTGCCTTCTGCTTAGAAGAAACTAAGTAAATAAAACCATTTCTGCTAATGTTTGTCTTGATCAGCATGAAATAGAGAGAAGAATAAGGTTTTGTTAGAATTATTTATTGCAGAGTATGTAGACAAAACATGTAGTTACGGTGAAATCTGTAGGGAACTTTTGGATGGAATACAATCCCTTCTTTACCTATTTTTAAACTATATATACGAGCTAAAGAATGTAAAAAGAAGGAAAATTAAGCTCAACCGCATATGGATACTAGCGATGGCACGCCACTACCAACCTACGAATTATAAAACTCTCCTGACCTTGCCGTAGGCTATAAATTTCAAAACGTTAGACCACGTTACGCTACAGCAATTGTAACCCGTTTTCCGATCGAAAATGCCGTGAATGAAAAACATCAAATTAAGATTCCTGTGTATGTGTGTGGGTCCGTTGTGTCCGTTCGTCTGTGAACACGATAACTGAAAAACGAAAAATCACCTCCGTGATCTAGCGGTAACATGCTGGCCTATGATTCCCAAGTCGCAGGTTCAAACCCGGCGGAGGGCGATGTATATTTTCAGGCGTAAAAATCCTTATCATGACTTCCTTCCTTGGTCCCGTATCGCAGATTTAGGAAAAAGACCCTCAAGCCTGATAAAGAGGCCTCTGAACAAAATTAAGCAGTCTTTCACGCCCAATATAGAATGGAACGGTAAGAACCAAGGCAGTTGAAGAGCGCCCATCAATAAAACTCAATTTAATTTAATTTAAATAAGGAAAATTGGTAAAATACGAAACGGGTATTTAAGTTATGTATATTCCTGGCTGCAACGCGAATATTTTGAAAATAATGCCTGCAAACTACCGAAAAAACATTCGAAAATTGATATGTTTTCAAAAATGGTTCTAACGGTGTAATTATTCCGTATATTAGGCTACATTGTTTACATTTTTTTTTTTTGGAGTTGACCATTTCCGAGATATTCTTTGTTATAAGTTTCTCATGCGGTATTTGTCAACATCTGGTCCTGCAAAGAAACGACTTTACGCATTCACTTATTTCCCTTCTATCTTACTTATGAGGAACTAAGTAATACGTAATGTTAATTATCTTGATTAGTACCAAGTAGAGAGAAGGATCAGTTTTTGTAAAAATAATCCGTTGCAAAATAGCTAGAGAAAATCCTATGAATGGAGCACATCAGATTTTTATTGGTTAGATTATGAAGACCATTCCAATAAAGACCAATTGTGTGTTTGAATGAGCTCTACAGTTTCTGTTAAGTAATATCTCTTATGGTTTACTAGTTATGCAAAATTCGACAAAATTCATCCACAAAAAAGTAGTCTTCAGAGGCTATTCGCAGAAAATTCAAGATATACATTTTATTTGTCAGGTAAATATCTCGCATATAGGAGATTTTAATCAATATCGTTAGAGCCATTCTGGAGAAAATTAAAATTTTCGAATTTTTTACCATGTAAAGGGTAGTGGGATTTTCTTGAAAATCTTCGGGTCGCATCCTTGTATGATACCGAACTTAAATGCCAAGTTTGGTACTTAACGGTCTTTTTGTTTTTGAGCTATGCTCTCCATAGATACACACAGACACACACACGCGGATCTTGTTCCAAAAATATTTTAGTACGTATAGAGAAAGTAAAATGTTTTATTAGACTCAGGGGATCCCATAACATATTCATCCCATCATTAAATTTTTGGGTGGAATACAATATCTTTTATACCCACTAGGTACATTGTACATTCGTGCTAGAGAAAGTAAAATTTTTACGACCACCACCATTACCAACAATAACAACAAATCACTTTCTGTTTTCTTTACAAGCAAGGTAATCCTCAAATGAACTTCAACCTTCACGTTGTTTATATTCCAGGTGGATATTCTAATACAAGTAGGCCGGATGTCAAAGTGCAGAAACCACAACAAGATTTAAGAAGAGGTACAGTGACATGAGATGAAACCAGTTTCCGGTGTAGAAAGTTTTTTCACTCTCTCTTCTATCAAATATCTTAACCTGCATCTTCCCCCACCTGCATCTAAATACGAATGAGAGAGAAAAAAACATAACCAACACAAGGGCTATCGTCGGATTAAGTCATCCTTGCCATAGATTATTTTCTACGTTCTCCTTAGCTAGCGCTTCATATGGTAAGAGAAATCTCTGGACAGACCGAAGCCTGCCGGTGCACTGCAAGGAACTGCTACTGACTGGAGTTGAAGATTTCAGCACACACAGAACAGGTAATGTAACATTTTCATACCTACTACCTTTCATTTGATTAATTACCTACGACTGTGTTATGATATTATGTAATATTTTCATAGCTTAATTGACCCTGAAAAACCTAACCTATAACTTCGATATCCAAATGATTTATTTACCATACCATCTACACATTTATCATAGTGGGTGAGGAATACTGCATTCTATCCAAAATTAATCTGATGTGTTACATTCACACCACTTTCTCTACATCTGTGGAGCAAATAATTGCTAAATAATAACACAAATCTTACTACTTCATGCTAATTGAGATAAACATTAACAGAAGTTATCTTATTATATGCTTGCTTGTAAGTAGAAGGGAAATAAGTGAATACACTAGTCTAAGCGATAGTCAAATTTTTTAAAAGCTGATCGCTGTGCGATTGAAATTCGTTTCTCTGCATAGTGAAGAGTTGAAAAATTCCCTCGTGAGAAAAGTTCCTGTATTTTATAACTGAAACCATTAACAAGGAATATCTTGGAACTGATCAACTTATAAAAAAAAATGTAAATGACACATTGAGTATTTTAACAAGATCTAAATATTTTCTGCAGTAAGTTGAACCTGAAAAATCTATAACCTATAACTTCGATATCCAAATGATTTACTTGCCATACCATCTACCCATTTATCATAGTCTGATGTGTTACATTCACACGGCTTTCTCTACTTCTTTGCAGCAAATTGTCGTTAAAAAGCTTATTCTTCTATCTTCTTCATGCTAATCCAGATAAACATTAACAGAAATGGTCTTATTACTAGCTTCCTTGTAAGTAGAAGGAAAATAAGGGCTAAAGCGATAGTTGCTGTGTGACTGAAATTCGTTTCTCTGCATGGTGAGGAGTTGACAAATTCCGGTATAAGAAAAGTTCCTGTGTTTCATAACAAACCAATAACAAAGAATATCTTGGAAGTGGTCAAATTATAAAAAAAAACAAAAAAAAAACAAGCATATGACTCGTATATTTTAACGAGATCTGAATGTTTTCTGCAGTAAGTTTTTGTCTTTCTCTTACGGTTTATCCAGAATGAAAATGTCTTCAGACGCTATTTCCAGAAAATTCAAAATACACTTTCTACTTGTCATGTAAATATCTTTAATATACATTTTTAATCAAAATGATTAGAGATATTTTTGAGAAAATCAAAATTTTGAGATTCCATCTCAGAATATTTGTTTCACATACTAAACTTCAATACCAAGTTTGGTATTTTACCAACTTGTCGTTGTTGAGTTATTTGTTCACATACATATGGATACTTTGACATGCAGACACACACACACATACACACAAGAACCTTTTTCTATAAATGCCTTTTTTCGATACAGGTATCTATTTTTTATTTGAGTGCAATACTTTCTTTACCTATGTACTAAGCAGATAAAGTAAATACTACATAAACCTTCCACAGAAATCCAAGTTTTGAGGTCCTCCGTATACATTTTAAAAATCTGTGCGTTTTTATGAAAGGCATAACTCAAGAACGAAAACTGACAATGTGCTACATTCACTTGATCTTTTCTATCCATTCTTCAACAAACCTTCAACTGTGATTAAAATGTTTCTTCTATCTGCTTCATGTTAACCAAGATAAACATTTGCAGAAACGCTTTTAATGCATTTTTACTTTCTCTACTATGCATAGTACTAAGGTATTTCATTCCACCCATTGTATTTTAGTGGAAATACAACATTTAGGGTCTTCTGGATCCAATTCTTTTTAGAAAAAGTTCTGTGTCTATCGGATAACGTAACTCAAAACGAAAACTCGTTAAATACTAAATTAGATGGTTAAGTTGGGTATATTGCAAGGATGCGACGTGGAGCTTTTCAAGAAAATTCCCATCCCAAACTACCCTTTATATGTATATATTTTTGAAAAAAATTTACTTTCTAAAATCATGATTCTAATGATTTTAATTAAAATACCTTACTTACATGACAAAATTATATCTTGAATTTACTGAGGATAGCCTCTTTAGACCTCTTCATTTTGAATGGCTTTTGTACAGCTGGTAAATCGTAGGAGATGGAACAAAAGCTTTAAAAGAAACCAACATAGATTTCGTTAAAACTCACAATTTATGCCATACATTATTTTGTAGAGTTAACCATTTCTGTAATATTCCTTGTTATTGGTTTCAATTTTAAAATGCCTATACTTTTCCCAAATAGGAAGCCGTTCATGTTTCTTTCTTTTATTACTCTGGCCGCGCAAAGAAGCGGTACCTATAGCAACAGGTTTTAAACATTTGACTATCCTTTTGTTGTGTGTTCCCTTAGCATGCACGCAGACTATAAAAAAAATCAGAATTTACATTTACATGACTTTCTCTGCCCTTCTTCGACAAATTATCTTCTATTGCATGACGCATCATTTGCTTACTTTCTTGTCGATAAACAAGAATAAGGGTCAATAATAATCACGTTCGCTTAGGGTGAGTTACTCGGAAATGCGTTTTTTAATTTATTGGGGGTTCCCTTATCCTTAGAAGACGAATGTTGAGTTAACTTTAAGTTCCATGCACCCCTAGATCATTTGTGCATCACTTCACTGATGGCATTCATCTTCATCTTTCGATATGTAAGCTAAAAAAGGTTAAGGGAATACTCTATCCTAAAACGAATAAAATAGTTTTAAAAGCTGGTTGCTGTGTAATGGTTTATACTCTTTTCTTGACCAAGATTAATCAAAACGAATAACTACAAAACGTTTGAAGAATATAATAATTATTTTAAAATTGAAATCAATATAAAAAAAAAAACAACTAGAAATTAGTTAACTCCACAAAAATGTACTTGACAATAATTTTTGAAACGAGATCTACATTTTGTGTTTAATAAGTTTATGCCTTACGATTTCCCAGTTATGCAAAAGTCATTCGAATTAATGGAGCTTCAGATGCTATTCCCTTCAAAATTCAACATATACATTTTATTATCTAAATCTTCCATGAAAGGGGTGGTTTGGGGTGGAGAGATTTTCTTGACATTCTTCGTGCCACATCCATGGTAAATACTAAATTTAAATATCAAATTTGGTATTTAACCATATTTTCATTTTTGAGTTATGTTGGTCACTGACATACACATACTAAGAAACACACACACACTTACAGACAGACACACGGGTTACGGACCGTTTTCTAAAAGTGCGTTTTTGATTTAGGAACCCCAAAACGTGTATTTCGATGAAATCTCGTTCTCGAGTTTTTGAGTCGGGACCTTTGATTTAAAAATCATTCTTAGAAAAAGGTCTGTGTGGGGACATAGAGGTGCTTTTTTACTTTCTCTACGCGTACTATGTACATAGTGTACAGAGGAGGTATTGCATTCCACAAAAAAGTCGTTACCGAGATTTCAACGGAAATACACGCTTTTGTGACCAAAAATACTTTTTAGAAAAAGGTCAGTGTGTATCTGTGTGTGTCTGTGAATAGCATAGCCCCAAAACGAAAAGACCGTTAAATACCAAACTTGGTATTTAAGTTTAGTATCTCCCAAGGGTATGACACGAAGATCTTCAAAAAAATCCCTCCTCCACCACCTTTTACATGGAAAAAATTTCGAAAATTTTGGATTTCCTAAAAACGGTCTATGATTTTGACTGTAATATCGTATTTTAGAGATCATATCCTTCGGAAAGAGTTAAGCTTTTCAATAGTAAAAGAATTATCAAAACAGTTGAGGACTTCTGAGATTATCTATATGCTCATACCACACACTAACACGTACGAGCATATAAGTGTCAGTCTGGGTGGCTCGGTTAGTTAGACGCTAGTCTTCTGATCCTCAGGCGGCTGTCCCCATATCCATGGTCGCTGAAGCGTCTAACTTCCGTGTTTCGTGGCGTAGGGGATCGGAGGTTCGAGTACAGCCGTTGGCATGGGGGTTTGTGCATGTATGTCTATTTTCATAAAATGGTAAACAAAGGAAATTTAGGAAAAGGGGAGGAGGGAAGAGGAATAAGAAAAAGTGCCTAACTTCGGTGCTTCGTGGAGCTGGGGATCGGAGGTTCGAGTCCCGCCTTCTTGGTGTTTAGGTGTTTGTAAATGCGTATATGAAAGAAGAGGACGGTGAAACAAAGGAGACTGTATTAAAAAAATCTGATGTGTTACACTCACATGATTTTCTCTAGCCGTTCTACAAACTTCTTACATAAGATTATTCTTCTTTCTGCACCTTGTTAATCGAGGTATTCAGCACAATATTCTTATTGCTTAGTTCCTTATAAGTAGGAAGAAAATAAGGGAATGCACTAGGCTAAATCAATAGTCAAATATTTTAAAAGCTGTCGTTATGCGATTGTTATTACACTTCACAACTGAAACTAATAACAATGAATACTTCAAAAACGATAAGCTCCATGAAAAAAATGTATATGACGTAAATTGTGTATTTTAACAAGGTCTACGTTTTTTGTATAGTAAGTTTTTGTCTATCTCTTACGGTTTATTAGTTATGCCAAATTAAGCAAAATTCATCCAGGAATAAACAGGTCTTTAGAAGCTATTCCCAGTAAATTCAAAATATACATTTTATTTGTCAGGTAAATAACTTTAATATGTGATATTTTAATCAACATTGTTAGAGCCATTTTTATAAAATCAAAATGTTCGAAAAAAGTTCCATGTAAAGGGTAGTTTGCGGTGGGGGGATTTTTCTCAAAATCTTCGGGTCACATCCCTGGAAGATACTGAACTTAAATACCAAGTTTGGTATTATAGCTACTTTTCGTTCACATTCTTGAAGATACTAAACTTAAAAAATCAAGTTTAGTATTTTATCGACTTTTCTTTTTCACTCATCGTGTACACAGGCACACGGACATACACTCACACACACAGACATACACACACACAGACTTACACTCACTCACACACACGCGCCTTTTTCTAATTTTTTTGGGTACAGGGTACCTAAACCGTGTATTTCCGGGAAAATCTTGGCATCGAACTTTTGGGTAAGATGCAATACCTTCTCTACCTATATACTAATACGATATAGAGAAAGTAATAAGATAATATGGGGTACAGGTAGGGTTTGGATGGGGGGAGATTTTTCTCAGTCATTAATTAATCTCCCTGGCTCGTTAAAGAAGAAATCCCTTCCTGCAAGGGAAGCATTTTTTACTTTATATTATAAGTTGCTCTCTTTGAAAATACAGGAAGGCATGGAACACTTTTGATAAACTGTACTTGGTACGAGTGTGAACTATTAGGCGATATAACCTGTATCCCTAATACCAATTAGGTTAAAGAATAAACGATTCTCAGTTTGATTAACTGTGTTGTCATTCAGGGTCATAGCTCCAGTAGTTTGCGCCAACAATGCTGATTACAGCTTAAAGTATCAGTCCAGTTTTTGCAACAGTGAGTGTTACAGCATAAATTGATGTTACAAGGAAGCGAAAAGTTAAAGAAGTTACAGAAAGTAATGCAAGTGATTAATTTCAGTTCTAATCTCAAACTTCAACTTCAAGTAATATTAATATCCAGTTAAAAATCGCAGCATTAAAAGTAACACGTGATAGTGAAAATAGTGAGAAAAGATCTATCATCGCCATCATTAATAATGTAATAAATGTTTTTATTGACTCAAAAAGTGCGCACAATTAGAGTCTTTGAATTCCTGCTGCAAATAATTTACTAGATGTTTCGACGCGTGGACAGTTTATGGCTTCCCGCCATCCATGTGTAATACACAATTAACTCAGCACAATTCACACCACCTCACTGCAATTCTTCCTCCTTTTATAGCGAAAAAATGACGTCATAGATTTTCTGGAAACCAGCAGAAGATACTGGAAGCTCAAACTGCAATCCAACTGCGACGTCTCACATTTCAACTCCACTTCGCATAGCAGAGCGAACCTGAGAGCGGTCACGTACACAGAGGGCATTGTCACATAATAATAATAATAATAATAATAATAATAATAATAATAATAATAATAATAATAATAATAATAATAATAATAATAATATCTATTGTTGTTTTATGTATATAGCCCACCAATACTGCTACTACTGCCATTACTACTATTCCTGGTATAAATACGAGTATAAAGAAATACTGATTCTAAAGATCCTCCCTCCCCCCACTTCGATCACTGTTAAGATATGAATCATTTGGAATGAAAGATAATTTAGAAATTGTATCGAAATTAACTTCACATTCTTTCTGTGTAGCTCGCTGTTCTAGAAACTTTCTAAACGATTATAAAGCATCGCGTAATGTTCAGGATCTATGACTATGCAAAGCTAACACTGCATAAAGTGTTTGGTAAAGGATTTCATGATTCTCTGAGTCAGATATTTATTCCCTGCCCACACATACTTATTGTTTTGGCATTCAAAACAACATAGAAGATAAGAAAATTCTTCAGAAAGGAGGTATGATGCAGCTGTGAGCAACGCTATAAAGAATCATGGAACTAGTGTCGTGTACACAGAGTTGAAAGGCAGAGAACACGCAACATAGATACACTAGATTGAAGAGGTGAAAAACCCTAGAAAAGATACTCCATTATCTGTGATAATTTTGCTGGTAAGCTTTTAGTCATTCTTACTTTCGTTCATGGTTCATGTTACTATGCATACCTTAAAAATATTATGTATCTCAAAACTCACTCCATCTTGATGGTATTAATAGGTGCTTAGCTCGAGCTGTTAAATAACTGGAACATGTTTGCTCATATTGTATGACTTTATCTTGAATAACGCGACTGGTTGCTAGAGATCTGCATGGACCAAAGTTATTCCGAGCCAGAGAAAGGTTATACTGCACCACCGGTCCGAGTCCGATTATCTAATTTTGTGCTAAATAATATATTTTGAAGGTATTGTTTATCATCATAAGTGATGTAATGCGAGCTCTAACTTTTATCGATAAATTCGTGAGCAACTTGTTGCGGACAAATTTATCTACTTAAAAGCTCTACCTCCAGCTGTATTTAATAAGACTATTTCATGAATAAAATAACAATGATTAGCCTAATATTTTTAAAATCCTATTTGTCTTGATGTATATTTGCACTGAAATCACGGCACACTGAGACTATATATATATATATATATATATATATATATATATATATATATATACATTTATGTAGTTTAAGTCCTTTCACCTGGTTGGTCATATAGGACGATGAATGAAATTGGTGAAACGATGCTCAAATGATCTCGGGGTCCATAGAGCTTAAAGTTACTCAACATTCGTCTTCTCAGGATAAAGGGAAAACCCTGAAAAAACCTAATCCGGGTAAGCGAGATTCGAACTCACGACCTTTAAAACGTGAGGCAGGCACGCTACCACCACACCACCCAGACGGGCTGATACTATTATTATGAGACGAACATTAGTTCAGAGAATAAACAAATGCACGTGGGTGCGATACCTTTAGAAAAAAACAACTGCACGAGGGAGTGTTATAAACGATTAAAATGCAGAAATAATGAGTTCCGATTGGTTAGAATTTTACGTGCCAAACTACCGGATTGGCCACTTCCTACGATCATGTGTCATGAACGAAATAGTCACCAACTAAAATCAACATTATTAATAAATGAAGCGCTATCGTTTAAGGTGCGGGTGGACTCGGGCTTGATTTCTTGTTCCAACATAGTAAAAGATTGCACTAAGAACCTTAGCATCAATAATTGAGGGACCAGTATAAATAAATATTGCGTCTGAGGTCCCGGAATCCGGATGTATTAGGCAACATACTTCATTATTGGTCACATTCCATCCCTATTATTAAACTTTTTTTGATAGTGTTTAAGCCCGCTTTTACTACATTGGCAGTCGAGGAAATGATGACACAAGGGATGAAAATGGAGCACCGGGTGGAATGCGATGGCGAGGGAAATCGGAGAAGCCGGAGAAAACCCTCCTCTGCGCAGCTTTGTCCATTACAAATCCTACATGCGGTTACAAGGGAGCAAACCTGACCCGGTGATAGGTGACTGGCTTATTAAACTATGAGGGTAGTGTGTGTGGGTGGACGGAGGGAGGCGAAGTTTGCAGCTGCCGTGCTGTTGTAAGTTATCGCAATTGGTCACAGCATTTATTATCACTATTACTACTGCAATGCTTACTGTGTTGTTCCCAGCATTTGAATATCGCGGAGAAAAAAATCTGTGTTCCATTCACATGACTTTCTCTACAACTCTGCAATAAATTACTGTTAAAAAGCTTATGCTTCTATTTACTTCCTGCTAATCGAGAAAACATAGCAGAAGTAGTCTTATTACTTTCTTCCTTGTAAGTAGAAGTGAAATAAGGGAGTATCATAGGTTAAAGTGATGGTCAAAAACTGGTTGCTATGTGACTGAAGTTCCTTTGTCTATATGGAGACGAGTTCACAAAGTCCTGTATGAGAAAAGTATGTTTTTGTAGCTGAAACCAAAAACAAGGAGTATCTCAAAAACAGTCAACTCCACGAAAAACATGTATATAACATAACTTGTGTGTCTTAAAGTGCTCTACATTTGTTGTGTGGTAAGTTTTTCTCCATCTCTTATGGTTTAGCAGTTATGCAAAATTCCGTAAAATTGACCCAGAGACTATTCCCAGAAAATTCAAAATATACATTTTATTTGTCAGGTAAATATGTTTAATATACGATATTTTAATCAAAATCGTTAGAGACATTTTTTAGAAAATCAAAATTTTCGAAAAAAGTTCCATGTAAAGGGTAGTTTGGGGTAGGGGGATTTTTCTCAAAATCTTCGTGTCGCATCCCTGGAAGATACTAAACTTAAATACCAAGTTTGGTATTTTACCGATTTTTCGTTTTTGAGTTATCGTGTTCACAGACGCACGGACATACACACACGGAACTTTTTCTGAAAATACTTTTTTTGGATTCAGGGGACCCTAAAACATATATTTCCGGTGAAATCTCGGTATCGAATTTTTTGGTGGAGTGCAATACCTTCTCTATACACTATGTACATAGTGCGTATAGAGAAAGTAAAAATCTGTTGTGTTCTATTTATGTAAGTTTCTCTATCTGTTGTGCGAAAACCTATTCCTACACAAGATTATTGCAATCAATACGAAAATTAGCAGAAGCGGTCTTGTTACTTGTTTCCTTTTAAGCAGTAAGGAAATAAGAGGATACACCAGGCTAGCGCTTTATACAACTCTTTCAAAAGCTGTCGCAATACATTGACATTGAAATTCGGTTCACTTTACATGGCCAGGAGTAAAACAAAACAAACAAATGAGAACTTCACGTTTCAGAAAATTTAAGTATTTTAAAATTGAAGCTAATAAAGGTTAGCTCTATAAAAAAACAAAAAAAAAAAAACTATTTTATCATTACCTATTACTGTATATATCATCATATTTACATTTTTTGTGTATCAACTCTTCGTCTTCCTCTTTCGGTTTACCAGTTATGCAAAAGTCACCCGGAATGAAGAAGACTTCTAAGACTATTTCCAGAAAGTTCAGGATAAACATTTTATTCGTCACGTAAACTGCTTTAATATATCAATCAGAATCGCCAGAACCATTTTTACTAAAATCGAAAATTCGGAAAAAATTCTCCATGCAAAGCGTGGTGTGAAATGGAGTGGATTTTCCTAAAACATCTTCGTGAGCTATTCTTGGAAGATGGTGAACTTAAATGCCAAGTTTGGTACTTAATCGACTTCTCGTTATTTTCTCTACATGGGTGGAGATGACACTCCATTGCACCCAAAAATGTGATGTAGAGATTTCACCGGAAATATATATTTTGAAGTTCCATGAAATAAAAAAAAACATTTTTAGAAAAACGTCCGTGTGTGAATATGTGCGCGTTCGTGTGTGTTGGGGGGGGGCAACATAGCTCAAAGACGAAAACAGCGTTTAACTCCAAACTTGGATTTAAGTTTAGTATCTTTCGATAATGCGAAATGAAGATGTACAAGATAATACCGCACTCTAAACTATATTTTGTATGGAAACATTTTTGAAAAGTTTGTTTTTCTCAAAAATAACTCTAACAATTTTTATTTAAATGCCGTAAATTAGGTACAGATATTTACATGACAAATAAAATGTATTTCCTGAATTTTTTGGGAATATCCTTTGAAGACTTCTTCGTCCTAGATGACTTCTATATAACTTTTGCATAACTGGTAAACAAAAAAACAAAAAACAAAAAAAACAAAAAAACACTGTCAAAATGTAGATCTCTTTAAAACACACAATTTATGCAATATAAGTACATGCTTTCTGTAAAGTTAGATTTAATCGTTTTTTATATATTCCTTGTTGTAGATTTCAATTTTAAGCTACTTGCACTTTTCTCAAATGGGAAAACACCTTTCTTTTCGTCCCTTTTTTGTTTGATTCCAACGAGAACGGAATTTCAGTTGCGATCGGCTTTTAAAACAATTGACTATCGCGTTAGCCTAGTGCATTCCCTTATTTCCCTCCTACTCACAAAGAAGCAAGGGAAGAAAGGTTGCTAACGTTTATCTCAGTTAACATAATATAGATAATATATTTTTAAGAAAACTTTGTTTGTGGAACAGTTAGAGGAAGTCATGTAAATGGAACACATCAGATGTTTTAAAAATACTATTTTACCGAATTCAGGAGACCATAAAATGTGTATTTTTCAATGAAATACCGGTATCGAATTTTGCAACAACTTCTCTATGTACTAAGCAGAGAAAGTAAACATTTACATTTTCATTTTTGTAACATAAAGAGAAGACTGTTGTATTATACTCTATTTTTGCTGATCGAGTCTTTCTTTTTTTTTTTTTTTAAATACAGTTCCGAAGTCTTGTCAAGACTCCGGCGCTGTATTCCCTTTTCCCCTTTTTTCATTTTCCTAACATTTACTTTTGTTTTTCTGTTTGATTACCGTTTGCTTTTTGCTTCTAATATACACATACACAGATACAAACACACAAACACCCATGCCCAAGGTGGGAGTCGAACCCAGGATCCCCTACGTCACGAAGCACCAAAGCGAAATATTTTAGCGAGCGCGGGCTGTCTTATTCATTGATCAGCTATAACAATGCACAAGCCTGTTGCGCACACATGCTCAAGATGCATTGAAAATTAAGTAGTACCTGGAAGTAAATTGCTCTGCATTTCCGTTATCGGCGCATTCATCGAATTCATTTTGGAGCAAACCGGAATGGAAGCGATGACAGCGAGACACGAAGTAGTGCGCTCTCCTCGCACGAATTTATAGCGTCCGCGACGTTAAGAAGTAAGTGTGGAAGATTTACTACTGTTTCAGACACTGACGCGGCGATAAAAAGAAGAAATTATTTTTCTTTCTCTCTTGACTTGTCTGCATTTACATTGAGATTGTCTTCATGCAGGGCATGGACGATAAAATCTCTCGGCCATGACCACTGTCACCGTAAAAGTTTACATGGAAATGTTTTGCTTTGAATGTGTAAACTGTCTTGAGAGAAATGTTTGCTGAAACGAAAGTACGGTCAATTAGCTATATCAACTTGGATGCCCTAAGGGATTGTCTAGTATTGCGTGTAACGTAAATGCCATTTGGAAGTGTAAGCAAGTCCTAAATTTGTTTTTGACAGCTTTATTTCCCCATAAGGTGACACACTTACGTCGCAAATGTGCTGCAGGAAGTAAAACAGATAAGAAGATTAAAACAAATTAGGTACCCTACTTCGCAAACATATAAATAATGTTAAATGAGGTTAGAAATAAATTTTCTCACCTACTATATTATCAAGTGCTCATATCAGAACTTTGCATTGGAAACACAAAACTCACCCATACCGCCATTTTACTGAAGGAGCCATCTGCTGAATGCCAACACCACCTCAAGCACATCTTCACAGAGTGCACAGTGTTTGAGGAAAAAATCTGATGTGTTAAACTCACATGACTCTCTATCTGTTCTACAAACTTCTTACATAATTTTTTTTCTTTCTACAGCATACTAATCGAGATAATCATAGCAGAATGTTCTTATTACTTAGTTCCTTGTGAGTAGAAAGGAATTAAGTGAACACACTAGGCTAAACCGATAGTCAAATGTTTTAAAAGCGTTATGCGATTGTCATTACAAATCGCTTCTTTGCTTGGCTAGGGGCAGAACAAAAGAAAACGGACATTTTACAACTGAAAGCAGCAACAGGGAATATCTCGGAAACGGTTATCTCCACAACAAAAATGTAAAGGATATAAATTGTGTGTTTTGACAAGATCTAGATTTTTTGTGTACTAAGTTTTTGTCTATCTCTTACGGTTTAGCAGTTACGTAAAATTCGGAAACATTCATTCAGAATAAAGAAATCTTCAGAGGTTATTCCGTAAATTAAAGATATACATTTTATTTGTGATGTGAATATATTTAATATACGGGATTTTTCTCAAAATTCGGCAAAATTCATTCAGAATAAAGAAGTCTTCAATGGCTATTCCGTAATTTCAAGATATATATATTTTATTTGTAATGTGAATATCTTTAATATGCGGGATTTTCCTCAAAATCATTAGAGCCATTTTAGAGAATATCCATGTTGCGAGCTTTCCTGTGTACAAATGCTCCTGCAAGATGCTCTAGACTCGATCTAATGAGATCCTGGCAAACTCATTAAGGCCAGGTACTTTGATTCGTCTGTCAATTAACACGACATTGTGAGTTTTCGGGAAGTTTTCTTCAGCCGTAGGGTAATTAGACATCCTAAACTTTCGTCATAAAAACGGTTGCGTTTAAACCCTGCAGACAATTTCTTTACCGTAGAAAATGACGGCAAAGTATCCTTGAAAGCGAAATTCAATTCATTTTAATTTCTCTACACGTACTATGTACATAGTGTATAGAGAAAGTAGTGCATTCAACCCAAAAATTCAATACTGCGATTTCATCGGAAATGACCTTTTATGGTCCCCTAGTATCCAAAACAAATATTTTTACTTTCTCTAGCCCCGTGTGTACAATGTACATAGGGATAGAGAAGTATTGTATTCTCCCAAAAATTCGATGTCGAGATTTCACCGGTAATACATGTTTTAGGACCCCCCATTTTCAGAAACAGGTCCGTGTGTGTGTGTATGTGTGTGTGTGACTGTGGACACCAGAGCTCAAAAACGAAAAGGCGGTTAAATACCGAACTTGGTATTTAAGTTTGGTATGTTCCAAGGATGCGACACGAAGATTTTCAAGAAAATCCCCCACCCTAACTACCCTTTACATGGAAAAAATTTCGAAAATTTTGTTTTTCTTAAAAATGGCTGTAACGATTTTGATTAAAATACCACATATTAAAGCCATTTCTATCACATATAAAGTGTATATCTTGAATTTTTTGGGAATAGCTACTAAAGACCTGTTTATTCTGGATGAATTTTGCTTAATTTGGCATAACTAGTAAACAACTAGAGATAGACAAAAATTTACTGTTAAAACTTTAGATCTGTTAAAATACACAAGATATGTCACACACATTTTTTTTCGTAGAGCTTACAGTTTCTGAGGTATTCCTTGTTATTAGTTTCAATTGTGAAATACTTATACTTTTCTCAGACGGAATTGTCCGTTT
This sequence comes from Hymenopus coronatus, assembly GCA_030762935.1. Taxonomy (NCBI): domain Eukaryota; kingdom Metazoa; phylum Arthropoda; class Insecta; order Mantodea; family Hymenopodidae; genus Hymenopus; species Hymenopus coronatus. The sequence goes on along the minus strand of CM060897.1, from coordinate 63,756,466 downwards.
TTCTTTTGTTCTACTCCTGGCCAAGCAAAGAAGCGATTTGTAATGACAATCGTATAACGATAGCTTTTAAAACTTTGACTATCATTTTAGCTTAGTGCTTTCCCTTAGTTCCATTCGACTTATAAGGAACTAAGTAATAACATTCTGCTAATGTATATCTCGATTAGCATGGTGTTGAAAAAGTAAGAACTTCTTCCATAAGAGGTTTGTTTGTAGAGTAACTAGAGAAAGTCATGTGAGTTTCACACATCAGATTTTTGTGTGTCAGTGTGCCTGTGAGTACGATAACGCCAAAACGAAAAGTCAGTAAAATACCAAACTTGGTATATAAGTTTAGTATCTTCCAAGGATGTGACACAAGATTTTGAGGAAAATCCCCCCATCCCAATCTAGCATTTACATGAAAATATTTTCGAAAATTTTGATTTTCTCAAAAACGGCTCTAACGATTTTGATTAAAATGCCGATATTAACGATATTTACAAGACAAACAAAATGCATACCTTGAATTTTCTGGGAATATCCTCTGAAGACTTCTTTATTCTGGATAAATTTTGCTGGATTTTGCAATACTAGTAAGCCGTAAGATATAGACAAAAACTTACTACATAGAATATGTAGATCTCGTTGAAACTCACAATTTATGTCATACACATTTTTTTCGTTGAATGGACCATTTCTGAGATATTCCTTGTTAGTAGTTTCAGATTTAAAACTTTTCACATACGGGAATTTGTCAACTCCTGGCAATGCAAAGAAACGGATTTCATCCACATGGGAACCAGGTTTTAGAACATTTGACTATCGTTTTAACCAGGTGTATCCCATTGTTTCCCTTCTTCTTACAAGAAAGCATTTTTACCAATGTTTATTTCGATTACCTTGAAGTAGATAGACGAATAGCTTTTTAGGAAATATAGGTACAAAATGTAGAGAAAGTCATTTGAATGGAACACACAAGGTTTTTTCATTTCGAATGACGTTTAACTTTTTCATAGAAGTAATAAGTTATTATAACACTATCAGTTTTATCCATTTCAGAAGGAAACTTCAAATTTTACTTTCCCTAGCATGCATTCCCCTGCAAAGCAAGTAGAGAAGATATTGTATTCCACCGAAAGGTGCGATCATGATTTCACCGGAAAGATATGTTTTGAGAGTTCCCTTAGTCCAAAAAGAGTAATTTTAGAGAGAATGTGTGTGTGTGTGTGTGTGTGTGTGTGTGTGTGTGTGTGTGGGAGTGTATAAGCTCCATGTGTGCCTTTGGGCAGTATAACTAAACAACGAAAAGTTCGTTAAATATCAAACTTAGTATTTCAGTTTAGGTGGTATCTTCCAAGGATGGGATAGGAAGAATTTCAAGAACCCTTCCACCCCAAAATATCCATTTCATGGACATTTTTTCGCAATTTTTATTTTCTCAAAAATGTCTCTAATGATTTTATTTAAATTACCATGTATTAAAGGTATTTACATTTCAAATAAAATATTTATCTTGTATTTCCTGGAAATAATCTCTGAAGAGCTGTTCACTTTGTGTAATTGGTAAACCGTAAGAGGTAGACAAAACCTACCGCACAGAACATGTAGATCTCTAATAACACACGATATATGCCCTTTTATATTTTTGTTGTGGAGCTAACCATTTTCGAGATAGGTACTCCTAAGTTAATATTTTCAATTTTAAAATAGTTATACATCTCAAACAGGAAGACGTCCGTGTTTCTTTTGTTTTACTCCTGGCCATGATAACAAGCGAATTTCAATGACAATCGCAGCTGTCACTTTAGCATAGTGCATCCCCTTGGTTCCCTTCTACTTCAAAGGAACTAAGTAATAAGCTGATGCTTATTTTGATTAGCATAGAGTAGAAACATGAACAATGTTTGTTATGATGTTTGTTTGTAGGACAGGTAGAAAAATTCATGTGAATGGATCATATCAGATTTTTAATTTTTATTTAGCAGTAATGTAACAACCAAATTGTTGCAACAACTAAAGAATTGCGCTTCTAGATAGAGAGAGAGGGCTCAGGGAAATCGCAATTTTGATCCTCGTCCACCGCTCACTGTAACTTGGCGTTTTTAAGTGGTTTCCCCTTGTCCCCAGGCGAATGCTGGGGTGTTATTTTAGTATCACGAATTTTTCTGATCTTAATTCCCCATAATTTAGTTCACATCACCTTTCGAAGTGGTTAGACCATTCGTCTCTCACCTAGACGGGCGGGTTTTCTGCGGGTTCTCCGGTTTCCCCCGCCATCGCTTTCTACCGGTGCTCCATCTTCATTCCATTATCATCAGTGTCATCACATGCGGTGCCACAAGTAGTAAAAGCGGACGTTTAACACTGTAAAAAATTTAAAAAAAAAATTGAAGTGCAAAGCTTACCGGGGTATTTTGGTACTGCGCGGTAGAAATGCGCTATATAATTGTTTCCTCCTTTTCTAATACAGGACTAGGACAGTTCGGCTTATTCTTCAGGTGGGGTGCTGGGGGTGCCTGCAGCAGTGTCTTCATCTGAGAACTTTAGTGAGCTTTTGTAATATCCTTACCAGCTACTACTTGGTTCGAGCCACTGACCTTATCTTGCATCTCATCCCTTCCTCTTGAGGTGCATATGACACAATAGACCTCTGGCAGAAGAACTTAACTTATGCAACAAAGATGATTAATCAAAGCTTTTAGCATTTTAGTGGACTTTTTCCAATTTCGTGTTACACTAAACTTCAACAATATAACTAGGCTAGTTACAGCTGTTTTATATTGTAAAATTATTAACATTTTGGCAATAAAACTGTATTGTTTTTAATATATTAGAGTAAAATCCATGCAACTGCAGTCCAATGTAATCCCGTAAGCATCCAAGAGTGACATCACACCGCTTATTTAACTGGAGTCCTCCCCATTCTTTACTACAGGCACATTTAATTGCAGTCACTGGGACTCGAACTCAAGATATTCGGTTGTGAATGGTTAGTCAGTGCATTTCGTTACGCACTAACAATCACGGCTATTTAAGTCGCTTCAATTGTGGTGCCGCGAAAGGGATATATACCGGTTTGCGGATTAGAGGAAGAATGGTATATATAGCAAAATAAATCGTGCAATAAACGGTTGAATCTTCCTTTGTCCCTTGCGCTGAAAAAACAAAGGCTAGTGCGTTACATTCACATTGCTTTCTCACGTTAATTTTTACAAAAACTTATTATTTTACTTTATGTTAATTAACGGAAATGGTCTTATTACTTGTTTCCTTCTTTGTACATACAAGGGGAATAGGGGAATGCACTAGGCCTGGAGCTATCAAGGTGTATGTACCGATACAATACTCGGTAGGTTGTAAAATATGACTTGGCTTGAGTGATGACAACTCGATTGTTAGCAATACCGCCATCTCTCTCTTTCCATACGCTTGTTGCAGTAGCTCGGCTGTCTTTATGTGTTGGTTAAAATACCGTATATTAAATATATTTTGACAAATAAAATGTATATATTGATATCTTTGGAACAGTCTCCGAAATCCTCTTTATTCTGAATTAGTTTTGCATAACCAGTAAACTGTAAGAGAGAGAGAGAGAGAGAGAGAGAGAGAGAGAGAGAGAGAGAGAGAGAGAGAGAGAGAGAGAGAGACAAGAAATGCAGATCAAAATGACATCTACATTTTTTTATAGAGTTAATGACTTCCGAGATATTATTTGTTGTTGGTTTCAGTTATAAAATATTTAAAGTTTTCTTAAACGCCAATCTGTCATTCCTTTTTCTTTTGTTTTACTTTGGCCGTGCGAAGAGAACCGAAATTGATATTTTTCTCGATTACCATGAACTACATAGAATAATAAGTTCTTTAAATATAGTTTGTTACAGAAGAGTAGAGTAAGTAATGTGAATGTAACACATAAGATTTGTTGTAGTAACTTTTTGACTCTTACGGTTTACCCTTATGCAAAAGACATCCAGTTTAATGTTCCTGCCATAGTTATTAATAGAGCAACATCTACTTGATTTGGTAAAACAGTTAATATTTCAACATTATAAGACATAACATTTTGATAATACATAACTAAGCTAGATCAATATGTGCTGAATAATGTATTACTAAAAATAAACCTGTTATGATTCGATTCTAAACATAATCCCAAAAACATTGGATTTCTAGGTTTTGTAGTTTGAGGGATTTAGAGGCTATTCCCAAAAAAAAAAAAAATCAAGATATACGTTTTATGTCACAAAAAATACGAGAATCATCTAAGCCATGTATAAGAAAGCCAACATTTTCGAAACGTTTTCCAAGTAAAGGGTAATTTGTATTGGGAAATTTCCTTAAACATCTTCGTGTTGCATCCTTTGAAGATACTGTACCGCTGAATGACATGTTTGTTAAATATCCCATTTTTCGTTTTTGAGTTATGCTGTTCTCAAACTCACACACGGACTCTTTGACACACAGATACATGGACTTTCCTATAAAAATACCTTTTTTGGGTCAAAGTGGCCTCAAAACATTTATTTATGATTTAATCTCGGTAATAGATTTTTGGGTGTATTGCAATACCTTCTTTAAGTACTATGTGGCAGAGGAATTTAACATATTGTAATTAATGTGTGCCCTATTTGACACAGCAGCATCATATCTGTGTCAGACAGAGAACTTTCCAAGCCAATCTTACATTATAATGTTGCCTAATATCTTGAGAGCAAATTGACGCACCAGAAAGTAGGTGGAGAGGGAAAATACTACTGCCTTTTTTATATCCGTTTCACTTCGATACCAACATCAGGGACAAAAGAACGTTGTCCAAACCGACTCCTTATACCCGTAACTTGTTTTTTCACGTTTATTGGTCCTCTAATCCATCATCTAGCAACGGAAAACAAATTTTCAACTACCTCCACTATCATGACTCCGGGAATATACATTATATTAATTGAGAATCACAGTTAACAGCGGTAACAATCTCGGATTTCAATACTGTTTCGCATGGTACCACTCGAAAAAGTTTGAAAACACCAGATTGAATTGTGAAGTTGTTTTTTGTTTATGAGTTCTCTACACGTATTTACAATGTAGTGCATAGTAAATTTGCATTCCACCCAAATACGAGGTACGTCCAGAAAGTAAGTTTCGTTTGGTAATAAAATTAAATTGTGTACAGATACAGAACAATTATTTATTGCACAAAATTCTACAACTCTTAAACTACTACTTCCACATAACTTCCGCAATTTTGCAGGCATTTTGTCATAGCGTGGCACAAGTTTTTGTACACCTTCTTCATAGAAGTCTGTGTCTTCAAAAAGTTGTAAACATTTTCTTTCAGCTCTTCGTCATTGTTGAAGTGTTGACCGCCCAGGAAAGACTTGAGATGCAAGAACAGATGAAAGTCGCTAGGAGCGAGGTCAGGGCTGTACGGAGGATGGTCAAACACGTCCCAGCCAAATCCCTGTAGGAGGTTTTTCGTCACATTTGCAGTGTGTGTGGTCGTGCGTTGTCGTGAAGAAAAACAACATCTTTTGACAGCAATCCTCGGCGCTTATTCTGTATTGCGTGGCGCAATTTCCTAAATGTCTCGCAATAAACATCTGCTTTGATTGTTTGACCACGCGGTAAGAAATCAATGAGTAAGATGCCTTTCCAGTCCCAGAACACTGTGCACATCATTTTTCGAGGTGTCAAGATTTGTTTCGGCTTAACCTTTGCTGGAGATGAAGTGTGCCGCCTCCATTCCATTGATTGCCGCTTACTTTTAGGGGTGTTGTAAGAAACCCAAGTCTCATCTCCTGTGACTATCTGAGTCAGAAATTCTTCGCCGTCTTCATCATAATGGGTTAAAAACTGAAGTGCACTACCCATCCGTTTTGTTTTGTGTTGCTCAGTAAGAATCTTTGGTACCCAACGTGAGCAAAGTTTACGAAATTTCAGTTTTTCGGTAACAATTTCATGAATTAGTGATCGTGAGCTTTGGGGAAATTCCATAGCGAGAGCACTTATTGTAAACTTGCGGTTTTCCTGGATCAATTCTATCCTTATCATTTGCAACGTGTACAGGCCCTGTCACCAGCAGATTACCCTGCACGAGTTAGGTTCTGTCAGTGGTTCTTGCAGCAGTGTGGTGTAAATCCGAACTTTTCTGCCATCGTGTTATTTACAGATGAACCAGTTCTTCTGTAAACAAAGATGGACGCCCACTTCGTTCTTCATCGTGCACTTCACTACGTCCTACATTGAACTGTCGGAACAATCTTCTCACCATTGAATCACTCATCGCATTTTGTCCGTAAACTTCGCAAATTTGCCGATAAATTTCAATTGGTTTCACTTTCCTAGCATTCAGAAAACGAATCGCAGATCTGATTTCACAAGCGGCGGGATTTTCAATCAACACCGACATTATAAACAAGCATAACAAAGCGTATGTGGTTGACAGCGATCTCAAAATGGCGCACGTTTCTTCTCCTTGATACAGAGCGTCTACCGCGCATGTGCGGAACTGCGATCGCAGCGCTGGTACGGAGATAAATTGAAATGGAACTTACTTTCTAGACGCACCTCGTATTCGGTACAAGATTTCACCGGAAATACATGTTTCGAGACCCGCTAAATCTAGAAAAAAAAACATATTTAGAAAAATGTCACTGTGTGTGTCGTGTATGTGTATGTGTGTATGTCTATCTGTCAGTAGACAGCGTGGCTCAAAAACGAAAATACCGTTAAATACCAAACTTGGCATTTAAGTGTAATATATTCCAAGGACGCGACTCGAGAAAATCAAGAAAATTTCACCATTCTTTACATAGAAAGATGCTCGACAATTTTGATTTTCTCAAAAATGGCTCTAATAAGTGCCATATGTTTAAGACATTCTCATGACCAACGAAATGAATATCTTGAATTTTTTGGCAATAGCCTAAAAAACCTATTCATTCTGGATGACTTTTGTATAACTGATAAATTATAAAGTACAGACAAAAATTATTACACAAAAATGAAGATTTCATTAGAAGACACTATTTATGTTACACACACTCACACACACACACACACACACACATATATATATATATATATATATATATATATATATATATATATATATATTGTAGTGTTAACCGTTTCAGATATATTCTTTGTTATTGATTTTAATTTTAAATTATTTAAACTTTTCTCCAGCGGGAGGAGAACTTCGTTGGTCTCTTTTATTTTACTCCAAGGAATGTAAAAGAGAACCGAATTTCAATTGTTTCACATGGCTTTTAAAACATTTGACTACTGCCTTTATCTCGGTATACGTACAAGGAAGCAAGTAATAAAACAAATTCTACCAGTGTTTATCTCGATTAGCATGCCGTAGATAAAAGAATAATCTTTTGTAAGGGAAGCTTGTTTGTGAACAGTTAGAGAAAGTCAGAGCTTTTTTCCTGCTCAACTAGTGCAAGAATTCGTAGACATGCTGAATTTTGTGACCTATAAGGTGCTTTAGTTTCTGTAGCAGATATATTTCACGTTACAGATTTAATTGCTGCGCTGTAAACGTTAGGAATGCAGTCACTTTATACCTCCGCCGCTAATTTCTTGCACTTGACATTTGGGAGTTAAATTGGTAGACCTGCAAAAACAGATGAAAAGCTTTACCCGTTTGACTTGCTGAAGCAATCACAAAGCAGCATTCCGGTCGGTCGGTCTGTCGGTCGGTCAGACAACGGAAACGGACCTAGATGCCGCACCGTTGCAATATCTATTTCCAACCACGTGCCAGTTTGTGAACTCCTAACACGTGCGTTGAGCTGTTCTGTGCAAGCTACGTTTATTTGTGTTATTTATATTTGTTGGTATTGCTGATAGTGTTGTTGGTGTTTGTTTATACGTGAGGGAACATAATAAGACTTTCACAATTATAGAGGTGGATAGACTTTTTCGGGAAGGCGTGGTGAGGGTGGACGCGGCTTCATGGAAGAAGAAAGTGAATCATGTGCACAAAATAATACGAAAAGCGCAAAATAATTCTCATTAGAGAATGGAAGCCATTAATGATATTCTTGGTGCCGACGATATTGGTGATGACAATGACGATGATGCTTCCGAGAATGATCACGATGGAGACTTGGATTTAATTGAGCCATTAAAATTAAACCGGTGAAAATCACTTTTTTTTATACCTTTCTCTCATTGTAACAAACTATTTTGCATTAATTGTTCTATACTGTCGTAAATACGTAATGCTACATACGTTATAATATCACTGTTATTTTCAATTAACATCAATAATAACGAATTAGTTTCATTATTCATCAGCATTCATTTACAGGGTTACTACAAAAGAAATAGGCAACTTCAACTGCCTGTAAAACAAAAACTATTAGAGATAGCAACCTAATTATTTTGGAGGTATGTTGATAAACTCTCAAAGTTTTGTTTGTTACTATTGGTAATGCTGTAGGGTTTTGTTTGTTGTTGCAGAAGCTGAAATGGCGGAAAATCCTGTGGAAAAGGCATATTGCGTATTGGAATTTGCTAGAACGCAATCAGCAACTGTTGTCCAACGACATTTTAGAACACGTTACCACTAAACGCCACCGACTAGACAGTCAATCTACGACTGGTATAGAAAATTCGAGACAACGGGATGTTTGTGCAAAGGGAAGAGCTCGGGAAGACCAAGAGTTTCGGAAGAAAACGTTGAACGTGTTCGTTCTGCCTACATAAGAAGCCCGCAGAAATCGACATCTAGGGCAAGCATGCAATTACAAATTCCACAGCAAACTGTATGGAAAATCTTGCGGAAGCGACTGCACATGATGCCTTACAGATTACAGATGTTGCAGTTTCTGAGTGAAGAAGATGAGGTCATACGGCGTGATTTTTGCATCGACATGTTGCGACATGATAAAGACGATGCTGGTTTTTGTGAGCGCATCATTTCATTTTTTTGGTAACGTGTTCTAAAATGTCGTTGGACAACAGTTGCTGATTGCGTTGTAGCAAATTCCAACACGCAATATGCCTTTTCCACAGGATTTTCCGCCATTTCAGCTTCTGCAACAACAAACAAAACACTACAGCGTTACCAATAGTAACAAACGAAACTTTGAGAGTTTCTCAACATACCTCCAAAATAATTAGGTTGCTATCTCTAATAGTTTTTGTTTTACAGGCAGTTGAAGTTGTCTATTTCTTTTGTAGTAACCCTGTACTATGTGCACTGTTTATATTCATCTTTACACACGATAGAGACATTTGTAATCAGCTGTTGTTGTTTACTAGTTACTGGCATCGCCGCAATGACAGCATAGCCAACAATAGGCGAAACCACCCGAACTGTCAAGTACAAGGATTCTGTGGCGGGGGTTATAGAACAGAAAGGTTTTCTAACACTATTGTTGAAAACTGTGTTACCATAAACTTTGAGAACTATGTGTTGACATTTTTTTTGGTGTGCTTTCAGGCATCATGATACCCAGGGCCCTAGTGACTATGATACTATTGCTGATCATTTCTGGTGTGGCTAAAGCAGGGATGCACTTTGTGAGACTTGTACTGCTGGCTGCTGTGGGGCTCGCGGGAATGTGGATGATGCATACCCTGGCACAGGACTACAGCCATATAACAAGCGGGCCTAAGGTTTTAAGTGGACTTTTCAAACGTTCTGTGCAACACGGGGTAAGTATTTATTCCATTTTACATATATACGAGGGCCATTTTTTTCAACCTCCGATAGGCTATAAATAAAAGACAAGTTCATAAAAAGCAATTATTTTATTTCTAACATTTTTGTACACTTATGGTTACTTTTCAACATAATCACCGAAAAGATTGAGACATTTATCGTACCTGAGCACAAACTTTGCAGTACCCGCTTCAAAAAATGTTGCCGCCAATGATGCAGCGCGGAACCGCTATCAATGCAGCTGTTTATTGTGAAATTTTACGGCGTTTGCGGAGAGCCATTCGAAACAAACGAAGAGGAATGCTGACATCAGGAATTGTGTTGATCCAACGCTCGTCCACACCACACACTGCTGGCACAACTTATCGGCTCCTTGAACAATTTCAATGGGACATTTTCGATCATCCTCCGTACAGTCCTCATCTGGCACCCAGCGACTTTCACCTTTTCCCTGAACTGAAGACGTAGCTAGGAGAGCAGCACTTTAAAACCAACAAAGATCTTCAAAACAACGTCAATGCTCATTTGAAATCATTGGCGGCAACATTTTTTGAAGCGGGTATTGCAAAGCTTGTGCATAGGTGCAATAAATGTCTCAATATTTTCGGTGATTATGCTGAAAAGTAACCATAAATATACAAAACTTTTAGTATTAAAATCATTGTTTTCTATGAACTCGTCTTTTATTTATAGCCTATCGGAGGTTGAAAAAAAAAAAAAAAAAGCCATTTAAACACGTTTATTTACCATTCTGTTCCTCAAGCCAATTATTGATCTTACCTGATTTCAATCATTAGTTGTCAACATTTCAAAGATTACTTGATCAGAATGACCTTGGGTTACCAACAGGAGGTATGAACTTCCAAGTTCTAATGTCAAGATTGAATAATATTTTATTTCCAATTTTTTTACCAGAAAGTTTATTTGGCATCTCCAATACACAGTGAATTCTTTTAGTCCCTCCACAGTGGTGGAATAAACGAGATTGATCTGATGTGATACTGCTTTGTTAAACTGGTTGGAATGTATTGGGAGAAAGCAGTAGAAATATAAAACAAATAAAATTATAAGTATATTACCCATCCACAGAAGAATTTGAAAATTACACCCCCCTCCACCCATTCTTTTGAAGGCAAAAAATCAGGTGCTTAATTTTATTGCTAATTGCTGTGATTAAAGTTTTCTTTGACATGAATTTAAAGTTACTAATTTAAGCTCACATAAGAAGGTGTTGTAATCCACTCAAAATTCAATACCGAGATTTCACAGGAAATACGTCTTGAGACTCCTGGGTAGTGCGGGTGTAGCGTGTCTGCCTCGAGATCGTTTGAGCTTATTTCAGCGATGTCATTCATCGTCCGATATGGTCAACCAGGTTAAAGGACGTTAAATTAAACTAAAAATCTGATGTGTTCCATTCATATGACTTTCTTCACATTCTGCAGCAAGTTATTGTTAAAAATATTATGCTTCTATTTACTTCATGCAAATCGAGAAAACATTAGCAGAAATAGTCTTAATACTTGCTTCCTTGTAAGAAGAAGTGAAAGAAGGGACTATCATAGGTTAAAGGGATAGTAAAGTGCTGGTTGCTATGTGACTGAAGTGCATTTGTATGTATGGACAGTTGACAAATTCCTGTATGAGAAAAGGATAAGTTTTTAAAAGTTGAAACCAAAAACAAGGAATATCTCAAAAACGATCAAATCCACGAACAAAATGTATGTAACATAAATTGTGTGTTTTAACATGCTTCACATTTTTTGTGTGGTAAGATTTTGTCCATCTCTTACGGTGTGGCAGTTATGAAAAATTCCGTAAAATTCATCCAGAATAAAGTAGTCTTCGGAGGTTATTCCCAGAAAATTCACGATATACTTTTTTTTTTTTTTTTTGCCAGGTAAATATATTTAATATACGATATTCTAATCAAAATCGTTAGAGCCAGTTTTGAGAAAATTAAAATTGTCAAAAAAAGTTCAATGTAAAGGCCTTCTATATTTTTGTTAACTGTTCATATGATTTAAATTATCTTCTCATTAATTATGTGAGTTAGAATTATTCTATTCCCCCTATTATTTCACCTAACTGTATGTTTTGCAGCCACCCTGAACCCCCTCCAAACATTGTATTTTCAGAAATATGTTCAGGTGTGTGTAAACTGGTGAACAGCATAATTCGAAAGCGGAAAGTTGATATCGGAATTATGGTTATATTAAAGTAATAATTATTTCATAAATAAAGGAGAAATAGAGAAATAATGGCGATAAATAATATATAATGATAGTGATCTCTAGTGATAATATATAATGTTAAAAGATTACAACTTACAACATTGTTGCAAGATAGGAAGTAGTAAAAACGAGTTACATTAGAAGTAACGATTACCTCAAAGTCATGCTAGTGAAGGTAATTTGGTTCCCGGAATCTCAGTAAAGAAGAAAATCCATTTTTCTCAAGGCTCAGTTAATCAAATTAGTGTGTTCATAAACCGAAGGGACATTTAAAGGGTTGTTAACATGAAGTGTAACATTTAGCAACGTAGAACATAGGAGTTATGCTAGAGTAGATAGTAGTAGGCGAGACTTAGTTTAATAAGAGAATCTATATTTCGAAAAATGTCTTGTGCGTTTTGGGATTTGTTGCGCTTTTTGTGATTCCTGCGCTTCAATTTACTCTTACTAAAGTGATCGTATGCAGCGCTAGACACATCACCAGTTTAGCGGTGATCGGTAAGTGATTAACCGTATAGCAGTTGAGCGAGTTTCGTTAACTCAAAATACTTACTCTTCTGACACAAATTTTACTTACAAATTAAGTTCTTAATAATCTGGAAGTTTGCAGATTTAATATGACGTAGTTATAACTACTCTTGCTTAGAAACAGGAACGGTTTAATGAGTATTCATCTCTAAAAATCCACAGCTCGTTCAAAAATAGCAATTATTAGCTATTAAATCTTCTCATAAATTTTATCTGCTGTTGTCCATTCTTGCCACACCCATACACATCCTGAGAATATAAAATCCCAAGCTTTGAGAATTTCTGCACGTATAAACTCTTTCCAATGCACAGGAACCAAACCAAAGGTCTTTGGTTCAAGGGTAATGTGGTATTTTCACACTTGTTTACTAACCGTGGTTTATGATTTAATTACCAGTCCTAACTTCAGTGACAAACTGCACCGTGGGACAAGAGCTTTTTCTGCCTCATTTTCCTTAGCGACAGGGCTTCGAGTTTAACCCTTTGTTAAATGCAATATTTCCCTTGTCGATAGATGTCAGCACGGATGTGTCAAATGGTCGTTAGCGCCTGGGAGTACGGTTGTTGGACTAATTAAATGTCATTTCATTCATTACTAGAAGCTGCAACCTGCATAATGACTCCAATTATTGAATTAGGTCTTGTCATTGTATCAGAAAGTTCCAACAGCGTTTTACATATCTAGAGTATGCTCTATGTATGGGCATTAACTAGGGTTGTTTTCTAGGCGTATCTAGGTAACGCATGCCCTTAAACTTTTCGGATTTCAAAGTAGATTAACTTCATAAATTTAATTTTAAATCACATATTTTTTCAAACGAAAATATAGGTGTTGTACGAAAAAAAAATTCCATTCACATAACTTTCTCTAGCTGCTCTGCAAACTAACTATTCTTACAAGGGATTATTCTTTTATGTACTTTATTCTAATCTGGATAAATATTACCAGAAGCTGTCTTATTCCTTAGTTTCTTATGAGAAGAAGGGAAACAAAGTGATAGACATTTTTAAATCTGATGCCATGCGTTTGTAATTAAAATTCGCTTCTCTTTCAAGGCTAGGAGTAAAGGAAAAGAGATATGAAACGATAGATAGCTTCCCATTTGAGAAAAGTTTAAGTAGTTTAAGGTTGATACCAATAACAAGGAATATCTCGGAAACGGTTAACTCTACAAACAATGTCGATATATGACATAAAATGTGTGTTTCAACTACACTTTTTTTTGAGTATTTCTTACAATTAATCAGTTATTAAAAGTCATCTAAAAAGAAGAGATCTTAAGAGGCTATTTCCAGAAAATTCAAGATATACCTATTATCTGTCTTGATAATATCTTTAACATCAGTATTTTGATAAAAATAGAGTTAATTCTGAGAAAATAACAACTTTAGAATAGATTTTCATTTAAAGGATATTCTAGCGTGAGAGCATTTTCTTTAAAAGCTTCGTGTCGCATCCTTGGAAGATACAGAACTTAAAAATAAATTTTTTTAGTTATCGCACAAAAACACGGACACAGACACACATACTCATGAATCTTTGTCTAATTTTTTTTTTAAAACAGGGGGTTCTAAAACGTGTATTTACAGTAAAATATTAGCATCGAATTGTTGGGTGGAATACAAGGCGGTCTTTAACTATGTACTAGGGAGAGAAAGTAATAATACCGAATGAGATGACTCAGGCGGTAATGTCTGTGCCCCGTACTCAGGAGGTCCTGAACTCAAATCACAGACGGATCTGACTGGTTTTATTCATGATTTTCCTCAGTTGTTAATTTAATGCCGCGGCTCAAAGTTCAACAATAGTAAAATTGAAAATACATAGTAATTGAGATTACACACTGGCAGATATTGCCAAAGCACACAGACCGGACTGCCCCTCCTCCCCCAAAGTAATGGAATGGGACCTTGGAGCAGTCTGTTAACCGTCTGAGTTTGACTCCATATACCCTATCTCAATCTACTTGGCGAAAGTGGTGTGGTACAGGATCGAGACCATAAGGGTTACTGTCCACCACATGGAGTATCTCAACCAACATAACCGTCGGGATATTCTCAAGTAGCTAAAGCGACGTAAATAGATTAATAATAATAATAATAATAATAATAATAATAATAATAATAGACAAATCTTATAAAAAAGCCGGTCGCTTTGTAATTGAAATTCATTCTTTTAGGATAACCAAGAGTAAAACAAAAGAAACAGAAATGTCAAATTCCCATTTGAGAAAAGTTGTAATATTTTAAAATTGAAACCAATAACAAGGAATATCTCGGATATATTGTGTGTGTTTTTGTGAGATCTTGTTTTCATGTAGTAAACTTTGGTACCAGTTATGCAAAAATTATACATTCAGAGGCTATTCCCAAAAAAAAATCAAGATATTCATTTTAATAGTCAAAAAATATCTTTAATATACCTACTTTAATAAAAATCGCTAGTAATATTTTTGAGAAAATCAACATTTTTCAAAATGTAAAGTTCGATTGGGGTAAGGGGAATTTCTTGAAAACCTTCGTGTCGCATCCTTAGAAGATACTAAATTTAAATACCAAGTTTGCTATTTTACCTACTTCTCGATTTTGAGCTATAGTGCTTACAGAAACATGGACCACACAACTGATTTTTTTCTTTGAGTCTTTTAAGTAATTTTACTTTCTCTATACGTACTATATACATAGTGTATAGAGAAGGTATTGTATTGCACTCAACATTTTGATACCGAGATTTCACCAGAAATATATGTTTGAAACCTCCTGAATCCAAAAAAAGCTTTTTTATAAAAATGTCCGTGTGTTTGTGTGTGTGTGTCTGTCTATCTGTCATTCTCTCTGCTCTTGAAGACATCTTCATTTTAGATGGATTTTGCGGAATTTTGCATAACTGGTAAACCATAAGATATAGTCAAAAACTTACATAATAGGAAATGTAGAGCTCGTTAAAACACGCAATTTATGTTATTGTATTCTTTTAGTGAAGTTGAGATATTCCTTGTTATTCGTTTCAGCTATAAACTACTTCTCATACGGGAATTTATCAACTCCTGTCCATACAAACAAAGGAACTTCAATTATATAGCAACCATCTTTTAAAAGATTTTTACTAATCTTTTAGCCTTTGGTACCCTCTTATTTCACTTCTACTTACAAGAAAGCAAGTAATTAGACCATTTCTGCTATTTTTTTCTCAATTAGCATTAAGTGAATAGAAAAATAAGCTTTTTAATAACAATTTATTGTAGAGATGTAGAGAAAGTAATATGAATGGAACACATAAGATTTTTTATTCAAGGGATCCTAAAAAGTGTTTTACGGTGAAATCTTGGTCTAGAATTGTTTGTGGACTGCAATACCCTCTCTATCTATGTACTATTCACTAAGTAGGAAGGGTAAATACTTCTGTTTTCTTTGACTCTTTATATCTTAAATATTCTCTTCAATAAAAATATGCATATCATACTAATAATACCATAGTTAAAATGTGAATACATTTGAATATTGTTTTAAAATACCTCTCTCGTATAATAATGTTCACTTTACGAAATTAAAATGTTTCTACCAAGATTCTTAGAGTGAGTAACATACGATGGACAGAATAGTAAACTTTTACATGAATAGTCTATAGAATCCGGAAGAAATGGGGCAGAAAGTCGTGAGACAGTTGTCTGTCGGATGTGGTTCTAAAGAGCTGTAAAAAATAGCAGAATGTGAAAAGCTTTAATAATGGATGTGCAAGACTGTCACAAGAATCTGCAGTATTAAACATGCCACATGTATTCAAAAGAAAGAGAGCAAGTGAAAACAATCTGATGTGTTCCATTCACAATACTTTCTCTACATCTCTGCAACAAATTATTGTTAAAAATCTTATGCTTCTATTTACTTCATGCTAATCGAGAAAAAAAAGTAGCAGAAATAGTCTTATTACTTGCTTCCTTGTAAGTAGAAGCGAAATAAAGGTTAAAGTGATAGTCAAAATCTGGTTGTTATTTGACTGAAGTTCCTTTGTTTGTATGGACAGGAGTTGACAAATTCCTGCATGAGAAAAGTATACGTTTTTTAAAGCTGAAACCAATAACAAGGAATATCTCAAAAACGGTCAACTCCACGAAAAAAATATGACATAAATTGTGTGTTTTAACGAGATCTACATTTTTGGCTCCGTAAATGTTTGCCTATCTCTTACGGTTTACCAGTTATGCAAAATTTCCCAAATTTCATGCAGAATAAACCTGTCTTCCGAGGATATTCCCAGAAAATTGAAGATACACATTTTATTTATCATGTAAACATCTTAAATATAAGAAATTTTAATCAAAACCTTTAGAGTCATTTTTGAGAAAACAAACATTTTCGCAATTTTTTCCATGTAAGGGTTGTTGGGGATGGGGGGTTTTCTTTAAAAATGTTCGTGTCGCATCCTTGGAAGATACCGAATATAAATACGAAGTTTAGTATTTAACGGTATTTTTTTAGCTATGCTGCCCACAAACACACACACACACAACACACACACATACACAGACAGACACACAAGGAAATTTGTTTAAAAACGTTTTATTATTCAAGGGGTCTCAAAAATTGTATTTCCGATGAAATCTCGGTATCGAGTTTTTGGGTGCATTACAATACCTTCTCTACACACTAGCACATAGTACATGTAGAGAAAATAAAATGTGACTACCCAGATTCTTAGAGTATCATACGATGGACAGAAAAGTAAACTTTTACATGAATAGCCTGTAGAATCCGCATGAAATGGGGCAGAAAGTCGTGAGGCAGTTGTCTGTCGGATACGGTTCTAAAGAGCGGTGAAAAATAACAGAATGTGAAAAGCTTTTATAATGGGTGTGCAGGACTGACACACGAAGGTGTCGTATTAAACATGCCACATGTATTCAAATGAAAGAGATGGAAAAACTGATCAATGTAAGGCAAGTGAAAAAAGCTTAATTCAGCGTGTAGCGAATGTGCATACAAGACAGAAAATGAGAACTTGCTACACGAAGTCTCAAAAGGATCTCCATTTACAGATGCAGCAATTTACAGATTAAAGTAACCAGTGGCGGATCCTGATAAGAGCATTTGGGAAAGCTAGCACCTTAACTCTCGAATTCTTACGAATTTATTGGATATTACTTTCTCATTACGTACAGTGTAGACAGTAGGTACAGAGGGTAGCCACAATTCGATACCAAGATTTCACCTAAAATTCACGCTTTGACACCCCTTGAATCAAACGAAAAGCATTTATAGAGGGTGCGGAATGTTTATGTGTTTATGTGTGCCTGTGAACACATATGTTATGTGTAACTCGAACTATGAGTTGAGTTGCATCAATTTTGGGCAAAATCCTAGAAACGGAAGAGATTCGTAAACTTAATATTACCAAACCATTTGAAAAATAATTATAACCAAATACATAATGTGCCTGTGAACAGTATAGCTGAAAACGAGAAGCGGTTAAATGCCCAACTTGGTGTCCGGAAAATAAGTACCATTTCGTTCTACTGCCACCGCAATGTTAGTAGCAATTCCAGGCATACACACTGGTCTCTCTGGTTCATTGTCTGTCCACTGACGCCGTTCAGTCAATCGTTTTGTATTTGCAGTTGTTAGTGATGGTTCAAAATGCTTAAGACAATTTCTGATCTTGCCAACTGTTAAGTGCGTTCCATAATGGGATGTTAAGGCATCTGAAATTCATCAAGTTGTTAAGATTCACGGTGTAAATATAATGACAGATGGAATGGCGAGAAAGTAGATTAGGCAATTTAGTGATGGACGATCCAATGTGCATGACGAAACACGGGTAGAAATAAGATGGCGTTTTGTTTATGGACGCTCTTTATCTGCTGTGGTTCTCAACGTCTCATTCTATACTGGGCGTGAAAGACCGCTTAATTTTGCTCAGATGCCTCTCTATCAGGCTTGAGGTTCTTTTACGTGCCGTAAATCTACGACCCACGACTTTACTTTCCTTCCGAAGGAAGCATGCTATGGATTTTTACGCCCGAAAAAGATCTATAAACCTCCGCCACGTTTGAGCCCGCGACCTTGGGTATATGAATTCAGCATTGTTACCATTACACCATGTAAGGCGACTCGAAACACGGAGTGAGCGGCCTTCTGGTGTCGCTGATGGTTTGGCTGAACAAGAGAATGAGTCAATTCGTGAAAACAGACGGTTCACAATAAGAATGCTTTGTGATGTGATTCAAAATTTCAAAATCTGTCTGAATGAGATTGTCACAAAGCGCTTAAATTACCACAAAATGTGTTCCTGTTATTCTTATAGATGTCCAAAAAAGGAAACGACTGGACAGTGCTTTGACATTTTTATCTGATACAGCCCATGAGGGAAATGAATTCTTAAGGAGAAAAGTGACCGGTATTGAAACTTGAGTTTGTCATGTCACTCCAGAATCAAAACAACAGTCCATGGAGTGGAGGAACACAGGATCCCCCAAACGACAAAGAAATCTAAACAACGTTGTCTGCACGAAAAATCATGCGCACTGTGTTGTGGGACAGACGGGGTATTCTGCTTTTTGAGTACCTCCCCAGATATGCAACCAAAAATGCAATACGATACTGTGATTCATTTAGAATTCTTTGGTGCGCAATTCAAAACAAACGGCGTGGACTGCTCAGTACGTCCCATGCTGCTAGTGTCACACACAACTTTATTCAGCAATTTGGTTTGGAGCAGTTCAATCCCCACCGTACAGCCCCGATCTCGCGCCCTGTGACTGTCACTTGATATTCAACCTGAAGCATGAGTACAGAGGAAGAAAGTCTGCATGTCAGGAAGGTCTGCAGTCGTTGGATCTCTCATCATCTCAAAAATAGACAGTGTGAAATAGTTCCAGGAAGTTATAGAAAAATTTGATGGGGGAAAGATCCAAAAATATTATAGTTTAGAAGCGGTTGCAAATATAAAATTTCATTAAATTAGAAGGCACTTTGACGATGACGACGCAAAACACGATGTTCCTTCGTTGCTGTCTTCACTGACGGCAGCTTTCTTACATAAGTTGATTCTCTGCTATGAAAAATGCCTGAACTGCGTCGAAAAAGCCATTTACAAGGCTTCCTCTACATCTCTGTAACAAATTATTCTTCTATCTACGTCATGCTAATCGAGATAAACATTAGCATAAATGATCGTATTACTTGCTGCCTTAAGCAGAGAGCAAATAAGGGAATATACTAGGCTAAATGATTGTCAAATATTTTAAAAGATGGTTGC
This sequence comes from Hymenopus coronatus, assembly GCA_030762935.1. Classification (NCBI taxonomy): domain Eukaryota; kingdom Metazoa; phylum Arthropoda; class Insecta; order Mantodea; family Hymenopodidae; genus Hymenopus; species Hymenopus coronatus. Next base: position 63,736,788 of record CM060897.1, on the reverse strand, counting down.
TATAGTGAAATTTAAGAGATAAAAGCTACTTCACAAAAAACTTATATCTCGTTAAAACGCACAACTTTTGTCATGTATAATTTTATGTAGAGTTAAGCATTTCCGAGATATTCTTTGATATTGGTTTCAATTTTAAATTACTTAAACTTTTCTCGTTCGGGAATGAGAATATCTTGGAATATTTTGGAAATGGTTAAGTCTACAAAAACTTGGATATGACGAAAGTTGTGTCCTTTAAAGAGCTTTGCACTTTTTGTGTAGTAACTTCTTGTGTATCTTACGATTTACCAATTATGCAAAATCATTTAGAATAATGAGGACTTCAGAATGTTTTCCCAGAAGATTCAAGATATACATTTCATTTGTCAATATGTATGTTAACCAAAATCGTTGTAGCCATTTTTGAGAAAGTCAAAATGTTCGAAATTGTTTCTATGTAAAAAGCAATTAGAGTTTGAAAATCTTCGTGCCTCATCCTTGGAAAATGCTGAATGTAAATATAAAGTTTAGTGTTGAACCGACTTTTCGTTTTTGACACGCAAATTTTTGGCTGGAATGCAGTAATTCTCTACACATGTACTCAGTGGGGAAAGTGAAACTCAATGAAAGTATAAAAGTTGGTTTATGTTGTCTCGAAAATTATGTTAATAATTTTAAGGAGAAATGAAATAGCAAGGTAGGTATTTATCGGATTTTTCGATTTGAGTTATGCCGTTCACAGTCACACACTTACACCTTTTTTAAAAATCTAATGTGTGCCATTCAAATAGCCTTCTCCAGCTGTTTGACAAATAAATTTTTCGTACAAAAGATCATTCTTTTAACTAAGTCATACTAATCTGGATAAAAAATTAGCAGACTTGGTCTTATTACTTGTTTCTTTGTAAGTAGAACGGTAATAAGGGAATACCTTAGGCTAGTCAAGTTTTTTAAACGCTGGTCGCTATGTGAAACAATTGAGGTTCGAATTGCTTTGCATGGTCCTGTTTAAGAAAAGTTAATAAGTTTAAAACTGAAACCAATAACAATAAATATATCTACAGAATATAACATAAATTATGTATTTTAACGAGCTCTACACCTTTTGTGTAGTAAGATTTTGTCTATGTCTTAAGGTTTAACCGTTGTGCAAACTTCTGCAAAAATCAACCAGAGTAAAGAGGTACTTAGAGGGTATTCAGAAAATTCAAAATATACATTTTATATACGTTGTGCATATCTTTAATATACGGTATTTTAATCAAAATCGTTACATCCACTTTTGAGAAAATTAAAATTTTCGAAACAATTTGCATGTAAAGGGTAGTCGGGATGAGGGCGGGGGGGGGGGTTCTTGAAAACCTTCATGTCGCATCCTTGGAATATACTGAACTAAAATAGGTACTAAGTTTTGTATTTATCCGCCTTTTCGTTTTTGAGCTGTGCTGTCCACAGACACACACACACAAATGGACTTATTTTTCGGACTCAGGGGACCTCAAAATATATATTTATGCTGAAATCTCGGTATTGAATTTTTGGGTGGAATACAATACCTTCTATATCTACATTTTACATACGGACTAGAGAAAGTACAAATATTTTCTTATGAGTTCAGGCTACTTCGAAAGGTATTTTTGGTAAAATATCTTAATGAAATGAAATGTTGTGTTTCTATGGTTAAGAGACAGAAAGTAAAACTTTCAAATTGATGTACTATCAACGAGATGTTTTAATAGTAATGTAGTCTGTTTCGATGAACAAGAAGTAGCTATCGATTATTTTGAACAACTTGTAGCCTGTATTCACCAGAATGAACAAGGTTTTCAATGGCGAATGAATTATCGAAATCGATTGAGTAGTTTTCGACATTTACAAATACTACTAAGGTCGTGTACTTTACAATAACAGCATGCAAAATAAGGGTATCATGTTTATAAGATTCCGGAGAAGTAAGCAATTCTTAAAGGTAATCGTTTGCTTTAAAATGTTATGTTCAATTCAGGTTCGGTCACACCATGGGACACTTTTACGGTGGTTTCTTGATAAAGGAATTTCTACTTCCCGAGTTCGCCACTATGTGCACATGATGCCAAGGGATCAACTCATTGCGCACAATTGGAAAAAAAATCAGGACTTGCGGATGTTAAACATGGCAAATGTATCTCAGAGATCTTTTCTTTTAAGATATGAGGTTATTTCAATGCAAATTAAGACTAGACTGGACCAACGGCTTTACTTCCCTTCCGAAGGAAGCCATGCTAAGGAGTTTTACGACCGAAAAAAATCCCTCACCCTCCGCCGAATATTGGAGGCTAGCATGGTAACCACTACATCACGCAGGGAGACAAAATGTAATGTAGTTAGAGTATTAATGGTTGTATAAGTATTATTTAAATTGAATTTTATACCTTAAGAAAATACTTACATTCATTTATTAACAATATGTGGAACTAAGAAATATGGTACAGAAAGTTTAAAACTAGAGTTTAGGTGTAAGATTGTGCCTTACCTGCGCTTTTGTTTTATTTTCTAAACAGAATGTTGCAGCTCCTTCCCTAAATGTAGACTACGGCCGAATTTTGGAACAGGATCCAAAAGGCTGTGCGAGAAGGATGGTATGTCAGCTCTCTGCTTTACCAGTACAATCTCTCGACCAGAACGAGATAGCCATTCTGCACATGATTAGGTAAAGCAACGACATTGTATTCAATTAATAATAATAATAATAATAATAATAATAATAATAATAATAATAATAATAATAATAATAATAATAATAATAATAATAATAATAATAGTGAAGTCGATGATGAAAGGGAGAGCCATTTTAAGACAGGAATCGTCTTTGAGCACCAAATTATATCCCATAGCTCTTAGAGAGAACACATGATAGGTTTTTTGCCCCAGAGCAGCCTCCTCCATTCTTTTCTCTTCTCCATATGTTTATACTTTTGACTTAATTGCCATCACTGGCACCTGAATATTTTTCTCAAACAATTACTTTGCTCTCCCCAACACCTTCACATAGGTCTTGCTTCGTCCATTATTTCTAAATAGCTTTGTCAGATACTTTATCTATGTAATCTTTCTTTTCCATACTCCCATTTAAACTTTTTCGAAATGTTGTTATTACTTCATCTCAGCGTCAAATATATCTCTTAGCAGAATGACAAATAAATTAATACTATGTTGAAACTTAAAAATAATTTAAACACATGCATAGTGTGTTATAAAATGGGGGAAGGGAATATTTGGGGGACATAAACTCAAGAAATGTGTTTATGTATTGTACAACACCCATATTATTCACATTAATCTCATATATTTTTTAATTTACATTAATAATTTACTTCACAATTTAAAACTGTGGTTTCGTTGAATCACCCTGTATTTCTGTTCAATAATTAAAGGAAGATAGTTTGCGAAAAGCACGATGAAAAGTAAGTTTGACAAAAGGTAATTTGATGTAAATACGACCAACAAAGCATATCAAAGGTGAATGACCTCATGAAAGATGATATCTTTGTGTATGCTTACATCAACACTTCAGCTGGACACCCAGCTGGTGAAACCAGTTTGTAAAGAACACGCTTAGATATGACTGCGGTCTCATCAGCTTTTGCATATGGAAAAGATGTCCCGCTGCGAACCTGAAGGTGCTTACGATACCTCGTTAGTTCTAAACTTGACGAAAATCTCTGGTCAGGTTTTATTTCTTTTCCAGCCATCTTTTCCTGTTCTCCAACGCAAACGAGCAAAAGTCGCTTGATGTATTCTGAAACATTAAGTTAACCTCAGTATCTGAGGCTACCTTTTTGTTTTCTAGAAGCTGATCCCTTTTCTGATCCTGTACACTTTGATCTAGAAGGAACCAGGTGGGGGGGGGGCAGTGTGTCTGCCTAACATACAAAAATTGTTTTCGGTAGTGTTTAACGCCCGCTTTTACCTCATGTGGCACCTCGTGCGATGGCACTGTTAATGCACGGAATGAAGATGGGGCATTGGTGGAATGCGATGATGGGGGAAATCGGAGAAAACCCACCCCTGTACCGCTTTGTCCACCACAAATACCACATGCGGTCCTTGGACTCGAACCTGAGCCGTCTTGGTGAGAGTAAAGTGGTCTAACCACTCAGCTCGGCTCAGCCGTTATTCAAGATTTCGCGAGTTCGAATCTCGCTTAGAGTAGTTACCCAGTTAAGGTTTTTTTCGGCATTTTCCCTTATCCTGAGAAGGCGAATGTCGAGTAACTTTAAGCTCCATGGATCCCGATATCATCTTAGCATCATTTCACCGATTTCATTCATCGTTCGATATGATCAATCAAGTTAAAAGAGGATAAGCTATCAAAAAAAAAAAAAAGTTTCAAGCTGATATTGAACTGGTAGTTCCGCCTTCTAGAAGGGAATATACTCTTGGACCTCCCTTTTTGTACAATGCTACCATTTCATTCGCTACTGCATACGTCACTCCAAAAGGCGAATGGAGAATAACACTGTCAATGAATGATCTGTCTGTGTTCTTGCTAAGTGATTTTTATTAGACTAATAATAATAGTAATAATACTATTGAGCAACTTAGATTATCAAAGGTTCTATTCTCCTACAAGCACATATCTTGATTTTGGAACAAATGGGTGGCAGTTTGCCTTTTTCGGTTAAAAAATTACTTGTTTTTGCAAAAATAGTCTATCAATCTTGTTTTGTGGCTCTACAAGTTTTTAATCTTAATAAGCTACACCATTTTTAAAAGCATTCGTCCTATGCACGTAAATTTTAAACTTAATTTGCTGCAATTAAAATGCATTTCTTTTGCAATTATTGTGCAAAGAGATTGCACTGGATATTAAAAAAATTATGACTAATATAAATCAATATTGGATTTTAGATATACTGACTGCCCATTAAATTAAAAATAAAACGACATGAGAGCAAAAACACATAATTTTTGTCATAAGTACACTAATTTTACTTTCTCTAGCACGTGTAAGTAAAAGGGAAATAAAGGAATACACTAGACTAAAGAGACAGTCAAATCAATTAAAATCTACCGTTGTGTGATTGTTATTGAAATTCGGTTCTCTTTCCATAGCCAGGAATAAATCAAAATACATATGAAACGAATGAGGACTTCCCATTTCAGCAAAGTGTTTTAAAACTAAAACCAATAACAGGGAACATCTCTGAAATGGTTAGCTCCATAAAATATAGAGGTGGCCATTATAAAGATATAAACTGATCGTTTTAATGAGCTCTACATTGTTTGTGTAATACGTTTTTGTCTATCTCTTATGGTTCACCAGTTATGCAAAAGTTATTCAGAAGAAGCTGTTTCAAGAAGTTCAGGATATACTTTTATTTTGTCATGTAAACATCTTTACTATACGGCATTTAAAACAAAATCTTTACAGCCATTTTTTACAAAATCGAAAATTGCGAAAAATGTTCCATATATGGGTAGTTTGGAGTGGGAGATTTTAATGAGAATAATTATGCCAATATTATAATTTATGTTATCAAACTCGACATAGCCATTTTTGAGAAAATAAAAGTTTTCGAAATATCTTTCATGTAATGGGCAGTTTGGCCTTTGAAAATCTTTGTGTCTCATCCTTGGAAGATACTAAACTTACATATGTACGTACATAGTATTCAGTGGAGAAAGTGAAAGCTACAAAACAATGTTTAATTTGAGGCGTGTCTAATATAAAAATGCGGCTGTCTTTTAAAGCTGTAAGTAATTGGCAGTTTAAACGCACCAAGTTAAAAAACGATATGCTTTTCCTAAATTTAAGAATTCATGTTGTCAATTTTAGTCAAATTTTACATATGTACTTTTAACTTATATAATGCTTCATACATTTATTCTATATTAAAATTATAAATAAACCCCAATAAAATAACAAACATTAAGCAAAGATTTTCAGTTAGAATTAGATGCATTCTTAACCTTTAATATAGTTATAGTCCTTCCTACATTTACTCTATATTAAAGTCATGAATAAGACCTTATAAAATAACAATCACTAAGTCGAGAATTACAGTTAGAGTTAGATACATTCTTAACCTATAATATATTTATACAAAATGCTTCGTACATTTACTCTATATTAAAATCATAAACAAGCCCTAATAAAACTCTAAGCTAAGAATCAATCTACCGACATTTTGTGAATTTCATGTCGTTTTGTAATATTTGATGTTCAAATGTTTTTGTTCTGCAGCGTTGAAATCACTGGGTGCAATGCTTATTATTCCTTGTGCTTTCATCGCATATAAGCGTTTCGATTTTCTCTATGCGATTTTGTTTTTCCAACAAGTATCATAGTTACGTGCTGATTTTCTTGGTTATGAAGCCAGTTATTATAAGAAAGAGGTTTTTCAGAAGCATGAAAAAGGCCACTTAGAGGCTATTAACGAGAATACACTACATTAAAGTATTCGCGTAGAATTATATGCGCACAAATATTTGCAGCGGGATCGTTGAGTAATTTCCGCTAACTTGTGAAAACATATCATTCCGAGTAATCAGATTTTCCCGTCGGAACTTGTAAAGAAGTTAAGTAGCGAGAGAAAGTACATTCGCATGCAACAAAGCACATAAAGCTATTGCAGTTTCATATAAGAATTGTACGAAATAATTGTGAATAAACTACAATTCTAAAAAGAAACTCCTAGTGATTTAGTATTTAAGAAATCGCTAGGTAGTCTTTATCTGTGGAGTCCAACTAGCCTATTAAAACGCTCTGAGAAGAATCGATTGCTACTTCAACTAAGCATAAGCGTCAGTAGATTTCTATTTCAAATTTAGCGCGAACGCGAAAAGGATCACATGCTCCAAGCCCTAATAAAACAACAAACACTAAGTCAAGAATTACAGTTAGAGTTAAATGTATATTAACTTATATAATGCTTCCTAAATTTACTCTATATTGAAATCATAAATAATCCCTAATAAAATAACAAACATTAAGCCAAAAATTAAGATAGAGTTAGATGTATTCTTAACTTATATGTTTCCTACATTTACTCTATATTAAAATGATAAATAAGCCCTAATAAATAACAAACTCTAAGCCAAATATTACAATTTGAGTTAGATGCATTCTTAACCTATAATATATATGTATATATAAAATGCTTGCTATAATTACTCTATATTAAAATCATAAATAAGTCCCAATAAAATAACAAACACTAAGCCAAGAATGGCAGAGTTAGATGCATTCTTAACTTATAATATATAATGCTTCGTACATTTACTCTATATTAAAATGATAAATAAGCCCTAATAAAATAACAAACACTAAACCAAGGATTACAATTCGAGTTGGATGCATTCTTAATCTATAATCTATATATATATATGAATATAAAATGCTTCCTATAATTACTCTATACTAAAATCATAAATAAGTCCCAATAAAATAACAAACACTAAGCAAAGAATTGCAGGTAAAATTAGATGCATTCTTAATTTATAATATATAATGCTTCCTACATTTACTGTATATTAAATTCATAAATAAGATCTATTAAAATACAGTTAGAGTTAAATGCAATATTAACCTATTATATATATGCTTCGTACATGTAATCTATATTAAAGTCATAAATAAACCCTAATAAAATAAACACTAAGCCTAAGAATTACTATTAGAGTTACATGAATTCTTAACTTATAATACAAAATGCTTCCTACATTTACTCTATACTAAAGTCATAAATAAGCTCTAATAAAATAACAAACACTATGCCAAAAATTATTGTTAGAGTTAGATGAATTCTTAACTTAAAATACAAAATGCTTCCTACATTTTCTCTATACTTAAGTCATAAATAAGATAACTAAGTCGAGAATTACAGGCACACTTTAGAGGCAAGTGAAGGAGAAAGGAGTAAAACAGGTAGCTGTGTCGCTCACTTTTAATGCCCTAATCTCATTCTTGGCTATTTTCACCTGCTGTATTTTTCCATGAAAAGAAACATTAAAGAAAGGAATCAATCGATGATGGAAAGTTTCTGAATAAAACAGTTCGATAGGTTTCTCTCTTTTCCTTATACAGAAAGTAAATGGTAATGCATGAAGCCGGAACAGGTCAAGCCCAAGCCGCTGAAATCCGGTCCAACAAGCGGCATCTTCCTAGTAAGACACAAGAAAGTAGCCGCAGGGCGTGCCTTATAAAGAATGGCAGACAGGAAATAATTTTTATTGCAAACGTAATTATAGGGTTAACATCGCCTACGTCAGATAGAGGAATTATGATACTGAGTAACATAACTGGAGGTTAAACCACGATTCCTCTCTTTGCGGAGGTGACAGGGGTTACGGGTTCGTATCCCGGGTTCAGGTTTTGGCTATTAAGGAAATGGTGTGGATATGTGGGTGCTATAGCTCAGGAGTTTATTAGCATGGAATCTCCTTTCAGGTGTTGTAAGACACAAGTGATTTTCTTCGAGTTTCAGACTATTGTTGAACTCATTTATTAATTTCGCTCGGCCTTTTCTGCCGTCGAACACACACGCATTCCTCCTAAATTTTCTAGGTTAAACTTTACCTGACGGTGTCCATTATTACTTATTACTTTTGGTGCAGTGATTTTGTCCGTACCATAGTCTGTATTAAATTAACTATTTCGCTCACAACTAAAGGTAGCCCTTTCGGCTCCACCACGGACCCCCAAATATCACATCTTTGCTCTGTGGATGTTCTACGCCAAGTGCCAAAACGTGTTGCCTGACCAGCAAGGGAATTGTTTCTTTTCTCCTTGCTATGTTCACCCTCGGGCAGTGAAACCTCACCCCTTTAGTTCAACGTCCTTCCCTTAACGGCACTACCCTACATGGGTCGCTCGTCAGCTCGTGACAGTTCGGCTACTTAGACGTGTTTAAGTGTTTCTTCCCAGCCCATTTTCAATGTACATTTGCCCCCTCTTAGTATAATTTATATTATTTGCTATAATTTAAGTCTCCCTTTTAAATACATTTTAGCCCCGTGACAAAATCTGTACTGCATCATCTTTTAGGCTCTTCCTAAATATAGGTACGATATTATATCTGACGATGACTATTTGCATTACTTTAGGTTCTGGGTGCTCACACAGAATTAGCATTGCGAACATTAGAGGCATCTATTACTTTCTCTACACATACTTAGATTTTAAGGTACCCTGAGTACAAAAAAAAAAAAAAAAAATAGAAAAAGTTCCACACGCGCGCGAGACTGTGGACAGCATAACTAAAAAAGGAAAAGTCCGTTATTACTAAATTTGGTATCCTACAAGCATGTGTCAGGAGGATTTTTCGGAAAATATCCCCTCCCCAAGCTACCCATCACACGAAAGGATTTTCGAAATGTTCAATTTTCACAAAATTGACTCACATTTTTTTATCAAAATACAACATTAAAGATATTTACGAGGAAAATAAAATGTATATTTTGGATTTTCTAAGAATAGCCGCCGAAATCCTCATCTTTCTGATGGCTGTTGTATAACTGGTAAGCTGAAAGAGATAGACAAAGAGTTATTACACAAAAAATGTAGATCTCGTGGGTCTAACCGTTTCTGGGGTATTCCTTGATATTGGTTTCAATTTTAAAACACTTATACTTTTCCCAAGTAGAAGTCATCCGTGTTTCTTTTGTTTTACTCTTAGCCACACTCACACATTCAAAGAACGAATATCAATGACAGTCGTAGAGTGATAGCCTTTATAACATTTGACGATCGCTTTAGCCTAGTGTATCCCCATAGTTCCCTCCTACTTATAAGGAACTAAGTAATAAAACAATTTCTACTAAAGTTTATATCTTGATTATAATGAAGTAGATAGTAGAATGAGCTTTTATAAGAATAATACGTTACAGAATAGATAGAGAAGGTCATGTGAAATGCTGCAGCCATCCTTTCTCACTGGTCGCTGCGGTGCTCTAGAGCTGGTTATTGAAATTGCACTCGATTCGAGTCTTTCTCAGGTGCGGGGAAAAGATACGACAAGAGACATATTTTTATTTTATTGACAACTTTACTGCACCGAGGGTACACTACTGTTGTGATAAAGAATTGCAAAACAAAAAAATGAAACTGTACATGGGTGGCTACCCGGTAATCCCAAAATGAATACCTTCAGGAGAATTCACAGATATCAGCTTTACATAATCGTAAATCGGAGTGCCATTTCCGTTTCAGTCGCTCTGCGATTGTCATTGAAATTCGTTGTTTACTTTCTCTACACGTACTATGTACATAGTGTATAGAGAAGGTATTGTATTTCACCAAAAATTCGATACCGAGATCGCCGGAAATAAATGTTTTGGGTACCCTGAATCTAAGAAAAGCATTTCTGGAAAAAGGTCCGTGTGTGCGTGTGTCTGTGGACATCATAGATAAAAAACGTAAAGACTGTTAAATACCGTTAAATACCGAACTTGGTATTTAAGTTTGGTATCTTCCAAGGATGCGACACGCAGATTTTCAAGAAAATCCCCCGCACCCAACTACCCTTTACATGGAACTTTTTTCGAAAATTTTGATTTTCTCAAAAATGGCTTTAATGATTTTGATTAAAATATCGTATATTAAAGATATTTACCTGACAAATAATATGTATCTCTTGAATTTTCTGGGAATAGTCTCTGAAGACTGCTTTATTCTGGATGAATTTTACGGAATTTTGCATGACTGCTAAATCGTAAGAGATGGACAAAAACTTACCACACAAAAAATGTAGAGCACGTTAAAGCACACAATTTATGTAATAGGTATACATTTTTTTCGTGCAGTTGATCGATTTTGAGATATTCCTTGTTTTTAGTTTCAGCTTTAAAAAACTTATAATTTTCATACAAGAATTTGACAACTCGTGACCATACAAAGGAACTTCAGTCACACATAGTAACCAGCTTATGACTATCACTTTAACCTATGGTACTCCCTTACTTCGCTTCTACTTACAAAGAAGCAAGTAATAAGACTATTTCTGTTATTGTTTTCTCGATTGGTGTGAAGTAAATAGAAACAGTGGCTTTTTAACAATACTTTTTTTGCAGAGATGTAGAGTATTTCATGTCAATGAAACACATCACTTTTTTTCTTTGTGTGGCTAGGAATAAAATGCCGGTCCCCATGGTGGAGCTCGTTTAAGTGCTTCGCTTTGGTGTTTCGTGGCGCAGGGGATCGTGGGTTCTAGTCCCGCCTTGGGCATGGGTGTTTGTGTGTTTGTAAATATATATATATATATATGGAGTGTGTATTGGAATCAAAAAGCAAAACGGTAATCAAACAAAAAAGTAAAGTAAATGTTAGATAGTGAAAACAAAAATCGCCTAACAGACTGAGTAGATGGGATGTACAGGCCACGGAGAAGAGGGTTGCAATGATGTGTGCAGGAACGGAGTAATCATTTATAGGAGGCACGGAGGACAGTAGTCGCCTCCGGAATACCAAGGTCAGCGTGCAGGTAAACCAAGGAGCCCCCTTCATCAGCCGCAAATAACGGTTCTGTAGTCGTTGAATCCTGAAAACTTGTGTTCGGGATGCCAATACCCAAATGGAGAAGCAAACTGCCATATTGGGCAGTTGCCTTGGTAGTGTGGGGTAGCATGTCTGCTTCACATTCGACAGGTCGTGAGTCCCAATCTCGCTTAGGGTGAGTTACCGGATAGGGTCTTTTTTCGGGGTTTTCCCTTATTCTGAGAAGACGAATGTCGAGTAACTTTAACCTCCATGGTCCCCGAGATCATTTGAGCATCATTTTACCAATTTCATTCATCGTCCAATATGACCAACAAGGTAAAAGGACGTTAAACTACAGAAAAAAAGAGGTATAAATGAACTGTTTATAACGTAGCTCCAAAAGCGATTTTCCAGACATGAGGTATTTCACTCTTGGGATTCTATGCCGAACAGTGTGCACAACATGTGAGAGATGCTTATCCCAGGTAAGTTTGGAATCCAGGAAAAACCCGAGGTATCGCGTGGGATCCGAAGTCGAGACACATTGCAGATGCTAGTTTACTCATTGTTCGATACGTCGACCTGGGCACGTTCATTTTATATGTATTGATATGTTGTAGTTAGGTTGTACGAGTCTTTTTAACTCACGATGCGAAATCTCGCGCGTCTGATTCTGCACCCATACGCAAATGTAAATTTATGTGGTCTGCACTTACATACGATTACGTTCTCCTCTTTACAGCTCGCGTTTCCGGCCTTTGCCTTCTGGACATCCTTATTTATACCCTTTTTTACTTTCTCTACAGGTAATATGTACACAGTGTAAAGAGAAGGTATTGATTGTATTGCACCCTCAAATTCGATACCGAGATTTCACAGCAAATGTTTTGGGACCCCTGAATGCCAAGAAAGCATTTTTAGAATAATATCCTTACTGTCTCTGTCTGTATGTATGTGTGTGTGAGTCTATGGGTAGCATAGCTCCAAAACGAAATGTCCGTTAAAAACCAAACTTATTCTTAATTTCAGTATCTTCCAAATATGCGACTCGAAAATGTTCAAGAAAATCATCCCACCTCCAACTTCCATTTATAAGGAAGAAAACTCGAACATGTTAGTTTTTTGTATATATCTTATGGTTTACAGTCATCCACTATGAAGGGATGTCACCTTATATTCCCAGAAAATTCAAAACATACATTTCATTTGTTATAAAAATATCTTAAACATAAAGCATTTTAATCAAAATCGTTAGACCATTTTTGAAAAAATCAAAAATTTCGAAAAATATTCCTTGGAAAGCGTAGTTTTGGGTGGGGCATTTTATTGAATATCTTGGTGTGGAAGATACTCAACTTAAATACCAAGTTTGGAATTTACCCGACTTTTCGTTTTTGATCTATGCTGCCCAAAGACACACAGACACACACATGGACATGTTTCTAAAAATGTTATTTTAATCAAGGTGTCGCAAAACATGTATTTCCGGTGAAATCTCGGTATCGAATTTTTGGCTGCATTACAATACCTTCTCTATACACTATGCACATACTACGTGTAGAGAAAGTAAAATGCTTTTTTTGGACTTAGGATACCTCAAAACATGTATTTCCGCTGAAATCTCGGTATCGAATTTTTGGGTGGAATACAATACCTTCTCTATCCACTATGTAATAACTCCAAGGCACGACAGATCACAAGGAACCTTGGCTTACCGCCCGGCCGCTGTGTCTCCATCTCGGTCATGATGGGGTGCAATATTGGGGGGGGGGTTAGATGTGGTCAGCGCCTCGAATAGCCCCCCCCTTCCGGATAGTTAATGCTGTCTTCACGACTTGGAGACGCTATTTCTTCATCATGTAGCTCCTCAATTGGCCCCCCAGGGACCTCACGAGGCTGAATGCACCCCGGTCCAGATCTCCCAGCGGGGGAGAAATCCCCACGCCGGCACCGGGATTCGAATCCAGGTCTCCCGCTTGGAATCCACTATGTACATTGTACATATGGGCTAGAGAAACTAAAAAGTTTCTAGTGTGGAGAAGGTGATACAAATAGAATTCATATTTTACCATTAAGTTACCTTTCCAAACTGCATTACGCAACATACATTTGGTTCCTCCTCTGTTCCTAATTATCTCTCTTCCAAATCTTGTCGGCGTTACTGACTCAGCTCTATTTTACTTTCTCTATTACGTGTGTTACTTTCTCTTGGAGTCCACCCAAGAATTCGATATCGAAATTTTACGGGAGATTTATTTTTGAGGATCTATAAATAACTAAATACATTTGATGTGTTCCATTGACTTGGCTTTCTCTATCTGTTGGGCAAACAAACTATGCTTAGAAAAGATTCTTCATAGATCTACTTCATAGTAGAAGAAATCGTCTTATTGTATAGTTCCTTATAAGTATAAGGGAATTAAGAGAACACATTAGCCTAAAACGACAGTTAAATCCTTTAAAATTGTCGCTCTGTAATTATTATTGAAATTCTGTTCCCTTTGCATGGCCAGGAATAAAACAACAGAAAAGTGGATGTCGCTTGAGAAACCAATAATAATAAGGAATCTCTCGCAAATGGTTACCTCACAATAGAAGTGTATCTGACATAAATTGTGTGTTTTCGCGAGATCTGGACTTTTGTGTTTTAAGGTTTTGTCCATCTCTTACAGTTTACAGCTATACAAATGACAGGCTTTAGAGGCTATGACCAGAAAATTTAAAATATGCATTTTAATTACCATGCAAATATATTTAATACCTATTCGTGTTTTAGTCAAAGTCGTTATCGAAAATTTCCAGAAATTCAACATTTTCGAATATTTTCCCATGTAAACGGCAATTTGGAGTGCGTAGGTGTTTTTGAAAATCTTCTCTTCGCATCCTTGGAGCATGCTGAACTTGCTATTCCTAGCAAGCAAAGCAAACCGAACTTCAATTGTTTCATTTAACAATCGGCTTTTAAAAGGTGTGATTATCAGTTTAGTCTACTGTATTCCCAATTCCCCTTCTACTTACAAAGAAGCAAATAATAAGAACAATTCTGATAACGTTCATCTTGATTAACATGACGTAAATAAAAGAATATTTTTATAAGGAAGGTTTGTTTGTGGAACAGCTAGAAAAAGTCATGTGAACGGAGCAAATCATACTTTTACTTTCTCTGATTCATAGTGCTTAGGTACGAGACAGAAGCTATCGCGTCCACCCAAATATTCGATGGCAATATTTCACTGGAAGTACTCGTTTTAGGGTCTCCTGAATCCTCCCTCCGCCCAAAAAAAAAAAAAAAAAAAAAAAAAAAAGTGGACTAATAAGAGAATAACATTCCTAAAAAAATCTCACACAACAGACGTCTTGTCAAAACACTTCACAACACGAAGACAAAAAACGAGTTGAGACATCTCACAGGTCTCTATCGTATGTGGGCTTGGCAAACAAGAAAGCATGGTACTTCTGCAACTTTTTTATGTCGTTATACGTGAATTAGACGGAAAAATAAGCATATCTAAATATAATTTTGCAGAATAGATAGTCATGAAAATGTAATATATGTTTTTGTTCGTTTTTGTTTTGTTTGTAACAAATTTGCTTTTTACTTTCTCTATACGTAGTATGACATAGTGTATCGATAATGTATTGTATTGCACCCAAAATTCTATATCAAAATTCGATTCGAGATTTCATCGGAAATACATATTTTGAGACCCCCTGAATAAAAAAACATTTTTAGAAAAATGCCAGTGTGTGTGTGTGTGTGTGTGTGTGTCTGTGGGCAGCATAGCTCAAAAGCAAAAATATCATTAAATTCTAAACTTAGTATTTGAGTTCAGTATCTTCCAAGAAGGCGACATGAGGATTGTCAAGAAAATCCCCCCACCCCAACCATCCTTTAATGGAACATTTTTCGAAAATTTGATTTTCTCAAAAATGGCTCTAACGGTTTTGATTAAAATACATTACGTTTAAGATATTTTACGACAAACGAAATGTATATATTGAATTTTCTGGAAATAGCTTCTGACGACCTCTTCAATCTGGATGACTTTTAGCAAACCATAAGAGATGTACAAAAACTTACTACAGAAAAAGTGCAGATCACATTAAAACACACAATTTAAGATATATGCATTCCTTTTTTACAGTTAACCGTTTTAGAGACTTAAATTTTTCTCAAACGCGAAGACATCTTTCTTTCCGTTTCTTGTTTATTTATTCCTGGCATACAAAGATATTGACTTTTCAATTGTGTCACGTAGTGACCAGCTTTTGAAGGACATGACTATCGCTCTAGTCTGTGCATTTTCCATTTTCCCTTCTACTTACAAGGAAACTTGTAACAAGACTACTTCTGCTTATGTTTATCTCGATTAGCATGATGTAGATAACAGATTAATGGTTCGAATAAAAAGTGTGTTTACCGAACAGCTAGAGGGCATCATGTGAATGGAACCCATTAGATTATTTCCCTTTTACTTATAAAGAACCAAATAATAAGGCCAATTTCTTCTAATGTTTATGTTGATTATCATGAAATAGAAGGATAACAATTTTTATTAAAAATTGGTTGCTCTACTACTGAGCTACCACAAGGTGTTCAAATTATTTTTAGATGACAACCCCAATGGCGACTTACAATGTTGCAAGTACTTTAAGAGCCAGGATTCAAGTATGGACCCACCTAACTCCTGTGCTGCATACAGTTTATGTGAGAAAACAATTAAAATAATCACAATTGTCCATAATAGTTGGCTATACTATGAATCCTGGGACTTAAAGTACAACACTGTAAGTCGCCATTGGCGTTGTCATCTAAAAATAATTTGAGATCACCTGTGGTTTACCGGGAAACATGTGAGTCAGTTGAAACATTCAATGCTAAGCCGGCATGTTGCCATGGTAGCTCAGTAGTAGAGCAACCGGCTAGAGACCGGGAGATCCGTGGTTCAAATCCCGGCTTTGGCATTGAATTTCTCAGTCTGACTCTACCTATCCAACTCCTCTCCTACACACGGTTTCTGTGAGAAAACAATTAAAATTTTTAGCAATACGTTGTTACAGAGAAGTAGAGATAGTTATGTGAATGGAATACATCAGATTTATTACTAAATCGTTACATCGTTTAATTACTATAGCCGTAGAGAACGGTTAATGATGCATTGAGCTGTTAGAGGAGACATGTATTTATTTAACAAAGACGTTTCTTTTTTACAGGACTGGTGTTTCTAGAGGGAACGGAAATCCTTCTAGCGAGGAGTTTCTTGCAGCAGCTGAACTGGGACGACGAACTCAGGACCAGTCTGCATGCTGGTCAGTCTACAACAAATGTCCCTTCACGGCATCGCAGATTTGGAAGCTTCTGAGAAGTTAACTGTCACTGTGTTAAAATATATTGTTGGACATTTGACTGTCAGTATGACAGTCTACTGTTAATTTGATATTTTTCTAGTATCTTCATATGCACACTGGATATAGTAAGAACAGAAATAACCACTTTATCAGTCACCCACCTGTTATTCATCCCGTTTCATTCTTTTGTTTTACGAGAGTCATCCAAAAAGTAACAGACTATTTGTCATAACTAGATAATAACGAAACATATCAACACAAAACTTATTTTACAAAGTCACAGATTCTTACCGTATATCTCAACGTAATCTGCATTATGTCAAGACATTTATTGGCACATGGTACCAGGTTTTCAAAGCCGACGTTACATATTACTACCGCCAAAGAATTTATTCTTTTTTGAATGTACAAAATGATCGACTAATAGTGTTTTATAGTTAAATAAACACAAGTGTATGATAATAATGCAATGAACGATTCTTCAAGGACGAAATAACGCATAGTTTACAAGTAATCAAGGAAGAATCAGTCCGGAGTGGAAGTACATCAATCGTTATGGTGCAATTGAAAGCAAATGTTGATTAAAGAACTTAGAAAAAAACCGGTGTTTCACTTTGGACACCGTGTACGACTGTGAAGACCTTAAAGTAGCAGTGACATCTTGGCTCAGATCGAAAAGTAACTCATCAGCATTGAAAAACCGGTAAATACCGGTACCACGTGACAATAAATACCTTGATAGCAATGACGATCGTTGAGAGTAAGGTACAATAACTTTGTAAATAAAGTTTTGTGTTGTTATCATTCGTTATTATTTAGTTATATCATTTCGTCTTTCTGGATGGACCTCGTATATCGTCTTTTTTCAAAGTGCTGACAATAGGACTTAGGAGATACTCAAAATTAAAATTAACGTAACACTTAATGCAAGATATCATTTACAATCGGAAAAATGTAATGTGTTCCATTCACATGACTTTCTCTACATATCTGTAACAAATTATTGTTAAATATATTCTTCTTCTATCTTCTTTACACTAATCAAGATAAAATCAGCAGAAATAGTCTTGTTACTTTCTTCCTTGTAGAAGGGAAATAAGACAGTCAAATATTTTAAAAGCAGGTTCCTATATTAAAAATTCTTTGTTTGTATGGCCAGGAGTTGACAAATTCCCGTATAAGAAAATTAAAAGTATTTTAAAGCTGAAACTAATAACAAGGATCAACTCCACACAAAAAAGAATATAACATAAATTTTGTACTTTAACGCGCTCTTCATTTTCTGTTAAATTAGTTTTTGTCTATCTCTTATGCTTTACCACTTATGTAATAGTAAACAAAACTCATTCAGAGGCTATTCCTAGAAAATTCAAGATATACAGTTTAATTGCTAGGTAAATATCTATAATATACGATATTTTAATCAAAATCGTTACAGCCATTTTTAAGAAAATAAACATTTTCAAAAATCTTTCCATGTAAAGGATATTTTGGGGTGGGATATTTTCTTTGAAATCTTCGTATGGCATTTTTAGGAGATATTATACTTAAATACAAAATTTAGTATTTAATGGACTGTTCGTTCTTGAGCTATGCAGACACACGTACACATAACAACGTTGTTCTAAAAATTCTTTTTTTTTTTTGGTCCAGGGATATTAAAAGTTGTATTTCTGGTGAAATCTGGTGAATTTTTGGTGAAAATAAAATCTTCTCTATGCACTATGTACGCTGTAAATACGGGTTACAGAAAGTAATAAACAATAGTTAGTCGCCAGAAAGTACAATAACTGAAATAACATTACACCCGACAAAAGAGGTTATGTTCACTTGGATGCCTAGAAAGTAGCCTATTCCCCAAGATTATTGGACTAATTAGCCACCCATCCTGTATAAAATTGAAGCCTACCCAGGTGTATAAAAATCTGAAGTGTTCCATTCACACGATTTTCTCTACATCTCTGTAACAAATTATTGTTAATAAGCTTATTCTTCTGTCCACTTCACGCTAATGGAGCTAAACACTAGCAGAACGGTCTTATTACTTAGTTCTTTATTAGTAGAATGAAAATAAGGGAATACACTAGGTTAAAGCAATCTTATAAAAGCAGGTTGAAGTTCCTGTGCTTGTTTGACCAGGAGTTGACAAATTGCCGTATGAGAGAAGTATAAGTATTTTAAAACTGAAACCAATAACAAGAAATATCTTAAAAACGGTCTACTCCACGAAAAAAAATTATGTAACCTAATTGTGTGTTTTAACGAGATCTACATTGTTTGTTGAATAAGTTTTTGACTATCTTTTACGGATTACCAGTAATGCAAAATTCCGCCAGAATGGGCTAGAGGCTATTCCCAGAAAATTCAAGATATACAATTTATTTTTCATGTAAATGTACAATATTCTAATGAAAATCGTTAGAGCCATTTTTGAGAAAATAAAATGTTCTAAAATTTCTCTATCTAAAGAGTAGTTGTGGTGGGGGGATTTTCTTGAAAATCTTCGTGTCGCATCCTAGGAAGATACTGAATTTAAATACCAAGTTTGGTATTTAATGGACTTTTCGTTTTTGAGCTGTTCTGCACACAGACACATCCACACCCACACACTCACATTTACAAGTCAGACACACACACAAGGACATTTTTCTAAAAATGATTTAATTTTGGATTAAAGGGGTCTCAAAACATATATTTCCACTGAAATCTCATTATTGAATTTTTGGATGTAATACAACCTTCTCTATAAACTATATATATAGTTGACTCAGGCATTTCATCTCAAACAGCATTCGGGAGGTCGTGGGATCGATTCCTTCGGCCAACCTCTCTGACCCATGGGTTCTTTCAGGAGTTTTCCCCGGTCACTAGGCAAATTCTAGGATGATTTCTTCATTTCCCCGAACTTCCTGTCCCTCCATTTCGCCTCTGTTTCATCCAACCGGTCTCTTTCAGAGTTGTAAGCATCGGCGAGGAATGCGGTGGTGGCGTCCTTTCATTGCGGTGACTGCGTTTTGGTAATACGGCTCTCGGCGGCGGAATGACATTGTAAGTCGTCTGAAGACCCAGGAAAGTCGTTCAGACTTGGGGCGCGGGCTCCTAGCGCTTCCCGCGTCAAGTTGAAGAACTGCTTGGAAACTGTTAGGGGCCGTGCACTGTTGCTCCTTCCCCACCGCCTTATTCCGGCCACCCGCTCTAACTACTCTCATTTCATCCTATCCTCCTTGGGTCTGACATACAATAAGCCAATAGCTGCGGTGTGGAATCCCCTCCGACATCACATACGCATACCAGAGGTTATATGTTAGTGTATCAATCAAAACAACAATGCCAGCTATATATATATATATATATATATATATATATATATATATATATATATTTATTCTCTAAAAATATGTGATTTTCTCTATCTGTTCTGCAAACAAGCTGTTCTCACAAAAATTATTCTGTTATGTGTATCATACTACTCGAGATAAACATTAGCAGAAATGTAATTATTACTTGCTTCCTTCTAAGCAGAAGGGAAATAAAGAAATATACTAGGTAAAGCAACAGTCAATTATCTTTAAAGCTGACTGCTATGTAAACAATTGAAGTTCGATTTATTTAGCATTGCTAGCAGTAAAACAAAAGAGAGGTAAACGAAAATTTAAAACTGCTACCACTAACGAGGGATATCTCGGAAACGGCCAGCTGAATAACAACATTGTAGTAACATAAACGGTGTGTTTGAATGAGATCTATATTTTTTATGCACTAAATTTTTTCTATTTCTAACGGTTTGCCAATTATGCAACATTCAGAAAAAATTATCCAGAATGAACAGGTCTTCAAAAGCTATACTCAGAAAACTCAAGATAAATTTTATTTGGATATAAATATCTTTAATGTACAGTATTTTAATCAAAATGGTCACAGCCATTTTTGAGAAAAACAAACTTTTCAAATATCTTTCCATGTAAAAAATAGTTTGGGTGGGGGATTTTCTTGAAACCCGTCGTGTTGTATCCTTGGAAGGTGCTAGCTTAAATACCAAATTAGGTATTTAACGGTTTTTTAGTTTTTGAGCTATGCCAGACACACACACACACACACACACTGGTCTTTTTCTAAAAATGCTATTTTTACTCAAGGACCTTAAAACATACATTCCAAGCGAAATATCAACATCGACTTTTCTAAAAATGCTGTTTTTACTCAAGGACCTTAAAACATACATTCCAAGCATATCAAATTTTTGGGCAGAATATAATATCTTGTGTATACATTATTTATATAATACATGTAGAGAAAGTAAAAATGCTTTTATGGACTAAGGGGACCTTAAAACGAGTATTACCAATGAAATTCGGTATCAAAATTTTGGGTGGAATGCAATACCTTCTCTACCTAGATGCTATGCAGAGAAAGTAAAAATTAACAACATAAAATAGGTTATGCATGTGTATTAAAATGAACAATATCACCAGTGCAACAGTTCATTCGACAAAGAAGAAATGTTCATGTATAAAACTGAACATAATTGACATTGCCACAATACACACGATAAAATAGGGCATGAACATGCATCATAATGAACAAGACATTAGCACGATTTTTGTGGATATTTCTGGGATTTCTGGCCGTTTATTTTACATAGAAAGTCGACATATGATGAACGAAGATGGAAGAAAGATGAAGTGTTCGGAAATGTGCTCCCGGATTGGTTAGTGTCTTACATAAACATAAACATCTAATATTCTTAGGTTTAATATCATTGATATCCAATAGTTTTTAAGGTTCTTGCAGGGCTGTTCTATTTATTACACAAAGGCAGAATCAGAGAAACTTGAAATTTATGAATTTAGCTTAAGTTTATGGCCATATTATGTCATCCACCAATGTGAACGTATGCATTAAGATTATATGAAACAAGCTTCTATGCTTACGCTACGCAAGTTTAATTATGAATAACCTCTTAGTATCCGTTACGAACGAAGACGGTTGCGTAATAACAAAACGTGTGCGACTTTTCGTAGTCTCGTACTTCCTAGCCAACTAGTCCCCCCCCTCCCATTTCTTTCTTCCAGGGAGTGTTCATTTGTTTGCAGTTTAACAGAAATATTGTAATTCTGAACTTATAAATTGACTCCATTGTACATTTGGGACTGAATTTGAAGAAAAAACAGGGTCGAAAACAAGAAAAGTCATATACGAGTACATTGCGGTCCATTTAAAACCTTCCGGTATCTAGCCGACCGTAAGGCAGCTGTTTATTGGGAAGCAGCTACCGCGCCCTTCCGGAAGGAAATTGAGTCGCCACGCACACCGTACTGGTCGGCCGACCCTAGTGCCACTCATTCTAATGCTTCTTGAAAACACGCGAGTTACAATGTTTACAGTGACCGGTACAGTATCTAGAAAGAACAATATAATGTTTTTCTGTATGGAGAGTTAAGTCAGAAAGGTGTAAACCATCCACATGCTGTTCAACAAATCACAATCAAATCGTACGAGTGTTCGAACGCTTCAAAAATTGTTACAGAATGTCTTAGGCCGGTGTGATCTCCGCTCCCAGAAAGATGGACACCTTTTTCAACATATGTTTTAATAAAAGGTAAGATAAGTGTTACGTGTACTTATTATCTCTATTGGTACATTTTGTATGGGACCATAGTCGTAATCTCCTCCATTCACTACACATGAGTTTTCGTATACTGTGAGAACGTGCCCGAATCTCCCCAGTATTCCTTCACGAAGAACACTGTTATGACATTCAATTATTAATAAAGTAGATTTACATTTAATTTATATAGTTTACATAAAACGTTGATTTTCATTCTAAAAACAGAACTTCAATTCTTATAAATAAAATATTCATATGAATTAAATTTGCAGGAATAATAATTTTAACATCAACTACAGTAAAATGAAGCTAGGAAACCGGCAGGTTTTGAATTGTCCTCATTATATTATAAAGTGCACTGAATTTTAACAACAAAATAATATTGCTGAGTTTACCCTAAACAGCTGCTACTTGCAATTGCTCCTAGCTGTCTCATTTACCGCCTTCGTTCGTCACGAAACCTACAGTAGTATGTTGTAATACAAATAAGGCTCATCATTTAAGTACGCTAGATATAGGCTGTGTTAATAACATTTTCATACATGCTTAAATGGAACCATACCACTGGTTCTCGAAACTGATATTGATTTTTGAGTATAAAACGATACTCATTTTATAAAAGTAATAACTTCTTTGCACGAATTATTAAGGTATTATTTGTAATTTGAATGTATTAAAGATTATAACTAATTGTGTATTTTATGTTAATTCTGCTTCTTTGACAATTCTTCATTCTCCAGTTGGCTGTTGCTCTTTCATTAATAACTATATGCTCTTAGTGCTCAATAATAATTCTAATAATAATAATAATGTCTATTTTGTTAAGTAAATGTACTGAGTTGATTGCAACTACTATGCATTCTTTTATTTGATGTGATTGAGGTTGCAACTATACAGATTTCCGCCTTTAAATTTTGAATCAAAAGTATTCAAAGGAATAAACAGACTTCATAATATTTAGTTTATCCCCAAGTATTTCTCCAGGGTTAAGCAATCTGCAATGCAATATTTGGCAGCACCACCAGAGCATGGGCCACGGGTCGCCCCGACAGGGCAGCTGTCGAATGGAGAACAACACCACACTCGATCGGAAGAAAGGATAGCGTGCACGAATTGCTTACGTTTTATCAACCTATATGACTGAAAACTGCATAATAACGTATGCTGTAAAGAAAAATCTGATGTGTTCCATTCACATGACTTTCTCTACATCTCTGCAACAAATTAGTTTTAAATAGCTCCTGCTTCTATTTACCTCATGCTAATCGACAAAAAATTAGCAGGAATAGTCTTATTACTTGCTTTCTTGTAAGTAGAAAGGAAATAAGGGAGTAGCATAGATTAAAGCAATAGTCAAAAGCTGGTTGCCATGTGGCTGAAGTTCCTTTTTTTGTATGGACAGAGAAAAGTTAAGTTTTTGGAACCTGAAAACAAAAACAAGGACTATTTAAAAATGATCAGCTCCACGAAAAAAATAAATACAATATAAATTGTGTGTTTTAATGTACTCTAAATTTTTTGTGGTGTAATTTTTGTCTATTTCTTACGGTTTAGCAGTAATGCAAAATTCCGTAAAATTCACTCAGGATAAATGCTTTTTTTTAGATAAAGGGGACCCTAAAACATATATTTCGGTGAAACCTCGGTATCGATTTTTTGGGTGGAGTGCAATACCTACTCTATACACTATGTACATAGTGCGATTAGAGAAAGTAAAATAGATCTTAAAGTTAGATGTTAATGAGCATATTAAGCGGGAAGACGAAACTAAATTAACATAAACTATACATGCCTATTGGTATGCGTATCTTCATCTTCGCACAAGGTAGCTATGCAAATTGAAATACATCTACCACTGATATTAGCAGACATGTTTGGTCTTGATGCATCATCAAAAGGTTCTATCAGCAGTTCAGAATCTGTATGATTGGAATATCGTATTGTTTCGTAATATCAAATGCATACTTACTTTGTTTATCACAATTTAGATGAATAGCTAAACAGAACTTAAACAATCTAGGCGAAATTTCCAAATTTTACTCTCAGCAACAGAATATTTTTCTGTGCATCAAAAATGCTTAATTGTGTTTGCAGTCCTCTCTTTTGGTGCTACGACTTACATTGCCTATTTTTTCATTGGTACGAAAAGATGATTTACAGCCTTGCTAGACAATGTAAACTGATAAAAACGCCAACTGAATCTCAAAATGTAAATGTATATGGCGTGTTATTTATGGACGCTCTTTAACTGCTGTGGTTCTCAGCGTCCCATTCTGAAATGGGCGCGAAAGACCGCTTAATTTTGCTCAGAGGCCTCTCTATCTGGCTTGAGGTTCTTTTACGTGCCGTAAATCTACGACACGGGACCAACGGCTTTACTTCCCTTCCGAAGGAACCCAAGCTAAGGATTTTTACACCCGAAAAATATCCATCGTCCTCCGCCGGGTTTGAATCAGTTTACTGAATCTCAAGTTCCTATGACCATTTCTAAGCATTACTGATATATGTACAGTTGTGGAAATAAGTATTAACTCTGTACTAGCATTAAAACTGATTAATTATATTTCCAAGTCAAGTACAAGAAACCACAATGATTTTGACTAGAAGTTTACACCATTAAACAATCAGAATAATAATGATAACATAGTCTTAAATAATAGATAAAAACGTTTCAAGAAAATAAACTATACCGCAATTGTGCCGATATTAACGAGGGAAAAAGTATTCATATACCAGGAGAAATGTAAATATCGAAATCACTTAAGAACACTTGCAGCAAGGAACGATTCCAGCCTAGCATGTTGGTTGTTATATGTGTGGCATACTGTACAACGGAAAAATGGGCCGCAAAGGTAAAGATACAACTGTAGAAAGGAAAAGTATTCCTAATATCAAAAGGGAAAGGTCTGACTCTACCTATCCAACTCCTGTCCTACACACGGCTGGTGTGAAAAAAATACCAATTGACCGTAATAGTTGGCTATACTGTGAATCCTGGGACTTAAGTACTTACAACATTGTAAGTCGCCATTGGGGTTGTCATCTCGAAATAATTTGAGAACACCTTGTGGTTTACCGGGAAACACGCGAGTTATTTAAGAAATTCAATGCTATGGCGGCACGTTGCCATAGTAGCTCAGTGGCAGAGCAACCGGCTAGAGAGATTCGAGGTTCAAATCCCGGCTATGGCATTGAATTTTTCAGTCTGACTCTACCTCTCCTGTCCTACACACGGATTGTGTGAAAAGACAATTAATCCAATATCAAAAGGGAAAATTATTATAAAAATCTGATGAGTTGCTATCACATGACTTTCTGCATCTCTCTGTAGCGAATTGTTAAAAAAAAAACAACGTATTTTTCTATCTAGTTCATGTTAATCAAAATAAACATTAGAAGAAATTGTCTTATTATTTGCTTCCCTATAAGCAGAAGGGGACTAAGAAAATACTGTAGGCTAAAGCGATAATAAAACCTTTTAAAGCCGGCTACCATATGGCTGAAATTTATTTATTTATTTTTTTGCATGGCTAGATGTTGATAAATTCCCGTTAGAGAACACATTAAGTAAAATCTAAACTAATAACAATGAATATCTCCTAAACGTGTAACTCTACAAACAATTATATGACATAAATTGTATATTTTAATGAGATCTACATTTTTGTGCAGTAAGTTTTTGTCTATATCTTACGGTTTACGAGCTATATAAAAGTCATCCAGAATGAAGAGGTCTTTAGAGGCTATATCCAGAAAATTCAAGATATTCATTTCGATTATTATGAAAATATCTTTAATATATTGCAATTTAATCAAAATCGTTAGTAAGTTTTGAGAAAATTAAAATTTTTGAAAAATGTTCTATGTAAAGAGTAGTTAGAGTGGGGAGATTTTCTTGAAAATCTACGTGTCGCATACTTGGAAGATACTGAACTTAAAAAGCAATTTTGGTGTTTAATGGACCCATTCGTTTTGAGCTATACTACCCACAGACACACAACACGGATTGTTCTAAAATTCTTTTTTTGTAAACATATTTTCGGTGAAATCTCGGTATTGAAATTTTGGATAGAATACAACACTCATGTACATTGTATATATATGCTAGAGAAAGTAAACATCCTAAATTGACCGCTTCTGTATTGTCCGCGCATGTTAATGATCAATTCGGGAAGGAAATCACACCTAGGACTGTTCGCTATAAGTGAAGCAGATTATGGAACTAGAGCATCTAGGAAGCCCTAGCAGGAATAAGAATAAATTGCAACTTGAATTTTTTTCGAAAGCATGCAAACAAAAAACATAAGGTTCTGGGACAAGAAGAAAGCAATTTTAATGTGCTTATAAGAAACATTATTATCCGGGCTTGTAGGCCGTGGTCTATTGGGTTCCTCCTTCTTCATCTTCCCAGACGTTTCGTCTGTGACTGCGGCAGACATCTTCAGTGGCAGTGCAATCGAAATGTCCTGGTGGAGGTCTCAACAGCGACAGTGCTGTTAGCTCTGTTAAGACCTCCATCAGGACACTTCGATCGCACTGGCACTGAAAATGTCTGCCGCAGCCGCAGACGAAACGTCTGGGAAGATGAAGAAGGAGAAGCCCAGTAGACCGTGGCCTACAAGCCCGGATAATAATTTTTCTTATACTGACACCGGCCGTGAAAGCCTACACATTTCAATTTAATGTGCTTGTAAAGGATGATAGAATTTTGGTCTGGGAGGACGAAATACTATAAGCTTGATCTAAAGCACGTTGAAGCCATAGTGAAACTTGGTGTGGAGGAATTATAGTATGTGGATGTATGGCTATATTTTGGTATTGGAAATAGTATAGAGGGATAAAACTTAACTCCATGGCACAGCCTACCGCCCGGCTGCTGCTTCCCTCATTTGGCCCGAAGGCGTCATGAATAGGGTGTAGTACTGGAGGGTGAGAAGTGATCAGCACCTCGAGTCCCTCCCGGTTAATGCGGTCTTCTCCATCTGGAGCCGTTATTTCTCATTCAATTAGCTCCTTAATTAGCCCCAGAGACCTCACGAGGCTGAGTGCACCCGGACCAGTGCTCCCAGAGGTACTGGGCGACTTGGTGTCCAGCTTGGTGAACAGCCGCGCTAAGGAGACCACCATAAAGTTACACCAGTATTAAAATATCCTAAAGAAAAACATTTTATAAAAAGTGTTGATAGCTTCTTTTAGGTACATATTGCTACCTTCAACAAGACAATGATCCTAAGCATTCACCAAAACTGTTGAACTGTGTTTGTTGTATCATACCTCACATTCTTAAGTTTTCAACACACAGCGCAGACCTTAGTTCAAATTAACATCTTTGGAATACACTTAAGAATGGTTAGAAAACGTAAAATACGAGGTAAGATGGCTCTGAAACAATGCTACAACAAGAATGGCAATATACATCAGAGACTACCAAAAAACAAATTATTCTTTTCATGCCAAAGAGGTTAATAGAAGTGATGCGCAGAAGAAGAATACCTACAAAGTATTAAAATTATAACTGTATACATAAATTTTAATTTTCTTTGAATGCGTGAATATTTATTTCCTTACTGTGTGGAGCCAGTTGATACTAAATTTTATTTGCTTTTTGTAAAAGACTAACTTAGTTAATATTTTTGTATGTGCAGATTCGGTTGAAAATTTCATACTGTTAGTTCATAATAATATTTTTTTTTTAGCTTAACATGCTTTAACCTGGTTGGTTATATCGGACGATGAATGAAACTGGTGAAATGATGCTCAAATGATCTCGGGGAGTATGGAGCTTAAATATTCGATATTCGTCTTCTCAGGATAAGGGAAAAACTCGAGAAAAAAAAACCTTATCCGAGCAACTCGCCCTAAGAGAGATTCGAACTCATCTTTGTTATCTTAATTGTAATTTATAACGTTTTCTACTTAAGCTTTGTTTCGTTTTGTAATCGGCTTACCCTCCCCGTATTTGTAGGACTGACACCCCTCTGGGACTTACAAGACAATGAAATGGAATTGAAATAGAGTTTTATTTATAGACGCTCTATACTGCTGAGGTTCTCAACGTCCCATTCTATACTGGGCTTGAAGGACCGCTTAATTTTGCTCAAAGGCCTCTCTATCAAGCTTGAGGCTCTTTTACGTGCCGTAAATCTACAACACGGGACCAACGGCTTTACTTCCCTTCCGAGGGAAGCTATGCTAAGGATTTTTACGCCCGAAAAAATCCATCGGGCTCTGTCGGGTTTGAACCCGCAACCTTGTTAGCTTGGTAACCAACACACCACGATTACAAGCCAATGCCTTAGGGTCAGAAGCCTATCGGGGAGTCAACAGCTCGAAACTACAGAATGGAGAACCTGTTATGAGGGGTCGGCCCCTAGCCAGGCATGAACATGAGGAAGTGGAAAAATGTAAGCGAATTGGAAAGGTGATGATGGAGCAATTGGTGGAATTAGTGGCGGGGGAAACCGTAGGACCCGGAGAAAACCCACCCAGACGCCGTTTCGCCCACCACAAATACCAATGCGGGCGCTTGGGATCGAACCCGGATCATCTTGATGGGAGGCGAGCGGTCTAACCACTTAACCACAGAGCCGCTTTTCTACTTAAGCTACGGTAAATAATTACTTTCTCCATGACTAGAAAAGCTTGGAAACTGAAAGCTTTACTCTACTCTCTGACTTAGTTTAAGCGCAGCCGCAGTTATCTACTAGAACCCAAAACAAGCATTGCTATGCAGATCAGGATTTACCACTCGCCTCTCACCAAGGTGGCCCGGGTTCGATCCCAGGTAACCACATGTGGGATTTGTGGTGGACGAAGCGGTGCAGGGGCGGGTTCTTTCCGAGTTCTCCGGTTTTCTTCGCCATCGCATTTCACCGGTGCTCCATCTTCGTTCCATGTGTCATCAGTGTCATTGTCTGTAGTGCCATTGTAGTAAAAGTGGGCGTTAAACAATATCAAAAAGGAAAAAAAAAAAAAAAAGATTGAGTGCATATTCATAGTCATTTGTCATGACAGGCATAGACGTGCGCGGTTATTATAAGGAGAAGAATCTTGCGGGGATCTGGTGAACATGATGTACTCCACCCCAAAGAACGTAGGGGAGGGGGAGATCCTAGGTACATAGAAAAATACAATTTGAAATTATCACCTCTGAAAATTGTATTGTTTTTTCATAAGCTGCGTTTTTCAGATTACGAAACTCCAAGTGTTCAAGATTGACATTCACTTACACTTGAATTTAAACAATATTTAAATTTATTAATAAAACTACGAGAATTATCACAGTATTTCTAATGTTTAAAACTTTGATGTGTTCCATTCACATGGCTTTCTCCACCTATTCTACAAATAAACTTCTAATAGAAGATTATTCTTCTTTCTACTCCATGCTAATCGAAATAAGCATTAGCAAAACGATCTTTGCTTAGTCCTTTATAAGTAGAAAGGAACTATAAGATAGTCAAGCCTGCCTAGGTAGTGGGGTAGTAGTCTGTCTGCCTCACATTCGAAAGGTTGTGAGTTCTATTCTCGCTTAGGATGAATTACCCGGATAAGGTTTTTTTCGGGGTTTTCCCTTATCCTGAGAGACGAATGTTGAGCAAGTTTAAACTCCATGGAGCCCAAGATCATTTGAGCAGCATTTCACCAATTTCATTCATCGTCCGATATGACCAACCAGGTTAAAGAACGTTAAACTCAAAAAAAAAGAAAAAAAAAGTAGTCAAATATTTATATGATCTCGCTATATCGCATTGAAATTCGCCTCTCACGGCCAGGAGTAAAACACTACAAACACGGACGACTTTCTGTTTAAGAAAAGTACTAAAATTTAAAATTAAAGCCAATTAAAAGGAATAACTCGGAAACGGTTAGCTCAAAAAAGTGTGTTTGAACAAGATCTACATTTTCTGTGTGGTAAGATTTGGTCTACTCTTAGAGTTTACCAGTAATGCAAAAGCATTCAGAATCAACAGGACTTCAGAGAATATTCCTAGGAAATTTAAGATATATATTTTATTTGTCATGTAAATATTTTTAATATACTGTATTTTAGTCAAATTCGATTGAGCCGGTTTTAAGATAATAAAAATTTTGGAAAAGTCTTCAATATAAAGGATAGTTTTAGGTAGGGGAATTTCCTCGAAAATCTTTGTGGCGCATCCTCTGAAGATGCCGAACTTAAATATCAAGCTTTACATTTAGTAGACCTTTATTTTTTGAGTTATAGTGTTCACACAGAATCTTTTTTAAAACGACTTTTTATACAGGGCACTCTAAAACGGGTATTTCTTGTGATATCTCGATGTCGATTTTCGGGTGGATTCAATAACTTCTCTACGGAGTACTATGTACTAAATAGAGAAAATAAAAATGTAATCTTATATATAAGATAAAGCCAAACATGGTTATCTTCAACATTGTAGGGAATATTAAAACACTCATTGGATTTTCAGATCGGATAGTAATAAGGTGAGTGTGTTATTTAAATGAAACATTGGGGGATTATTTCTATAAGGGAATATAATATGTGAAAGTTCAAGTTTGATAAGTAATCGATTTCTGTATAATTTCATCTGAATATAACCTGATCACGTACTAATTTCAATACGAATTGAAATCGTTTGAATATGCAAGATTCAGAATAAATAATTCAAACTACATTATGTTGATCGACTTTGATTTATGTTGGAAAACGTGCTAAACATATCTCTGTGTATTGTTAACAGCTTTTGAGCTTAATAAATGTTTATGAGAAACATAAATTGGGAGATTATTGGAACAATAAACATGACTTTTGTGCTTTAATTTATTTATTGTCACTCCAACAATTAGGTCACATGCGACACCATTTGATTACAACATTAAACATTTAAAACAACTGCATACTAGCCCCTGTAACAATGTACAAGATCACAATATTAATAAAATTCCAGTGAATGAAATGAACAACAGAACTTATAGTAAGCATTTGTAACTATGTATAACCAGTAACTAAAAGATGAACCAATTAATAACAGCAATGGAATTGTAACAAGATTCATTAATCATAAACCATTAATCACCTTGAATTAGATTTTCACTTTCTCTACATTCTCTAGTACAGGATACATAGATAGAGAAGGTATGCACTCCACCCAAAAATTTTATAGCGAATATTTCACCAAAGTACACGTTTTAGGGTCCCATTTTTAGAAAGGGGTCCGTGTGTCTGTTAACACGATAACTCAAAATGAAAAGTCGGTAAAATACCCAACTTGGTATTTAAATGTATTATTTTCCAATATACTACACAAAGATTTTGAGAAAAAGCCTCAAAATTCCCTTTATATGGAAACATTTTCAAAAATTTTGATTTTCTCAAAAATATCGCTAACGATTTTGGTTAAAGTATTAAAGATATTTACATGACAAATAATATATATATATTGAATTTTCTGGGAATATCCTCTGAATACCTCTTAATTCTAGATGCATTTTGCTGAATTTTGCATAACTAGTAAACCACAAGAGATAGACGAAAACTTACTACCCAAAAATGTAGATCTCGTTAAAACACACAGTTTATATCGTATACATTTACTTTTATGTAGTAGACCATTTTTAAATATTCCTTATTCCTTATTATGGGTTTCAGTTTTAAAATACTTAAAATTTTCTCATACGGGAATTTGTCAGTTCCTGGCAATGCAAAGAAAAAACTTCAATCCCATACGAATAATTTTTTAAAATATTTGACTGTCGCTTTAGCATATTCTCGTATTTTCCTTCTGCTGAAAGGAAGTAAGTAATAAAACCATTTCTGCTAATAATAGTTAGTTATTTTAACA
The DNA here is from genome assembly GCA_030762935.1 of Hymenopus coronatus. NCBI lineage: Eukaryota > Metazoa > Arthropoda > Insecta > Mantodea > Hymenopodidae > Hymenopus > Hymenopus coronatus. The sequence goes on along the minus strand of CM060897.1, from coordinate 63,704,567 downwards.
ATAATTTGTTACAGGTATTTAGAGAAAGCCATGTGAATGAAACACCTCAGGCTTTTTTTTAGGGATTCCTATGCTTCTTAGGTACTTCTTAGGTACTTCTTGGTATTCTCTACAGCTCTATGGAGTTCTTTGGCGATGTTGTGAATTTTCCTGTAGTGGGCATAGTGCTCGCAGTGGTAGACGATGGGTTCAAGTTAGTATAGTGTTATAATAAGACTACTCAGGGGGTTATGAAGAGTGTGTAAATTTTCTATGGCTGATACGAAGTTTTGCAATGAGGACTTGATTTTGCCTAGGAAAGAAGGTACCTCTACGGATGGAATAGGGTACCTATTCCGTACATTATGGAGTTTGCTATTTTGTGGGGAGGTGCAGTGACATTTTCACTGGTTTCTTAAGTGGTGCTTCATAAACTGAGATATCTGAATGGGGAATTTCCAAGTGGGATTTAATGTAGAACCGGAAGCTGCTTCTTTTACTACGGAGTCAGCCAGCTCTTAACAACAAACCCTATGTGAGAGGAAATCCAAAATGAATTTTATTATCTGAGGTGTTGTGTGTTTTGTTATATCAGTTGCTGGCAAATTTACTGTAGAAAAAAAAGGCTGTGTTCCATTCATATGACTTTTTCTACCTGTTCTTCAAATAAAGAGTTTTTATAACAAATTTTTTATCCATTCATACTCATCAAGATAAATCTTAGTAAAAATGCTAGTATTATTTTCTTCCTTCTAAGAAGAAAGGAAATTTGTGGATATGCTAGGCTAAATCGATATTCAAATATTTTAAAAGATGGTCGCTATGTGAACTATTGAAGTTCGTTTCGTTTTGCACGGCAAGAATAAAAAAAGAGAGATGAAATGAAAGGTGATTACTCCCTGTTTGAAAAAAGTTATATAGTTTGCAACTGAAGCCAAAAACAAGGAATGTCTTAGAAACGGCCAACTCTGCATAATATATATATATATATATATATATATATATATATATATATATATATATGACATAAATTATGTGTTTTAATGTGTAGTGACTTTTTCCCACTCTTTCGGTTTACCAGTTGTGGAGAATTCATCCAGAATATATAGATCTTCTGGAGGCTTTATCCAGAAAATTCAAGATGTACATGCTAGTCTTTAATATACGGTTTTTTAATGAAAATCTTTGGAGTCATTTTTGAGAATAATACATTTTTGGATAATTTTTACAAGTAAAGGGTATTTAGGGTGCGGAGATTTTCTAGAAAATGTTCATGTTTCATCCTTGGAATACATTAAACTTAAATACATTGGAATATATAATGGTATTTTCGTTTTTGAGCACAAACAAACCGATCATTTTGTAAAACTTTGTTTTTCCTCAGGGCACCTCAAAACATATATTTCCCGACATCGAATTTTTGGATGGAATAAAATAGCTTCTCTAGACACTATGCACACAGTATGTACAGAAAAAGTAATTATTTGTTTGTTTACGACACTTTCAATTTCCAGGATCATACCAAGGACGCCGGTGGGCCTGAATTTCGTCCCATAGGAGTTATTTTACATTTTTTTAATAGTTTTTAACATAGGCACCACAGTCGTTGACACTGGTGATACATGCAATGAAGATAGAACACCGGTGGAATATGATGGCGGAGGAAACCGGAGAATCCGGAGAAAACACGCCCTTGCGCCGCTTTGTCCATCACAAATCGCATATGTGGTTGTCGGGGCCGACCTGGACCACCTGGGTGGGAGGCCACTGCGCACATTTCTTTTAATGCTGGAAAACCTACCAACAAGGGTTGTCACTTTTAAGCACACTTAAACACTATCGGTCTGGTCGGTGTTTGAACCCACGACCTTGAGATTAGAAGACCAGTGGCTAATAGAGCAACGCGGACGAAGTTATGATATTCGATCCGAACATAGTACAATATGATTAGAATCAGTGTTTCTATGCAATATTCAATACGGAATGTGTACTCAAGCCGATTTCAGTTCCTGATGGTAGCGTGTTAATTGATGTAATGTGATAGTCAATACCACCAGAGTAACGAGTTCGGTCAATGTTTGCCTAGCAATTTACTCCTAGGTCTGAATTATTACTAAGGTGGTGCATCTGTGAACTTTGGAAAATCCACAGAAAATAGGATTACTTATTGAAATTTATAGCAGCTTTTTCACGCAATGAAAGTAATACTTTTGCCACGTATCACATTTCTAACTTGCTGGCTATTAAAATAATAATTTATATTTTCTCCATCCCGTATGTATAAAGTACATAGTAATAGAGAAGCTATTGTATTCCACCCAAAAACTCGACATTGAGATTTCACCGAAAATACATGTTTTAGGGTCCTCTGAATCGAAAAAAAATGCCGTGTGTTTGTCCGTGTGTGTGTGTGTGTCTGTAGAAGCTAGTATAACTTAAAAATGAAAAGTCGGTTAAATGCCAAACTTGGTATTTAAATTCAGTATCTTTTAAGGATGCTACACGAAGCTTTTTAGGAAAATACCCGCAACCCCAACTTCTCTTTACAGAGAAAATTTTGATTTTCTCAAAAATGGCTATAACTATTTTGATTAAAATGCTGAATGTTTAAGACATTTTTACTATAAAAAAATGTATAACCTGAATTTTCTGGGAATAGCCTCTGAAAATCTCCTTATTTTGGATGACTTTTGTATAACTAGTAAACCATTAGAGATTGACAGAAATTTACTACACATAAAATGTATATCTCGTTTAAAGACACAATTTATGTCATGCCTTTTTTTGGTAGAGTTAAACGTTTTCGAGATATTCCGTGCTATTGGTTTCAATGTTAAGCTACTTAAATTTTTTTTCAGAGGGCAAGTCACCTTCCTTTCGCCTCTTTTGTTTACTCCTGGTAAGCAAAGGGAACGAAATTTCAATTGTTTTACATAACGTTCAGCTTTTAAAAGGTTTGACAATCGCTTTAGCCTAGCGCTCTTCCTTTTTTCTTTCTACTTACAAAGAAGTATATTAAGACCATTTCTTCTAACGTTTATCTTGATTTGCATAATGTAGGTAAAATAATATCTTATCTTTTGTATGAAAAGTTTGTTTGTAGGACAGCTAGAGAAAGTCATGTGAATGGAACACATTTAACCCCAGAATTTTGCCCAAGCCAAAAGAAAGCCCACTTTGCCTATCTTTGGTAGCTATGCAGTGAAACTTCGCTGTGTTCTTAAAGACGATCTGTTCCTCAGCGAGTTTCCAACGGAGTGAATACCTTTCTGTCCCACGACGGTCCATCGAAGAGCGGAGGTAGCTCCCATCAGGTCATAGACGTCACTCTGAAGATGGCGGGAGGTCTTGTTTATCTTATAAACGTGTGAAGTCAGTGGGTATAACCACATCTGGTCCCAAGCTTGTGAAAGGTGTAAACAAACTCATGTTTTATATTTATGTTTAAATTTCACAGAAGCACCCTTATTACTGCCTAGTATTTGAACTTAGTGGGAGATAGAAATAAAGAATATGAAAGCCTATAACACTCTAGATTGTCGAAATCTTAGGTAATGCATCTGTAAAAGTTGACCAAAAATTGTAAAAAAAGTTAATGTTTTTTCATAGTAAAATACTTAGCTGCTAAACATAAAAAGTCTGATGTGTACCATTCACATGGCTTTCTCCATATCCCTGCAACAAATAATTCTTAAAAAGCTTATACTTCTATTTACTTTATGCTAATCAGAAAAAATAGCAGAGATAGTCTTATTACTCGCATCCTTGTAAGTAGAAGCGAAATAAGGGACAACCATAGGTTAAAGTGATAGTCAAAAGCTGGTTGCTATGTCAATGAAGTTCCTTTGTTTATATGGATAGGAGTTGACAAGTTCCAGTATGAGAAAAGTATACGTTTTTCATAGCAGAAACCAAAAATAAGGAATGTCACAAAAACGACGAACTCCACGAAAAAAATGTATATAACATAAATTGTGTGTTTTAATTGCTCTACATTTTTTGTGTAGTAAGTTTTTGTCCATCTCTTACGGTTTAGCAGTTATTCAAAATTTAGTAAAATTCATCCAGAATAAACTACTCTTCAGAGGCTATTCCCAGAAAATTCAAGATATACATTTCATCTGTCAGGTAAATATGTTTAATATCCGAAATTTTAATCAAAATCGTTAGAGCCATTTTTGAGAAAATCAAAATTTTCGAAAAAAGTTTCATGTAAAGGGTAGTTGGGGGTAGGGGGATTTTTCTCAAAATCTTCGTGTCGCATCCCTGGAAGATACTAAACTTAAATTCCAAGTTTGGTATTTTACCTACTTTTCGTTTTTGAGTTATCGTGATCACACGCACACAGACACACTCACACACACACAGACACACACGGACCTTTTTGTGAAAATGCTTTTTTTGGATATTGGGGACCCTAAAACAAATATTTCCGGTGAAATCTCGGTATCGAATTTTAGGTGGAGTGTAATACTTTCTCTATACACTATGTACATAGTGCGTATGGAGAAAGTAAAAAGTATATTTGTTCCATTTGATGCATTCAAATATCACTTAACTGACGCAATAAATAAACAAGTAAATGTTTAATAATAGGTATACCCAACTTTAAACCTTGCTTTCTCGCATTTTTACTTTCTCTATAGGCACTATGCACATAGTGTATTACTTTCTCTATAGGCACTATGTACATAGTGTATAGAGAATGTATTGCACTCCACCAAAAAATTCGATACCGAGATTTCACCGGAAATATATGTTTTAGGGTCCCTGTCCAAAAAAAGTATTTTCAGAAAAAGGTCCATGTGTGTCCGTGTGTCCGTGTGTCTGTGAACACGATAACTCAAAAACGAAAAGTCGGTAAAATTCCAAACTTGGTATTTAAGTTTAGTATCTTCCAGGGATGCGACACGAAGATTTTGAGAAAAATCCCCCATCCCAAAATACCCTTTACATAGAACTTTTTTCGAAAATTTTGATTTCCTAAAAAATGGCTCTAACGATTTTGATTAAAATATCGTATATTAAAGTTATTTATCTGACAAATAAAATGTATATTTTGAATTTTCTGGGAATAGCCTCTGAAGACTACTTTACTCTGGATAAATTTTTCATAACTACTAAACCGTAAGAGATAGACAAGAACTTAACCCACAAAAAATGTAGAGCACGTTAAACCACACAATTTATGTTACATACATTTTTTTCGTGGAGTTGATCGTTTTTGAGATATTGCTTTTTCTTGGTTTCAGCTTTGAAAAACTTATACTTTTCTCATACAGGAATTTCTCAACTTCAGTCACATAGCAACCAGTTTTTGGCTTTCACTTTAACTTATGGTACTCCCTTATTTCACTTCTACTTGCAATAAAGTAAGAAATAAGACTATTTCTGCTAATTTTTCTCGATTAGCATGAAATAAATAAAAGATAAGTTTATTAACAATAATTATTTACAGAAATATAGAGCAAGTCATGGGAATGGAACACATTATATTTTTCTTGATTAGCATGAAGTAAATAGAAGCATAAGCTTTTTAAGAATAATCTGTTGCAGGGATATAGAGAAAGTCATGTGAATGGTACACATCAGATTTTTTGTGTAATTTTCCGTACTAGATCTGCTCCACGGGTTGCAATTGTTTACTAATCTATTTCAAAGGTTTTGTAATGCTTCTCAAACGTACCACTAACAAAATTGTTATATACAGGGTTACTACAAAAGAAATAGACAACTTCAACTGCCTGTAAAACAAAAACTATTAGAGATAGCAACCTAATTATTTTGGAAGTATGTTGAGAAACCCTCAAAGTTTTGTTTGTTTTTATTGGTAACGCTGTAGTGTTTTTTTTTTGTTGTTGTTGCAGAATCTGAAATGGCGGAAAATCCTGTGGAAAAGGCATATTGCGTGTTGGAATTTGCTAGAACGCAATCAGCAACTGTTGTCCAACGACATTTTAGAACACGTTACCACAAAACGCCACCGACTAGACAGTCAATCTACGACTGGTATAGAAAATTTGAGACAAGGGGATGTTTGTGCAAAGGGAAGAGCTCGGGAAGACCAAGAGTTTCGGAAGAAAACGCTGAACGTGTTCGTTCTGCCTACATAAGAAGCCCACAGAAATCGACATCTAGGGCAAGCATGCAATTACAAATTCCACAGCAAACTGTATGGAAAATCTTGCGGAAGCGACTGCACATGATGCCTTACAGATTACAGATGTTGCAGTTTCTGAGTGAAGAAGATAAGGTCATACGGCGTGACTTTTGCATCGACATGTTGCGACATGATGAAGACGGTGCTGGTTTTTGTGAGCGCATCATTTCATTTTTGTGGTAACGTGTTCAAAAATGACGTTGGACAACAGTTGCTGATTGCGTTCTAGCAAATTCCAACACGCAAAATGCCTTTTCCACAGGATTTTCCGCCATTTCAGCTTCTGCAACAACAAACAAAACACTACAGCGTTACCAATAGTAACAAACAAAACTCTGTGAGTTTCTCAACATACCTCCAAAATAATTAGGTTGTTATCTCTAATAGTTTTTGTTTTACAGGCAGTTGAAGTTGTCTATTTCTTTTGTAGTAACCCTGTACTTTTTCAAAATGACTTCCTAGTTTTGAGTAATAAATTATTAACTGGAAAGGCGAAGGCAGACTTAAATATTCAGGTCCCGTTTTGAACCACGGATCTCCTGGTCTCCTTCCAGTTTCTCTAACTACTAAACAACTTTCGTCAAGATATTAATTCCCAACTGACTCACATTCTTTTTCCGGTAAACCTCAAGAAGAGTGGTTGTTCAAATTCCATCTAAACCATTGATTTTTTTCAGTCTGACTATATTTTCAACTATTTTCCTTACGCAGCTAATGTGGAATAACAAATTAATTGACAAATTGTTAATGTATAAGAAATTAAAGAGTTTTCGATAGTGTACAAAAATTAATACTTTGTCCACAGTGATTAGGGATTAGTATGAAAGCTCGACATGATAGATGTATTTGCTGTAAAAATTGAATTTTTGATCTGGATATTTTTAAAAATTTATCGTGTGGAGGGTTTTTTATTAGAACATTGAATTTAAACAGCACAAAATGTTATTTAATGACCGTAATTGCTAGAATTTTTTGTAGCTTAACTTCATTTAATGTACTCAATCATTTTGAACGATGAATGAAATTGGTGAAATGATGCTCAAATGATCTTGGTGTACATGGAGCTTTAAGTTATTCGATATTCGTATTCTCAGGATAAGGGAAACTTCCCGAAAAACACCTTATCCAAGTAACTCACCCTAAGCGAGATTCAAACTCACGACCTGTTGAATGTGAAGTAGACACGCAACCCCCATACTACAAAGGAGGGCAAATTAGAATTATGAGAAATTGTAAAACTTTTACTGATATTTATATCAACAAAATATCTTACATAGGTACTTTGGATTTTCCTTAAACATTTTGAGATTTCGCTGTTTTACCTCCAAGATAATAAGTTTTCTTAACATTTACGAATTAGGCTGTTAGATAGATATTAAATGCAGCCGCAACTAAATATTTGCTTTGTATTAAAGAAGTGTAATACTCATCTGATTATTTCAATTATTTATTTATAACAAATTATACAATATACTACTGTGCCAAGAAAGTTCCGGGAATTTGCCAATAAAACACAAAAAATGAATTATTCATCCAATTTTATTTTATCACCTTCAAAGTAGGCCCCTTCTGAAATTAAACATTTATGCCAACGAATAATCCAATCATCAAAACATTTTTTGTAGGCACTTTTAGGAATCGATGTCAATTGTCGCCGCGAATTTTCCTTTGTCTTCTATTGACTGAACAGAGGTGCTTCGAAGTGATAATTTGAGTTTTGGAAAGAGAAGGAAATCAGCAGGAGCCAGATCAGATGAATACGGTGGTTGTTCGATGAAATTTGTTGAGTTTTTGGCCAGAAATTCCTTCACAATAACAGCCTTGTGAGCCGGTGCGTTATAGTGGTGCAGAATCCATGAGTTGTCGTTCCACAAAGCTGGTCTTTTTCGCCGTATTTGTTCTCTAAAACGCCGAATAATGCTCAGTTAACAGTTTTTATTTACCATCTGACCTTCTGGCAAGAACTCTGAGTGCACGACACCGCGATAGTCGAAAAAAAAATGTCAACATGACCTTCAGTTTTGATCGAGTTTGACGTGCCCTTTTAGGTTTCGGTTCAGTTGAAAGACGCCATTCGGATGCTTGTTGACTGGTTTGAGTGTCAAACTCGTAAACCCACGTCTCATCACCAGTTACAATGCGTTTTATGAATTTGGGGTCGGAACTGGCTCGTTCTAGAATGTCTTCAGCAATCCTTACGCGATTGAGTTTTTGTAGAAAATTCAAGTCTTTCGGAACTAACCGAGCTGCAACGCGTGCCATGCCCAAACAATCATTTAAAATGGTACGAATCGATTCATGAGACACAGAACGTTCAGTGGCAATCTCTATCAGACCTAAATGAAGATTTTCAGACACCATTTTCTTCACTTTAGCGATATTCAGATCAGTTGAAACCGTTGATGGCCGACCAGAGCGAGGCAAATCTTCAACCACATCTCGGCCACTTTTGAATGCACTGTACCACTCATATGCACGTGTTTTTGATAAAGTTGACTCACCGTAAGCCCTCTGTAACATTTTCAGCGATTTAGCACACGCAATACCATTTGCAATGCAAAATTTGAGACACATTCTTTGTTCAATATTTGTATCCATCGTAAAATCGCAAATCGCCTTTGAGCGTACTGGCGTACTGTAAACAAACTAGATGACAGCTGACGATCAAACTCCGCGTAGGTATAGAGGAAAGTTGTACCAACTTAGCGACAACAATAATTTTGAATCCCCTTTTAAACAGGATTTTTAAATGATCAATTCCCGGTACTTTCTTGACAGAATGTATATATATATATATATATATATATATATATATATATATATACACATGTATAGTTCATTTTGGTAATCATGGTTATTCATTGTTTAAATGAAAATGGTTTTCAGTCAAAATGATAATCTTTTATTAACATCAAAAATATGTTTTAGGGATATAATACTCTTCAATGAAGGAAATAATTTGCAGCCAGTATACCATAACAGCAGTGGTCATTGAGGTATATATTTTTGATCCTAAGCTTTATTGAAAATCAGACTTGTGGATCTAGACTTTCTTCTTCACTGATCTTCAAAATCTGCCGATAAGACCATCATTGGCTTTTAGTGTACCTGGAAAGCAAAGGGAATATATTTAGTCCAACTTTTACATTAATTATTAATATTTCCTAAAATCTTTATTTAAGGAGACAGAGACATCGCATGTTATAATTGAACATTTTATTTGTGTAAAAGGTTAAAACGTAAGAGCAACTTTCCGAGTAAATAAACATTTATAATGCGTTTCATTCATTTCACTTTGTCTACACACTGTGAGGCAGTATTAATGAATACAAGAAGATGTAAATAATTAATAAGCAAGATAATGTAAATATGTGTAATAATAGAAATAAGATTGGAGGATGTTAACATAGGCTTAATTATAAGAGACAAGATATAGCGAAACTGTTCAAGATTTAAACAAGAGAAATCTTGATTTTTTTTTTGTGGACAATTGCTAGGGAGTTAGAGTGACATTATAAAAGAATGCCCTTGAGCTAAAAAATAAGAACGCAAGCCGTAAGGGTGGTGATATTGTGAAAGTTACTGGAAAATTACTTAGAGATAGCAGCCAAATTAAATAGCAGGATAGTTTTAATTAGCTGATGAAAAAAGTCGCTCCTGTAGGCAGGAAAGATAGTCAATTAGATCACAGTTTTGATATTTAGACAGAACAAGGGTGTTCGAATATATATATTTGAAGACGCAACTCTCAACATAGGTTGTTTTCATTTACTGTAAAGTGCAATCGTTTTAGGTAGAAGCGCATTTAGTTGTACTCCCCAGTATTTTGGTATTACAGATCACTAAAGTAAGAAACGTAAGAAATCTAAACTTCACTTGTAAGTGAACGTGTAATACAGTTTCCGCTATGATCGATAGAAATATAACGTGTACAGAAATTATGAAATCTCTTGGTAACATTTAAATAAATTACTTAAGCTGTTAAAATATACTTGCTCGACCGAGGATCCCGACTAACCGGAGCAGATAAAAATAATCTATGAAAAACATAATTTGCAATATAAAACAGTCAGAGATAACTAGTAGCAGGAGGGAACGCCGGAATATAGTTTATTACTTTCTCTAGCAGTATTTAAAATGTGCATAGAAGGCTCAGAAAATATTATATTTCACCCAAGAATTCGATATCCAGATTTCACTTTTTTGAGGACCCCTGATAAATAAAAAGCAATTTTAGTAAAGGTCTATATGTCTGTATAAGTGTGTATGTGTGTGCATAGCTCAAAAAGAAAGGTTGATTGAATACCTAACTGGTATTTAAGCTCAATATCTTCCAGATATACGACACGAAGATTTTCAAGAAAATCGTCCCACCCCAAACTACTCTTTACATGGAAAAGTTTCCGAATCTTTTTATTTTCTCAAAAATAGTTATAACTGTTTTAATTAAATAGAATATTAAAGATATTTACATAACAAATTATATATATATATATATATATATATATATATATATATGTGTGTGTGTGTATATGTTGTATTTTCTGGCAATACACTTTAAAGACCTCTTTATCCTGGATGAATGTTGCTGAATTTTGCATAACTGTTACACTGTAAGAGCTAGACAAATACACAAGTGTAGATCTCGTATAGTGTTTGTTTTTTTGTTTTTTTTTGTAGAGCTGGTCGTTCCTGAGATATTCCTTGTTATTGGTTTCAGCTTTAAAATGTTTATACTTTATATTATTTATATTATTAAAATTGACTTAATAAGGAATCCATGACTTGTCTGTGGCTTAGAAGCATTATCTTATTCTGTGCACCATCTCCTTCGTGCCCTTTTCCTAGTCACACTTTAGTCGTGACAATAAGACCATTCCTGACAATGTTTATCTTGATAAGTACCATGTGGATAAAATAATAACATTGTTTAAGAATAATTTGTTTGCAGAAAACATAGAGGAAATTTTGTGAATGGAACACACCAGATTTGAATTGCATATCTTATCAATTGGCTTTTAGAAGATCACCTTAGCCTAGTGTATTCCCTTATTTCCGTACTACTTATAAGAAACTAAGTAGCTAATAAAATCATAATGCTAACCTGTCTCAATTAGTATGACATGGAGAGAAGAATAAGCTTATATAAGAGCAATTTATTGCAGAATAAGAAGAGAAAATCATGTGAAAAAGGCCTACAAAATTTTGTATTTCTCTTCGAAAATGTATTTTGATATAGACCTAATTTTCTGGTTATTTTAGGCTAAACGATATAACCATGTTTTTCTGTTTATTTTTCGATTACCTTCCTCGGGATACCCCCAAGGACTTAAAAGTCAATGACTTGGATTAATAGCCTGTCGAGGAGCAATCAAACTTAGGGTTATAGCATACCCAGAATGAGTGATCATACCAATCCCTGATGTTGTGGTGAAGAAAAAATGAAAGAGATGATATGAAATTTCTATCAATTCAATTCAATCTAGCATTCTCTTAGCGACCGAGGAACGCCACGAAAATTCGCCGGAGAATTGGTTTGGATAGGAGTTTGAAGTTGAGAATGAGTTAACCCATTTGTGGTGGAGTAATTATAGCCAGTTCCAGTTCAGGTTCCCAGTGGTGTCGCTAGTGTTAATGTCTAAATATGTAGACTACTAAAGATTTGCGGGAAGTTACTGGATCGAGCGCATGGCACAGTCCGTCACATAATGCTGTATGTTGACGTTATATTTATCTAATTAGAAGAAGAGGCAACATTTATCGGATTTATTTTATCTCACCTACTGTAACGCAGCACTGCTGTAATGGAACATTCTACACGATAAGTGAACTTATTCATTTAACACACCTTTGTACTTGAATACTCGGGTAATGCACACTGATTTTTCCACAACGCCTGGCTAGAGTATGACGTAAAAATAAGTGAGCATTCGTGAGGTGTGATGGGTAGTAAGTAAAAAGAAACAACGGCCTAGATGCAAAAATATTAAAATTTCCACAATACCAAAATAAATAACTCTACTATAACTGTTGCTGACTCAATTATCTCAGAACAGTCAGCCTTACGGAAATGACATTTAGGTTATTAAAATGCACTACTGTTTGTGAAAATTACAACAAAAAGCAAACTCATGAATGCAATGAATTTAATATCGCAGATAATTAAAAACTGAGAAGCTTTTCAACTCTATAGCTGACATTTGAGCCCTCGTATTCAGTGCTTGGTGTGACCTACATATACTGCAATAATACACCGTTGAACCAAAAAAATCTTGAATAAGTTCCTAAGGGATTTCCCTCCACATAGTTTGTATTCGAGCCCACAAATCTGTGATGACCATAATATTTGGCTATACTATGGATCCGGGGACTTAAAGTACTTACAACATTGTAAGTCGCCATTGAGGTTGTCATCTCAAAATAATTTGAGAACATCTTATGGTTTACCGGGAAACATGCGAGTCAGTTGAGAAATTCAATGCTGTGACGGTATGTTGCCATGGTAGCTCAGTGGAAGAGCAACCGGCTAGAGCCCGAGGAGATCCGTGGTTCAAATCCCGGCCATGGCATTGAATTTTTTTCAGTCTGACTCTACCTATCCAACTCAATCCATGTTTAAATGAAACTCCAAAGGGAAGCAAAAGGGATACTTCCTAAATGTCAATTTAAAAATAAAATTACACTTGAGGCTACAGATATAACAGATACTACGCATGAATCATTCCACTCTGCTAATTTATATAAACACTCCGCGAATATTTAAATACACAAAGATTATTCAGGAGGCGCGATAGATGAATGCATTAAAACACGTTGCTATATTTTGGTCTTAAAAGGACATACTCCTTTTATGACAGAAAAAACTGCATACAACAGGAATTTTAAATGACAAATTATTGAAATGTTCAAAGTTTAATTATCTGTTATAATATACTTATTTGTTTGTAAATTGTATGTTTTAACGAAATCTATCTCTCCCTTTCTTTTGTTTTATGTATTATTGCAATGCTCCTTCCAAATGAAGATGACTTCACAAGGTATTTCCAGAAAATTCAACATATTTTATAGAAGAGACGTGAACAAGTAAGACAGTACATTTTCTACAACCTGTATTACATAATAAAACAAGTGAAATTTATTTTAATGCATATGATCGTATTCTAGAATTTTAAGTGACATTGAATCTTCAATATATGATATAAAATAACACCAAGATTTTAGATGTAACTTATTTATAATGGATTTATCTGAGAATTATTTCCTCGGTTTGCTTTCTCTGCACGTACTATTTACATAGTGTATAAAGAATGTATTGTATTGCACCCAAAAATTCGATCCCGAGATTACACTGAAAAGACATGTTTTGAGACCATCTGCTACGAAAAAAAGCATTTTTAGAGAAAGGTCCGCGTGTGTGTCTGTCTCTTTGCGAGTGTGGGCAGCATAGCTCAAAAAGGAAAAGTCGGTTAAACACCAAACTTGGAATTTAAGTTGAGTATCTTCCACGAATGTGACACGAAGATTTTCAGGAAAATGTCCCCACCCCCAACTAATCTTTACATAGAACACTTTTTGAAAATTTTGAGTTTCTCAGAAATGGTTCTAGCGATGTTGATAAAATACATTATGTTTAACATATTTTTATGACAAACGAAATGTATATCTTGAATTTTCTGGGAATAGCCTCTGAAGACCCTAAGAGATAGACAAAATAATGTAGATCTCATTAAAGCACACAATATATGTCATACACATTTTTTTTGTTATATTGCGGATTATTGTTTTTAATTTTAGGTCACAAACTTTTCTTGTCTTAAAAGCGAAGACATATTACTTCTTGTTTGTTTATACCTGACAGTAAAAAAAAAAAAAAAAAAAAAAATGAAATTTCAACTGTTTCACATAGCGACCGGCTTTTAAAGGACGATATTATCGCTTTATCTTGTGTATTTTCTTATCTTCATTCTAGCAGTACAAGGAAACTAGTAATACGACTAATTATGCTTATGTTTATCTTGATTAGCATGATGAAGGTAACAGATTAATATTTTGAGTAAAAGGGTTGTTTAACAAACAGCTATAGAACATCATGTGAATGGAACACATAAAATTCTTTCCCTTCTACTTGCAAGGAACCAAATAATAAGGACAATTTCTGGTAATATTTATGTCGATTATCATGAAGTAGATAGAAAATAAATTTGTTAACAATAATTTGTTACAAAGATGTAGAGAAAGTCAAGTGAATGGAGCGCACCAGATTCTAAACAATTATTTTAAGCCCACATACATCATGCTGAAATCCAAAAATAAGAGAGAAGTAATAGATACTTACAAGCATAACTAACATTGGCGATGTACTCTGAAACAGACAGAATTACTAGATTAATATTTCATCCATTGTAACTTTGTCAATAAATATAACCTTTAAACTATCAGAAATAATATATTTAGAAATCTGGCAACTGCTCTTAAAATGTTAACACCAGGCACTTAAGATTTTATTTCAAATTCAACAATCTGAGCTATTTAGGTGATGTATCTGTGCAATTTGGAATATCCACAGTATGCAAGATATCTTATTAAAATTCATACCAGTAATTGCACACAATAAGGGTTACTTTTGCCATTTATCAACATTCTAGCTTGCATAGCTATTTAAGGGGAGTCGAAATGGCCTATCTTGCCAATGTTAAAGTTTGAACACATTATCTCAGTAACTTTTAACCCTCAACTAGTACGATATGAAAATATAACATAATTGGTACAGGAGGTCTGAGAGACCTCATAAGCTTAAACTAATATGGTTAACAATCCTGACCGCATAATTGTTTAAAAATTGTTTCACTGTATTAAAAAGTTCACTAATAAACACTAAATAGATAACATTATAATATTGGAACAAAAGTAGTTATTTAATTTGGAAAACTGAACACTTTTCTGTAGTATAAACATTCAGTCTTTCTATGCGCAAATTCGACACACTTTTTTTGACAAACTTTTCGACATATTACACGCTGACACTTGTAGTAAGGTATTCTGTCTTCCTTTTCAGTTTCGGGGGCACAGAGTACATGCGGTCACTTGGGATCGAACCCGGGCCGTCACGGCGCGGCACCATTTCATTGGTGCATAATAATTACCATATATCTTTGGGGTTTGGATTGTTACCAAGAGATTTAGCTGGAGGCTGCAATCCAGGAAGATGAATTAAAATGGTGTGCGCTCTGGTTTCAACATTTCGTGGTGGGGGTGTTTTGTTTCAAACGAAATTTTTGTCCCCCTAGGAAAGTTGCACCGTTACTTTGTACACTTCCTGTCTCAGTTTCTGACTCGTCATTACATTCCTCGATTTTTGAAGCTCAACTATGGTCACTTTCCATTACGAATGTGGGATCATCTATGTCCTCATCACTCTCAAGAATTTTACAGTCTTCTAACTCTCATTACCAGAAAATAAGATTTGAAGTTGGGAGTGCCTTTATTATTATTTTCCTCAGTAGAGGGATGCACAATTAACATTTTTAAAACTAATTTACAATGATAAAAATAAATTATATAACTAAGTACATACATATAAAATTAGAAATTATAAACTTCAAATCTAATAGAAAAAGCACATACAAATCTTGTCAAAAACACTTAAAGCTATTCAAAGCTATTTAAAGCAAATATATCTTGCTTTGTTTGAAAGTGTTTTTAGCTATGGACTGTTAGCATATGGGAACTGTTCTAAATTGAATGATATTCTACTTCTACAAAAGAAAGCCATGAGAATTTTATGTCATACTTCTTACAATGCTTCATGTAGACCATTTTTTAAGCAACAGAAAATTTTAACAGTGTACAGTTGCTATATATTACAATTATTATTATATGTGCACAATAATTTAAATCAATTTAAACTGAACAGACATGTACACACATTAAATACCAGAACTATTGATAAATTGCATGTTCCATATACTAGACTAAAGAAAGTTAAAGGTAGTTATTTGATAACCAGTATTATAGCCTATAATAAGCTTCCTGACCACATGAGAGATCTAAATGTAATACAGTTTAAGGCTAAAGTAAAAAAATGGTTGATGGACAATGTATTTTATAATTTGGATGAATTTTTTAATTCTAGAATTGTTGTATGACTGACTCTTACTTGTTTATATTATTTTGACCATGTCTATTGTACTAATGTACCTAATGACTAAACAAATAAATACTAAATACTAAATACTTAAGTAATTTCAAAATTACACAACAAAATTTAATGAATTTTTATAGCACCAGCATTAAAAGTAGTACAAATAATTTCTGAGGATGAGAATAGATCCTCTGATTGCCATGATCGCTATTGTATGTAGTAGGCGTTTATCTAGACCATAATCTATCCAAAATTGGTATACTTTTTTGGGTATTGTCCCTCTAGCCCCTATCATTAATCCGGTGACTGATATATTTTTAAGATTATATTTTTTATATTATATAAGCATGGTCCATTTACATCTTCATTTAATGAATAGCCAAAATGCACAAGTGGAAAACATTTTAAAATTCATGTATTTTATTATGAAACAAAATACTTTTTAAATTTTGCAAAATTTTTTGTTAAATTTCAGAGATGCACCAGTTTGAGAATAATGATCTTGCTAAAGTTTTATATAATTGCTATAGCTTTCTTCCTTGTTCTTTATCATACCACATATTCTGAAATACATTTAACTTTCTGGTGATACATTTGTTTCTAACGTATTCCTAAATAATTGGTCATTGTTACAAAACAATTAATAGTTATAAAATATATTTTAAAGTTACTTCAAACCCATTCCTTCATGAGCATCCAATAAGACGCTCATATGCTTTGTTTTCAAGTCCACTATATATAATCATTTATATTATGGCGCAGCTACTGTGAATTGTGCTTGTAGCATAGTATCTTCCAGTGCCGGCCGACTGGTTGTTTGGAGAGAGAGAAAGAAAAAACCGCTCTCTAAATCCCAGAAGTGCTATTGAGAGATAAGCAGATATTTCTGGATGTTTCTTGCCCGAGTCCTGCGAACTTTCTTAAGACTTCTGCGACTGTTTATATCAGCGAGCGCCAGTGAGTTGATTGTTGTTAAGACCAGCGAAGTCCTATTTTCGACAATTAGCGAGCAACCAGAAGAGGAACTAGTCGTCCTGTGTTTGATACTCCAGCGAGTGAAGCGGAAAGAAAGAAAGAAAGAAGAAATAAGAAAGGGGGAAAGAAAAATGGAGCTTATATTAATGTTGGGAATGGTGCGGACAAAGAGTTGGGTTTAGGGTTATTGATGACTCAGGTTTACTGAAGAATGCGACAATGTAAAAGAAACATCACGAATTGACGTGCAATTTCAAAGGTGTGGTGCAAATACGATTATGAATTGGATAGGCAGAGTTAGACTGAAAAATGCAATGCCATACCTGGGATTTGAACTACGGATCTCCCTTCTATCAAGCTGATCGTTCTAAGCACTAACTACGATGGCAACATACCTGCAGTATTTCATTTGTTCGAGCGTGCTCTGTTGTCGACATTATAAAATGCGATAAACAAACGTGTATACCCAACAAAAACTAGCAATCATTACTAGCATAAAAATTGAAATGAAGTGTCATCATGGACGTTAACAACACCTAAAAATGAAATGTCCTTTACTTTCGTATACATTAAAGAGAAAATAAACAATTCCAGAGGCTTTTTGAATCTAGGGTTATAATGTTTTACATGTATCCATTAAATAGGATAGAATACTGTTAGAAGGGACTCGGCGCCGAACTGAGGCTATTGCGCCTCCCGGAGGGAGCGATGAGGCGAGAAGATACATTGGGCGGCCGGAACCAGGAGCGACGGTAAAGTAATGGCACGATCCTTATAGTTTTCAAATTGAAGCACACCTACAGTCGAACAGGCAGAGCGGTAGCCCCCCCCCCCCGCGCATAGAGTCCAACGCCTATCGTTCCCATCCCATCAACCAGCCGAAGTCGTTGGGGGATGGAGATAGTACTTTGAACTTCCGAGATAGTACTTTGAACTTCCGATACTTTCAACCATGAAAGAAACGAACGGGCTTTATTTTATAGTGTTTAACGCCCGCTTTCACTACTTGTGGCACCGCAGACGATGACATTGATGATACATGGAATGGAGATGGAGCACCGTTAGAATGCGATGACGGGAGAAACCGGAGAACTCGAAGAAAACCCGCCCCTGCGCTGCTTTGTCCACCACAAATCTCACATGCGGTCGCCTGGGATGAAACCCAGGCCGTCTAGGTGAGAGGTAAGTGGTTTAACCACTCGATCACGGCGCGGCAAACAAACGGGACGAAGGATGAATGAAATGATAATGGAAACGACAGTAAATTCGGATAGGAAATTCCGGTATTCGCTGGCGACGGAAGAAACACCCGAAAAAACCCATGGAGGAGGTCACGGGAAGCGAACCCGCGACCCCCGGAATGCGAACCATAGACGAAACCGAACTAACCCGCTCTGTTACTATATAATAATAGAAAGTAAAACCCATAATTGAGAAATAAGAATTCATCCATAAGAAAAACACAAAAATAATTCCGAAATATATTTTGAATTTTATAGTGCACCCAATATGAATGTATTATCACTCTCATATGAATGGGAGGCTCAAAATTGGAGAAAATGGTATTTTTAAGATTATATAGTATTTATATGTCATTATTCTGAAATTACTAGATTTCCCAAAATTTAAGCTTCTGCATGGAATATGAGAGCGATAATACTGATGTTCACATCGAATAAAATGTGAAATAAAAATATATATGCATGTTTATAAATTAATATATTTCCAAAAGCTATATAAAAATAACACACTAAGGACCAAATTAACTCCAGTTTATGGTAAAAGATACAATACTATGTTATGGCAACACTTTTTGGCTATAATTTATCAGATAGGAATGGAATGCAATTTCAAATTTGAAAGTTAATTTAATACCTACTGTCTATCAATATGGAGCCAAGTGCCTCAGGCGTTTCGTCTGGGACTGGCATTCGGGAGGTTGTGAAATCAATTCTCCCATGGCCGACCTCTCTGACCCATGCATTTTTTTTTCGGGGGGTTTTCCGGTTTACTAGGCGAATATTTGGGAGAATTCTTCATTTCCCCGAACTTCCTTTCCCTTCATTTAATCTTTATTTTATCACAACCGGTGTCTTTGAGGGTGTAAATGTCGTCAAGGACTGCGGCAGAGGCGCTATTCCATGGAGGTGACTGCGCTCTGGAAATACTTCGGCAGGATAGCGCTGCTGGTTGTCTCCGAACTCAGGTGGTCTATCCGGAACTGAGCCACGGGCTTCTAGAGCTCCCCACGTGAACTGCATGTGAAAAATTAGGGACCCTCCATGGCTGCTCTTTCCCTGTCCGGATGTCGGCCACCCTCTGAAATTACACTCATCTCAACCTTCTTCAAGGGGCCTGACGTGCAATAAGTTCACGGCTACGTGTGGAATACTTCGTAACGTTGACACACACACACACACACACACACACACACACACACACACACTATCAGTACTTCCATCGAAATCTCTGCTTTCTAGAATTTGCCGGTCCCCATGGCCACGCTCGCTAAGGCGTCTTGCTTTGGTGCTTCGTGGGCAGGGGATCGTGGGTTCGAGTCCCGCCTTAGGCATGGGTGTTATATTTTTGTGCAATGTGTATATGTTTGTATAAAGGAACAGTAAAATCTGTAATCATACAGTAAGTTTGGGGGGGGGGATGTAAATCTCGGCTGAAACCAGGAATAAAAAAATCTTTAAAAGAAATCAATAAAATCCCGCAAGGAACCAGGAATAAAAAACACTATTAAAATAACTCGAAAAATAAGAAGGCAGCTCAAGTGACATATATAACCTATATAAATAAAACAATATCAATATGAATAAAATGGAGGCCGCAAAGTGTCAAAGGGGATAACAAATTTAAAATCCTCACATATCCCTCCATTGTCTGCCGTTGAAAGTTATAATAAGTTATTTTTATTTATAATTCTTATATTATTAATTATATTATATTTTACTTTTACTTTTTGTAGATTAAATATAATTTTTTTTTTTTTTTTTTTGAAGGTAGTTTAATTCCTACTTTATTTTTAATTTTTGGTTGAGGGTATCAACCAGAAATAAAATCAAAATAGAACTAGATTCTTAAAGTATATGTCACTTGGGATAAACAGTTAAAAACCTTATCCACCGCTCCGGAATCATCGGCCAGGACCTCCGCAATCCTGACGGCAGTTGCAGGGTGGATGGAAGTGGTGCTAGATAAATCCTTTCCAGTAAGTAAATATCTCTACATAATAAGACAACATACCTGATTTGAGATAGGCAACGACGGTGTCCATGCCATTGGGGTCATTTATTGCATAAAATAGATTTTTGTTGCCTTCTTTGTTTAAGGAGGCGATATCAGTCAGCGCTTTCTCGTCATGTCCTGTGACTCCAATTGTAAAGATGGTGGCACCGTCATTCTTCAGCTGTTCTGCTACTTCCGTTGCATTTGGACTCTGTCCATCAGTTAGCAATACTGAAAAAAGTTTAGTGTTACAAAAGCAGCCTTAACAGTTTTGCTTTCCCTAACACGAATGTACAATGTACACAATAGGTAGAGAAGGTTAAAAAAAAAAAAAAGAAGTGTATTTAAATGTAATACCTTTAAAAGATGCAACACGAAGCTTTTCATAAAAATTCCTCCATCCTTAACTACCCCATAAATGGAACAGTTTTAAAAAATTCTAACTATTTTTATTAAAATACCAAATGTTTAACATATGTTTATGACAAACAAAATAATAAATCCATGACAGCCCGCCTGGGTAGTGTGGTGGAAGCGTGCCTGCCTCACATTCAAAAGGTCTCGAGTTCGAATCTCGCTTAGGGTGAGTTACCCGGATAAAGTTTTTTTTTCGGGGTTTTCCCTTATCCTGAGAAGACTAATGTCGAGTACCTTTAAGCTCCATGGACCTCGAGCTCATTTGAGCATCTTTTCACCAATTACATTCATCGTCCGATATAACCAACCGGCCGCTGCGTCCCCCATCTCGGTCCACTACAGACTTCATGGATGGGGTGCAGTATGGGAGGATGAAACGTGGTCAGCGCCTCGAGCCCCCCGGCTGGTTAATGCGGTCCTCATGACCTGGAGACGCTACTTCTCCCTCAAGTAGCTTCTCGATTGGTCCCCCAGGGACCTTACGAGGCTGAGTGCACCCCGGGCCAGGTCTCCCAGCGGGGGAAAACTCCCCACGTCGGAACTGGGTATCGAACCCAGGTCTCCCGCTTGGTAAGCATGACAAACAAAATGTATATCATTAATGTTTTGGGAATATTCTTTGAGGACCTCTTTATTCTGGATAACTTTTGTTTAACTGGTGAGTCTTAAGAGATAGATCGAAGGGTACAGTGCAATAAATGTAGATATCGTTAAAACACACAGTTTATGTCATACACATGTTTACTTTTTCATGTGTAATGTACATAGTGGATAGTGAAGGTATTGTATTTCACCCAAAAATTCGATTTCGAGATTTCACTGGAAATACATATTATGAGGTCTCCTGAGTCCGAAAAAAAGCATTTTAAGGAAAAAAAAATAGAAAAAAGCCCTGCGCATATATGTGTTTGTGTCTGTGTATAGCATAGCTCAAAAACGAAAGGTCCGTTAAACACCAAACTAGGTATTTAAGTTTAGTATCTCCCAAGGATGCGACACAAAGATTTTCAAGAAAATACCCCCACCCCCAACTATGCTTTACGAAAATTTTTTCGAAAATTTTGATTTTCTCAAAATAGCACAAATGATTTTAATTAAAATATTCCACATTAAAATATTTACATAACAAATAATATGGATATCTCGGATTTTCTGGAATTTTCTTTTATTCTGGATGAATTTTGCTGAATTTTGCATAACTGGTAAATGTAAGACATAGATTCTGAAAATCTTTGTGTAGCATCATTGGAATAAACTTAAGTGCCAAGTTTGTTTCAGATGCATGCTGTTTTAAGACATACACACACACTGACACATGACATTTTCATAAAATAATATTTTTTATTTATTTAGGGGTCTCAAAACATGTATTTCCAGTGAAATCTCGGTATCTCCAGCTTGAGACCGTTAGACGTTACTATTATTATTACTATTTGCGTCAATTGTCAATTATTTAATATATTTAAAAGTGCTAATTGTTAATTTTAAGTTGTTAATTGTATTTAAAAGTGTAAAGCTAGTTTCTGTCAAGCACATCTCAAAGTTGTTTACCAAACTTGGCTATTGGAAAGAGGAAGGCTCTTTGTGAACAAGAACTCTTTTGTTGGTCAAGTACTTTGGTGCATGTGCGTGCAATAGAGAAATAAGTGAGGACGCAATCGGGCGAAGAATTTTAGAGAAATGAGTTTTTTTCCACTGTGTGATGATAGTCACGTGGAAGTTATGATACATTGTGGGTAAGGAGTAATGCATTATGGTATACCTCAACGCCAAGTTGGCGGTCTTTCTGACCAAGCAGAAAGAAGCAGCCATGACAGTAAATCTACTATGTAAGCAGCAGATTGTATGATGTCAGGGCTCTCTAACACTCTCACCCATATACGCAGTCGCTTTGTATGCGTAATCCCTGTCGGGCAGTCAGCCGTTCACTTAAGGTCATGTGCGCTTAAGTACTGCTGGAGCACTCGCCGCTAAGTTCAAGGCGCATACTCGTTGTAAGATTATTAAACGGTGTGAAGGTAATCAGTTCAATAAGTGAGGTTAAGTTGCGTCGTCAAAGCAGGAAATCTCCTAGAAATAGTCAGAATTATATTGTAAAGTAAAGTGCTTGTCTACATGTCTTACATCTAGTCAATAATAAAACTAGTAGATAAAGTAAAAGTGTGTTTTAAAATGTTAAAAAAGCCATTACATACAGTGAAGCTGTCAATTTTATTAAAATCTGGACATCTATCTGCACAGTTCCGAGATGTCCCACCAGAGGTCACCAAGGACTAGAAAGAAGAAGGCAGTTGTCAATGATGTCCTACTTCTACCACCAGAAGCCACTACTGTCGGTCAGACGCCTATATTAGATGCCGATGTTGCCCAACCTCCTCAGACATCTGCAAACCTGCAAGAGAATGACAACGAAAGTTGTGGAAACGCGCGTCCAGGGTACTCCATCTTCACCATGGCCAAGTGAAGCACACCTGTTGGTAATACATGTCCAGATTTTAATAAAAGTGTGTGCTAACTATTTCGCAAGACCACTCCCAAACTAGCCTTATTGCCGTTACCACCCGAGTGAGTCAATCATTGAGCAGGCTGAGCTACATCAGAGGCAACCAACGGTAGTGGATCTCCAAAACAAGGTACGTGGGAGATCTACTGTTTTGGTAGTGGAGTGAGTCTAGACACACCCGTCAATGCAAGAGCAAAACCTCTTTCATACTGGGCTCTTCAACGGGGTGTAAAAACAGTCACATACTTGACACACGCAACGTGGAGCATTAAAAACGTTCCATACTTGGCCCCCATCACCTGGAACGATAAAGAAATACCTCGCATACTTTTAGCTCATAACGTGGGACTGTAAACCTCCGCAAGCTACTATGTACAATGTGAATTCGTGCAGAGAAAATAAAATTGTAATGATATAAATATCTACTCGTATTTTGACTCTTAAGAAATATTGAGGAACAAATTTTGAAAACACAATTTTTTTTTATGTTTTAGTTTTTGAGAAGAAATTATGGATGGAGCCCGGTTCAGGGTTAAAAAATTGCAAGATTGAGGTTTAGTGCACACATAGTATAGCTATGACGTAATGGAGTAGGCTTGGTCTGTATAACCCATTTCGAAAGTATTGCACTATCTACCATTGCTCACTGCCTGGCCTCGTTCAGTTTCTGCTAGTAGATAAACAAATGAACGTTGAAAGAGAAGGCAAATTGAAAAGTATCGAAAATAGGAAAGGGCAGGATTTTGACACTGAACAAACTAGTGGATGTTATAAACATATTTTGAGTGACAGGAGAAGAGCTTTTTCTTTTATTACAGATGTATCTTGTAATTCAATGCAATGAATTCTGAGTGATTTTGGTTGATTTGTGTTCATTGTGTTTTCTAAGCTCTGTATATTATTATCCTGAACTTTCTGTGTCAAGTTTTATACTTTTATTTGAAAAAGTACAAGGCGGTATTATTTACCAATCAGAGCATAAACTAATTGTTTTATTGTTTACTTTATAAATTAGAATGATGCATATAATAACAATACATGTAAGGAAAACATTTTTGGAACAGACTATATCATGACGCGTTCGTGTTTACGCTACAAAACCCATTCCACTACCCTCTCTTTATACCGCTGACTGCTCTGTATGTTCGCTGGACGATTCGAACCCAAGACCGAGCTTTACTTATGAGAGGCATTTTTCATTCCGGGTTCGATTCCCGGCTGGGAGGTGGGAATATTTCTCTGTGAAGGATTCTCTATCCCTCTCAGAGTCTGGAAGTATGAATGACAGTGTGAATATATGTTTAAATGTAGAGAATTAGAAAGGCAGTCTACACGTGCTTGAAAGATTAATGACTCCATTATGACCGTGCAGTTAAAGGCGGAGTATAAATGGAACTAGAATAAAAAAATATCGCTGTGACAAATTATTCTTAAAAAGTATATTCTTCCGTCTACTTCGTAATAATTGAGATAAACATTAGCAGAAGTTGTCTTAGTTACTTGGCTCCTTTTAAGTAGAGGAAACTAAGGGAATACACTAGGCTAAAACGATAGTCAAATCCTAAAATGCTGGTTGCCATGTGGTTGAAATCCGTTTCCATGCAGCGGCAGGAGTTTACAACTTTTCCTGTCAGAAAAGTTAAAGTATTTTGAATTTGTAACAAATAACAAGGAATATTTCGGAATGGTGAATTCAACGAAAAAACGTTATTGACATAAATTGTGTGTTTTAACATGATCTACATTTCATGCGATAAGCTTTTGTCTATCTCTTACGGTTTACCAGTGAGTTTCAGCAAATTTATACTGAATAAAGAGATCCTCAGAGGCTATTCCCAGAAAATTCAAGAAATACATTTCATTTTCTATATAAATAACTTTAAAATACGGTATTTTAATTAAAATCGTTAGGGCCATTTTTAAGATAATCAAAAATTTTTAATTTTTTGAATGTAAAGGGTATTTTAGGGTGGGGGGATTTTTCTCAAAATCTTCGTGTCGCATCCCTGAAAGATACTAAACTTAGATACCAAGTTTTGATATTTTACCGACTTTTCGTTTTCGAGTTAAGACACACGGATACACACGGACCTTTTTCTGAAAATTCTTTATTTGCATACAGGGGACCCTTAAACATTATTTCCGGTGAAATCTCGGTATGAAGTTTTGGGTGGAATGCAATACCTTCTCTATACACTATGTACATATTACGCATAGAGAAAGTAAAAACAGAAACTGAGGCAAAGTTAGAGGAGTATCTAGCCGTGTGCGCGGGAATATTTTTAAACTTGTATACAATGCTCAGTAATACATACCAATACAGAGTATGAATCTAGATTATTTGTTATTAATAGCCATATAAACAGAAATTTTGACTTTCTCTATTATCTACATACTAGTAATCGATATAAAGCTTAGCAGAAATGGTTGATTAGTTCCTTCGATGAAGCAAATGAAATTCGGCACGCTCTGTACGGCCAGAAGTAAACAAGAAAAATGAAACAAAAGATGAGCTCGCATTTAAGAAAGGTCTAAGTAGCTTAAAATTGAAGCCAATAACAAGGAAATCTCGGTTAACTTTACAAAACACATGTATATGTCAGAAAATGTGTTTTAACGGGACCTACATTTTTTTGTGGACTAACGTTTTATCTATATCTTACGGTTCAGCAGGTATATAAAATCCAGCCACATTGAAGAGATCTTCTGAGGCTACTCCCAGAAAATTCAAGAAATATGTTTTGTTTGTCATGTAACTATCTTTAATTCTACGGCATTTAAATCAAACTCTTAGCGTCAGTTTTTAGAAAATAGAAAATTTCTAAAGCATGTTCTATGTAAAGAGTAGTTTGGAGTGGGGGATTTTACTGAAAATTTACGTGTCGCATACCTGAAGGATACTGAACTTAAATACAAAGTTTTGTATTCAACGATATTTTCCACACACATACACTCTGAATTCAGGGGACCTCGAAACATACATTCATCATGTTTTGGGTGCAATACAATACATTTTCTACCTACTATGGGCAAGGTCGTATGAATAGGGTCAGAAGGCGAATAGGGTTAACTTTACTTTCTCTATAGTGCATAGAGAACTCCACCAAAAAATTCGATACCGAGATTTCACCGGAGTCCCCTGTATCCAAAAAAAGTATTTTCAGAAAAAAGGTCCATGTGTGTGTGTGTGTGTGTGTGTCCGTGTGTCTGTGAACACGATAACTCAAAAACGAAAAGCCGGTAAAATACCTAACTTGGTATTTAAGATTAGTATCTTCCAGGGATGCGACACGAAGATTTTGAGAAAAATTCTCCCACCCCAAACTACCCTTTACATGGAACGTTTTTCGAAAATTTTGATTTTCTAAAAAATGGCTCTAACGATTTTGATTAACCTATCATATATTAAAGATATTTACCTGACAAATAAGATGTATATTTTGAATTTTCTGAGAATAGCCTCTGAAGACTACTTTATTCTGGATGAATCTTGCATAATTACTAAACCGTAAAAGATGGACAAAAACTTGATACACAAAAAATGTAGAGCACGTTAAAACACACACAATTTATGTTATATACATTTTTTTCGTGGAGTTGATCGTTTTTGAGATATTCCTTTTTCTTGGTTTCAGCTTTGAAAAACTTATACTTTTCTCATGCAGGAATTTGTCAACTCCTGTTCATACAAACAAAGGAACATCAGTCACATATCAACCAGCTTTTGGCTTTCACTTTTACCTATACTCCGATATACTCCGTTATATCGCTTCTACTTACAATAAAGCAAGAAATAAGGCTATTTCTGCAAATTTTTCTCGATTAGCTTGAAATAAATAAAAAGTAAGCTTATTAACAATAATTTGTTACAGAGATATAGAGAAAGTCATGTGAATGGAACACCTCAGATTTTATTTCTATTTCGTCTTCGCTGCCAAACAAGAAATAGTGAAATAACTGTTACCATCTAGCGACAGCAATTACAACTTCGTCCAGAGATTGTTATAAGAAATCAGTGTGAGACTGTTTAATTGTTGTGTCCTTTGTTAGTATGTGCTGTTTGAGGTACGTTCGTATTTACTACCCCTCCTTAAAAGAGTATAGAAGTTATATCGAATTTGTTGCAATTGCTTTATTAATTATTTATTAAACATTGTCTGTTAAACTCTGACCGAGGTTATGTCGGTGTTCTTACAATATCATTGTTTTGCAAATGTACCAATACGGTAAAAATGAAATCCTGCATTTCAGGCGAATAGGGTCACATTATTGTGGGTGAAAAATGTCAATATTTTTTAAGTCGATTCTTCATTTTTCTCTCTTTTTTATCGTTTATATTATACGTAGATGGGGAAATGCAAGGTAAAAACACCTCCCAGTGGACAGAAGATGACATCAGAATGCAACTAATGGGTCGTTGGTTACAATGTCGGACTCCGGATGGATTAGTGAAGAAGAAATTCTGAAGTGGCATAAACACTTTCACACTCAATTGGATTCCTGGACACTGCATTTAAGTTATATGATCACATTATCACATAAACGTTAACAAGCTCTCCGATTCTGTGAAGCAAACAAAATAGCAATATGACACATCGCTTGCAGCTGTTGGATAGGTCATTTTTAAGCCTTTTAAAGCCAACCACGATTACGGATGTATGAGCTTTATGCGCAACACAAAAACAAAAAGAAAAATAAACTTACTCTTGGGAGAATTTCTATAGGTATAGTACGAATGAAGATAGCCAGTTAATGAAAATGCATTGACTAAACATGACTTTTTCCTTCTAGTTCTAAGTTGTACCATGGAAATTCACTGTCTGAAAGACCACTTGAACTGAGTAGCTTCAGCAAATCCAAGACAGGAACAGAACTGATTTCAACTCCTATCTCATTACATGAGTTGTTACCATTTCCAAACAAAATGACACCAAAAAGTTCAGGCAGGAAAACAAATAACATATCTTTTGACTTCTCCAAAAATATTCTAGAGACCACAGATAGACTGCAAAAGAAAAGGTAACTGTTTCCTGAGAAAAAACACATTAAGCAGATCAGTATTAAGTGAATGCGTAAACGGTCTACATCATATTCAGAATCATTAGTAAGCGATGACATATTGCGAACTCTGCAAGATAAAATGCAGTGATCTCATTATTCGTCAAACTTGGTTGCTGGATTCAGTGCCAAGGAAAGGGAAAATAATGATATCAAGAGAGATGTGTTGGTATACTGAATAAAGGTCTAACGTGTTACATTCACATGGCTTTCTCTACATCTCAGCAACAAATTGTAGTTAAAAAGCTTATGCTTCTATTTACTTCATGCTAATCGAGAAACATTAGCAGAAATAGTCTTATTATTTGCTTCCTTGTAAGTAGAAGCGAGGGATTATAATAGGTTAAAATGATAGGCAGAAGCTGGTTGCTATGTAACTGAAGTTCCTTTGTTTGTATGGACAGGAGTTATCAAATTCCAGTATGAGAAAAGTATGTTTTTCAAAGCAGAATATCTTAAAAATGATCAACTCCACGAAAAAAATGTATATGACATAAATTGTGTGTTTTATCGCGAGCTACATTTTCCGTGGAGTAAGTTTTTGTCCATCTCTTACGGTTTAGCAGTTATGCAAAATTCCGTAAAGTTCATCCAGAATAAAATAGCCTTCAGAGGCTATTCCCAGAAAATTCAAAATGTACATTTTATTTTAATCAAAATCGTCAGAGCCATTTTTAAGAAAATCAAAATTTTAGAAATTTTTTCCATGTAAAGGGAAGTTTGGGGCGGGGGGATTTTCTTGAAAATCTCCATGTCGCATCCTAACTTAATTACCAAGTTTGGGCTTTAACGGTCCTTTCGTTTTTGCACTATGCTGGCCACAGACACACAAACACACACATACACATGGACATTTTTCCAAAAATGTTTTTTTTTGGATTCAGGGACTCTCAAAACATGTATTTCCGGTGAAATCTCGGTATCGAATTTTTGGATACAATACAATAGCTTCTCTATACACTATGTACATAGTTCGTATAGAGAAAGTAAAAATACATTTTTCTGCGGGAAATGTATTGTTGAACATATTGTATTATTTCTACTGACCCTATTCACCAATCTCTTTGACCCTATTCATCCACCTTGAGGAGGGCGAATAGGGTCATGGAGCACTATTAACAAACTCATTATATATAACACTAGACAGTATTTATGCATTCTCAAATAGTGAAATGTGTTCATAAAAGACTACTATTTGTAAGTATATGGGGTTTATATTAAAGACTTGTCAGCCATGAAGACCTTTCCAATTTTTGACCCGATTCCTCCGACCTTACCTTGTACATAGTAATGTAGAGAAAATAAAAATTGACTTCAAGGATTTCACACAATTTTCGCCTTGGGTACCCTTAACTACACAAATAGAAGTGAATAAAGAATACATTTCGTAGTCGGCTGACCCGTCCCATATTTTAGGATATCCTCCTAGGACTTACAAGTGGATGCCTAGAGCCCAGAGGACTGTCAGGGAGCCAGCGGTGCGAAACCACAGATTGGAGAACCTGGTCGGATTTCAGCAAGGCACGAGCGTGAGGATGTGGATGATATGAAATGCAAGCGAAATGGATGATAGGAAAGGTGATGATGGATCGATTGGTGGAATGAGTGGCGGGGCAAATCGGAGGACCCAGAGAAACCTCACTGGTCTAATCACTCGGCCACAGCGTCGCAAAGAACACGTTCTGCAGAAAACTTACCTACTGCCTTTTTGGGATGGTGAATGTTGACAAGCTCTTTCTTGGCAGTTTCTAACGCAAGACGGATGTCTGTACCACCGCCCTGGTATTTCATATCTGTTACGTGTTTAAAGAAAATACAGGTATCGTTAGTTGCCGCACTCACTTGCAGTCTGACTTTGTCGCTGAAAAGTATAACACCCGCCGAGCGATTTGCTGATAATCTGGAAAACAAAATCATATTTGATTTAATTGTGTGTAGGACAGGAGTTGGATAGGTAGTCAGATGTAAAATTGTAGCCGGGGTTTTAACCACGGATCTCCCGATCTCTGGTCGGTTGTTCTACCACTGAGCTACCATGACAACATACCGGCGTGCCATTAAATTTCTCAACTGACTCGCATGTTTCTCGGTAAACCATAAGGTAATCTCAGATTATTTTGAGATGACATACCCCATAATAGTTTGCTGTACTATGAATCTTGGGTCATAAAGTACTTACGACATTGTAAGTCGCCATTGGGGTATGTGACTTCAAAATAATTTGAGACCACCTTGTGGTTTACCTTGAAACATGCGAGTTAGTCCAGTTATTTAATTTAGTCCGGAGATCCGTGGTTAAAATCCCGGCTATGGCATTGAATTTTTCAGTCTAGCTCTACCTATCCAGAATCAAAATTATTTTTGTATTTATTTAAGCATTTCTCTTTACCTTATCTGATTTAGAAAAAATATCCATGTGTTTTATTCACATGACTTTCTCTAACTGTCCTGCAAACAAACTATGCTTACAAAAGATTCTTCATCAATCTACTTCATGCTAATCGAGATAAACATCAGTAGAAATGGTTTTATTATTTAGTTCCTTATAAGTACGACCTCATCTGACAAAGAAACATATTCTCTTCCATCAAGACAGTGCAAGGTGCTCAGTTTTACTGACGAAAATTATAGAATTAAAGTTGGAATTATTAAATTTCCCCCGTATTTAACAGATTAGGTCTCCAGTGACTTTTATTTCATTTCTAAACTTGAAAAAATTTCTCGGCGGAAAACGATTCATGTCTAACGAAGAATTCATCTCCCAAACAGATGCCTATTTTGAAGGCTTAAAACAGTTGGAAAAACGCTGTGTAAAGTATATCGAGCTAAAAAGAGGTTATGTTCAAAAAATATGTATGAATCAATTTGTTTTTGTTTTTTTTTGTCTTTTTCTAAGGGCTTGTTGAACGCCAACCATATCATATATTATAAAAAAAAAAAAAAACATGATTTCACTTACGGTAATCGACCAATAACTCCTTGGATGAACATTTTCTCCTTCTCGAAATTCCGTGCTGTAACGCTTCCAGATTCGTCTATTACAAATAATATTCCTCCATCTTGATTTTGTAATTCTTGGACCATGTCAGTAAGAAAAGCTTGAATTAAGACAACGGGTTCTGCAAAACAAAAAGCAAATATTAAATTCGCTTACTTTGCACCTTCAATTATTAGGTTGTCTCCATGTTTACTTTCTCCACACGTAGTGTCTGCATAATAGGTAGACAGTACTGAACTCCACCCAAAAATTCGACGTTGAGATTTCACAGGAAATACATATTTTGAAGTTCCCTGAGTAAAAAGCCATTTTTAGAAAAAGGTCACTATGTGTCTCCATGTGTGTGTCTGTGAACATCATCACTCAAAGCAAAAAGACCTGTTAACAATTAAACTTGGTATTTAAGTTCGGTATATTTCAAGGACGCAGCATGAAGATTTTCAGGAAATTCACCCCACCTCGAATTAATCTTTACAGGCGACAATTTTCGTAAATTTTGATTTTCTCAAAAATGGCTCCAATGATTATAATTAAAATACCATATATTAAAAATACTTACATGACAAATAAAATGTATAATATTTTGATTTTTATGGTAATAGCATGCGAAGACCTCTCCTTTCTGGACGACATCTGTATATCTGGTAAACCGTCAGATATAAACCAAAGCTTATTATATAGACACAATGTATGTCATATATATTTGTGGAATTATCCATTTCCGTTATATACCGTTTTATTGGTTTTAATTTTAAAATACTTAAATGTTTCTCAAACGGAAATTCTCCTCCATTCCATTCTGTTTTGTTTTACTCCTGACTCCGGAAAGAGAACTGAATTTCAATGGCAGTCACATAGCAACAAGTTTTTAAAACATCTAGCTATCGCTTCATTTTAGTGTATTTTGGTCTGGTGTGATCTCTTACTTCCCTTATACTTATAAGTAACTAAGTAATAATACTATTTCTGGTAAAGTTTATCTTCATTAGCATAATGTAGATAAAATAATAATATTTTGTAAGAATGATTCGTTTGTTGAGCCTGCCTGGGTAGTGTGGTGGTAGCGTGTCTGCCTCGCATTCAAAAGATCGTGAGTTTGAATCTCGCTTAGGGTGAGTTACCCGGACAAGGTTTTTTTCGGGGTTTTCTCTTATCCTGAGAAGATGAATGTCGAGTAACTTAAAGCTCTATGCACTCCGAGATCATTTGAGCAACATTTCACCAAATTCATTCATCGTCCAATCTGACCAACCAGGTTAAAGGACGTTAAAAAACATCGTTTGTGAACAGGTAGAGGAAGTCATGTGGATGGAACACATGAGAACAGATTTCACTGTCGGAAGTTCCAATTCCAATAATATGTCGCAAAATATCAATCATGTACGTATGTTTAGGTGCATTTGCTTGACGCATAGTCATAACAAGTTTCAGTGTCATCAATTATTTCTTCGTCTCATTTCGAATACCGCCAATTCCCTTGCGCATACAGCTTACTTAACCACCGAGTAGAGACAATACTTTTTTTACTTTCTCTATACGTACTATGTACATAGTGTATAGAGAAGATTGTACCCAAAAATTCGATACCAAGATCTCACCGGAAATATATGTTTTGAAACCCCCTGAATCCAAAAAAAAGCATTTTTAGAAACAAGTCCGTGTGTGTCTGTCTGTCTGTGTGGCAAAGCTCAAAAACGAAACACTTTGAAAAATATATTCATACTGTTAATTTATTGTTTTCTCGACCCAAGTCATGTGCAGGACAGGAGTTGGATAGACAGAGTCAGACTGAAAATTCAATGCTATGGCTGGGTTATGAACACGCATTTCCCGGCCACTAGTCGTTTGCTCTAACCACGGAGTCACCATAGTAACATCAGACAGGGTATTAAGTTCTTCAAGTTACTCGCAAGTTTACCGGTAAACTACAAGGTGTTCTCACATTATTCTGAGATGACATACCCCAAGATGATTGTAATGTCAAGTACTTTTAAGTCCCAGGCTTTATAGTTTAACCAACTATAGATCAATTAGTGTTTTGTTCACAAAAGTTGAGTCGACCTCTGTGGTTACCATGCTGACTTCATATACCAAAGGTCGTGGATTCAAAACCGGCGGAAGAAAATGGATTTTTCCGGGCGTAAAAATCCTTAGCATGGCTTTCTACGGAAGGGAAGTAAAGCCGTTGGTCCCGTGTCGTAGATTTACGGCGCGAAAAAGAACTTCAAGCCTGATACAGAGGCGTCTGAGCAAAATTAAGCGGTATTTCACGCCCAGTGTAGAGTGGGACGCTGAGAACCACAACAGTTAAAGAGCGTCCATAAATAAAACGCCATTTAAATTTTCAGAAAAGTTGTGTGTAGGACAGAAGTTGAATAGGTAGTCAGACTGACTATGGCAAACACGTTTTCTCAGGTGAGTAATCTGTAACTGCACTTGCGGTTATAGTTGAAGTTTGAATATATTGTAGCGTACCCAGTGTAAGGTAGAAGTCACAATTATACTGTGCATCCTAGGGAGTAGTAGTTCACAGGTAAAAGTGCTCGCACATACGAGAGGGAAGCAGGTTTGAAGTTGGAGGAGGATGTACATTTGAGAAACAAATCAAGGCCTATAAATAAATACGCACGGTTGCGAGGAGACAGATGTTTTTTACTATCAAGAGGGAATGTATGGTTAGGAATGAGAAACCCCAATAGTTACCCACACTCCATTTAACTCACCTGCTACATGTAAATCATGCAGTTAACCCTTTTAAATGAAACTAGGTCTGCTCGGTGAGCTTCAGTCCGGAGGACGCTGTAGTCTGTAACTCACATAAACAAGGCTCCTATGACCTAATTATTGGATCTTTTATATTAAAACCTATGTTTATGCCAGCATTGCCTTAAGAGGACACATCTATGTCAGCATTTCTATATCGTGTCACTAATATCGATTGCTGAAACTGGTGCAACATTACCTGTAGCTAAATGAAAAGTAATTTAATCGAAATTACCATATCAAGTACCCTACAATATCAGCTAGTGTGGGCAAGGCTTGTGCAATTAATACATTTCACTTTCAGGTGAAGCTAGATTACGGAAATTACAAAATATAAAACACCGACTTCTTACGGTCTTCGTTCTAACAATTTTATTGAGGTTTCTTATGGAAATGTTAAAAACACATTGCAAAGAATTTGAAGTCTTTAATGAAGGTTTCATAAAATATTGTTTAATTATAGTATTCGAGGAAGTGTGTCCCAATGTAATGCATATTCTGACATCAGTAAGCCTCTCGTAATACCGTGACAAGATGTCTGCCTGGAAGAACTGGGGTATGACATAGACAGTATAGGACGAAATAAAATCAATAACATATTTGTCTCTAGCACTGGATGAAAGCACCAACATGACTGAGCATAAATAACTAAAATTACCGAAGCTACCACCACTGTTACAAAAGCGGCAAAAGAGATTTGTTTTTTTTTTAAATTTTTTTATTACGTTCTACTTTCTCTACAAGGTACATTACCCTCCACCCAAAAATTTGTTACCAAAATTTCACTGGAAATACACGTTATAGGCTTCCTTGAATTAAAAAAGAATTAGAAAAAGGGTTGTCAGTGTGTTCGTGTGCCTGTGAACACGATAACTCAAAAACGAAAAGTCGGTAAAATACCAAACTTGGTATTTAAGCTAAGTATCTTCCGGGGATGCGACACGAAGATTTTGAGAAACGTTCCCCCACCCCAAAACTACCCTTTACATGGAAAGATTCGAAATTTTTATTTTCTCAAAAATGGCACTATTGATTTTGATTAAAATACCGTATATTAGAGACGTTTATATGACAAATAAGAATGCACGCTTTGAATTTTCTGGAAATAGCTCTGATTCATTCTGAATGAATTTTGTTAATTTTGCATTACTGGTAAACCACAAGAGATAGTCAAAAATCTACTAAACATTTATATCTTGTTAAAACGCCTAATTTATATCATATACCTTTTTTCCTGAAACTGGCCATTTTTGAGATATTACATCTTATTGGCTTTAATTTTAAATTACCTCAAATTTTTCACACGCGGGTGATTGTAAACTCTTTGCAGTGCAAAGAAACAAGTTTAAAATGTTTGATTATCACTTTAGCCTAGTGTATTCCATTATTTCTCTTCCTTATAAGGAAGCAAGTAGTAAGCCCGTTTCTGCTAATGTTTATCTCGATTAGCATTAAGTAGATAGGAGAATAACAGTTTTAACAACAATGTGTTACAGTGACGTAGCGAAAGTCATGTGAATGGAACATAATATATTTTTGGAAAAAGGTCGAAGTGCGTGTGTTGGTGTATCTGGAAATGTGATAACTCAAAAACAAAAAGTTGGTAAAATACAAAACTTAGTATTTAAGTTTAGCATCTTCCAAGGATGGGACACGAAGATTTTGAGAAAAATCCCCTCACATCAAACTACTCTTTATATGGATTTTTTTCCCAAAATGACTAACGACTTTCATTAAAATACCGTATTAAAGATATTTACATGACAAACTGTATATTTTGAATTTTCTGGGAATAGCCTCTGAAGAGTTCTTCATTCGAACTGAATTTGGTCAAATTTTGCATAAGTGGTAAACCGTAAGAGATACACAAAAACCTATTGTACAAAAATGTATATCTCGTTAAAGCACACAATTTATGTCATATGTCTTTTTTGGTGGAGCTGAGCATTTTGGAGATATTCCGAGTTATTGGTGTCAGTTTTAAAATAATTTTCCCATAAGGAAATTTTTCAACTGCTGTCAATGCAAAGAAACGGATTTTAACCAGCTTAAAAGATTTTACTATCACTTTAGCCTAGTATATTATCTTATTTCTCTTCTGCTTACACGGAAGCAAGTAATACGGCCATTTCTGTAATTGTTTATCTCGATTAGCATGACATAAATACCAGAATAAGCGTATAAATAATACTTTCTTACAGAGATGTAGAGAAAGTCATGTGAATGGAACACATATGTGTTGTTCAATTTATACCATGCCTTTAACTGCATGGTTCTGAAGCCGATTTTAAGTGGCAGAAGCCAGAATAATTCTTTAAATATATATAATTACTGAACTTGTATTAGATAATAAGTATGTGAAATTAGAGAATAGGCGCGAAAAGTTACCAAGATGTTACCACAGATAGTATTACGGGCGAAATTTAAATGGGTGGAGGAATTCCAAAAGTGTTACGCAAAGGCACATTAAAAGAAATAACTTTCTCTAGCTGCTCTACAAACCTCCTACAAAAAATTATTCTTCTTTGTACACAATGCTAATCGAGATAAATGTTAGCAGAATGTTATTATTTAGTTCCTTATAAGTAGAAGGGAATAAGGGAATGCTCTATGCTAAGTGATTGTCAAATGTTATAAAAGCTATCGTTATGCGATTGTCATTGCAAATCACTTCTCGGCTTGGACGGAGTAGAACAAAAGAAAAACGGGCACTTCCTGTCTGAGAAAAGTATAAGTACTTCACAATTGAAACCAATAACAAGGAATATCTCGGAAACGGTTACCTCCACAACAAAAACGTAAAGGACATAACTTGTGTGTTTTGTCGTGATGTATATTTTTTTGTGTTGTGAGTTTTTTCTATCTCTTACGGTTTAGCAGTTAAGCAAAATTCGGCAAAATTCATCCAGAATAAAAGGTCTTCAGAGGCTATTTCCAAAAAATTCGAGATATACATTTGATTTCGGACATACATAGCTTTAATATACGGGATTTTAATCAAAATCGTTAGAACCATTTTTAAGAAAATCAAAATTTTCGAATTTTTTTCCATGTAAAGGATAGTTTGTGGTGGGGGAATTTTTTCGAAAATCTTCGTGTCGTATCCTTGGAAGATACTAAACCGAAATACCAAGTTTGGTATTTGGTCTTTTCGTTTTGGGGCTATACTTTCCACAGACACACACACACACACACAAACACAAGGACCTTTTTTTAAAAATGTTTTTTTCGGACTCAGGAAATATCAAAACATATATTTCCGGTGAAATCTTGGTATCGAATTTTTGGGTTCACTACAATACCTTCTCTATCCCTATGTACATTGTACATATGGGGCTAGAGAAAGTAAAAATCTGATGTGCTTCATTCACATGAATTTCTCTACATCAATGTAACAAATTATTGTTAAAAATCTTATACTTCTATCTACTTCATGCTAATCCAGATAAAATTAATAGAAATGCTTTGTTCTAAATAGAAGAGAAGTAATGGCGTGCTTTAGGCTAAATCGATCATCAAATCTTTTAAAAGCTGCTTACCACGTTTCTTTGCATTGCTAGAGTTGACAAATTCCAGTGTGTGAAAAGTTAAAAGTATTTTAAAACTGAAACCAATTACAAGGAATATCTCAAAACTGGCCAACTTCATGTAAAAATGTATAATCGTAAATTGTGTATTTTAATGAGATCTACATTTTTTTGTATCTGTTACGGCTTACTAGTTATGCAAAATCCAGCAAAATGCATCCAGAATAAAAAGGTCTTCAGAGGCTATTCCCAAAAAATTAAGATATACATTTTCTTGTCATGCAAATATATTTAATACGCGGCATTTTAATCAAAACCGTTATGCCATTTTTGAGAAAGTCAAAATGTTCAAATTTTTTGTATGTAAAGAGCAGATTGTGCTGGGTGCATGTTCCTAAACATTTTCGTGTCGCATCCTTGTAAGGTATTTAACTTATATACCAAGTTTGGTATTTTACCGACTTTTTGAGTTATCGTGTTCATAGAGACACTGGCCACGGACACGCACATGCACATACACCGACCTTTTTCTAAAAATCTGATGTGTTCCATTCACATGACTTTCTCTACATCACTCTGTTAAAAAGCATATTCTTCCATCAACTAGGACGATAATCGACATAAACATTAGCAGAAATTGTCTTAATTACTTGCTTCCTTGTAAGTAGAAGGAAAATAAGGCTAAAGTGATGCTCAAATCGTTTAAAAGCTGTTTGCCGTGTTATTCAAATCCGTTTCTGTGATAGACAGCAGTATACAGCTTTCCGTGTGAGAAAAGTTAAGTATTTTAAATCTGAAACAAATAATTTGAAATATCTCAGAAATGGTCAATTTCACGAAAAAAAAGTATATGACCTAGATTGTGTGTTTTAATGAGATAATTTTCTATGCAGTAGTTTTTGTCAATCTCTTACGGTTTACCAGTTATGCAAATTTAAGCAAAATTCTGCAGAGTAAAGAGGTCTTTTAAGAACAATTCGCAGAAAATTCAAGATCTATATTTTATTTCCCATGTAAATATCTTTAATGCACGGTATTTTAATCAAAATGGTTTGAGATATTCATGAGAAAATTAAAATTTTCGATTTTTTTCCATGTAAAGGGTAATTTTTTTTCTCAAAATCTTCGTATCGCATCCCTAGAAGACTCTAAACTTAAATTCCAAATTTGGTACTTTACCGCTTTTCCTCTTTGAGTTATCGTGTTTGCAGACACACTGACATACAGACACACGCACACTTATGGACCTTTTTCTAAAAATGTTTTTTTTTTTGATACAGGAGATCCTAAAACGTATATTTTATGAAATCTCGGTATCGAATTTTTGGGTGGAATGCAACACCTCTTTACACCTTGTGCAGTACATGTAGAGAAAGTAAATAAATAAGAAGAGAGCATTGTTGATGCCCCAGAGCATCATGCAAGAAGCAAACACATTTTATCTCTGGTGTCACCTTCTTTGAGTGGGGACCTTATCCAAGTGATGTGTTGTAATGGCGTCTGCATAATCAATTATTTGTGTTGTAAAATGATAGACGTGTATCAGCGTGTATCATTAACTTAAATAAGTTCGTGGAAAAGTTACTGCCAAAAATGTTCTTATTTAAAAAATAAAAAGTTTTCAATTTCCGATTCCAAGATCACCGCTCGTTGATGGAGACCATATTGTGGTAGAGTGATAGTTATTTTCAAAATAAATACTAAAGTTCCATCGACGGCATTTCCCTGTCGGCAATGACGTTAACTCGTGTACTGTTTGTTGTTTTTGGCCTTTTATTTTTTTTAATCTTATTCATTAGGCTACCACTTAATCTCATTCATACTCCCACTTCTGGACTCTTTGGCACATCTCACTAAGAGCCTTGGCCTACCACCCAGCCGCTGCGTCCCCCATCTCGGTCCATTACAGACGTCATGTATGGGGTGCAGTATTGGGTGGTGAGACGTGGTCAGCGCTATTTATCCATCAAGTAGCTCCTCAATTGGCCCAAATAATCTGGGCCAGTAAAGAATTCCCACCCCAAGCTGGGAATAAAACCCGGGACTGTTTGCACAGGAGGAAGAAGCTCTACCAACTCAGCTATATAACCAGCCTCAACCATAGGTTTGTGACTATCCACATTGCAAATAAATGGATGAAGTAAATCTTCTTGAGCTGATGGTTGGGCATCGCTGGTCTGGTTCTATTTTTCCAATTCCTTCCTACACAGCTGGTGTGGAAGAAACAGTTACTTCACAATTATGGACAAATAATTGGTTAAAAATTACAAAGCCCGGGGCTTAAAGTACCTACATGCGATTTTAAGTCGTCATTGGGGCATGTCATCTCAAAATCATTTTAAACTTCCTTGTGGTTTACCAGGAAAAATGCGAATCAGTTTGAGAATTAAGTGTTGTATTGGTAGTTTCCATGTAGTTCAGTGTTAAGAGGAAGTTGACAGTGACTACGATATCCGTATTTCAAATCCCGATTGAAGCAAGATCTAGCATAGTGGACCAATAGCCACATTTATTTCATGTTTTATTTATATTTTTGATGGCCTTCTTTAGAATACATTTCTTTCCGTCATTTTGTGTTTTTATGTTATCACTCCTTAGTTACTTTTTTGAAAATAATTTCGACGCGGTTTTGTTTTCTTCAGTCTAGTTTTCATATGGCGACGAGTTTTTTAATTTTGTGCCAATAACCTGTTTTAGCAACGGAACATTTTTGCAGTAACCAAGGACATTTTTGCAGTTTCTCCTTCTGATTCGTCGGGGAAGAAGGTCCTCAAGACACTAAGTCTGAGGAATAACATTTCTTCATCAGACAAGAAAAGAATTTGTTGCTTCAAGGTAATATTACGTCGAAGAGTACATTACTACAATTTTCGACGAGATAGTTTATTTTTTCCGGGGATTGAGAAAGTCGCTATCCGAAACATTTTATTTCGAGCTAAAATTAAAGCAAATTGCACGCAAGGGAAAGATAGTAAGGTGAATAATTTTCAACGGGAATAGAGAAATTTCGTCGGGAATAAAGTCGTTAAATCAAAGATTATTTTCAATGTTAAAAGAAAGAAGGCTACTTTTCAAATTTGAACCTATGTTGGAAAGTTTTGAATAAATGCGAGCTGTGTTTCAAAGGAGAGAAAATGTTCTTCACGAAGTAAATCCCTGCACCATGTACGCATCCTCAATTAGTGCTCTACCGACTGATGTTGGTCCAGGCAGACAGTGCCTTTTATGGGATTTACTTTTTCAGTCTGACTCTACCTTTCCATTTCAGGAAAACGATAAGCTTATTTATAGATATCAGTAATTAAAATTCTTTGAACAAGAGTCTGAATCTTTGAATGATGGGATCCTGTTCAAGCTAATTGTACTTACCTACACACGTGGGAGTGACGTAGACTCCTTCGCTCTTCCAGCCTGATTCTGAACAAGTCAAGAAAGTAGTGCCCATTGCTTGTAAAGGCCTTGGGCATTGAAATCTGCACTCGTCGCCAATCTTGCTGAGTCCGGTGACGCATGCCATACTTTTCGCACTCATCCCAGGTGGTGTTACAAGTTTTGTACACCCTGAAACTGTAAAATCTCTTATTATTGGCTAACCATAGTTGGAAACTTAACAATAGATATGTGTAAAATACCAAAACTATTACAATGTGTTGTATCCATATTGTTTTATTTTGATCTAACCATTAGAAACAATTCTTAAGGATTGGTTTTATTTTTTAACACAAGCCGTGTATAGGGCAGTATTTGGATAGGTGAAACATTCGAGGCAGTTGCCAAATTCAATGCTAATATAGCTCAGTAATAGAGCAACCGGCTAGTGACCGGGAGATCCGTGGTTCAAATCCCGGCTAAGGCATTGAATTTTTCAATCTAACTACCTATCCAACTCTTGTCTTTCACACGGCTTGTTTGAAAAAACAACAACAATTAAATCAATTCTAATTGACCATAATCGTTGGCTATACTATGAATCCTGGTACTAAAGTACTTACAACATTGTAAGTCGCCATTGAGGTATGTCATCTCAAAATAACTTGAGATCACCTTGTGGTTTACTGGGAAACATACGAGTCAGTTGAGAAATTTAATGATGTGCCGGCATGTTGCCATGGTAGCTCAGTGGTAGAACAACCGGCTAGAGACCGAGAGATCCTTGGTTGAAATCCCAACTATGGCATTGCATTTTTCAATCTGACTCTACCTATCCAATTCTTAAGGATATTTTCTCAAACTTAAAAGACAGTATGGAGTTAAATAGAATATCTTTGTCTCTATCTAACGCATCTACGTTGCCATTAGCTTCATCATTTTCTACTCTCACGCTATCGCAAGTTGTTAATAGATATATATTATTCATACATATACATTCAGTTCTTATAATTTTCAGTTTTTAGCACATTATCCTATGGATAATCTATCTTCTTTGTCATAAATTCTGTGAAAGATTTTCATTTTAAGAATAAGTACTTTTCAATAAAAGTCCGATATTTGCTGCTTCTGTGTTTATCGCACAGTAACTAATAAATTAAAGGTCACAACACAACGATGATTTTTTTTTTTAGCTAGAATAATTAGAATACTGATACATGGCTAGTTTGAATTCTCTATTTATAATGAGATGAACTTTATGATTTTTCAAATCAAGGATTTATGGAAAAATCTATTACCTATACAGCAAAAATGTCAAGCACCGGGAAGCTTTTTATTGTTGTTCTTACAACGAGGATTAAGCGAAGGAAATGTTGCTAAGGTCTGGAGAAAGCTTTTAAAAGAAGCCGGAATTCTGTAACTTCTAACACACACAATAAATAGTCTTATATCCATTTAGCTCACACTTCTCCAGGTAGGAAGAAGATCGGATGCTTCGGTAAAAGTTAACATAAGTTTGTAAAGAAGCTTTATGGTATATGGAACCCCGTAAAGTAATGTAGATTATTTTCTACTTTACATAAACATTAATAGTTATGAAAAAAGAAGCTTGGAAGAGACTACATTTTTGTGAACTAGAAGATATGCAAAATATTAATGTGCCTATGCATTAGATTATTCAAGACAAATGTGTACTAATAAAGGAAAAACATGAAACAGCTAAAGCTATTAGGTGTTCAGAAATAATAGTGCAAAGGATAAAAAAAAAATAAAGAATGAAAAGGCATGTAAGAACGCCATTAAATACAAAACAAAAGGGGCGAGGGAAACAAAAACACGCTAGGTTCAAGCAACTATTTGTTGTAAGCTATTAAGCTATTGCTGTTCATTCTTTGCTTTTTAAAGCATTTCACCCATCTAGATGTAATGCTGTCAAAAGTAAACAATGATGATGCTCTAAAAGTTAAAATATTTTGATTCTGGATCTTCATATTTCACATTTTTGTGCCAATAAAATCATTTTCGAAGTACTAAATCTATAAAGAGAAGAGATAAAGTGCAGGTGAAAAATAAATGTCTTACAATATCCTAAATAGCAGAGCAAATATTTCACTATTTGGCGAGATTAAATTGTTAGACCCATTGCAACTGAGCACCAAAGTTCTAACGTACTGTAGTACACGTGTCAATAGAGTGCTTCATTTAGCATGTACTGTCTTCTAAGGTTTAGACCCACTTTATATACTTTATTTTAATCTAGATAAATTGAGAAGAAGGAGTTTGTTATTTATTTCGTTGTAGGTACAAGAGTGAAAGAGGAAACTCAATACATTGTCAGATATTTAAACACGGATCCTATAGAACAGACATGGCCTAATGTAACGTCAGAACATAGTTTCTCCCGATACGAGTCGAGGAGAGGAAATGTAGTTAAGCCGCACATATTTTCTTACATATGTACATGACTTGGTAAAGAGTGTGTTAGTTTTAAGAAATATGAATAAAATGTCAGCTTTAAAACGCGGGAAGAATCTTTTT
This sequence comes from Hymenopus coronatus, assembly GCA_030762935.1. Classification (NCBI taxonomy): domain Eukaryota; kingdom Metazoa; phylum Arthropoda; class Insecta; order Mantodea; family Hymenopodidae; genus Hymenopus; species Hymenopus coronatus. Next base: position 63,660,905 of record CM060897.1, on the reverse strand, counting down.
TAGTAGCTCCAACAACTGCAAATGGAAACGTTTAAAACAAACTTTATTTCAAATAACTTTTTTGTGCCGAAGTCATTTGACAGAAATTAATATTAGTGGCTCGAATTGTACCATATATGGCCATTATCTTAAAGTCCTTTCGATTTTCAGTTATTTCTCATGATTGCATGCAAAGAGAATAGAGGGAGTCATGTGAATTTAACACAGAGTTTTATCTCGATTTTATTTTGATTTTGGTTATCCAAAGTGAATGGATTTCAAGGCCATCTCTTAGCGACTTGTTACTGGCCTAGTGTATTCGGTTATTCCCCTTGTACCTAAAAGGAAATATAGAATAAGACTATCTGCTTTTGTTTATTTCAACTAGCATGAAATAAATATAAGAATAGGCATCTGTAAGAGTGTTTTGTTGTAGAATAGTTAAAGAAAGCCGTGTGAATGTAATTGTTTTAGATCAGCTGCCGTATTTAGTGAATAAAGATATTACTATTATTAGAAGGGCATCCTTTTGACTTCGGATAATCGCAAGCGTTGGTGGCAGGGTTGAAGTTGAAATCCTTGTCACATATGTTAATACGGTAATATTTTTCACATGAACTAGGAAATGGGAAAGCCGGTGCTGGATTTCCATTTGGAGTTCTAGGAGGAGTTGTCGTTTCTCTGTTGGCAATGTTGCATTTCACAAGATGTGCGGGAAAACAAACTCCTATGAGAGGATCGAAGTGTTCGCCCGTTGGACAGACGTCTACAGAGTAGTACATATTGCAGTTATCAGGATGCTCCAGATTTTTGTCTTCAACAGCATCTGCTGTGTACACAGACGCTACTATCCATAACCAAAGCATTATGTTGAATCTGAAACAAGAGAAAACAATGCAAGCATATTGGTTCTTATAATAAATAACATTCTGTAACCATAATATTTTAGTACAGGGTAGCCCAAGGAAACGGTAAATTTTGAAATATTGAAATTGTAACGTCTCCGTTATACGATGTATTTTACGTCCATAACTGATTCATCATTACTCCGCTACAGGTGCCTATGTCAACCTGCTTGAGGGATCCAGACTTCTCTGCGCACGTGTTCCAGGGGGGGGGGGGCTTGGCTAGTCGCACTGCCTCGAGTGGCCATCAGTTGGGAGCTTACCTTTTGATGCCGGGAGGGCGCAATATCTGTCAGGCCATTTGCGCCGTGCTAGATCGTAGTGGAGCGAGCTTTCGGTTTGTCGTAATTTACTACACTTAACCTTGTGTTATTTTCGGCTTTAACTTGGCAAAATTTATTAACCTTCTCGCTCCCATATTAACTAAATTATTCTGACCGGCCTTATAGCTTTCTTTTTTTATTTGTGACCAGCACGAGTCTTGTGTAAATATTTTTGTATTTAATCTAATCATAGTGCACGTTGTTAACTAAATGGGTGAATTTGGGTTGAGTTATTTTAATTTGAAGGTACAGCTTAATCCTGCCTTTAGCTGTGCACATATTCTGACTTTGGGTTTTCTCTTTAACTAGTACGTTTGCACAAACATAGTTTTATCATTAACTAACGAACGAAAGTATAATCAAATAAACACAAAACTGACTCCCAAAAAGATGCGACAAGATTTTTATAATCCAACCCTAACTATTCCTTACATGGAACATTTTTAAAAAATGTTAGTTTTCTCAAAAGTGGCGTTAACGATATTGATTAGAACATCGTGTGTCTGAAATGTTTTCATCACAAATGAAATATATATCTTGAGTTTTCAGGTAATAGTCTCTGAGGACTCTTCAATCTGGATGGTTTTTATACATTGTAAGAAATAGACAAAAACTTAAATAATAAAAACTGTAAAAACAATAAATTTATGTAAAATGCAGTTTTGTGTAGGATTAATTATTTTCAAATGCTCCTTGCCAATATATTTTCTCAAAAGCAAAATCGTCATTCGTTTTTTCCTTGTTTTTACTCCTGGTCATCCAAAGAATTTCAAGTCATCAATTAAATACCAGACTAATATTCTCTTATTTCCATTGTACCTACACAGAACTAACACCATTACTGTTAATGTTTATATCCATTAGCTTGAAGCAGATAGAGGAATAAGGTTTTGCAAGTATAATTTGTTACACAATAGATAAAGTCATGCATGGAGCACATCATATTTTTATTCTCTGTACATAGCACATGGTACATGGTAGAGAATATTTGCAGTACACCCAAAAATTGGATACAGAAATTTCACCGGTAATACACTTTAGGGGCCGCTGTATAAAAAACTCTGACTTATTACACTTGCGTGACTTTCTCTAGCTGCTCTACAAACTTCTTACAAAAGATTATTCTTCTTTCTACACAATTGAGATAAACATTAGCAGAATGTTCTTATTACTTAGTTCCTTACAAGTAGAAGGGAACAAGGGAATGTACTAGGCTAAAGTGATAGTCAAATGTTTTAAAAACTATTGTTATGCGATCATTGCATATTGCTACTTTGCTTGGTCAGGAGTAGAAGAAAAGAAAAATGGACGCTTCATGACTAAGAAAAGTGTAAGTACTTCACAATTTAAACGAATAACAAGGAATATCTTAGAAACGGTTACTTCCACAACATAAAGATCATAAATTGTGAGTTTTGACGAGATCTACACTTTTTGTGCAGTAAGTTTTTGTATAGCAGTTAAGCAAAATTTGGCAAAATTCATCCAGAATAAAGAGGTCTCCAGAGGCATTCTCAGAAAATTCAAGATATGCATTTTATTTGAGATGTAAATAGCTTTATTATACGACATTTTAATCAATATCGATAGAGCTATTTTTAAGAAAATCCAATTTTTGAAAAAAAATCCATGCTAACGGTAGTTTTTGGTGAGGAGATTTTCTTAAAAATCTGTGTGTCGCATTATTGGAAGACACTAAACCTAAATACTAAGTGTGGTACAACGACTATTTCGATTTTGAGCTATGTTGTCCACAGACACATAGGACCTTTTTCTAAAAATACTGTTTCAGGGGACCCCAAGACATGTATTTCCAGTGAAATCTCAACATCGACTCTTTGGGTGGCATAAAAGTGCGTGTGTGCGTGTGCGTGTGTTCGTGTGTCTGTGAACACGATAACTCAAAAACCAAAAGTCGGCAAAACGTCTATCTTGGTATTTAAGTTTAGTATCTTCCAAGGATGCGACACGAAGATTTTGAAGAAACACCTCCATCCCAAAGGACTCTTTACATGGAAAAATTTCGAAAATTTTGATTTTCTCAAAAATAGTACAACCGATTTTGGTTAAAGTACCTCATAATTAAGGTATTTACATGACAAATAAAATGTATATCTTGAATTTTCTGGGAATAGCCGCTGAAGACCTTTTTATTTTGAATGAATTTTGCACAACTGGTAAACCTTAGGAAATGGACAAAAACTTACTACACAAAAAAAGTAGATCTCATTAAAACATACACCTTATGTCATATACATTTTGTTCGTGATTTGACCATTTTTGAGGTGTTCCTTGTTATTGGTTTAAGTTTTAAAATACATAGATACATTTTTATACGGGACTTTGTCAATTACTGGCAATGCATAGAAATGGATTCCAACCCCACAGCAACCAGCTTTAACAAATTTGAGCATCGCTTTATCCTTGAGTATTCCCTTACTTCCCTTCCCTTAGAAGGAAGCAAGTAATAAGACCATTTCTGCCAACGTCTTATTTGTACTAGCATGAAGTAGATAGGAGAATAGTTTTTTTTACTTTCTCTATACTCACTATGTACATAGTGAACAGAGAATGTATTGCACTCCACCAAAAATCTGGACCCTAAAACATATATTTCCGGTGAAATGTCGGTATCGAATTTTTGGGTGGAGTGCAATACATTATCTATACACTATGTACATAGTGCGAATAGAGAAAGTAAAACATTCGATACCGAGATTTCACCGGAAATATATGTTTTAGGGTCCCCTGTATCCAAAAAAAGTATTTTCAGAAAAAGATCCGTGTGTGTGTCCGTGTGTCTTTGAACACGATAACTCAAAAACGAAAAGTCGGTTAAATATCAAACTTGGTGTTTAAGTATAGTATCTTCCAGGGATGTGACACGAAGATTTTGAGAAAAATCCTCCCACCCCAAACTACCCTTTACATGGAACGTTTTTCGAAAATTTTGATTTTCTAAAAAATGGCTCTAACGATTTTGATTAAAATTTCGTATATTAAAGTTATTTACCTGACAAATAAAATGTATATTTTGAATTTTCTGGGAATAGCCTCTGAAGACTACTTTATTCTGGATGAAGAATTTTTCATAACTACTAAACCGTAAGAGATGGATAAAAACTTAACCCACAAAAATGTAGGGCACGTTAAAACACACAATTTGTGTTGTATACATTTTTTTGTGGAGTTGATCGTTTTTGAGATATTTCTTTTTCTTGGTTTCAGCTTTGAAAAACTTATACTTTTCTCATACAGGAGTTTGTCAACTCCTGTCCATACAAACAAAGGAACATCAGTCACATAGTAACCAGCTTTTGGCTTTCACTTTAACCTATGGTACTCCCTTATTTCACCTCTACTTACCAGGAAGCAAGTAATATGGCTATTTCTGCTAATGTTTTACTGAAGTTAATAGAACTATAAGCTTTTTAAGAATAATTTGTTGCAGGGATATAAAGAAAGTCATGTGAATGGTACACATCAGATTGTTTATACAGGACTTTGTCAATTACTGGCAATGCATAGAAACGTATTCCAACCAGCTTTAACGAATTTGAGTATCGCTTTAGCCTAGAGTATTCTCTTATTTCCCTTCCCTTAGAAGGAAGCAAGTAATAAGACCATTTCTGCCATCGTTTTATTTGTATTATCATGAAGTAGATAGCAGAATAGTTTTTTTAAACATAGTTTGTTACAGAGATGTAGAGGAGGTCTGTGAAGGAACACATTCTATTTTTATTCATGCATAAAAATTACGTTACAGCTTTTCTAAAGGTCTCTACGCTCTAGGCAAATGATCTTTTACATTTTCAAAGCTTTTTGTTTTTTAAAAACGTCCCAAACATGCAATTTCTATTTACATGTTTAAAACATAGGAGACATGCTGAAACAAAGAAGCAATCTACAGAGAGGTACTATGGGATGAAACAAATTTAATGGTTCACAGCTCCGGGAATTGCCATAAAAAAGGTGTAAAGCAAAATAAAATGTAGTTATTATTTTTTAGCCAGTGCCCCCGGAGGAAATGCATCAAGTTCGTGCATAAGAAAATAATAAATTCCTATAGGAGGGAGATATAAAATATAATAATTGCTAAATGTCTGTAAGCAAATAAATAAATGTAATTTTATTTCAGATAAGAAAACGTACTAAATACGAGTAAGTGTTGATATGTAAAAAAAAAAAAAAAAAAAAAAAAAGTCTTTCTCTACGTCTTTGCAACAATAAATTGTTAAAAAGCTTATTCTTCAATCTACTTATCGCTAATCGAGAAAAAAATTAGCAGATATAATCTTATTACTTGCTTCCTTGTACTTCGGTAATATTTTTTAAATGGTGTTTTGACATGTATTTGAAGTTCCTATGTTTATATGGCCGGGAGTTGACAAATTCCCTTGTGAGTAAAGTATAGGTAGTTTAAAAACTGAAACCAATAATATAATATCTTAAAAATAATAAACTCTACGAAAAAAGTGTATATGGCATAAATTTTGTGTGTAATGAGAACTACATTTTTGTGTAGAAGTTTTTGTCAATCTCTTACGGATTACTAGTTATGCAAACTGCAGCAAAATTCATCCAGAATAAAGAGGTCTTCAGTTCTATTCCCAAAAAATTCAAGATATAGTTATTTTTCATGTAAATATCTCTAATATGCGTTATTTAAATCAAAATCGTTTGAGCCATTTTTGAAAAAATCTAAATTTTCGAAAATTTTTCGATGTAAATAGTTTTAGTGAGGAGGTATTTTTTCTCAAAATCTTCTTGTGCATCTTTGGAAGATACTAAACTTAATACCAAGTTTGGAATTTTACTGACTTCATTTTTGAGTTATCCTTATCACACGAAAGCTTTTTTACTTTCTCTCTTTATGCACTTAGTATATAAAGAAGGTATTGCATTCAACCCAAACATTTGATACTGAAATTTCACCGGAAATAAACGTTATACGATCCCCTGTATAAAAAAGAAATACGTTTTAGAAAAAGGTTCGTGGGTGTCAGTGTGTCCGTGCATCCATATGTCTGTGAACATGACTCAAAAACGAAAAGTCGGTAAAATAGCAAACTGGGTATTTAAGTTTCCTATCTTCCAGGGATCAACACGAAGATATTGAGAAAAATTCCCCACTCCAAACTACCCTTTATATGGAAAAAATTTCGAAAATTTTTATTTTCTCAAAAATGCCTCTAAAGGTTTTGATAAAATAGCGTGTAATAAAGATATTAACTTGTCAAATAAAATGTGTATCTTGACTTTTCTGGAAATTTACGTTTTTTTTTGTGGAGTTGACTATTTTGTTCCTTGTTATTTGTTTTAGATTTAAAATACTTAAACTTTTCTCACACGGAAATTTGCGAACTCTGTCTCTGCAAATAAACGGGTTTCTACCACATGGGAACCAAGATTTGTATTCCCTTTAGCCCAGTGTATTCCCTTATTTACCTTCTACTGACAAGGAAGCAAGTAATTAAGACAACTTGCTAATGTTTATCTCGATTTATAAAGTAGATAGACGAATAACCTGTTTCACAATAATTTTCTACAGCAATGCAGAGAAACTTATGTGAATATAACACTTGAGAGTTTTTCATACAGGGGGTCTTAAAACGTGTATGTTCGGTGAAATTTTGGTATCGAAATTTTGTGTGGAATACAATACTTTACCTTCTCTGTACGTCATGCACATGTAAACAATGTACATTTTTTTTTTTTTTGGAATCAGTGAGTCTCAAAACATATATTTTCGTTGAAATTTCGGTATCAAATTTTTGGGTGGAATGCAATACTTTCTCTATACATTATCTATATACATAGTACGTGTAGAGAAAAGTAAAATGTTTTTTTTAATCAGCGAATCTCAAAACATGTATTTCCGTTGAAATCTGGGTATCAAATTTTTGTGTGGAATGCAATAGCGTCTCTATACATTATGTGCAGAGTTTGTGTAGAGAAAGTAAGATTTCTTGTATGTGTAGAGTGATGGTAGTGTGAAGCATCACACACTATGACTGGACACTACATAGAAAGTTCAATATTTCAGGAAAGTGGGTGTTTTGAAACCTTCTTGCTTAGCGGTAGGTAAAACATCGATCGTATGCCTTTCAACGTAGCTCAAATGACAGACAGGGGTAACTATCGCATAGAGCCTGAGGAAAATCTCGGTTAGTGTTGACACTGACAATGGCGTACCGACCTGCCCAGAAGCTGCACGCTACAGGCCAACTCAAATATGTTCTACACGAGTCGGTGTATCTCGTTGAGGTAACGCCTGCAGTGTTTGTTCTTCAGACTCCTGCCGAGGATGTTGTAACCCCTGACATCCACTTTATAGAGGAACAATAGCTTTTATTTCCTCAACTACCAGAGTCATCCAGAAAGTGACAGACCATTTGGAGTGACTAAATAATAACGAGGACGCCTCCTTAGTACTGTGGTAAGGGGCTGCTTGCCAAGCGGGAGACCTGGGTTCGATTCCCGGTACCGGCGTGGGGAATTTTCCTCCGGGAGATCTGGTCCAGAGTGCATTCAACCCCGTGAGATTCCTGGGGAGAAACTTGAGGAACTACTTGATTGAGAAGTAGCGGATCCAAATCAAGAAGATCACATCAACCGGCTGGGAAGGACTTGGGGCGCTGATTGTGTCTCACCCTCCAGCACTGCACCCTATTCATGATGCCTTTGGGGCCGAGATGGGGATGCAGCGGCCGGGAGGTAGGCCAAGGTCTCTTGTGGACTGTTGTGTCACGGAGTTAAGTCAAATAATAACGAAAACGAAAGATAATCACCCTACTCTATTTGTCAACGCAATCTCCATTCTGTCAAGACGTCAAGACGTCACGTGGGATCAGTTTTCTAATGCCGATTTTATACTTTTCTGCCTTCAAAGAACTTATCCGTTTTTTGAATGCACAAAATATTCGGCCAATCGAGTTTTATGGGCAAAAAGCGCAAGTGTATAGTGACAATACAATGAACAAGTCTTCATTGAGGAAATGGCGCATAATTTACGAGTAATCTAGGAAGAACCAGTGTGCTTGACAAAGACCGGAGTGGAAGTTCATCAATCGTATAAAGGAATTGAAAGCAAATGTAGATGAAACAATTAAGAAAAGCCGGTATTTCACTTTGGTCACCATACATGACTTTTTGGTGGAAAAGATTTCGCAACCAGTGAAAACCTCAACATCTTGGCTCAGATCTTTAGCGGTGGAAGACTGTAACATAGGCATTGAAATCCGGTACCACGTGACAATAGTAATAGTGATTACGTTGAGAAATAGAGTAAGATACTATCTTTGTAAATAAAGTTCTTGTTCATATGTTTCGTTAATATTTCGTTATGCCAAAGCGTTCGTTACTTTCTGAATAGCTCTCCTATATACAGGATGAATCATCTAAAACTTACACCACAAATGTTTCGGAAATGGAAAGTGTTATTAGTAGGCGGGTTTTACAGCATTGATTGGTATTTAGGAATTCGTACTTTTGGCCTATAAACAAATTTTAGAAAGACTTAAGAGGGTATATTTTTGAGCAAATATACAGTTTGGAGCAATGCCTATTTACATCAACAAAATAAAAGCAGAGTAAATAAAAAGTTCATTGCGTTTGTCACAGGATTCTAGTGCAAGTAGTTGCTAGTTCAAAATAAAAGAAAAAAAAAATGAAATGGAATACACCACTTCTTTGGATTCTGACAATGGTTGACCTTCAAATGTTGTGTTCAAGTTGACCACCGGCAGCTTCAATACACGCTTCCAATCTGCACACGTTCTAGTATTTCAGCTGAAATTTCAGAACAGGAGGCAGTAACACGTTCTTTCATATCATTTTTATGGTGTTTAACTCCTGCTTTTACTACTATGGCAGCGCCGAGAATGACACTGATGATACATGGAATGGAGATGGAACACTAGAGAATATGATGGTGGGGGAAACCAGAGAAGCCGGGGAAAAACCGCCCCTGCGTTACTTTGTCCATCACAAATCCCACAAGCTGTCACCTGGGATCGAACCTGGACCGCTTTAGTGAGAACTAGTGGTCTAACTACTCGACCACGGTGCGGCCCTCATATCATCCTGTGTAATTGGATGTCCTTGTAGATAGTGTTTTTTAGGTTTCCCCTCAGAAAAAAGGATTAAAAGAGTCAAACCGGTGAAGGCATAAACCCTCTTCTAAAATCCAACGATTTGGAAACTATCCATGAAGACAAACTGTAATCATTCGTGCACTATACCATCATGTTAGTACTACAATTCCTCCTAGAGTGTAGAGGAACGCCTTCACTCATTCGTGGAGGATGGACTGTTAGGAGGCCTGTGATACTTGAGCGAGTTCAGCTTACCTTCTATGAACAAATCTGATGTGTTCCATTCGAATGACTTTTTCTACATCTTTGTAACAAATTATTGTTAAAAAACTCATTCTTCAGTCTACTTCATCCTAATCGGGATAAACATTATTGCTTTCTTGTAAGCAGAAGAGAAATCATGGAATACACTAGGCTAAAACGATACTCAGATATTTTAAAAGCTGGTTGCTATGAAGATAAAATGCGTTTCTTTGCATTGCCAGGAGTTGACAAATTCCCGTATGTGAAAAGCATAAGTATTTTAAAACTGAAACAAATAACAAGGAATATTTATAAAATGGTTAACTCCACGAAAAAAAATATATATGACATAAATTGGGTGTTTCAACAAGATCAACGTTTTTATGTGGTGCATTTTTGTCTATCTCTCACGGTTTATCAGTTATGCAAAATCCAGCAAGATTCATTTAGAATAAAGAGGCTATTCCCTGAAAATTCAAGATACACATTTTTTCTGTCGTGTAAATATCTTTGATGTACGTTTTTTTTAATCAACATCGTTAGAGCCATTTTTGAGAAAAATCAAAGTTTTCGAACCATTTTTCATGTAAAGGGTAGTATGGGGTGGGAGATTTTCCTCAAAATCTTCGTGTCGTATACTTGTAAGATAGACTTAAACACCAAGTTTAATATTTTACGAATTTTCGTTTTTAAGTTATCGTGTTCACAGACTCACGGTCACAGACACACACATGGACCTTTTTTCTATTTTTTTATACAAAGAACCCTAAAACGACTATTTCCGTGGAAATCTCTGCTTTGAATTTTTGGGTGCAGTACAATACCTTCTCTAAACACTATGTACATAGTACGTGTAAAGAGAGTAAAAGGGGCATATGAACTGGTTCACTATCCCACACTAATCTTCAAGGACGCTGACGTTCCACCTGAGGATTGTCAACAATGAGGATTGTGCCCCTTGCTGCGGTTTACCTGGCCATGATTAGTATGTGTTGCTTTATCACTAAACAAGATACATAATAAATATAGAATATTTTGTCTTAATACCCTCCGCGGGGTAATGGTTACCATTCTAACTGCATATACCCAACGTCGTGGGTTCAAACCCGGCGGAGGACGATGGATTTTTTTCGAGCGTAATAATCCTTAGCATGGCTTCCTTCGGGAAGTAAAAAAGCCGTTGGTCCCGTGTCGTAGATTTACGCACGTAAAAGAACCTCAAGCCTGATAGAGAGGCCTCTGAGCGATCTTTTACGCCTAGTATAGAATGGGACGCTGAGAACCATAGCAGTTAAAGAGCGTCCATAAATAAAACTCCATTTACTTTACCTACAAAAGTTGGCAGGATTCTCAAAATCGTTTCCATGCAACTCTGGCTGGAGAGAGATATGATAGGGATGGAACTTATGTCCATAGAGAATGCGAAGTACACTTGCCTGGCTCATGCCACTTCCACCTGCGGTTGCGCGAGAACTAATTTGCGGATCTGCTACAACAGCATCGAAAACATTTATTTCTTCCTCTTCTCCAGTCCCTTGTTTGTTTCTTTTACGTTTTTAGGTATTACACTACCACTTTGTAACAGTATATTAGTACGCTTTATATTTTATTGGTTTAATGAATAATTTACACAGGTTTAATGTAAAAAATATATCTGCTTCAGTAGACAAGACTGAGCAGATAGCAGAACACAAGACCTTAGAGTGAGAAGTTGCCATTGTATACGTCAATTACTTTCTTTGTTAAAGCAAGATTTTAGCGCATTAGAGACATAAGTAACAGGGAGTTTGATAAAGATCTTTTCCCTAAAAGTTAGCAGCTCGGGACTTTTCCATTATAAAGAGCGGTCACGCGAGTCTAATACAAAGAATTTCCAAAATTAATCACGTGACAACGTTATTTTCGCGCTTCTTTTCAACCAATCAGGAATAAGCCTCAAGATTGGATATTCTAGGTGTATAAGCGATGCGCTTACAAGAAATTAGGTTTGACTTGTTATCTCATTACGGTGGTTTTGCTTGTTATGCTGTGCGCGGTACGCTGTAGTCTGTACGTTGTATGTACGTGAATGCAGCAGTGTTAGTGCTCGAGGATGTGATATTATTACGTGAATATTGCAGTCATCGCATACGTTGATATGTCGTGTAATAGGAAAGTGCGCGGGTATTATCGCTGACCGTAGACAACGGGAACTTAGTAAGTAGAAGAAAATAGTGATAGTTATTAACATATATTTCTACGTCTTCAAGAACTATTATGTCGGGAGTCGCTCGTAGGATTAGTGCCTCAAAAAGTAACAAAGGTAAATAAAAAGTATCAATACTGAAGAATCTTAAAGTGAAGTACTTCTGTTTGTAAGTCAACCCCGTGTCACATACCCCAGTCATTCTTTCTCCCCTTAGTGAGAGTCAAATTTGTGTTTTACATGGATGAGCATAGCCGGCGCACCAGAGAACTTCAAAGAGGTATGTACACGCTTGTTTATAAAGTATTTCAATGGCGCTGATTCAGACCGACTCCAAGGTAGACCAACAGACAGCGACATATTGTCGCCCAACGTGATAGCGACAACTTTCACGTAACTAGTTGAAGAGGTTGATAAATAATTGCCTAGATGGTTGACGTCTATTGGGATATGTTTCAGCATACACCGCACAAGAACCAACTGCATTCTGCCCACTCTCGCCATACACCATGAGCATATCGGCTTCTTCTGCATTGGTAAACACCATCTTCCATCACGACCTAGTGCTTGAACTATCACAAACTAACTGGCTAGAAAGTCATAATGCAATCAATGAACGAAAACACAATGTAAACAAACATAACAGCATCGCACCTAGCAACTAAGCAGGTTGAATTAAACAAACAACTATCAGTGTGGAAACTTTTCAAAATACGATTTCTCGTAAATCACTTGCACTAGAATCCTGCAATAAATTCCATTTGCATTATAATTTACGAAACTTCTATTTTTTATGTAAATAGGCATTGTTCCATTTAAAATTGTATGTTTGCTAAAGGAACACACTTTATAGGTATTATTACATTCTGTTTATAGGCCAAAATTACGCGCTGCAAGTTTTAGGTGATTCACTTTTATACAGTCAGAACAAAAAGTATTCATACATCAAATAAATGTAGAAAAGAAATGTTTTATTCCAACATAATTATTTATGAAACTTAGTAAACTTGTAAAATTAAATAGTTATAAAAATGAATTTTTGAAACATGTCTGTGTGTGTCTGTGGCAGCATAGCTCAGAAACAAAAAATCGGCTAAATACAAAACTTGGTATTTAAATTCAGTATCTTCCAAGGATGCAATACGAAGATTTGGAAGAAAATTTCCCTAGCCCCTTATGTTTAAGATATTTTCATGAAAAATGTTTCAACATAAACGGAATGTTTACCTTGAATTTTCTTTGAATAGTCTCTGAAGAGTTCTTCAATCTTGATCATTTTGTATAAGTTTTGTATAACTGGTAAACGGTAAGAGATAGACAAAGCCTTATTAGAAAAATATATAGATCTCCTTAAAACACACAATTTATGCCATACTGATTTTTTTTTCGTAGAATTAAGCGTTTTCGATATATCCGAGTCATTGGTTTCAGATTTAGCTACTTAGTTTTCTCAAACAGTTTTCTCAAACAGTTTTCTCATTTGTTTATCCCTAACAAGTAAGAAAACCAACTTTCAATTATTTCACATTGCGACGGCTTTTAAAATATCTGACTATCGCATTAGCCTTGCATTCCCTTATTTCTCTTCTACTTACAAGAAGCAAGCAGCAAGATAATTCTGCTTATGTTTAACATGATGCATATAAAAGAATAATCCTTTGTTAGAAAAGTTTGTTTGCGGAATAGCTAGAGAAAGTCACATATATGCAACACATCAGATTTTTAGAAAAAGGTAATGTGTGTGTGTCTGTGGATAGCTTAGTTCAAAAACGAAAACAACATTAAATACCAAATTTGGTATTTATGTTTAGTTATGTTTCTAAGAATGCGACAGAAAAATTTTCAAGAAAATGCCCCAACCCCAAACTCCCTTTACATAGAACATGTTTTGAAAAGTTTTCTCAAAAATAGCTCTATTGATTTTGATTAAAATACCATATATTAAAAATATTTATATGGAAAATAAAATGCATATCTTAAATGGTCTAGAAATACCCTCTGAGGGCCTCCTCATTCTGTATACATTTTGCATAACTGGTAAATCGTTATGAGATAGATGAAAAGTTTCTACACAAAAAATGGATATCTCGTTAAAATCACTGGCGGATCAACTATTTCCGAGATATTCCTTGTTAAAGGTTTACATTTTAGGCTACTTGAACTTTTCTCAAACAGCAAGTCGTATTTCGTTTCATCTCTATTTTGTTTTACTCCTGGCCGTGCAAAATGCAAAGTGAATTTTAATTGTTTCACAAGGCTTTTCAAAGATTTGAGAATCACTTTAGCCTGGTGTATTATCTGATTTCCCTTCTACTAATATTTATCTCGATTATCACAATGTACATTAAGGAATAATCTTTTGTGGCAATAGTTTATAAGGAAAGACATGTGAGTGGAACATATCAGATTTTTAAAATAAAGATGCGTAAAATACATTTCCCTTTTTATCTACGTGCTTTAGAATCAAGTGTGATTATACTTCAGTAATTTGAGGTTATGGAAAGGTAGTGTTAGACTGAAAAATTCAATGCCGTAGCTGGGAAAAACACGAGTCAGTTGGAGAATGTAGTAGCATGCCGGCATGTTGTCATGGTATTTCAGTGCTTAGAGCAACTGAAAGGAGACCAGGAGATCCCGGGTTCAAATACCGGCTATGCCATTTAATTTTTTAGTCTGGCTCTGTCTTTCCAACTCTTGTTATACACATTTACATTGATTGACCGAGTGGTTGGTTAAACTATAAAGTCCAGGACTTAAAGAACTTACATAGTTATTAAGTCGCCATAGAAGTATACCATCTCCAAATAATTTGAGATCTCTTGTGGTTTACCGGAAAAAATACGAGTCAGTTGGAAAACTTAGTGCCGTGGCATATTGCCACAGTAGTTGAGTAGTTAGAGCTGCTGGTTCAAATCCCGGCTATGAAATTCACTTTTTAAGTCTGACTTTATCTTTCCTACTCCTACCACATGATTTCCAATAAAAATTCTAATAATTATTAAGATTAATAGAAATAATGTACTTGTGATTATGCACATTTTTATATTTGATTCAGTTGAGAGTTCTAATCGAAAGAGAAGATTCTGACCTCGATGTTGGATTAAGAGTAGTTAAAATAATTAATTAAATAGGATTTTAAGTTATCGTTGTTTTATTTTTAAACTATTAAAACATTTAATATTCATTATATTAAATTCTCGAGGATTTCAATATTATCCAATTGGATTAATAATCTGATTTATTTCAGTTCTAATATTTATTCTCATTTTATGAGAAAGTATAACTTCTAATCAACCAGAAATGATCCTAAACATGTATGTCATGGACAAACAATAATTTATAATTTGAGGTTATGTTATGCAAAATAGAAATGACTTTTTATTTAGAGACGCTGCTGTGTTTCTCTGCGTTCCATTATTCTATGCTGGCGACGTCTGCAAATCTGCTATAGGATGACAATGGAGATTGTAGAAACGCGTTCAGACCACTCATCAAAAACAGTGGAGCAAGTGTCAGAAAAAATGTCCAAGCTTGTACTTCAATGTAATAATTTTTCAGGACTTACATACCCGCCTGGCTGATTTCTTTACTTTCTTGATCAGCAGGTACCATTTTTTTTTTAAAGATTCACATGTTTCAATAAATTTATAATGGGTAGGCATTTTAAAATGTATGACTTCGCTAACTGAAACTACTATCAGTTATCATAAACCATTCACAAATAAAAACTATTCACTTTATCCATCACGTACTTAGTATGTAGAGAAAGTATTGCACTCCATCTCAAACATTCGATACCAGGATTTCACTGGAAGAACACGTTTTGGGGTTCTCTGAATCCAAAAATAAGCATTTTTAGAAGAAAAAATTTCGTGTGGTGTAAACAGCATAACTGAAAAATGTAAAGTTCGTTAAACAACAAACTTGGTTCTTAAGTTCGACATCTTGCGACATGAAATATTCTTATTTTCATGAACCAATTATGTTGTAAACATCAGCTGGTACAATAATTTATTTGGTATTCACATTAATTAACAATATTATTTGTGATAAGAGCAGTCACACGATTTCAAATACAAAGACGTAATAAACTATAAAGTTTTAGGATGAACGTTAGGCTCCATACC
The DNA here is from genome assembly GCA_030762935.1 of Hymenopus coronatus. Taxonomy (NCBI): domain Eukaryota; kingdom Metazoa; phylum Arthropoda; class Insecta; order Mantodea; family Hymenopodidae; genus Hymenopus; species Hymenopus coronatus. Next base: position 63,645,047 of record CM060897.1, on the reverse strand, counting down.
TAATGTATGGACATTTAATGAGGTTATTGTACAGTTAACACAGACTGTATTGCACAACACACCGATTTTCTTAGAATCTACACGCTGTTACATTGTCCAAAATAAGCATTTAAAAGATATAGTCTAGTTGAATTGGCTATATGCAATTAATGTAAACTTGTCTTATCACGCATATCTCGTCCTTACTGGAAAATTTGTTCTGCCGATATTTCTAATCCAGAGCTTTATCCGCTCTTCATTTCTTTTACCGCCAGGCACGTTAAAAAGCCTGTAACCATTTTCTGAAAGGTTGGAACAATTCACTGCAGCAAAACATTTTGGGGTTGTAACGTGGTTACGGATTCGTACCCCGAGTACACGTTTTGGCTATTAGGATTTGTAGGCTGCCCTATCTCAGGATTTTTACTAGCTTTTTATTCAATTAGTTTGGCCTTTTTCCGCCGTCGAACACACACGCATTTCTCCTAGATTTCCTACTGAGAAACTATGCTTTACGCGACCGCGACTATTATTACTTTTGATGCAGTGATCTATTTCGTACTCCGGTCAGTATTAAAATAACTAATTCCCTCACAGCTAAAAGTAGCCTGTTCGGCTTCACCACGGACCCTAAATATCACATCTTTGCTTTGCCGATGTTCTGCCCCAAAAAGTGTCTCCTGACTAGCGTTAGCAGTGTACTCTCACCCCCTTCGGTTCAGTGCTCTACCCCTAATGGTATACTGTACTACCAGCTCGTGACAACTCGCTACTTAGACTTCCTTCCCATTTTCAATGCACATTTATATTTCCCTTCTTGGTATAATTTATATTATTAGCTATGATTTATCTTTCCCTTCTAAATAACTCTTAGACCCGTGACATATATGTACTGTCTCAATTTCTATAAACATCACATGCTTATTCACATTTGAATACTCATATGTCCTAGCTATCCCCTGAAGACAAAATGGCGGTATTTGGTGAAACTCTCTAAGATAGGTGTAGTCAGATTGTGCCATCTGTTTTCAGAGACCAAAGTGCACTATGCACTCTTTAAGTTCTCATCTCCTCACTCCGTTGTTACCACTTAGCTCCGCAATACACAGATGGTGTTACGGATGACATCTTGTCTACTGTTTGAACTCTGGCGATAGATGGCAGCACGCTCTTTAGAAAAAAGCTCTCCACGGTGGAATGGGGTAGGGCGCGGCCACGTCGAGATGAAAAACTGCTTGAACTATGTTAGGGATCCGCCGCAGTGGCTTTTTCCCCCACGGTGCAGTTTCGGCTGTCCATCGATAATACTCTCATATTATTCTTTCTCCTGGGTCTTTTAACCAATAGGCGACCATCACTACTGTCCGGTGGTCGGACGAGGGACGACTGCTTTTTTATAGTATTTAACGCCCGCAGGCGATGACACTGGTGATACATGGAATTAATATGGAGCACCGGTGGAATGCGATGGCGGGGGAAACCGGAGGATCCGGAAAAAACCCGCTCCTGCGCCCACTTTGTTCACTACAAATCTCACATACGGTCACTTGGGATCGAACCCGTTTAGGTGAGAGGCGAATGGTCTAACCACTCGGCCACGGGTGGCCCCTGTCGACTGTGAATTACTTCTGTTGGTCTCTCAATGTCTTAAATGCAGTGTAAGTGAATTTAAGCTTTCCCTACTACAGTGTTTTTGAGTCTATATAATAATTCCACAAGATGCATACATATTATAGCAACAAATTTCAAATGTCTTGCAGGGATGCTGAACAGAATTACCAGGTGTAAACCCTTGAAGGAGAAACGCTGTGTGCAAACTTGTAAATAACTTTTGGGAAACGGCTTAGATTCGAGATAAGACCTAAAGTGTAAAGCAGCTGATGAGAAATGAGACGAAGTTGGAGAACTATTAAAACATTCTCTTCAAAATCCTGTGCGACAACTTTCGCAAGAAACCGCAGTTTTAATGAACTCAGCAGGGTAGCAGCTAAACTGTTAAGGTAGAAACCATACCAGTTCGCTGCTGTTCACGAACTATTCCACGTGATAATGATAATCTGCTACGTAACTAGATTTGGAGGAATGTTAAGGGTTTAGTAGCTGATAATTTAAACTGTAATGTCTTCTTCCGCTTCAGGGAAAGGCTATATTGCCCGTTCCGGCTCAAAGTCATCTTCCCATCTGATTCTAGGAGTCCTATTGAGCGTCGTCCTTCTGGTCTATAATTTAGTGCCTGTTTTGTATTCTAATGTCATGCTTCTCCTTATGTGTTGGAACCATTGATACTTAATATCATTTATCTTCTCCTGTAATTTATACATTTAATTCTTCCCGGATTTGTATATTTGGTAATGTTATCTTAAAATGTGTAACCTGATATTCGTCTAAGAAATTGCATCTCAGCTGTTTCTAATCTTCTCCTGTATGATCTACTTAAAGTCTCCTATTTTCGCTGCCTTTTAAGCACGTAGAGATAATCAGTACCTTATAAACTTTCATGATTGTTTCTGGTTTTATTTTATTAATTCTTTCTACATATATGTTAGGATTTATTTAATTTTTGTTGTATATTTTTCTCTTGCTCATGGGATATCCAACATCCAAAGTAGTTAAAGGTGTTTACTTGTTCTATTATTTCTCCGTATATTACTATTTTTGATCTTATATGGAACTTTCCTTTAAAAACCATAGTTTTTTATTTATTTCTAGACATTTCTAGATTATATTTCTTAAGTAGCTGTTGCCATTTGTACACTGTTCTTTGGAGTTCATCTTCTGTACTGCCAAAATGACCTGGTCGTCAGCAAATAAACTTGTATTTAAACTGTAATGTTTTCTTTCCAATTCATATAAGCTATGCACAGAGTGCTGTAAGTTTATTTGTATTTTGTATTATGATTACATCATCTACATGTAGTATAACAACCGAGTCAGGTGGCAGGCGTTTGGTCTGGAACTGGCATTTGGGAGGTCGTGGGATTGGTTCCCCGCGATCTCTCTGACCCAATGGTTTTTTCGGGGTTTTCCCAGGTCACTAGGAACATTCTGGGTTGGATTCTTCATTCCCCGAATTTCCTTCCCCTTCATTTCATCCGCCTAGTCTTTCTTTTGGAGCTGTAAGTGGAGATGAAACTGCTTTGGACACTCAGCACTCGGTGGTAGGACCCTAGGGGTCGTCGGTATACATAGGGGCGTTTATTCAGACCTGAGGCACGGGCTCTTAGCGTTCACCGCGTTGAGATGAAGAACTGCTTGGGAACTGTAGGAGACTCCCCTCGATGGCTCCCTATCTCAGGCTGGTTCCGGCTGCCCTTTTTAATTGCTTATCACGGGGTCTGCCGTAAAAAAGACTAATCACTGACTGAGGTACGGAATCCCCTACAGTACCTACACTACAGTATAGCATTTAAATAGTAGGCCCTTTTCAACTGTATACCTTCATAGACTTGCTTCTTCCAATTTCTTATGGGGTCTTCAACATTGATGTTAAAAGGAGTCGGTGAAATGCTACATCCTGTCTGATACATTGATTTATTTTATCTTAACTGTCTTTGAAAAGCCTGTATTTATGATTATTGTCCTCGTTTTGCTTTTAATTATCTGTATAAGATGCGCAGGGTATTCTCATTTACTGCCCGTAATCTACCTTTAATGAAAATGTTAAAGCTTTTTCGAAGTAAATGAAAACAACTGTGATTTCCCAAATCGATCTAAGTTTCTTATCAAAAACAAAAAAGGTACTTGACCAAGTTTCTAGTTTCAGCTATTTAGATACTGATTTAAGTGTGGATATAAATAAAGACATACGAAAAGAAAACAAGAAAATTAAGTATGTATGTAGGTCTATAAGCAAAACTTAAAAAAAATAAAGGTATAAGTACAAAATAATGGCAATGCTTGTGTTTATAGCAGTGAATCTTTGATTAACAAACAAAAAGAAATGAACTTGTGTGCTCCATTCAAATAATTTCTCTATCTGTTCTGCAAACAAAATATTGTAATATCTACATCATACTAATCAAGATAAACATTACTAATTCCTTATAAAGTAGATTTGAAGATAAGGAAATACACCAAGCGAAAGCGACAGTTAAATATTTTAAAAGCAGCTGATATGCGATTATCACTTAAATTCCGTGCTTTTTCCATAACCAGAAGTAAAACAAAAGAGATCTGAAACTGATGAGGACTTCCCGTTTGACAAAAGTTAAAGTATTTTAAAAATAAAACCAATAACAACCAATAACTGGGAACATTTAGAAAATTATTAGCTAAAAAAACTATGACAAATTGCATGTTTTAACAAGATTTACATTTGTTGTGTAGTAAGTTTGTGTCTGACTTACTGTTTACCAGTTATACAGATTTCAAGCAGAATAAAGAACCCTCAGAGGCTATTTCTGAGAAATTCAGGAGTACATTTTACTTTCCTTGCAAATATCTTTAATATATAGAATTTTAATCAAAATCATTAGCCACGTTTGGGATATCAAGCATTTCGAAATGTTTTGCATATAAAGAGAATTTTGTGGTCGGAGATTTTCTAGAAAATCTTCCTGTCGTATCGTACTGTGTCCTTAAATTGGTATTTAAGGACTTTTCGTTTTTGAGTTATGCTGCCCATAGACACACACACACACACACACACACAAACAGACAAGCAGACAGACATAGACACTCAAACACAGAGACCTTTTTCTAAAAATGCTTTTTAAGGACTCAAGGGACCACAAACTTGTGTTTCCAGTGAAATCTCGTACCAAATTTTGGGGAGGAAAACAATGCATTCTCTAACTACTGTGTACATCGTGCATACCTCCTAGAGAAAGTTTAAATCTTATGTGTTCCATTCCCATGACTTTCACAATCTGTTCTGTAAACAAACTATGATTACAAAATATTATTTTTATATGGAGCATGATTATCAAGATAAACATTAGCAGAACCTGTCTTATTACATGCTTCCTAGCAAGTAGTTAACCGACAGTCAAATCTTTGAAAAGGTGTTCGCTTTGTGAAATATTTGCAATTTGGCTCACTTTACAAGACCAGGAAAACAAAAAAACAAAACAAAAAAAAAACAAAAAAAAACATGTAAAATGACAACAACGAAATGAAAGATAATTTGTCGTTTGAGAAAAGTTTAAGTAGTGTAAAATTGAAACAAATAACTAGGCATCTATTGAATATTTTGTTTTTACAAACATTTTATGACATAAATTTTGTGTTTTAATTGTGAGGCTATCTGCAGACATTTCAAGAATATATTTTATTTGTCGTTTGCATTTAACATCCAGAATTTTTAATAAAACCCTAAGGGGCATTTTTTGAGAATATAACACATTTCGAAAGTTTTTCCATATGAAAGATAGTTTGGTGTGAAGGATTCTATTGAAAATTTTCGTGTCGCCTTCTTGGAAGATACTAATGCTTGAGCTGTGCTCCCCAAGAAATATATTCATCATTCACACACACACACACATATACAAACACATATATGGGACTTTTTATAAAAATACATTTTTTTCGATTAGTGTTTCCCAAAACATATATTTACGTTTAAATCTGGGTATCGAATTTTTGGGTGAATACAATTCCTTCTCTAAATAATGTACTGGTGAAAATAAAAATAATATAGCCTCAGGTGTTAAAAGTGAATTTATTCTTATGGTAGAATTACGAAATGAATGCCATTCGTTATGCAGACACTCCTACTTTAAAAATGAAATGCTACTTTTAACCCTTCGTCATAATCAACTATTTTTATTTACTAGACTTCAAAACGGTTATTTCAATGAAAACTCGAATGCACATTTTAGGTGGAGAGCAGGTCTTCTCTTTGTTATATGTATATGATAAAGAATACTCTGATGCGTTTCATTCACATGGATTTTTCTACATCACTGTAACATATTTTCGTAAAAGCATAATCTTCTATTTGCTATGTGATAAGCGAGATAAACATTAGCAGAAGTTGTCTAAATTATTTGCTTCCCTGTAAATATAAGGAGAATAAAGAAATGCACTAGTCCAAATCTTTTAAAAGTTGGTTACTATGTGGTTAAAATCCGTTTCTATGCAAGGCAAGGAGTTGACAAATTTCCGTGTGAGAAAAAGTATTTTAAATCTTAATCAAATACTTTGAAACTATCTCAGAAATGGTCAATTCCACGAAACAACATATATTACATAAATTGTGTATTTTAATAAGATCTAAATCTTTTATTCAACAAGATTTTGTCTATCTCTTACAGTATACCAGTTATGCACATTCAGCAAAATTCATTCAAATAGACATCTTTAGAGGCTATTCCCAGAAAATTCAAGATTACATTTATACATTTGTCATGTAAATATCCTTAATATATTGTATTTTAATCAAAATCATTAGAGCCATTTTTACGAAAATAAAAAAATTTGGAATTTGTTCCATGTAAAGGGTAATTTTGGGTGATGGGATTTTTCTCAAAATCTTCGTGTCACGTCACTGGAGGATACTAAAATTAAATACCAAGCTTTTTAATTTACAGACTTCTCGTTTTTGAGTTATCGCGTTCACAGACACACACATACACACAGGCCTTTTTCTGAAATGCTTGGGACGCTAAAACGTGTATTTCCGTGAAATATCGGTTTTGAATTTTTGGATGGAATGTAATACTTTCTCCGAACACTATGTACATTTATAGTATACGCAGAGAAAGTAAAAATAAATGATAGAAGAAGTTCTCTCAACTTTCAATTATTTCTATATACTATAAGTGTACTAAAAACACTGAATTCATTGTACTTACCTCTTGAAGTCTACAATCGCTTTATATCCCGCGTACAACACTGATAAACAGACTGTGTTCATTTTACAGACGTTTGGTTTATTACTTTATTTCCTTCTACCAACATAGGAAGGAAATGGTTGACCAAACATCCTGTCGGTCAAGCTGAATCTTAATAAGATTTCGTGGTTATATTCTGAGAGAAAATGGGATCTTAAAGAGTATACATATATACGAGATTTTCCTCTTCTCTTCTTCTCTCTTTTTTCTCCTATCCTCTCTTCCTCTTTTCTCTTTTCCAAACCTCTCCTTCTCTTTTTTTCACTTCTCCTGTCAGATTTCTCTTCTATCCTTTTCTTTTCTTATCTTCTCTTCATTTCTGTTCTCTTCTCTGCTCCTCTCCTTCTATTCCCTTCTTCTCTCTTCTCTTTTTCCTTTTTGTCATTCTTTCTTCGCTTTTAATAATGAAATGAAGGTAAAACGTTAATGCTCTACTCAAACAGAAATGCCAATTACGTTTTTAGAAAGAATATGCGAAGCATTGAGGGAGTCAGAAATGTTTTATATGGTGGGAATGTGGGAAGCATCATAATTAAGCTGGAAGGCTGATAAACTTAAAACATTTTCTGTAAAAAAATATTAGTATTACTGAAAATTAACTTTAGTGAAGTTGGCACAAAACAAGAAGGAATAATCACATATTTGTTCCAAGAAATTGAAAAAGGATAACTTTTAAAGCAATGTATGTAGTCAAAATCCTTAGTATGGTTTCCTGCGGAAGGGAGGAAAAGCCGGTGGTGCCGTTTAACTTTTTTGCGCGTAAAATATGTGGTATTTTAATAAAAGTCGTTGGATCATTTTGGGGAAAATAAACAATCGGAAAAATCGTCCGCCTAAAAGAACTTTGGGGTGGGTGGATTTTCTAAAAAATCTTCTTGTTGCATCTTTGGAAGATAGTGAATATAATTATTAAGATTGGTATTTACCAATTTTGTTTTAGATTTTTGTTTTTAATAGAAACATAAAGACTCACAGACAAAAGAAGCGTTTTCTAAAAATTAAATTTTTGGATTCAAGATACATCAAATCTTAGTATGGAATTTTTGGGTGGAATTCAATACTTTCTCTATCTACTATGCACACTGTACATGATTGGTTGCCATACTCCGGATGGAGTTGGACACTGCAACCACCGTGAGCTTATTGTACGTCAGACCCAGAGGGATAGAATATGAGTATTATCGATGGGTGGCTAAATCCGGTCCGTGGGAAAAGAGCCACCGTAGTGGGTCCTTAAAATAGTCCAAGCATTCGTCATCTCGACGCCGGAAACGTTAGAAATACGTACCCAAGTTCTGACCCACAGATGATTCCATCACCACCCCGCCGCCGAGAGTTGTATTTCTAAAGCGTACCTATTCACCCCCACAGAAGGGCGCCACCACCGCAGTGTTCGCCATCAGTGTTATATCTCCAAAAGAGACTTGCTGAAATGAACTGAAAGTACAGGAAGTTCAAGGGAATATTAAAACATCCTCAGTATTACTACTTACTGCGCAAAAAAAGTGAGACTTGGTTAAGAAACACAATTTATGTCATACAGTATTTTTCTAACAGTTTCGAAGGCATTCCTTGTAATTATTTTCAATTTCAAACTATTTATACTTTATCTCAAACTAGGAGTCGCTTTCGTTTCATACCTCTTTTGTATTTGTTCTTATCTACACAAAGAGTTCAAACTTCAATTGTTTCCCATAGCGATAGCTTTTAAACGATTTGACTGACGTTTTAGCCCAGTGTATGCCTGTATTTCCCTTCTGCTTACAAGGAAGCGGGTAACAAGACTATTTTTGCTAATATTTATCTCGATTAACATGAATCTTTCGTGGAAACAATTTGTTTCTTTTTTGTGTATTTTAGTTTTTTTATGCTTTTTTGTAGTTTAACGTCCTTTAAGCTGGTTGTTCATATCGGACGATGAATGAAATTGGTGAAATGATGCTCAAATGATCTCTGGGTGCCTGGAGTTTAAAGCTACTTTACATTCGTTTTCTCAGGACAGAGGAAAACCCCGAAAAATTCCTTATCCGGGTAACTCATCCTAAGTGAGTTTCAAACTCGCGAACTGTTGAATGAGAGGCAGACACGCTACCATCACACTACCCAGGTGGGCTAAGGATGGTTTGTTTGCAGAACAAGTAGAGAACACCATGTGAATGGAACGCATAAAGTATTTTAGTTATATTGTTCATAGATACATATCAACAGTTTTCTAAGAATGTTTTTCTTTTGTGTTCAAAGTGCCTCAAAACATCATTTAGGTAAAATACATATACATCGAATTTTTAAGTGCATTACAAGATGGTTCCCAGATGACATTGTGAATTTTGCAACTTCCGAGGAAGAATTAAGCTCAGGTATACAGAATTATCACAGCAGAGTAATGAAGTAGGATAAGAGTAAATTCCCTCAAAACATAGATAACAAGTGGCGAATAGTAGCGAATATATCATTGGAATAACAACAAAGCATTAAAGCACGAAAACGAAATCACCTACCCAGGACAAATGATGAAATTCAACAATGCCACCCATAAAAAGTCCAACAAAGCACTTCGGCAAGTATAGTTCAAATTCTGAGCTCTGAGCCAAACCTCACAAGCAATGCATCGTACAGACTAAGTCTGAAAAAAGTATATAATGGACAGCTGGTTTCTACGTCTAATACTATATGGAGTCCAAACTTAGGCCTGAAAACATGTCAAAGAAATATGGTGAAATGGAGTCAGCCTCCAAGACAGAATCTGCAATGAAAACCTGAGGAAGTTGATAGGTAAACAAAAACGCAACAACATCAGAAAAGCTACTAAATGGAAATGGGCGGGCCTCTCATGAGGATGAACCATCACAAATGGTTGCGTAAAACAAAGCTTTGAACCCAAAACCATCCCAGGAACGTAGGACGTCAGAAAAGAAAATGAGTAAACGAACTAAAATTTCATTTTAACCCCAAATGGACTACAACAGCCAAGGACTGACGCGAATGGAGACTACTGACAGAAACTGCAACAAAAGAATGAGGATCTTTCCGAAACGGCACGAACCTTGTCAACCAAGAGGCCCTTGACCTTTAGGGACTCTACGGGCTAAAGCTAGTTTTAATTCTAGTTCTTCAATTTACTGTAAGCACTATATTCGAGGAAGTAAGGAATCGAGTTGAATTGCTTGCTCTAGAACGGACAAATTTGCTAATTCATATTTATATTGGTCAGACTAATTACGATCGTCTATCACACAATGGATAGCTGCAGGGGTCTCTGTTTCGAAGTATACCTATGTATAAAAGTCTCTAGATTTTACTTGGATAGTTGAGTTTGCTCATATTCCGAAGGCCATCTAAAGGAATTCTAAGAGCAGATGTTGGCAATCCTGAACTGGATCATACTAGGAGGACATTTGAATCTTAAAGCCTTATCTTGAGACACTTCCGCAATATACGCTAGTCAGCAGGAAGTAAATTTTATTGCGTCTTGTGCAGGAAGCTTTACTTATCTGTGTGTGTGTGTGTGTGTGTGTGTGTGTGTGTGTGTGTGTGTGTGTGTGTGCACGCGCCACATTTTCCATTCTAGCTTCAGAATAAAACAGTTTAATTCTTTCACGTTTTACGTCAAGTATTGCTCTTACAAGTTTTATTTTTGTCTATAGTAAACCATTTTGTTTTCCACAGAATATTTTAATACCGAGATCTCACGGGATATACAGGTTTTGAGTTCCCTAGATCCAAAAAAAGTATTTTTAAAAATATAATGTGTCAATCCATATGACTTTCTCTACCGTTCCGCAAAAAATAAAAAGAAAACAAATTATTCCTACGAAAATAATTTCTTTATCTATATCATGCTAATCGAGATAAACATTATCAGAAATGGTCTTATTACCTGCTCCCTTGTAAGTAGAGGGGAGGAATAAAAGTTCACATTAGGGTGAGGCGATAGTCAAATGCTTTAAAAACTGGTCGGTATGTGTTACACTTGAAATGAGGTTGACTTACATGACCAGGAGTAAAACAAAAGAGATATGAAACAAATGATGACTTCTTTGAAATGTTTTAAAATTGAAACCAATAACATCTAATATCTCGAAAATAGTTAACTTTACGAAAAAAATATATATGCTATAACGGGATGTAGATTAAATTTGTTGTATATCTACACTTTTTGTCTATCTCTTGTGCTTTACAAAAGTCATGAGGAAGGAGGAACTTTCAGAGGTGGTTGTTTCCCAGAAAATTCAGGATTCATTTGAATTGTCTTAAAAATATCATATATTAATGCAAATCGTACAGCCATTTTCAGAAACTTACAACTTTAGAGCATCTTTCATGTAAAGGATAGTTTGGATTGGCGGATTTTTCTGAAAATATTCGTGTGGCATCCTTGGCACATACTAAACTTAAATATTAAGTTTAGTATTTAACGGAATTTTCGTTTTTGAATTATGCTGTCCACAGACACACACAGGCACTGTTCTTCCTCTAAACATGTCTTTTTTAGATTAGGGGAGTTCTCTAACATGTATTTCCAGTCAAATATAGTTTTCAATTTTTGGGGGTATACCAATATTTTCTACTTGCTTTTTTTTGTAGTGTTTAACACCCGCTTTAACTACTTATGGCACCGCAGGTGGTGACACTGATTATACATGAATGAAGGTGGAACACCGGTGGAATGCGATAGCGGGAGAAACCGGAGAACCCGGAGAAAACCCGCCCCAGCGCCGCTTTGTCCACCACAAATCTCACTTGGGATCGAACCCGGGCCATCTAGGTGAGAGGCGGGTGATCTAACTACTCGACCACGGCGCGGCCGTCTTTTCTACTTGATAATTCTGCACAGTACTTGGAAGTGAAAGTAAAAAGGTCCATGTGTGGGTGTGAGAGAGAGAAAGAGAGAGATGAATGACCCGACCGATGCCTTGCATGAGTGAGGAAGAAGATATGTTATGACTGTGAAATGGATGAAAGGAAATGGAGCAAGTGGTGGAATGAATAACGTTTTTTTTTCTTTGATAATGTTTAACTCCCACTTTTATTACATATGATATCACAGGCGATAACACTGATGATACATGGAATGAAGATGGCGGTGGAAACCGGAGAACCCGGAGAAAACCCGCCCCGGCGCCGCTTTGTCCACCACAAATCCACATGCGATTGCGTGTGATCGAACCCGGGCGCCTTCAAGTGAACCGAGTGGTCCAATCACTCGGTCACGGCGCGGCGGAATGGATGGAGTGGGAAACCTGATACCCCAGAGATCTACCACAGATCCCACATGCGAACTCGGGCTGCCTTGGTCTAAACCTCGGCCACGGCGCGGCCGGAATAGTAGATCATCAGACTGATTTGCAAACTGGATAAGATACAAATAAGGGATAGAAAGGCAATAGAAATTTGTAGCAATTTTATTCAATTAAATATCTTAGAGGGGAGGGTAAGCCGATTACGAAACGAAAATATCGTAAGGGTAATACACTAATGATACCTATCGAAACAAACTACATTACAGATCTAGAACACAATAATTAGACTTGTGATGTATGGACGCAAAACCTGGTTAATGACATCGTATATAAAACTACAATTGGAGAGATGGGAAAGGAACCTTTTTAGGAATATTTATGTACCGATAAAGGATAACGAGGAGTACAGAATACGCATAAGTATGTAATTAAACCTTTTAATGTGTATTCTGTCTATATATTCACCTTTCATTCTGTGTGAAAGGTGCAGATATTTGTGTCAGTGTTGTTGGACGAAGTAATGATCCAATATTTGTAATTTTTTGCTATTTTCTAAAGCTATGCTCATGAGGAAAAGTTCACAATGAGGCTTTTATTCTCTTTCTCAGATCACTCTTTGCCCTGCCTGGCTGTAAGTGGAGTGATGTATGTAAACACAGCAAGGGTAGATCAGGGCCCTTAAAAACACATTAGATCCTGAAATCTGAGCTTCATTTATGACAATACTATTTATTAATTGGTCAAAATGAAATACTCTTGTGTTTTATATGCATTATTTTCTACTAAATATAAAATTATTTGCACCTATTCACCTACCACCCTGTATATAAATATGACCTAATATAGCAACACTTGTTAAAGTTAAATGAATTGAATGTTGTACGATGGATCTGTTAAAAACACCTTTGAATATATTGACGAAGACCAAAATAATTGAAATGGGGATATTTATGGACGCTCTTTAACTGCTGTGGTTCTCAGCGTCCCATTCTTTATGACCGTGTGAAAGACCGCTTAATTTTTCTGAAGCCTCTTGAGGTTCTTTTAGGTGCCGTAAATTTACGACACGAGATCAACGGCTTTGCTTCCCTTCCGAAGGATTTTTACGCCTGAAAAACATCCATCGTCCTCCGCCGAGTTTGAAGCCGAGACCTTGGGTATATGAAGCTAGCATGGTAACCATTACACTAACGATGATGACCAAGATAGTTGAATAGTGGAGAAAGAGGGAGATGGAGAGAGAGAGACTTGCATAGCATGGGAATTATAAGATGGAGGAGAAAGAAAGAAACTATAAGAATGAGCTAGTCTTATTTAGGAAGCGCTAGTTAAACTATAAGAGCTGTTTGCCACAAGATTATATTATTTGCTTAATTATTTATTTATTTATGAAAACACCCCAACGAGCAAAGCTTCCTTTAAGGGACCGAATAAAATTGACATGCGATATTAACAAATCTAAAGTCACATAATTGCATACAAAAATGTAATCAAATATTAATCTTTTGGAAAGATAAGTACAAAACACAAATATGCGCTTTCCAATTGCTTTTATTTATTTATTGCCAGCATGCCTCATTACACTATTATATTATATGCTTCAGTTTACAAAGTTATCCTATTACATTCGTTATATTGAGCATTAGAAAAATAACAGTGAAACTAATAGATAAAAATAATGATGATAACTATACTATAAACAGTATAAAACCAATGCTTTCCACTAACTATATTTGTTTTTAATTTCAATTTATGAACTTTAGAGGTATTCTTTATTTCATATAATTCATTATAGATTTTAATTAAGAAGTTTTAGAGGATTTTGTTCCATAAGTAACACTCTCAGAATGGTTAAAAATAAATATATAATGTTTGGCGTGTGTTGTTATAAGATTTCTATGAATTTGTTTATATATTTGTTTAAATATATAAACAGCAGCATTACATTCAATTATTATTGCTGGTTATATTTTAGATTTCACATAAAGAATTTTAGTGGGAGTTACGTATGAACTGCTAATAAATTTCCAATAGTCCTGTTTTGAAATACTTTTATTGGTGTCAAACCTGTCTTTTTATGATGACCTTAATTTTATAAAAAATATGCGAGAGTGTATTAGAGAATAGTACAATGCTATTAAGCAAGGGTTTTTTCGGGGTTTTGCCTAATCCTGAAACGACAAATGTCGAGTAACTTTAAGCCCCATGGACCCCGAAATCATTTGAGCATCATTTCATCAAATTCATTCATCGTCCGACATGACCAGCCAGGTTAAAGGACGTTAAGATTAAGAGAGAGAGAGAGAGAGAGAGAGAGAGAGAGAGAGAGAGAGAGAAAGAGAAATTGTTAACAGTCCTTTAATGTGTCCCTATCCAAATATTCCTATAACATAATAGGAGCAATTTTTACTTTCTCCATACGCACTATGTGCATAGTGTATAGAGAAAATATTGCACTGCTCCAAAAATTCGATACCGAGATTTCATCGGAAATATATGTTTTAGGGTCCCCAATATCCAAAAAAAGCATTTTCACAAAAAGGTCCGCGCGCGTGTGTGTGTGTCCGTGTGACCGTGTGCCCCTGTGTCTGTGAACACGATAACTCAAAAACGAAAAGTCGGTAAAATACCAAACTTACTTCGAAAATTTTGATTTTCTCAAAAATGGCTCTAACGATTTTGATTAAAATTTCGGATAGTAAACATATTTACCTGACAAATGAAATGTACATCTTGAATTTTCTGGGAATAGCCTCTGAAGAGTAGTTTATTCTGGATGAATTTTACTAAATTTTGAATAACTGCTAAACCGTAAGAGATGGACAAAAACTTACTACATAAAAATGTAGACCACATTAAGGCACACAATTTATGTTATATACATTTTTTTCGTGGAGTTCGTCGTTTTTGTGACATTCCATATTTTTGGTTTCTGCTATGAAAAACGTATACTTTTCTCATACTGGAACTTGTCAACTCCTATCCATATAAACAAAGGAACTTCATTGACATAGCAACCAGCTTTTGACTATCACTTTAACCTACGGTTGTCCCTTATTTCGCTTCTACTTACAAGGATGCGAGTAATAAGACTATTTCTGCTAATTTTTTGCTGATTAGCATAAAGTAAATAGAAGTATAAGCTTTTTAAGAATTATTTGTTGCAGGGATATGGAGAAAGTCATGTGAATGGTACACATCAGATTTTTTACATAACCTGTGAATGTGTATTTTGCAATTTAAAGTTTCATCTATAGTTAAAACTAAAACTTTTGTATGCGTCATTGGCATGATGGGGTTATTGTTAAACATTAACTGATTGGAAATATTAATAACTGTGCTAGCTTTATAAAATATATAGATTTGTGCTGTTTTACTATCTCTATCTTGTATGTACAATGTACATAGCAGAAAGACAAGGTATTGTATTCCACCCAAAAATTCCATTTCGATATTTGCTGGAAATAAATGCTCTGAGGTCCTCTGAGTAAAAAAAAAAAATTAGAACAAGGCGCGCGTATGTATGTGTGTCTGTGAACAGCGTAGCTCAAAAATTAAAACACCGTAAAATATCAAATTTGGTATTTACGTTAACTATCTTCCACGGATGAAACACGAAGATTTTCAAGAAAATTCCCTCTCCTTAAACTATCCCTTATTTGGAAAAATTTGGGAAAATTTTGTCTTTCTTAAAATGACTAACGATTTTGATTAAAATAGCTTATGTTATAGATATTTACAGCACGAATAAAATGAATTTTTTTAATTTTTCGAGAATAGTTTCTGAAGACCTATTTATTCTAGATGAATTTTGCTGAAATTGGCGTGACTGGTAAATCATAAGAAATAGAAAAAGGCTAACTGCACAAAAATGCAGATTTCCTTAAAATACACAGCTTATGCCTCGTGCATTTTTTGTAGTGTTGACCTTTTCCAAGACATTCCGTGTTACTGGTTTAAATTTTAAACTACTAAAACTTTTCTCAAACTGTAGGACAGCGTTCTTTCGTCTGTATTTCGTTTACTCTCCGACAAGCGATGAGAGCGGAAATTGAATTGTTTGGCATAGCGATTGGCTTTTAAAGGAATTGACTATCGCTTTAGCCTACTGCATTCCCTTATTTTCCTTTTACTTACAAAGAATAAAGTAAGAAGACCAATAAAATCCTGGTTATGTTTATCTCGATTACCATGATGTAGATAAACGAAGAAACTTTTATTTTCGGAACAACTAGAGGAAGTCATTTGAATGGAAAGCATAAGATTTTTTTTAAACATTTAAAGTTAATTTGTTTTGTTCTTACCATTCAGATAAAATATCCATATCGGTATTCATGTTTATGTATTACTTGAAATATCTCTCTTGCTTAGAAAATATTGGAATCATCAGCAAAAAGTGAAGAAACTATATAAAAGGGTAAATATTTTCAATTATTGATCCCTGAGGCACTCGACAATTGATATCAAGAGTGCTGCTTTCAATTCCCTTCACTGAAACATATTGATTGCGATTTTGTGAATAACTTTTACATCAATTCAATATAATAATGTCAATATATTCCAGTTTTATACTAGTTATTTTATTTTCTTATTTTCTCACGCTTACATGTTTATCTTTGTGTTATAAATACATCTTTATGAAGTTGGAAAATATTTGACATAATTCTCGGTGGTGGCAACACACATTAACGTGTGCTCTGTTCGCGTTAGTCATTTGTTGTGAAGGTAAAAAATGGTGTGTTGAGTTTAGAGGTGGCTGCTTCTCATTTGTCATGCTTGTTAGTGAAAGGATGCACGCGGACACATTGCACAGTACAGTGAGGTGAAGAGGTCATCGTTGTTGTACATTCAGTTGGAAAACTGTGAAACGCAGCGTCAAATGGCGTAGAGGGACTCTGTGAAGGTATGTATGTAACGTGTTTGTTTAAGTAATATATCTACACCCATTTTGTTAATGATGAGGTAAACCATGTGCATGAAGTTAATGATTGCTGAACCAACAAGCTTTTTCAAACAGTGTAACTTATAAAGCAGTAGCAAAAAAGGTTTACACGTGCTAGAATATATATAGTGTTAAAACAATAAACTCTAGAAAACAATGTGTTGTTTATATGACAATTTAGCTTTAAAATAAATATGAAGTTTATATGACAATTTAGCTTTAAAATAAATATGAAATGTATATCTATCAATTCATGTGTATTAACCTCACTTAGGCTATTATGCAGAAAACGGGCCGGTCGAAAAATCGAATGAAAGTAAATGCAATTGATTGATCTTATATTTGTGATGGTGATTTCAAAGGTTTTATTTATCGGTCAAGCTTGGCATTTTTATTAAAGACATGCTGGAACGGTTAGTATTTTACGTATATGATGGGTATTTACCAAATAACTGTATATAATCGAGTATTATATAAACAATAAATGGTTTTATAGTGTTCAAAAACACATTCGCCGCCAAGTACTACCACAATAGAAAATTAGAAACATATACACAGCCTAATCTTACCGGATTCGAACCTAACCTCGCTCTAAATTTGAAGACCACAGCACCCAATGGTTTCGCCTACTCAAACAGATAAAAAAAAAAAAAGAAAAAGAAAAGAAACCTCACAGAAATATAAGCGATATATGACGTTATTGCATACCAATAGTTACAGAATCTTCCGCTAGCAACGAAACTAAGTTTTTTCACTATAAATCCAGTTTTTATGCAAGCATTTCAGCATATACATATAAGCATTAGTTATTCATATAATACACGTTTATGTGTAATTAATAGGTAAATATCCGTCATACACGCAAAATACCAACTCTTCCAGCAGCACACGAATTTGTCTATAGTAAAAAAAATAACAATAACAAAAACAATAAAAAAAACAAAAAAACTGATGTGTTCCGTTCCTATGACTTTTATTATATATCTGTAACAAATTGTTTATAAGCTATTTCGCAGTAGTCGAATAAACATTAGAAGAAACGGTTTTATTACTTAGTTCCTTATAAGTAAAAGAAAAATAAGGGAATATACTAGGCTAAATCGACAGTAAAAAGTTTCAAAATGTGATTGTTGTGGGACCAAAATCCATTTCTATATTTAGCCAGGAGTTGACAAGTCCCCGTATGAGAAAAGTATAAGTTCTTTAAAACTGAAACTAATAACAAAAAATATCTCAAAAATAGTCTTCACGAAGAAACTGTATATGGCATAAATTTTGTGTTTTAATGAGATCTACATTTTTGTGTAGTAAGTTTTTGTCTATCTCTTACGGTTTACTAGTTATGCAAAATTCTGCAAAATTCATCCAGAATAAACAGGTCTTCAGAAGCTATTCCCAGACAATTCAACATATACATTTTATCTGTGGTGGAAATGGCTTTAATACGTAGTACTTTAATCAAAATAGAGCTAATTTTGAGAAAATCGAAATTTTCGAAAATATTTCCATTTAAAGTGTAGTTAGGGGTGGGGGAATTTTATTGAAACTCTTCGTGTCGCATCTTTGGAAGATACCAAAATTAAATACCAAGTTTGGTATTTAAACAACTTTTCGTTTTTGAGCTATGCTATCCACACACACACACACACACACACACACACACACACGGACCTTTTACTGAAGATGCCTTTTTTTTTATTCAGAGGGTCCTAAAGCATGCATTCCGAGAGATATCTCTGTGTGGAATTTTTGGTTGGAATACGATACCTTCTCTATCCACTATGTACATCGTTATACGGACTAGAGAAAGTGAAAATAACTTACGTAAAAATAGCTTTTAGAGGCTACATAACAATCTGATGTGTTAAGCACATGATTTTCTCTAGTTATAAGAATACCACTTACAAAAGATAATTCTTCTGTGTACAACATGTCAATCAAGATAAGCATTAGCAAAATGTGTTTATTACTTAGTTCCTTATAAGGAAAAGGGAACCAAAGGAATGCATTATGCTAAAGTGATAGTCAAACGTTTTAAAAACTGTAACTTTTGTTATTAAAATTCGCCTTTGCTCGGCCAGAAGTAAAACAACAGAAACACGGGCGACTTCCTGTCTGAGAAGTATTTTAAAATTGAATAAGTAATAGCAAGTAATAACAAGTGATATTTCGGAAATGGTTACCTCTAAAACAAAATTGTAAAATACTTACATTGTGTTTCAACGAAATCTACATTTTTACTTTCTCTACACTGTATGAACATACAATGTACATAGTACCCAGAGAAGCAATTGTATTCTATCCTAAAATTCGATTGTGAGATTTCATTGGAAATATATCTTTTGAGGCCTCCTGATATCGAAAAAAAGCATTTTTAAAAATGGTTCGTGTGTGTGTGTGTGTGTGTGTGTGGGGGGGGGGAAGCATACTCAAAAACGAAAAGACCGTTTAAAACCAAACGTAGTATTTATTTTCAGTATATTCCAAGGATGATACACAAAGATTTTTTAAAAAAAAATTCCCATCCACAAACTACCCTTCATATGGAACATTTTTCGAAAATTTTGTTTTTCTCAAAATTGGCTCTAACGATTTTGATTAAAATACCGTATATTAAAGATATTTACCTGACAAATAAAATGTACTAATGAATTTTCTGGGAATAGTCTGTGAAGACCTCGTTATTCTGTTTGAATTTTGCGGATTTTTACAAAACGATTAAATTGCAAGAGATAAAAACACAATGCACAGAAATGCAGATTTCGTTAAAACAGATAATTTATGTCATGTACGTTTTTCTTGTAGATTTGGGATATTCCTTATTATTGGTTTCAATTTTAACTTACCTAACGTTCTCTATACCGGAAATGTAAAGAACCGAACTTCGATTGTGTCACACAGCGACTAACTTTTAAAAGATTTGAGTATTGTTCTAGCATAAATTATTTCCTTATTTTCATTCTTTTTACGGTGAAGCAAGTAATAAGACCAATTCTGCTAATGTTTATCTGGATTATCATGATGTAGATAAAAGAACAATCTTATGTAAGGGTAGTTTGTATTTGGAAAAGCTAGAAAAAGTTATTTGAGTGAAAGAAATCATATTTTTTATTTAGTAAGTGTTTTTATCTTTTACGTATTACCGGCAATACAAACTTCATTCAGAATTTAGAGTATTTCAAAGGTTGTTACCATAATATTCAAGATATGCATTTTATTTTTTATGTTAATATCTCTAATATACGATTTTTTAAATAATCGTTAGAGCCAATTTTGTGAAATCAACATTTTCGAACATTTTTTCATAAAAATATTGGTCTGGGATGGGTGGATTTTCTTTAAAATCTTTGTATCGCATTCTTGGAGATATTTAAGTTGAATTTCAAGTTTGGTATTTGACGGACTTTTTGTTTTTGAGCTATGCTGCTCCCCCCCACTCACACACTGACCATTTTCTAAAAATGTTTTTGTTTTTATTCAGGAGAACTCAAAACATATATTTTCCATAAAACCTTGGTTTAAATTTTTGGGTGGAATACAACACCTTCAGTATCTACTATGTACGTTGTACTATGCGCTAGATAAAGTAATAAAGGGTAATGTGTGAAGGAAGCCAGGTGAATGTAACAAAAGCATTGTTATTTTTTCGTTATATCATTTGGATAACTCGCTGTAGCTTCTATGATCATAGATAGATAGTTTATTTTCAAGCATTAAGTATGAAACATACATAGGCTGTATCATTAGAATAAAAATTAATGAAACATTCTACATTCAATAATGCTACAACAATACATTTAAAAATGGATAAGATTAATCCCATTTCAGGTCATGCATTTCTGAAATGCTATAAAGAGGATTTGCCTTCAAGATTGTTTTGATCCTCCTCTTAAAGTTTAACAGTGGAAGAGTCTTAATGTTCTGAGGTAAGGGGTTGAAAATTTTAACTGATATACATGAGAAACTGTTAAGGGTTTTACTATATTAGCATTTGTTAATGTAAATATCAGAGCATTTTCGAGTGGGATAATTATGGACAGAAGAACATATTAAGAAAATGTTGATATTTTTTTTTAACATATAAGAAGAAATTTATAAGAGAAGCTGTAAATTGAAAATCATCTTTTGGCTTTAAGTTCATTAACATAGGCTTTTAATCGTTTTTGACCTTCTATTACATGAGTTATTTTGCAACATAAGTCTCTCTTCTTCTAATTCTTCAACCGGTATAGATATTGGTATAACAGGCAGCTTAAGGCAAGAGTTTCAAATAGTCATGATGTTAGGCGATGTGTGACGGACTGACTATCCGTTTAATGGGTGCAGTCAAATATACCTGTGTTAAAGGAGAGGGAGAGGCCACGTAAAATAAACGGTGTGATAATATTCGAGAATAATGGCGAAGTTACATTTTATTTGTAGTTTAACGTCCCTTAACTTGGTTTGTCATATCGGACGATGAATGAAATTGATGAAATGATGCTCAAATGATTTCGGGATCCATGGAGATCAAAGTTACCGACATTCGTCTTTTTAGGATAAGGGAAAACCCTGAAAAAGAAGCTTGTCCGGATAACTCACCCTAAGCGAGATTCAAACTCACGACCTTTTGAATGTGAGGCAGACACGCTACCACCACACTACCCAGGCGGGCTCGTTGCAGTATTTTGCTCATAAATTAATATATTTATGATTAAAACAATAGATTTTCTGTATTTCATTGTTAATTGCAGATATGAACAGCAACAAAACACACTTAAATATATTAAAACTTTTACTAATTATCTTTGTTGCCAAATGACAACACTATGCTATAAAAAGTTAACATTAAACACTCATATATATTTTCAGACTCTGCGGAGGTTAACGAAATGCTGTAATTGCAGAACATTACTGTGCTCGACGGTACTTCTACTGGTATCTCTAAGTTGAGATATTTTGTTTTGTTTTGCTTTACAATCTCGAAACTCGGTATTTCATATTACATATTCCGCGTAGATGTAAGAGAAGCGGGAAAAGTTGTTATTTTAATTAAGCTTTCCTAGTTTCACTTCTGTTGTACTGCTAGTAGTTTCAGTTAATGATACATATGGGAATAACTATATGAAAATAGAATAACTTCTAGGGTAATTTGCAAAACACGGAGAACAATATCAAGGAAAGCGACAGCATAGCAAGGATTATGTGCAACATTTATATGATGTATCTATAATAAATTCACACTCATCCTTTCTTGTATTACTTTCCATACTATGTATGTAGTAAGTAGCAGTATATAGCCACGTCGTGGTTAGACCCTTCGTCTCTTACCCCTCTGGGTTCGATCCCAGATGGCATTTGGAATTTGCGGTAGTCAAAGCGGCGCAAGAGCGAATTCTTAGAGTACTCCGGTTTACTATCTACATTCATTTTTGTTGTAATTTTCTCCATTATTTTATATAACATTCTGTAGCTTTATTTCCATATTTTTACTTTCTCTACACGTATTATGTACATAGTGTATAGAGAATGTTTTGCATTCCACCCAAAAATTCGATACAGAGATTTTACCGGAAATACATGTTTTGGGTCCCCCTGAATCCAAAAAAAGCATTTTCAGAAAAAAGTCCGTGTGTGTTTGTGTCTGTGTGTCTGTGGACAGCATAGCTAAAAACGAAAAGACCGTTGAATAGCAAAGTTGATATTTAAGTTCTGTATCTCCCAAAGATACGACACGAAGATTTTCAGAAAATCCTCTCACCCCAACTACCCTTTGCAAGGGACTTTTTTTCGAACATTCTTATTTTCTTAAAAATGGCTTTAACAATTTTGAGTAAAATACCGTATATTAAAGATATTTACATGACAATAAAATGTATATCTTGAATTTTCTGGGAATAGCCTCTGAAGATTACTTTATTCTGAATCAATTTTACGGTGTTTTGCATAACTGCTAAACCGTTACAAAAATGTAGATCACGTTAAAACACACAATTTGTTATATACATTTTTTTCGTGGATTTGATCGTTTTTAGATATTCCTTCTTTTTGTTTCAGCTTTGAAAAACATAGTTTTCTCAAACAGGAATGTGTCAACTCCTGTCCATACAAACAAAGGAACTTCAGTCACATGGCAACCAGCTTTTGACTATCACTTTAACCTATGGTACTCCATTATTTCGCTTCTACTTACAAGGAAACTAGTAACAAGACCATTTGTGCTAATTTTTTCTCAATTAGCATGAAGTAAATACAGACATAATCTTTTTAACAATAATTTGTTACAGAGATGTAGAGAAAGTCACGTGAAAGGAACACATCAGATTTTGTTATTAAAACCAGTCAGTATTAATAACTATTTCATTAGATTTACCAATATAATTAAATTTTATACTTTTTAATACATTAACAATGCTAAATATATATATGCTCTTTAGTTCAAGGAGCACCAATAGCTTTAATACCATCACCGCATTTCACCAGTGCTCCATCTTCATTCCATATATCACCAGTGTCTTCGTCTGTGATGTCATATGTAGTAAAAGCGGGTATTAAACGCTATAAAGAAATTTTATATGTTTCTTTACTTAATGCTGCCAGTTCATTTTCACCATTTGTGTTTCCCCTTGTCTGGGTTTGCTAATATCCTATTGGTTTGTAATGTATAACACACAGGTTGATGATGAGCATAGAGCTTGGCCAAAGTGAGTAGTGTAAAGGGAAGGGTAAGGAAACAATTTAAGCCGAGTGGAACGATTGTCAACACCACCTCCTGGCAGAATGGATGCTGTTATAAGTACGAGGGGGGGGGGAGGATTATTGGATTAATTACTAAAACATTAGCTTACTTTAGTTCCATAATTGTAGTCGCCCTCCGTGGTATAATGGTTACCATGCTAACCCAAGGTCGCGGGTTCAAACCCGGCGGAGGACGATGGATTTTTTTGGCCGTAAAAATCCTTAGCATGGATTCCTTCCAAGGGAAATAAAGCCGTTGGTCCCGTGTCGTAGCTTTACGGCACATAAAAAAACATTAAGCCTGATAGAGAGGTCTCTGAGCAAAATTAAGCGGTCTTTCAAGCCCAATATAGAATGGGACGCTGAGAACCACAGCAGTTAAGGAGCGTCCGTAAATAACACGCCATTTGCATTTATTTTCCATAATTGTCTTTGTGTTTCCTCGCTTATGTTTGTCTACTTAACAAAACTTTGCTTCAGGAATGCTTTTGTATCCTCTGTTTATTTTGAGTATATTTACAGCGACTTATTTTGAAATTAAATAATATTATTCTAAGTAAATATGTGTAATGTGGAATTTAAATTAATACACATATAATAAAACAGATGGATTTGTTTTATACTTCCACCCATTCCTCAGAGAAATACTCAAAGTTATCTTTTATCATAATTCAAAAAGGATTGGAAATCTGCTTTTACTACTTTCTTCAACTTACCGGTGAAAATGTAGTTAAGATAAGACGCATTCTAAATTATATGTTTCAAGTATCCAAATAGCCTCTAGCTATTAATTATAAATTTATTATTGTTTATTTATTATAATTATTTATTATCTGTCCAAATCTGGACCATTCAGTATAACCTTTGGCTATAAATTATAAATTTATTATTATTATTATTATTATTATTATTATTATTATTATTATTATTATTGTCGTCATCATCATCATATGGTCGAAATCCTTATTATATGGCCATACAATCATCGTTAAAAAGAAACAATCATTTTGGCACATGCTGGTAATGTGGAATGCCGTTATTCGGTGAATGCTTAAAAACCCAAAATCATAATAGGTAGATAACGAAAGCTGTTTTAGCATTTGCTCTCATAGTTAAAACTTCTTTCGGTGAATGTTGTACACGGCAAATTCTAGCATCTTAATAATTTCATACTTTATCAGCCACCACATTGTATCCTTGTAACCACATTTCAGGTTTTCTCCGGGTTATCCGTTTTCCCCCACCATCGCATTCCACCGCTGCTCCATCTTCATTCCATATATTACCATTGTCATCGCCTGTAGTGTCACTAGTAGTAAATGTGGGCGTTAAACACTATAAAAAAATCTGATGTGTTCCGTTCATATGACTTTCTCTACTTCTCTGTAACAAATTATTGTTAAAAAGCTTATGCTTCTATTTACTTCATGCTAATCGAGAAAAAAATAGCAGGAATAGTTTTATTACTTACTTCCTTGTAAGTAAAAGCGAAATAAGGGTGCACCATAGTATAAAATGATAGTCAAAAGCTGGTTGCTATGTGATTGAAGTTTCTTTATATGAGAAAAATACAAGTTTTTCAAAGCTGAAACCAAAAACAAGGAATATCTAAAAAACGATCAACTTCACGAAAACAAATGTATATAACATAAATTGTTTGTTTTAATATGCTCTACATTTTTTGTGTTGTAAGGTTTTGTCTATCTCTTACGGTTTAGCAGTTATGCAAAATTCTGTAAAATTCATCCAGAATAAGGTGGTCTTCAGAGCCTATTCCCAGAAAATTCAAGATATATATTTTATTTTTCAGGTAAATATCTTTAATATTCGATATTTTAATCAAAATCATTCGAGCCATTTTTAAGAAAATCAAAATGTTCGAAAAAAACCAAGTGAAGGGTAGCTGGGGGTGGGAGGATTTTCTTGAAAATCTTCGTGTCGCATTCTTGGAAGATACCAAACTTAAATACCAAGTTTGGTATTCAACGGTCTTTTCGTTTTTGAGCTATGCTGTACACACACACATACACACACGCACACACACATGGACCATTTTCCAAAAAATGCTTTTTTTGGATTTAGGGGGACCCAAAACACGTATTTCCGGTGAAATCTCGCTGTTGAATGTTTCGGTGCCTTATAATACCTTCTCTATACACTATGTACATAGTACGTGTAGAGAAAGTAAAAAAGAATCGGTTGTATTGTATCATTTAGCGATAGAGCCAGGTTTGTAACTTAAAAATTCTTAAAGAAATATGAATACCCAGTATGCGACTTCATTATCCTATTTCAAATATTACAATGAAAATACAGGAGGCGGTGAGCACAGCTTTTAATAGTGTTATTTCTGTGTTACTAAAAAGTGCAATATTTCACAACCAGCTAAACCTGTAAGTAATTTCGCTTATAGAAGTTATCCCCAAACCTTTAACAAGCAGTGTAAATGTTAGGAATTCCATGCGTTGCATATAACGCATTATTTATTATATATTTAATCTCATTTGGTTAGCTCTCTTCAGAATTGCCTTTTGTTAAAGAAGCAGATCGTCAGTTGTCTGCAAAGCAGATCGTCATTTGTCTGCAAAGCAGACTGTCTTTTGTCTGGTTGCCAACACCATGCAATCTAATCAACAAGAACAAATATTCTCAGATTCACATTCTATTAATCCTGTGGAAATTTCTACTACATCTCGTTCAATCTTACAAACACCCAAGTTAGTTCATAAACGCCCGCTTGAAGATCTCAATCAAGGTAATGCTTCCATGTCAAGTGACGGGTTTTTCACTCCTAACAAAAAGCATATAACTTCAGCCTCAGCTGTAAACTCTAAATATATTGTGGACTTAACCTCCATACACAATAAGTTTTCCCCTTTGGAAACAATGGAGGAAGCTAATGACACAGTCGCTGAAGTAAATTTTACTACAGCCTCAAAAACCAGGATCCCACCCATTTTTCTCCATGAAGTGAAAAACTACCAGCAGATTATCCGCGACATAGGTACTATTGTAAAAGATGACTACTCAACACAACAGCAAAATAAAGTCCTTAAGATAAATACAACTTCAGTCAACGACTTCCGAGCCCTTACAAAATTCCTGAAAGAATCAAAGCTCCCTTTTCACACCTTCCGTGACCCAAATTTCAAAAGACTTGAAGTTATTTTGAGAAATGTTCCCTACTGCCTTACAAACGATGACATAACCACAGAATTAACCACTCTGAAGTTACCAATGATAAAAGTTACAAGACTCTTTTACAAAGATCGTCAACCTATGCCACTATGCGCTGTTGAGTTAGAAAACAATGAACAAGGAAAGAAGATCTTTGAAGTCAAACACATTCACCATGCTTTAATAAAAGTTGAATATCGTAAGAAACCCACAAGCATCCCACAATGCACACGATGCCAGCGCTACGGGCATACTAAAAACTTCTGTCGACTTGCACCTCGATGTGTAAAGTGTCCCTCTAACCATCATTTCACTGAATGCCCCAAACACAAAGATACTCAGCCTTCCTGCGTGAACTGCGGAGAAGCTCATCCGGCAAATTTTAGAGGTTGTCGTATTTACTTGGAATTAAAAAATAAATCCAATGCAACTGTAACCGAACCCGTAAAAACACCTCACCACCAAAGCTAAACCTGGAGAATTTTCCAAAGCTGACACCAACTTCTTCCTGTTCTGCTCCTGAAACTCCTCAGTGGCCACGCTCAGTTCCTTCAGAAGATAAAAGTTACCGACATTCCACTCAGCAAGCATTTACACAAAATAATTCTTCTGCTTCTTCCTCCGATGACACTGGAAACCTTATTCAGCTAGCTATTAATGTTCTAGCACCATATCTACCAAAAATCAAATCCTTTTTATTACAGATTTTTGCAAGTTTGTTTGCTATTGGCCACTAAAAATCAAGTAAATACATTCTCTCAACTAACTATACTAAACGGGAACGCTAACGGAATCAAAGCCAAGCGGGAAGCCTTTCTGGAATTCATCTCAAGACACAACGTCGCAGTAGCTTGCGTCACTGAGACTCACCTAGCACCACAGGAAAAGTTTTCAGTACCTGGTTATGCAGCGTATAGGTCCGATCGCAACGCTCTCGTCGCCTCGGGTGGAGTGGCCATCTTCATTCGAAAGGAAATACACCACTACTCGGTCCTACTACCCTCACTAACTAGCCTCGAAGCTTGCGCAGTTCAAATATCCATGCAAAACGCCACTAAAACGACAATAATCTCAGCATACAAGCCACCAGGACTCTGCCTCAATGATCAGGATATTACTACTATATTCTCTGACACAGTGTCAACTCTTCTCGTGGGAGATCTAAATAGTAAGCATGAAACATGGGGATGCCGTGTGACAACTCCAAAGGGAAGACGACTATTAACAGCAGCTGAACGCAATGCAGTCAACATCTTAGCCCCACCTGGTCCTACTTTCTTTAGGCAAAATGTAGCACCTGACATACTAGACATAGTACTTTACAAAAATGTATCAGGCTGTCCCACCATGGCTGTTCTACCTGAAATGGACTCCGACCACTCCCCAGTCATGATATCATTTGACGACAATCTGATTTTACGTCCACAGTCCACTAGGAGACTCAGCAGAGGTTTCATACACTGGGAAACCTTCCAACATGTAATTGATAACCAGCTAAAACCTGAGTGCAATCTGAAAAGTCCCGGTGATGCAGAAGCAGCAATTCTTGAGTACACAAAAGTCATAACTTCAGCCATAGACAAATCCACAGCTTCAGCTAGACCTCAGCAACAAAGAAAACCCTATCACGAAACTTTGCCCTCTAACATCAGATCTCTCTTGAAAGAAAAACACAAAATGCGCCGGTTTTGGCAGAAGTACAGAGAAACCTGGCAACTTTATCGCTTGAACCTACTCACAAGAAAGGTAAAAAAAACAAATGGATGAGTACCGGTACTCGACTTACCAACGGCACCTCTCCAGCATTTCACCAGAAGATTCATCCTTGTGGAAAGAAACCAAAAGAATATTAAAAGAACGGACGCTTATTCCACCCTTAATACAAGATGGAAAACACTACATAACCGACTTTGAGAAGTCGGAACTATTCGCAAATACTCTACAATGTATCTTCAGCCCAAACCCAGTGATTAACGAAGAGTTCAACCACGAAATTGAACGTTTTCCTGGTTCTTATACCACTGTTCCACTCCCCATTGACTTCACCTCGCCAAAAGAAATCTTGTTCATAATCCAGGAACTACCAGCAAGGAAATCGCCTGGTCATTACCTAATTCCAAATTTTGTATTAAAACATCTGGCTCGCAAAGCACTTGCTATTCCAGCCTCACTCTTCAATGGGCTACTTCCCCAGTATCTGGAAACAGGCTATAATTATTGTTATTCGTAAACCTGGGGAAAGCTTCTCAGACCCAAACAATTATCGTCCTATAAGTCTGCTACCAACTCTGTCCAAAGTGTATGAAAAGATTATACTGAAGCGTTTAACAAAATTTCTCAGTGAAGCATCAGTATTACCTCCCTTTCAATTCGGTTTTCGTCGCAAACATTCAACCACCCATCAAATTCTCCGGATTACAGAGCAAGTGGCACAAGGCTTCGAGAAGAAAGAACACACAACTGCAGTTTTCCTTGACTTCACTCAGGCATTCGACAGGGTTTGGCATCAGGGTCTTCTATACAAACTGTTCATCAAAGGCATTCCAGACTACCTCTATAAAATAAGTTCCTCCTTTCTGTCACAACGAACATTCTCAGTCCGCATAGGTAGTTGTCACTCTTCTACAAAACCTATAACAGCCGGAGTTCCTCAAGGATCTATCCTGGGACCAGTTCTGTTCAACCTGTACACCTCTGATATGCCTGCAACGCCTACAGCTCAAATCGCTATGTATGCGGACGATACTGCAATCTTCTCAAAACATCGCAATATCCACACCGCCAGAAATAACCTTCAAGAGGCCTTAAACTTAATTATACCCTGGCTAGACAACTGGCGTATTTCGCTCAACCAGCAGAAATGTGAAGCAATGATCTTTACACTATGCAGACAGAACTTTCCACCACCAGTAACGCTCCCAGCGAAACAGATACCCTGGAAAACTAATACAGAAACAGTGAAATATCTCGGTGTACTCCTGTATCGACGACTCACATGAAAACCACATATAAGCAACAAACTTAAACTAGCCCGAGCAAGACTGGCCAAACTCTACCCCCTCCTCAACAAAAGATCTTCACTCAAACTAAAAAACTGCACACTACTTTACACTACTCTATTAAGACCACTGCTACTATACGCTTGTCCAGTTTGGGGAGGAACTAGTCCTTCTGAAATCAAACGTATCCAGACATTTCAAAACAAAATATTGCGAATCTCAACGAATGCACCATGGTTTGTCAGAAATAGTCAACTACATAGAGAAACTGGAATCAGCATCATTCAACAGTCAATTTCTTCACAAGCCGAACAGTTTTACAGCAAGCTAAAAGACGTCTCAGGATCCATTCACTATTCTCTTGGCAGAAAATCTAGCTATCCAACTCCCATCAAGAGTCGCCTACCACTGGACCAGCTCTCACAGCAGGACTTTCTGTAAAATAAAAACAAAAAAATGTACCTACTTATGAGGGGCCCAATGGGGCTTACCTCATTTCAATGTTATTCAGTACCATGCATGTAAATAATGTCTAAAATCAATGATCTATAGAGTGCACATGCGCTGATCGATCAATAAATCATTAAAAAAAAAAAAAAAATTACAATGTTTATAGCGGTTTAAACTTTGAAGTGGTTTTGAGATCACGTTTTCTTATCCCCCTGTATCTATAAGGAAATAAATAACATTTGCCGTTATCATCAGTAGATAGAAGAATAAGCTTTTGTGAGAATAGTTTGTTGCAGAGTAGGAAGAGAAGGTACTTTTAATGAACACTTAAGATTTTACCTATTTGTTTCTTTGACTTAGAAGCATGCGCAGGTGCTCCAATGCATCTACCACTTTTATTTCTCTTTTCCCTCGCTTGTGCAGGTTTGCAGTTGTGAGATATTGCTAATTAATGTTACCTCGCTCCAGTTTTGCTGAACTGCTAGATCCCAATTAATTGTTCCAAAACAGAGTTTTAGAGTAAATAGGCAATAAACTTTGTTTTAATATACAGGCTGATTCAAAAGCATTTTACAACGTTTAGAGATGGGTTCCTTACATCGAAACAAGAAAATATGGGCATATAACATGTGCTCTAAAATGCTTCATTTTCGCGTTATCAATTTATTAATAAAAGTCATCTTCAACGGCTTTCGGGGTCTAACCTGATAATTTCATTTTTTTATGCACTCATTCCCATTTTACCCTGCAGAGTTGGCCTTGTGTTGCCATGGCTACATGTTAATATTTGTCATTTATCAGATGTGTAATAAATACATTTCCCCAGCATGCCTTGCAAGTGTTGTCTAGAGAGACTTCATTCAGATCACTCTCTCATATTTATTAGCAAATGAAGGAATGAAGAAACCGTGTTAGATATACTATACCCAACACTCGCCAAAGCGGCCCCAGGAAAACAATGGAAAAATCCAGGGCCAGAGTGCGCGATCAACCGGGATAGAACCTGGACCTCTCGATTGCAGTCCCAGACGAAATGCCTGAACCACCTTTGCTCGGTGACAAGTTGCTTACATCATCACAAACTGTGGAGGGGATCTAACACCGCCTGTGAATTGAGACCTGTTTTGCAAAATGAACATCATTAATATGATGATGATAATAATAATAATAATATTAATAATAACAACAATAATAGTATAATAATAGTAATAATCATCCAGCTTACCTAAATTTCAATTTTTCTAAGAAATAAAGCTATAAACGAGAATTGGAACTTTAATAGCAGTAACCATTATTTACAACTGATACAAAAGACATTTGTCTTGCAAAATTCAACTGTCATTCAAAGTAGTCACCAGCATGTGTACAACCATTTGTCAGCAAAGTGGAAGTCGTAGTGCTAGGCTCGGCTGATAAGTCCCGGGCCTCTCAATGAAAACGTCGTTCAATTCTTTTGCTTTATTTCTCAACATAATCTCCAGATAGGCTAATACATTTGTCAAATCAGTGTTCTAATTTAATTAAACCATCTCTGTAGTAGGAGTTATCAAGGTACTCAAAATAGTTGCTTACTGCATTAATGACCTCCTCGTTGCTGTGAAATCTTCGTCCTCCAAGAAATGTTTGAGGTTTGGGAACAACTGGTAGTCGTTGGGTACTAGATTTGACGAATAGGGTGTATGCTCAAGCAATTCCAACTTTAATTCGCACATTTTTTCCATTGTAATGACTGAAAAATGGGCCGGAGCTTTGTCGTGATGAAACAGATTTTTTTTTCCAAATGAGTTTTTTTTTCCACCTCATCACTCAAATGTTGCAGTAAGTTTGCGTAGTAGTCATCAGTGAAACTTTTACCCTTTTCCAAGTAATCAATCAAAATAATTCCCTATGCATCTCAGAAAACACTCGCCATAATCTTGTTAGCTGCCAAATTGACTTTCTCTTTTTTGGAGTTGGTTCACCTGGCGCAATCCAGTGTTTTGACTGTGATTTACTTTCTGGAGTGTGATGGTAGTAAACCGTCTAAAAAATTCACTGGGATTTTTCTAGTAGAGCTCCACATTCTTAACAGAAACGGCTTTTCTTTGCAACTTCGATCAGGTTTCAAACGAGTCACCCATCTTGCACAGATCTTGTGAAGCCCAAAGCATTACCTAAAATATTACCTGCACGTTATTTTGATATGTTTACAGCCTCTGCTACCTCAAATAACTTTAATCTACGGTATTCCAGTACTAAACGATGAATTTTTTTAATGATCTCTGGAGTTGTCACTTTTACAAGACGTCCAGAGTGAGGTCCATCACTTAGTGATTGTATGTCCCATTTTAAACTCTGCAACCCATCTTTAATCATTGAATATGAAGGGGCAGAGTCTTTTAACGTACTGTTCATTTCCTCCTTGATTTCTTTAGGTGTTGGACCTTTCAAATGGAAGTATTTAATCACTGCTCGTTTTTCCAAACCCTCATTTTTCGTGAAAACTCAAAAGTTGTCTGGTTTAAAATTCTGTCATTCGAAAACTAAACAAGCTGTTGACCTGTAACTATGGATACAAGCTAGTCTAGAGTTAAACTATACGGTGCTATCGTCTAACTGGATTAGTGGCGCCATGTCTATGTGACGCCAGGGACCTAACAGCCGACCCTCGTATACCTTCAGCAGGGTCTATTGTGTTGATAGTTTGAATAGAGCGGTCTACTGCCAGACGAATCTCTGGAGCAGTTCTGAAGCGAGTGCCACGAAGTGGTTCCTTCATCTTCGGAATCAAGTCAAAGTCACAAGGGCTTAAATACATGAGTATGGTGAATGGCACAGTACCTCCCAGCCACATCGATGAACAAGTCAGCCACAGTTTGCGCTGTATGCGGTCGTGGCATTGTCGTTCAAAATGATGACTGGGTTCTGCAGAAGATCAGAACGTTAGAAAGTTGAGAATCGAAAGAATGCCCGAGCAAAGTTATAGAGTTTCGAGTGTTTAACGCCCGGCTTTACTACTTGTGGCACCGCAGGCGATGACACTGATGATAATGGAATGAAGATGAGCACCGGCGGAATGTAATGGCGGGGGAAACCAGAGACCCCGGAGAAACCCGCCCCTGCGCCGCTTTGTCCACCACAAATCTCACATGCGGTCTAACCACTCGGCCACGACGCGGCCCATGTATGTGTGTACGAGTGTGTGTGTGTGATGTTTTTCTAACACATTCATTCCTCCACAGCAGACCTTCAGTGTGCAGTATTACTGCTCATTTTTGGAACACAACCTGAGACCAATTATCAGAAAGAAGCAGCGATACTGAACTTGAGCCTTTATGACTTTGACTTCAGTACTGTTCCTGAGATTCCTCGGGCAGTAGACCGCTCCATACTAACTATGGACACAACAGATCCTACTAAAGGTGCTTTACGACTTCCAACATCGCTAATGCTAATGCAGTAAAACATGTGTGTATAGAGAAGGTGTTCTATTGCACCCAACAATTTGATACCCAGATTTCTCTCTAAATATGTTTTGAAACCCCTGAATCTAAAAAAAGAATTTTTAGAAAAATGTTCGTTTGTGTCAGTCTGTATGTATGTGTATTGTTTTTTCACATAAGCCGTGTACAGGACAGGAGTTGGATAGGTAGAATCAGACTGAAAAACAATGCCAATTGATCATAATAGTTGGTTATACTATGAATCCTGGGACTTAAAGTACTTACACATTGTAAGTCGCCATTGCAGTTGTCATCTCAAAATAATTTGAGACCACCTTGTGGTTTACCGGGAAACAGCTCAGTGGTAGAGCAACCGGCTGGAGACCGGGAGATCTGTGGTTCAAATCCCGGCTATGGCATTGAATTTTTCAGTCTGACTCTACCTATCCAATTGAATAAATATTATTGAATTTTTCAGCACTTTCACTTTGAGTTATACAAAATGTTTTAATTCATGTGAGCTGTTTAATATTTTGTTGAGCGCTGTATTAAATTGCTAGTTGCTTAAACCTACTTTACATTGTAGATATTAATCCAGCTAAAGATAAAAATGGATTGAAGCTTTTGTAAGCATTTGCAGTATTTCTTCATCAGAGCAGTAAGGTGGCATAGTACTGTTTATGAGCCTGAAAAAACAAAATCATTATTATTTTAAAAGGATTACAGAAAATTAAATAACAGAATAAACCTTACAGATAAAATTCATTGCACAACATGTATCCATTTAACAAGTACGAGGCATGTTATGGAAAAAAAAAAAAGAAAATAAAAACATAACATTTTTTTCACAAGAACGTTTATTTGTATATGAAAGAGCATTCTTTAATTCATTTTCGACATAGTTGCTCATTGTTGAGGCACCTGTCAAAGCGGAGAATTAACTTTTGCAAGCCCTCTAAAGAAAGCTACCGGCAATGAAAAGGGCCACTGCTGAACAGTTTTTTTTTAAATTTGTGGAAACACATCATAGAGCATACTTATTGTGAATCGTCTTTTTTTCACGAATTGCCTCATTCACTTGTTCAACCAGACCATCTCTAACAAGAGAAGACCGCCGCCTCCGTGCTTCGTCATGAACATTGGATCGTCCATCATTGAATTGCCTAACCCACTTTATAATGACATGTTTATCCTAAATCTCTACAAGTTTACGGTGAAATTAAATTGACTTAACATTCCTTGCGGTCAAAAACCTTATTACGGAATGCATTTTACAGTTGGCGAAATCAGAAATTGTCTTTACATTTTGAACGAAAACTTAAAAACTGTAAACACAACACGATCCGATTGTTATAGTGTCAATGGACGGATAATAAACCAGAGAGACGAGTGCGCATGCGTCGAACTGCGGCACTAGTGTTGTGATGTGGTAGAACGAAATGTACTTACTTTCCTGACACGCCTGGTATGATATGAAAATCAATTAAAAAAAGCAAACACCATGACCTATCAAATTATTTTGGATTGAAAAATTTTAGAGCAAAATTACTTACGTATCTTAGAGATACATCATAGTTTTGTTATGAGGTAGAGATTTCATTGAACATTTCTAAATACACCACAACAATGGAAATAATACCATTGTCAAACATTCCTTAAAACAAAGTAATTCCTGAATCCACTTATATAAGACCTGTTACTAAATGGCCCCGCAGCTCAGACGGTAGAGCGTCTGCGTGCTATGCGAGTGGTCCCGGATTTGATTCCCGGCTGGGGTGGGAATTTTTCTCTAGCTAAGGTTAGTCCCTATCCTCTCCAGGGTAAGGAAGAATAAATGAGATTGTGAATGTGTGTGTGATATAATGAAGAAAATTATATTAAAAATCTTATGTATTTCATTCACATGGCTTTCTCTACAAACAAAAGATTCCATTACCATATATCGTGGTAATCGACATAATCATTAATAGAAACGATTTAATTCAAAATTTGTTATTTTTTTGGCCATATTATTCTTAATAAATGTTGGTTCTTTGTTGAGGAGGTTTAAGATATGTATTTGGTTATGATTATCATATAGATTAGTAATATTAAGATTTTGAATTTCTGTTTTAATGTTAGTTCATTCTAAGTAGAAGGGAAACAAGGGAATGCTCTAGACTAAATCGATAGTCAAATCTTTTAGAATTGTCGTTATGTATTTCTTATTGAAAGTCGGTTCTTTTCTCAAAGTCAGGAGTAAAACAAAAGAGATTTCAAACTAAAAATAATTTCCGTTTGAGAAAAGTTTAAGTAGTTTAAAGTTGAAGCGAATAAAAATAATATCTGAGAAATGGTTAGCACTACGTTGATTGACGCCTCTGGTAAATAGAGCACAGACTAAGGCCAGATGTTGACCCTTACGTTTCTAATATGACACTTGAGAGCAAACAATAAAGAACGACTGGATCTGTACAGCGATGTGCGCTAGCAAGAGCAGGATACGGATCTTAACGCCGGTTATTTTTGCCTAAACCACTCGCAGCTCGTGCACCAGCAGTCTCGTCAAGCGCCGGGGTGCAATTTCCATCGTCCTGGCGCGATAAACCAACCGCCGTAACCTAGTACCATAACATTGAAACAGATACAGCCGCGCCTTGGCCGAGTAGATAGAACACTCGCCTCTCACCTAGACGGCCCGGGTTCAATCCCAAGCGACTGCATGTGAGATTTGAGGGGTGAAAACCGGCGAGGGGCGAGTTTTCTCTGGGTTCTCCGGTTTCCCCTGCCATCGCATTCCGACGGTGCTTTATCTTCATTCCATCTATCCCCAGTGTCATCGCCTACAGTGCCACAAGTAGTAAAAGCGGGCGT
This sequence comes from Hymenopus coronatus, assembly GCA_030762935.1. NCBI lineage: Eukaryota > Metazoa > Arthropoda > Insecta > Mantodea > Hymenopodidae > Hymenopus > Hymenopus coronatus. The sequence goes on along the minus strand of CM060897.1, from coordinate 63,608,435 downwards.
TAAACACTATCCAACAAACACTGAAACAGGTGAAAGGGAATAGTTGGGACAGGAAACCTTGGACAGGTATCATCCCTCATTCACACGGAAGAACCAACCAAAAAAATCTGATGTATACCATTCAGATGACTTTCTCTATATCCCTGCAACAAATCATCCTTAAAAAGCTTATACTTCTATTTACATCTTATACTTCTATAAATAGCAGAAATAGTCTTATTACTTGCTTCCTTGTAAGTAGAAGCGAAATATGGGAGTATCATAGGTTAAAATGACAGTCAAAAGCTGGTTGCTATGTCAATGAAGTTCCTTTGTTTGTATGGACAGGATTTGACAAATCCCTATATGGGAAAAGTATAAGTTTTTCAAAGCAGAAACCAAAAACAAGGAATGTCTCAAAAACGATGAACTCCACGAAAATATGTATGTAGCTTAAATTATGTGTTTGAACGTGCTCTACATTTTTTGTGAAGTAAGTTTGTGTCCATCTCTTACGGTTTAGCAGTTACTCAAAATTGCGTAAAATTCATCCAGAATAAAGCACTCTTCAGGGGCTATTCCCAGAAAATTCGAAATATACATTTTATTTGTCAGATAAATAGGTTTAATATACGGTATTTTAATTAAAATCGTTAGAGCCATTTTTGAAAAAATCAAAATTTTCAAAAACAGTTCCATGTAAAGGGTAGTTGGGGTGGGGGGATTGTTCTCAATCTTCGTGTAGCATCCCTGGAAGATACTAAACTTAAATACCAAGCTTGGTATTTTACCGACTTTTCGTTTTTGAGTTATCGTGTTCAAAGACACACGGACACATGGACACACACACGGACCTTTTTCCGAAAATGCTTTTTTTTTAGTTAAAGGGGACCTAAAACATATATTTCCGGTGAAATCTCGGTATCGAATTTTTGGATGGAGTGCAATACCTTCTCTATACTATGTACATAGTGCTTATAGAGAAAGAAAAAACATGGCTAAAGTGACCGGAGCCACGTGAGTCGACCTGGAACCTTCTAATGCGTCTCCCATCTTACCGTGGAGCTACCCTGTTTGTGGTTGTATGAAATTTTATAATTCACAAATATCTTCATTACTTTACAAAAACTGTTGATTAATTGCATTTATATCAAGGTTCAGATTGGAAAACTTCAGTAAATGTAAATTATAACCTAAACTAATACCAGTTTATATCCAGATAATACTTACCCATACAGTTGAATTTGGTTCCATTAAGAAATTCTGAAACAGACGATAAAATCCTTTTAGTTCCTATCATGCATAAAATGTCAAAACTATCAGCAAGAAAACAATTATACTTAAGAAACAAACTGATTCAGGATGAACTAATGCAGTAAAATTCACAAAGCAGATAATTTGTATTACTCCTATATGAACATGAGTTTCTTGTCTTTATTTACATATTAAATGCATGAGATATAAAGGTTCATAAATGTTATTTTTGTTATAACACATTACATATCAGTAAATTTTCAGGAATAACAAACTGAACTAATACATAAAATATTGCAAAAATGCCTTAATTTCTGTCATGATTGCATTCTCCAATCCAGGAGTCATCAACATCGTATCTTACTGTGCTGAATATTTGGCCAAAAAGTAAACACATTCATATGTTTTAAATTAACTGTCCATACAATATTATTTTCGTCATTTATTTTGCCTAATACATTTATGTTTCCATATGTTTTGTTTCGTCTCAGCCTTTAATGTTTTACAACGAATGTATGTTAACCCTTAACTGGTATTATGCGGGTTTTTTTTGTTTGTTTTTAAATACAGTTCCGGAGTCTGATCGGGACTCCGGCGCAGTATACCCTACTTTTTATTTACCTAATTTGTTTACTTTGATTACTGCATTTCTGTTTTACTTTTTTACACACACGTAAACAAACATATAACACCCATGCCCCAGGGGGGACTCGACCCCACGATCCCCTGCGCTGCGAAACACCAAAGCGAGACGCTTTGGCGAGCGCGGCCATGGGGACCGGCTGGTTTCTTGGACCGCCGCTGAAACGTTAAGTGATATATTTTCGTGCTTTATTAAGATATACACATCTGCACCCCGCTTCCTTCTAATCAGTGAGTCTGCAGTCTGTGTAGGAACGAGTTTTGCTTAATTCAAATTCTTCTTCAGGGTGAAGACGAGGAAGATGCACTTCTTCGAAACGTTGGTGTCAAGCCAAGTTATTACCTGGCTAGAAGCCCGAGAAGAATTTGAATTAACACGTCGCCAGGAAAGCTATAGTTCTTATTTTAAATTCCTTTACGGGAAAGAGTTTTGCTTGTTTGCATTGTTGAGTTATGTCATCTGGAACTGAAGAAGCGGTCCCTCAGACGTCTAGTACTAGTTACGTTATTTATTTCCAACAAAATATTATTTTTACTTATTCATATTTTTTTAATTTTGGATTTAAATTGAGGAAAATAATGCATTATATCCCTACTATTAAATAAACATACTAGACTGTGTATACATTATATATTACTTAATATTGAATTAACAAAAAGAAAAAAAAAACAAAAATAACAAACAAGCATCTGCAATATAAGAAATATAGCTGGTGCTAGTATATAGGGGATCTTTATCGTTTCTTTTACAGAAAATGTCGGAAAACCTGAGCTTATTGTCCATGAGAGCAGATGATCCCAAGACTTAGTGAATTCATAACTCAGAAGTTAGTCTTGTTTTTTTTTTATCGTAGTGTTTAACGCCCGCTTTAACTACTTATGGCACCGCAGGCGGTGTCACTGATGATACATGAATGAAGATGGAGCACCGGTGAAATGTGATGGCGGGGGAAACCGGAGAACCCGGAGAAAAAACCCCTAGCGCCGCTTTGTCCACCACAAATCTCATATGCGGTCGCTTGGGATCGAACCCGGGCCGTCTAGGTACGTTAGACTGTGACACTGTTGACAGTGATGATCCCACATTCGTAATGGAAAGTGACCATAGTTAAAATTCAGATATCAAGGAATGTGATGAGGCAGAAACTGAGACAGAAAGTGTACAAAGTAACGCTGCAACTTTTCTAGGGAAAAAGAAGTTTCGTTTGCAACAAAACACCCCCACCACGAAACGTTCAAACCAGACTTCACAACATTTTAATTCATCATCCTGGATTGCAACTTCCAGCTAAATCTCTTGATAACCATCCCCAACCCCAAGGTGTATGGCAATTATTAATCACCAATGATCGCGTGAGAGATTTGTAGTGAAAAAAGCGGCACAGGGGAAGGATTTGAGGCTGCCTGACAAAATTCCAGAGAAGGATGCGGCTGAATCAGAGGTTTCTGAAAAATGAAAGACGCCCACTCTGTGCCCTCCGAAACTGAAAAAGAAGACAGGATATCCTTGCTACAAGTGTCAGCGTGCAATGTATCGAAACGTTTGTGAAAAAAAGGGTGTCGAATTTGTGCAGAGAGAAACTGACTGTCTATACTACACAAAAGTGTTCAGTTTTCCAAAATAAACAAATAACTTCTTTTTGCCCAATATTATAAAGTTATTTAAGTCAAAAAGTGTTTATTAGTGAAATTATTAATAGAGTGAACCAGTTTTTAAACAATTATGCTGTTAGGTTGTTAACCGTATTTGTTTTAAACTTACGCGGTCTCTCAGACCTCTTGTATCAATTGTTATATTTTCGTACCATATTAGTTGAGGGCTGAGTATTTTTTGTATTTTTTAGCATTTTTACTATCTACATTAGAATGGTATGGTCACTAAATCTATATACAAGAGTTGAGAACATTTCGCAAGTATAAATACTTATGGAAAATCAATATTTACTCGGTTTTGGCAATTCTAAATGTGACTTTGTAAATAGAAGCAACCGCATGTGAGATTTGTGGTGGACAAGACACAGGGGCTGGTTTTCTCCGGGTTCTCCGGTTTCCTCCGCCATCTCATTACACCGGGGCTCCAACTTCACGTATCACCAGTGCCATCGCCTGCGGTGCCTGAGCAGTAAAAGCGGGCGTTAAACACTACCAAAAAAAAAAAGTTCCTATGAAATATTTTATGCAAATTTATTGACTATTTAGACTTAATTAAGAAAATTTGGATAAGGATACGGTGTCTTCTTTTCACTTTTTGGCCACCGCATGGTGGCTAGCGAGCCGGCCACAGCAGCTCGAACTCCCAACGAAACAGTTATAATATCCCTTACCTTCTCAAACTTACAATTACAATGAAGATACGAGGGTCGTTTTTTTTTTCAACCTCCGATAGGCTACAAATAAAAGACAAGTTCATAGAAAATAATTATTTTTTTTTCTCCATGGCACGACAGCTCACAGGGAACCTTGGCCTACCGCCCGGCCGCTGCGTCCCCATCTCGGTCCATTACAGACGTCATGGATGGGGTGCAGAATTGGAGGGTGATACGTGGTCAGCGCCTCGAGCCCCCCGGCCGGTTAATGCGGTTCTCATGACCTGGAGCCGCTACTTCTCCATCAAGCAGCTCCTCAATTGGCCTCCCAGGGACCTTACGAGGCTGAGTCTCCCAGCGGGGGCCCACGCCGGTACTGGGGATCGAACCCAGGTCTCCCGCTTGGTAAGCAGCTGCGCTACCACCGCGCTAAGGAGACGACCAATTATTTTATTACTAAAAGTTTTGTACACTTATGGTTACCTTTCAACGTAATCACCGAAAAGATTGAGACATTTGTCGTACCTGTGCACAAGCTTTGCAATACTCGCTTCAAAAATGTTGTCGCCAATGATTTCAAATGAACATTGACGTTATTTTGAAGATCTTCGTACTTTACGAAGTTTGCGGAGAGCCATTCAAAACAAATGAAGAGAAATGATAACTTCAGGAATTGTGTTGTTCCATGACAACGCTCGTCCACACACCGCTGGCACAATCCTTCGGCTCCCTGAACAATTTCAATGGGACATTTTCGATCATCCGCCTTACAGTCTTGACCTGGCACCCAGCGACTTCTAACCTTTCCTTGAACTGAAGAGTTGGCTAGGAGGTCAGCACTTTCAAACCAACGAAGGTCTTCAAAACAACATCAATGCCCTTTTGAAATCATTGGTGGCAACATTTCTTGAAGCGGGTATTGCAAAGCGTGTGCAAAGGTACGATAAATGTTAATCTATTCGGTGATTATGTTGAAAAGTAACTATAAGTGTACAAAACTTTTAGCAATAAAATAATTGTTTTCTATGAACTTGTCTTTTGTTTATAGCCTATTGGAGGTTGAAAAAAATCTGATGTGTTCCATTCACATGACTTTCTCTACACCTCTGCAACAGAGTATTGTTAAAAAGCTTATGCTTCTACTTACTTCATGCTAATTGAGAAAAAATTAGTAGAAATAGTTTTATTACTTGCATTCTTGTAAATAGAAGCGAAATAAGTGAGTAACATAGGTTAAAGTGATAGTCAAATGCTGGTTGCTATGTGACTGAAGCCCCTTTATTTGTATGGACAGGAGTTGACAAAATCCTGTATGAGAAAAGTATAAGTTTTCCAAGGCTGAAACCAAAAACAAGGAATATCTCAAAAACGATCAACTCAACGAAAAAAATGTATATAACATAAAGTGTGTGTTTTAATGTTCTTTACATTTTTTGTGCGGCAAGTTTTTGTCTATCTCTTACGGTTTAGCAATTACGCAAAATTCCGCAAAATTCATCCAGAATAAGGTAGTCTTTAGAGGCTATTTCCAGAAAATGCAAGATATAAATGTTATTTGTCTGGTAAATATCTTTATTATACGATAATTTAATCAAAATCATTAGAGTCATTTTTGAGAAAATAAAAATTTGCGAAAAAAAGTACCATGTAAAGGGTTGTTTGAGCTGGGGTATTTTCTTGAGAATCTTCATGTCGCATCCTTGGAAGATACTAAACTTAAATACCAAGTTTGGTATTCAACGGTCTCCTCGTTTGTGAGCTATGCTGTTCACAGTCACACGCAGACACACACGCACACACTCACACGGGCCTTTTTCCAAAAAATGCTTTTGTGTTTTCAGGGGGACCCAAAACGTGTATTTCCAGTGAAATCTCGGTATCCAATTTTTGGGTGGAATGCAATACCTTCTTTATACACTAAGTACATAGTATACGTGTAGAGAAAGTGAAAAAACGGCCCTCGTAAGTACGCATCTGATCGTAAAGGATAATGAAAAAGTTATTCCTCTGTACCCACACAATTTCTGGTATCTTTTCAGTAAATTTTATTTACACTTAAGAGTTCAACATCCGAATATGTGAGAATTTCTCGTCAGGTGTTTTTTTTTTTTAATTCTTCCAGTGGGTGTATACACACACACACACACACACACACACACACACACACACACACACACACACACACACGTTATAAATTCTCCATTGAAGAATACCGTATAAAAATAATTCTTGGGATCTTTGAGCACATAATCCTCTACTAATTATACTATTTTTAAATTTTTAATAAATTTAGTTTTTTAGTTGTATGCGCGGTAGCAGAATCTTGTTGGAAAAATCCACACTGATGCACAACGTCGGTCAACCGATCTAAAATGGTTCATTCCTATTCATATCTGTCTACATGTATTGTTTTTCTTTTTTTAAAAAAATACAGGGCATATTTACTCTGATGAATTTACTGTACAACACAAACTAATTTTTACGTCATTTGTACAATCAGATTTTTCTGTCCTTCAGTTTCGGTTACTGAAGGACAGTAATTGTAAAGCCATGCTTCGTTAGACTATAATACGAGGTACGTCCAGAAAGTAAGTTCCGTTTCCATTTATCTCCGCTGCAGCGCTACGATCGCAGTTCCGCACATGCGCGGTAGACGCTCTGTATCAAGGAGAAGAAACTTGCGCCATTTTGAGATCGCTGTCAGCCACATACGCTTTGTTGTGCTTGTTTACAATGTCGGTGTTGATTGAAAATTCCGCCGCATCTTACTCATTGATTTCTTACCGCGTGGTCAAACAATCAAATCAGATGTTTATTGCGAGACACTTAGGAAATTGCGCCGCGCAATTCAGAATAAGCGCCGAGGATTGCTGTCAAAAGGTGTTGTTTTTCTTCACGACAACGCACGACCACACACTGAAAGTGTGAAGAAAAACCTCCTACAGGGATTTGGCTGGGACGTGTTTGACCATCCTCCGTACAGCCCTGACCTCGCTCCTAGCGACTTTCATCTGTTCTTACATCTCAAGTCTTTCCTTGGCGGTCAACACTTCAACAATGACGAAGAGCTGAAAGAAAACGTTTCCAACTTTTTGAAGACACAGGCGGCAAACTTCTATGAAGAAGGTATAGAAAAACTTGTGCCACGCTATGACAAATGCCTGCAACATTTCGGCAGTTATGTGGAAAAGTAGTTTAAGAGTTGTAGAATTTTGTGCAATAAATAATTATTCTGTATCTGTACATAATTTAATTTTATTACCAAACGGAGCTTACTTTCTAGACGTACCTCGTATTAAGCCTGTACCACTGACCTTTCACAAAAATCAATTAAAAAGACGGCCTGATTCTGATGATGTGAAAAATAAATGTGTGTAAAAAACCCATACTTTCGAGAAATTAAAATAAGACATCAGATGAAATCTTCATTTAATTTGGGGAATAGCATCTTCGAGTGTGAATGAAGGTCTGTGAAGAATATGAGACAAATGTTCGGGTATAGAGCAATATTTACATATCTGTTATGATAAAGTATGTACTTCATCATTGTAACTGACTGTAACCATGACAATGTGAGTCAGCTATGCTTTGGTGGGAGTCCGACTGCAGCGGCCAACGCCCGTTCCACTGTTTGATGGCCACAGTGTGAGAGAAAAGTACTGTAGTACAGCCAAAGACATTAAACTTACGCTTGGAAATGTTTATGTTAAGATGAGGTCTTTTCGCTGACCCCGTCTTGTCTTCCTGTTAAAACCATTTTGGACAGACCACGTTACCGAAGGGAAAGGATTGGATATGAAACGTACTTGCGACAAATGAAGCTCTGAGTTGCGAACTGGTGGTTTCTAAACTTTCTGGTTAGACAATAATCCACCCCCTTTTACTGGGTGATACAAATTAGATTATTCTTTTCTCTACGCCTCATACTGAATTTATAATCTGCGCACGCGGTGTACAGAATTAGCAAACTGCTAATGAGTGAGCGTCGAGCGGGGTGAGGGATGAAGAGCTGGACTGCCCAATCGGCTTTGCCTTTTCTTACTCCGTGATATATTGTACTAGAATGGCACCAATGAAAATCGTCTTAAGACTCGAGTCCCCGTCTAAAGTTCAACTTTTCAGCAAAATCACAGTGCCAGGCGTATGTTTATTGTCTTTGAGTGTACTTTTCCTAACCGTGGAACGGGAAAAAATGTATCTTTTAACGCAAAGCAATTTTTCTACAAAAACATTTATTAAATACAATCGTTATTGCGATCAGGATAATAGATCATATTTTTACACATGTGTACGACCTCGGATAACAATCAATCGCCGTTACTATATCATAACACGGATAAAATTTTTGCTGCTTGTTGCGAGCAGTTTTACTTATACCTTTACTTTCACGCTACATGACTTTGGACAGGTGAACCACATTATATGTTCTATCTCTTATGTATGTGATCAAAAAGGCAAAGCAAACAGAAGAGAACTCAAGAATTGTATTTCCACAGATAAATTCCCTAGAACTTCTTTGTGTGCTTTCAGTATTTACATCCTTAGGATTATAATATTCTTACAGTAGTTAGACCTCCTCAAAAATAATATTTTAACGATGTAACATACATGGCTCTTGAAATTTCTTTGTACACTATATATGTGTTTTACTTTCTAAGTATTTTATGTAAAAAAAATCTGATGGATTCTATTCACATGACTTTCTCTATATCTCTGTAACAAATTATTGTTAATAAGCTTATTCTTTTATTTATTTCATCCTAATTGAGAAAAATTAGCAGAAATAGGCTTATTTCTTGATTTATTGTAAATAGAAGCGAATAAGGGAGTACCATAGGTCAAAGTGAAAGCCAAAAGCTGGTTGCTATGTGACTGAAGTTCGTTTGTTTGTATAGACACGAGTTGGCAAATTCCTGTATGAGAAAAGTATGTTTTTCAAAGCTGTAACCAAAAACAAGGAATATCTCAAAAATGATTTACTCCACGAAAAAAAAGTATATAACTTAAATTGTGTGTTTTAACGTGTTCTACATTTTTTGTGTGGTAAGTTTTGGTCCATCTCTTACGGTTCAGTAGTTATGCAAAATTCATCCAGAATAAAGTAGTCTTCAGAGGCTATTCCCAGAAAACTCAAGATATACACTTTGTCAGATAAATATCCTTAATATACGATATTTTAATCAAAATCTTTAGAGCCATTTTTGAGAAATCAAAATTGTTGAACATTTTTCCATGTGAAAAGTAGTTTGGGGTGAGGTGATATTCCTCAAAATCTTCTTGTCGCATCCTTAGAAGATAGCAAACTAAATATCAAGTTTGGTTTTTAACAGACTTTTCGTTTTTGAGCTATACTGCCCACAGACACACACACACACGGACATTTTTCTAAAAATACTTTTTTTTGGATTCAGGAGGTCTCAAAACAGGTATTTCCGGTAAAATCTCGGTATCGAATTTTTGGGTGCATTACAATACCTTCTCTATACACTATGTACATAGCACGTATAGAGAAAGTAACAAAGCAATCAAAAGAGAACATATGAATTTTGGGTTTTCCTTCATAAATTTCTCTAGATGCTCTTTGAGAACTTATATTTTTATGATTTTGTTGTTCTTAGAGTAGACGTCCTTAAAAGCTACAATAGTAGTGTAGGAGACTTTAGGTATAGTTCAACTTACTTGCTTCGAACTGCTTAACCATTTCTTCGAAGGCAGTGAAATCTCTAATGCCAAAGAAAAGTTTCCCCCCTGCTTTGTTCTCAGAGGCAATAGATTCCAGTATCTTCCTGTCGTATCCTGCAATTCCTATCGTGAAAAAGATGTTGCCATTCTGTTTCAGAGTATTAGCCTCCGATGTGGGATCAGCACCTTTTCCGTCGGTAATCAAGACTGAAGGAAAAACATCACGCTAATCAATACTACTAACATATTTACAGTTGAAAAGAATTATTAAATTATTCTTTAATATTATTAACTTTTTGTACTTACATTTTAATCTACAAGTGACTACTACAAAAAGGTAATACGAGAAAAACATTAATACTGTGTTTGGATAATAAATACTCTTCCCCAAACTTAGATAAAAAAAAATCTAATGTGTACCATTCACATGACTTTCCCTATATCCCTGCAACAAATTATTCTTATAAAGCTTACACTTGTATTTACTTTATGCTAATCAGAAAAAATGAGCAGAAATAGTCTTATAACTTGCTTCCTTGTAAGTAGAAGCGAAATAAGGGACTACCATAGGTTAAAATGATAGTCAAAAGCTGGTTACTATGTCAATGAACTTCCTTTGTTTATATGGATAGGAGTTGACAAGTTCCTGTATGAGAAACGTATACGTTTTTCATTGCAGAAACCAAAAATAAGGAATGTCTCAAAAATGACGAACTCCACGAAAAAAACGTGTATAACATAAATTGTGTGTATAGTAAGTTTTTGTCCATCTCTTACGGTTTAGCAGTTATTCAAAATTCGGTAACATTCATCCAGAATAAACTACTCTTCAGAGGCTCTTCCCAGAAAATTCAAGATATACATTTTATTTCTCAGGTAAATACCTTTAATATCCGAAATTTTAATCAAAATTGTTAGAGCCATTTTTGAGAAAATCAAAATTTTCGAAAAAAAAGTTCCATGTAAAGGGTAGTTGGGGGTGGGGGGATTTTTCTCAAAATCTTCGTGTCGCATCCCTGGAAGATACTAAACCTAAATACCAAGTTTGGTATTTAACCGACTTTTCGTTTTTGAGTTATCGTGTTCACACACACACGGACACACACACACACACACACACACACACACACACACGGACCTTTTTGTGAAAATGCTAAATTGTGATATTGGGGACCCTAAAACATATATTTCCGGTGAAATCTCGGTATCGAATTTTTGGGTGGAGTGCAATACCTTCTCTATACACTATGTACATAGTGCGTATAGAGAAAGTAAAAAGAACAAATGAAGTATCAGTAACCGATCACTTAAAAATCTAATGTGAGCATTCACATAACTTTCTTTATATTGCTGTAACAAATTATTGTTAAAACGCACATTCTACTCTCAACTTTATGATAATGGAGATAAACATTAATAAAAGGGAGAACAAAATGAAATGTAAAAAAGCGATTTAAGGTTGCGTTATCAACGGCAAAACCACAGAAATGCTCTTAAATACTAGTGTTGTTGTAATTAGAAGCAAAATAAGGGAATACTCTAGACTAAAACGATGGGCAAATCTTTTAAAAGCTGGTTGGCATGAAATCCCTTTTACGCCGCGCCAGGAGTTTAACAGCTTTCCGTGTGAGAAAATTTTAAGCAATTTAAATCCGAAATAAACAACAACGAATATTTCAGAAATGGTCAATTTAACGAAAGAAAAAATATTCATATAAATTGTGTGTTTTAACGTGGTTTACATTTTTACTTTCTCCATACGCACTATGTACACAATGTATAGAGAAAGTATTGCACTCCACCAAAAATTCGATACCGAGATTTCACAGGAAATATATGTTTTAGGGTCCCCAATATCACAATATAGCATTTTCACAAAAAGGTCCTTGTGTGTGTGTGTGTGTCCGTGTGTCTGTGAACACGATAACTCAAAAACGAAAAGTCGGTTAAATACCAAACTTGGTATTTAGGTTTAGTATCTTCCAGGGATGCGACACGAAGATTTTGAGAAAAATCCCCCCACCTCAAATTACCCTTTACATGGAACTTTTTTCGAAAATTGTGATTTTCTCAAAAATGGCTCTAACGATTTTGATTAAAATTTCGGATATTAAAGCTATTTACCTGAGAAATAAAAGTATATCTTGAATTTTCTGGGAATAGCCTCTGAAGAGTAGTTTATTCTGGATGAATGTTACCGAATTTTGAATAACTGCTAAACCGTAAGAGATGGAAAAAACTTACTACACAAAAAATGTAGAGCACTTTAAAACACACAATTTATGTTATATACATTTTTTTCGTGGAGTTCGTCGTTTTTGTGACATTCCTTATTTTTGGTTTCTGCTATGAAAAACGTATAATTTTCTCATACAGGAACTTGTCAACTCCTATCCATACAAACAAAGGAACTTCATGACATAGCAACCAGCTTTTGACTATCACATTAACCTACGGTTGTCCCTTATTTCGCTTCTACTTACAAGGAAGCGAGTAACAAGACTATTTCTGCTAATTGTTTCTGATTAGCATTAGGTAAATAGAGGTATAAGCTTTTTAAGAATTATTTGTTGCAGGGATATGGAGAAAGTCATGTGAATGGTACACATCAGATTTTTTGTGTAATAAGTATTTTGTTTATCTCTTACGGTTTACCAGTTACGCAAAATTCATTCAGAAAAGAGAGGTCTTTGGAGGGTATTCCCAGAAAATTCAAGGTATACAGTTTATTTTCCATATGAATATCTTTAATATACGGTATTTTTATCAAAATCGATAGAGCAATTTTTAAGAAATTCAACGTTTTCAAAAGTGTTTCCATGTAAAGGGTAATTTGGGGTGGAGAGATTTTTCTCAAAATCTTCGTGTCGCATCCCTGGAAAAACTTAAATACCAAGTTTGGTATTTTACCGACTTTTCGTTATTTTAGTTATCGTGTTCACAGATACACGGATCCCCCGCACACACACACACACACACGTTGTCCTTTTATTTAAAATGTTTTTTTTATACAGGTGACCCTAAAATGTCTATTTCCGGTGAAATCTCGGTATCGAATTTTTGGGTGGAATACACACTCTATACACTATGTACATAGTAGAGAAAGTACTAATTTACAGATTTCTTGTTTCCAACAGTTACAGCACTATTTAACCTGTATTCTGTAGATCTATCAAAGCATTGTTTCTACATTTTATTTACCAATAGCTTTAAGAATTTCTCAGATATAATTTTGGTGTTCTTCCAAAAAATGCGCGATTTTCATTCGTATGCTTTGCAGCCTTGTTAGCACCGCTTGTCGCTTATGGGATCCCAAACTGCAAAGCTGCCAACAATGATTAAGAAACACGGCATTCTTAGTTAAATAACGGTTGATTCAGGGTCCAAAGCCGTAAAGCGTAGCTCAGGGTTGAAACATATTCTAGGAATGTTTTTAATGCAGAGTAGGGAAAACGCCGGAGCATTTTAAGGCTGTTATTATGATCCAGGCGCTAATTTCACGGATTTCTGTCATAACCTCTTGAGGAAAATTAAGAGATGGCGCGGCACTGCACGGCCAAATAGAAGAGCATGCATGTACAGCAGGCGCTGTAAAATCATGCATTGCGATCGTTTGTTATTGAATTCATATGCAATGCATAGAGAAAAGAAGCAGAATTCCTCCTCTTTGCATGCAACGAATATCTCCGCTTGCGTTGCATTGTATTGTGTTGCGTCTTGCGCATTTCTATATGAATGCTTACATTAAATAATATGAGTCCAAACTCTTGTGCTTACGTTGAGTCTGCGCTTGTATTTCACTGTGAAATAGCTTCACTCCCATAACGTTGGCAATTGGGATAGCGGCATGTGGCCGCCTATAAGCTCTGCAGAATTTCTAGAACTTTGGGGAATGTCGGGGAGGAGATTAAAAAAGTCAGACGTTTCGCCGATGTTTCACATCCTTTTGCATGAATATTGGGAGATTTTTCATCCGTATGAAGATGCAATTTTCAGGGAATAAGTTGAGTGTTCATCATAGAAATCGTCTTAAAATTGTCCGATTATGGCATAAAATGGATGGAAGTAAATTAAGTTAATTCGTCATTCAAGTATAAGCTTTTAATTTTGGAACGTCGGACAAGTCAGCTGGTATAACAATATAGAAAAGAACATGATAATTCAAAGACCTATACAGTATGTTAGTTACACGGACGGTGTCGTTATATTTAAAAAGTGTATATTCTTGACTTTTGTGCCATGGTCGTAGGTTAAAATCTGAACTGTCAAAAAGTACCGGGAATTGATCATTTAAAAATCCTGTTTAAAAGGGGATTCAAAATTATTATTGTCGCTAAGTTGGTAAAACTTTCCTCTATACCCAGGCGGAGTTTGATCGTCATCTGTCATCTAGTTTGTTTACAGTACGCCATTTTGCTAGTTCATCTTAAAGGTCAGTTGCAATTTCACATGGATACAAATATTGAACAAAGAACCTGTCTCAAATTTTGCACTACAAATGGTATTTCGTGTGTCGAATCGCTGAAAATGGACTTACGGTGAACGCACCAGCTCACAAGGCTATTATTGTGAACGAATTTCTGACCAAAAACTCAACAAACTTCATCAAACAACCACCGTATTCACCTGATCTGGCTCCTGCTGATTTCTTTTTCTTTCCAAAACTCAAGATACCACTTCGAGGCAACCGTTTTCAGTCGATAGAAGACATAAAGGAAAATTCGCGGCGACAATTGACATCGATTCTTAAAGCGCCTACAAAAAATGTTTAGATGATTGGATTATTTTTTGGCATAAATGTATAATTTCAGAAGGGGCCTACTTTGAAGGCGATAAAATAAAATTGGATGAATAATTCATTTTTTGTGTCTTATTGGCAAATTCCCGGAACTTTCTTAGCACAGTAGTACGTTTTGCCGATTTCTGTGGTCAGCCTCTTCAGTGGCATTTACCTCCTACAGTGACTGCCACTGAAGATTCTGACCGTAGAAGTCGGCGAAGCGTATAAGTTCAGATTGTAACCTACGACCCTACACAACAGTCCAGAATATACACTTTTTAAATATATTGATAAGCCAAAACGTGTTGATTTGATGACAATTTTTCTAATGTCTTGTCTTATACACTTAATTGATGTCACTCCTAATAGGAAAGGAAAATTAGAATCAAAATGGCAAGCCATGGCCGGGATTTGATATGCATGGATTTTTAATTGCTCTAGCTCGTATGTGCAATGAGTACAGGGTGGAGAACTATTTACCTTGAGATTGTAGAATATGTCCAAAACTGAGAGTGTAGAAAGAAACGTCTTGAATAAAAGTTACTTGATATAAAGGGGGAAAGTAAATGTCATTTGTTGTGTCTTAATTGGAGAAGGTTTGGATGGTAATTTGAGAATCAAGACAGGAACCAAAATTTTTACTTTCTCAGCATGTACTATGTACATAGTGTAAAGAGAAGGTATTGCATTCCACCCAACAATTCGTCTATTTCACCAGAAATATATGTTTCAGGGCTCTCTGTATCCAAAATAAGGCATTTTTAGAAAAGGGTCGGTGTGTATGTCCGTGTGCCTGAACAAGATAACTCAAAAACGAAAAGTCGGTAAAGTACCAAACTTGGTGTATTAAAAATGAAATGGCGTTTTATTTATGGACGCTCTTTAACTGCTGTGGTTCCCAGCGTCCCATTCTATAATGGGCGTGTAAGACCGCTTAATTTTGCTCAGAGGCCTCTCTATCAGGATTGAGGTTCTTTTACGTGCCGTAAATCTACGACACGGGACCCACGGCTAAGGATTTTTACACCCGAAAATATCCTTCGTCCTCCGCCGGTTTTGAACCCATGACCTTGGGTATATGAAGTCAGCATGGTAACCATTACACCACGGAGGACGACATTGGTATATTAAGTTTAGTATTTTCCAAGGACACGACACAAAGATTTTGGTGAAAATTCCCTCACCCCAAACTACTTTTTACATGGAAAAATTTTCAACAATTTTGATTTCTCAAAAATGGCTATAACGAGTTTGATTAAAATGCCATTTATTAAAGGTTTTTACATTGCAAATAAAGTGTATATCTTGAATTTTCTGGAAATAACCTTTAAAAAGCTCTTTATAATGGAATTTTTTTTTTTTTTTTAATTTTGTATAACTAGTAAACTGTAAGCGATAGACAAAACTTACTACACAAAAATGGGAAACTCCTTAAAACACACAATTTATGCCACATACATTTTCTTCTAGGAGTTTTCCCTTCATTTTTTCCCTTCTACTTATAAGGAACTAAGAAATGAGACCGTTTCTGTTAGTGTTTATCTCGATTAGCATGAAGTGGATAGAAGAATAAGCTTATAAACAATAACTTGTTACGGAGATGTAAAGAAAGTCATGTGAATGAAACACATTTTCTCTGTGAGCAAATGGCTGCTGTGTCCGTAAAAGCATGTCTCTTCCAATACTGGCACAAGCGTTTCGTAAGCGCGGCTTCTCCAAATAACATGAAGGCGCGCAGGAAAATGCATTGAGATAGAAGGACATCCATCACTTTGAACATGTTGATTCCAAACCTTCTCCAATCAAAACACAGAAAATGACATTCACTTTCCCCCATTCTATCAATCAACATTTATTTCTACAGCCCTAGTTTTGGAGATATTCTACAGTCTCAAGCTAAATGATCTACCCTGTATAATAGGTAGAGGAGGTTTCACCCAAAACTTGATACCGAGATTTCACCAGAAATGTGTTTTTAGGACCGCTGAACACAAGAAGAAAACATTTTTAAAACGAAGTCCATGTGAGTGTGCGTGTGTGTGTGTCTATGTAAGCATAACTTAAAAACAAAAAGTCGCTTAAATCCCGCCAACCCAAACTACCCTTTACATGGAATATTTTTCGAAATTTTTTATTTTCTCAAAAATGGCTCTAACGATTTTGATTAAAATGCCGTATACTAATGATTTACATAACAAATAAAATGTACATACTGCATTTGTTGGCAATAGCCCCCAAAGTCCTCTTCATTCTGAACAGAATAGTTTGTTTGCAGAAAAGTTGGAGAAAGACATGTGAATGGAACACTTCAGCTGTTTTAGTCTGATCCTACCTTTCAGCTCTAACTTATACGATGTTTGGAACTTCAATAGTGGCAACTATTTGTTTACAACTGATACAAAAGATATATATGATACCACATTTTACTGTGCTACAAAGCAGTCATCAGCATTGCGTACAACCCATTGCTAGCCATATCGAAGTCGTAAGTTACTTTTACCAGCGGCTGTTGTGTTGACAGTTCGAATGGAGCGGTCTACTTGCCTGACGAAACTCTGGAATATTTCTGAAGCGAATGCCACGAAGTGGTTCCTTCTTCTTCAGAATACATTGAAAGTCACAAGCCGCTGAATGGTCCCAAATTGCGGGTAATTCAGTCACTCCCGAAAGCCTGGAAAACCTCTTGTCACGCTTCCCGCCGAGAATAGGTCATTTTATGTCACCTGCGTAGAGCACACTGTGCGTGCGTGCGTGCCTGCGGGCGTGTCTGGTAGGCTCGTGGTGAGTCTAGGTGTTGTTGCTATGTACCTACCCTGGTAAGGGTTTAACCACAGGAATGAGGTGAAGGTTGAGGTTTTAATTTGGGGGTTTCGAGTGTTGGTGTTAAGGAGGTAGCGCTAGTAGGCTCCTCGAGCGGTTGCGTTTTGAGGAGCAGCATCCTTTCCTCTGCTCCGCTGGTATTTATTTTTTATTTAATTATGGTGGTGAAATTTTGATGGACCTCTCCCAATGGGAGGGGGGGGGAGTGCTTTGTTCAGCTATTTCGCTGTTGGCTGGTTTAAAGCCGTTGTTACCGGGGGTGCCCACAAGCCATGCGGGGAACCCGGAACCGCCTCTTTCGGCGTTCAGAGGGCAAGTACTCCCCCAGAGATCTGACAAGTGCGTTCTCATGGTCGCCCAATCTGGCGTATAATTTTTGAGCCCGGCGCCTAATAACATCTTCCACATATGGGAGGGCCGAAGCTTCATGTAGTAGCCTCAAAGGGAAACGTCGATATGCAGAATATATGGACCGGAGTCCTCTATTCTGTACCCGCTGTAATCAGAGAAGCCAGGAGTCTGCTGCCATACCCCGCACTTCGCAGGCATAGAGCATTAGCGGATACTGTCATTTTTGCCACTGTCATTTACTGCTTAACGCAACAAGCAGTTGGCAGGCTGAGGACATCCCGACGGTGGGTTAGTCGTGTTCCTATTCTTGCAAGAATTTCACCTCGTAATAATGGGAATGTGGAGTATATTTACTTTAGAATTGAAATGTTGAAGTCCAAGCAACTCTTGAAGGATTGTAAGAAGCTTAGCCGTAGCAGCTGTTAGAATGTACTGCGTGGAGAGCCAGTTTCAATTTATTGGTGCGGCGCAATCATGACGGTGGAACTCCTTTTCTTCAAGTGCCAGTCCTTAGCATGTCGTTGAGTTTGCCCCACGACACGCATGCTGTAAAACGGGTTTTATCTTTCATTCAATAGTGCCCTACGATTGGCCGAATATGTTTTACAGCTTTTAGTTCCGTTTTATTTATTATTTTAATGTATCAGACAGTTTTTAATGTTTTAACTTTGGGGGGATAGAACAATATAAATTTACAATGAATATGTATGGTTGTGAAATTTTTAAATAATATAATTATTTAATTTTAAAAATTGTGGGATTTTGATATAATTGGAAATAATTATAAAATTAAGTTTTAGATACTTTAAACAAATATAACTACAAAGTTAAAAATAATTATGATTTGGTATTTTTTGGTAAAGTTTTTGAAGTAATATGTTTTTTTATTTTAAATTTTATAAATAAAACAAATTATATGTGTAATTATATGAATGCAATTTTAAGTAATAATGTAATAATAGTAAGAGTAATATGATTAAATTATTGAATAGAATAACTATTGAAATAATATAATGGTTTTTAAAATAAAATATGTGTATAATATAAATAAATAAAAACAAATTATTAATATATATTAAAAATACGAAATTATAATAATGTTAGTATTAGTTAAATTGAAATTGTATGAATTAAATATTAACACACAGTTTAATTGATAATAATTATGACTTTAATTGGTATTTATAAAAATTTAGGCTAAGTTAGGTTAATTTTATATCTGTAAATTTAAGTTTTATAATTAAATTTGTAATTGGTATAAGTAGTAATAACTGTATAAAGTTTGAGATATTTTACCCTGGTTTAAGTAATTAGCTATCCGGGTTTAATATACAGATTTTATTTTATTTTATTTTGGGGGGGATATATTAGTTGGTTGTAATATTCATTTTACCATGATCTTTTAGCTAGAGGATACATTTTGTTTTATTTTTATTTTATAGGCGCTAATAATAATATAGTTTGGGCACTCTAAAACTGACTCTCTCTCTCTCAAAGGGCTTAAGTCAGTGTCGCTACTTCTTTCTCAAAGCTGGTCTTAAGTTGTGTTCCAAAACTGAACAGTAATGCTGCGCATTGTAGAGTAATTCTGTAGAGGAACGTAATGCTTTAGGATAACATCATCCAGTCGAACAGGAGAAGCATCATAACATTCACATTGCTGGGTTTCTGAAGAACTTTTCATCTTCATCTTTCGAACTTTCTGATCTGCGGCGACATTTTCTGCAGAATCCGTCCATCATCCATGACAATGTTTGGTTGCTTACAGCGTAAACTATGGCTGATTTGTTCGTGGATGGAGCTGAAAAGTGGTGCACCATGGACCAAACTCCCCGGAAGTGTCTTTGTCTTGATTCGGAAGCTGAAGGATCTACTTCGTGTTATTCGCTTCAACACAGTTCTAGGGACACCTCTCCATTAGAACTATCAACACAACACTACGCTGTTAAAACTGTACTATGCTTCCACATTACATGCAATGGACAGTACACAATGCTGGTGACCACTTTGATCGTCAGTAAAACTTTGTAGCATATAACGGTTTTGTATCCGTTGTGAATAAATAATTGCCACTATTAAAGTTCCAACTCTCATTGTGTGCGAAAGAACAATCATTTTACGTCACTTTTGCTAAGCCATTTCACAGTTTGAAAGCCGCTGTCTTAAGCAATTAATGTACAATATCAGATATACCATTTTGCATAATTCAGATACTTACAAACTATACTTGTCTTGTGGATACCGTGGATGGCTATTTCGTGATTGGCAGTTTTGAGGGCAAGAATTATATCCGTGCCACCGAAATGATAGGTTAGTTTATCTACCTGCTTCAAAAATATGCAAGTATTAATAGTGCTCACTGTTATTTCCACACTGGCCTTATCGTTGAAGAGTATCAGACCTGCGGACCGACGATCAGACAGCCTGAAAAATAATATAGTACAAATCTTCATTTCACATGAATATATCATATATTAGGCTTATTACTTTCTCTAGCTCTACCGTAAACGCACAATAGATGGAGAAGGTATTGTATTCCAACCAAAATGCGAATCCGAGGCTTTTGAGATATCTTGCATAAAAAAAATTCAGCGTGTTTACATGTTGGTGGATAGTATAACTCAAAAATAAAAAGATCGTTTAAGCTTAGTATCTTCCAAAAATCGACATGAAGATTTTTAAGAAAATTCCCCCACTACAACTACTCTCTACATGGAAATACGTTTTAAACTTTTCTAAAAAATGCTTCTAACAATTTTTAAAAAACTACCGTATATTAAAGACAGTTATGGCATATAAAATGCACATCTTGTGTTTTCTGGGAATAACCTCTGAAGAACTCTTCATTCTGGGTGTATTTTGCATAAGTGTAAACCCTAAAAGCTAGGCAAAAGTTTCTACACTAAAAATGTAGATTTCATTAAAACACATAATTTATGTGATATATACTAGTTTTGGAGAGTTCACCGTTTCCGAGATATTCCTTATTCTTGTTTAAATTTAAAACTACTAGCTTTTCTCAAACGGAAAGTCACCTTTGTATCATTTCCTTTTTGTTTTACTGCTGATCATGCAAAGAGAATTTCAATTGTTCGCAAAGTGGCAAGTTTCAAAAGATTTGAATATCATCTTAACTTAGTGTAATCCTTTTATTTCCTTTCTGCTTAGAATGACGTAAGTAGTAAGATTGCTTTTGCCAATATTTAGCAAGATGTAGATTAAACATCTTTTGCAACAATACTTTGTTTGGAGAACAGGTAGAGAAAGTCACGTGAATGGAACACATCCGTTTTTTTATTGTTGTTAATCTTTATTCCCTCTCTGTTATTCAAACGTGGTTCTTCATTCTTATTATTGTCGTCTAGAATTTTGCATTGAATAATACCTAACGTTACTGAATTATGAGATAAAGCCTTTTGTAAAGCAAATACGTATAATATGTAAAACAAAGTACACGGGTTTCAAACCAGTTCAGACCTATGGTTTTTAGTATAGATAGATACTTTATTTCACTGCTTAGGGCGTGGCCCGGTGGCAGCGCTGTCAATGTAATAATACAATGTACAATACAATTGACTTAAATAAACAATAATGTGAGTAATACCCTGTTAAAATGCCAATGACATCATTGTATACTAATATATACATAATTGTAACAACAGTAATAATAACGCAATATTTTTATTTGCTATCCTGACTATATATCACTCTTCTTTAGTCTCTTTTTAAAACTATTTACACTTTGAGGGAAAGTCTCCAGTAGATCTGCAGGTATTTTGTTCCATTCGTTTATTGTTCTATTTGTGAAGGGAAATGTACCTATGTCTTATTTTTTCCGAGTGATCATTCCTCCCAGTGTATAATGGCTTTAATAATCGTTTGGATATGTCTTTCCATGCAGGTTCCCCCTTATAGGCTCTAAAAATTGCACATAGCCTTGCTCGTCTCCTACGTTTTTCTAGTGTTTCCCTGGAAGTAGCAGTGGTGGTATGCTTTTCGAATCGTTTGCTTCTGTCTACAAATTTAGCTGCTCTTTTTTGAACTCTCTCTAGTGCCAGTTTTTGCCCAACCCGATACGGATCCCAGCATGCAGCAGTATATTCTAATATTGGTCGAACTAAAGAAGAGTATGCCAAATTTCGCGACTTTCCATTGCTGCGTTTTAAAATCCTCATTACGAAATGCACGCCTTCCCAGTGATCGAGTTTACAAGTTCCCCCCACTCCACTCTTTGATTTAGTATTACCCCTAAATATCTGGTGCTATTTACTATCAGTATTTTCTTATTGTCTAATTTATATGTTACGTTTTCTACTATTCTTGCCCTTTAAAATATAATTGTTTTACATTTGTTTGGATTTATCTCCATTTTATTATATTTTGCCACTAACATTTCTATAGATTATACAATCGTCTGCAAATAGGCGAGTCTGAGATGTTATCCCTTCCCGTAAATCATTTATATATGCTAAGAAAAGCAACGGCCCGATCACGCTTCCCTGGGGCACACCAGAAGTTATATTTGTAGGAGACGATAATTTATTTGCCACCCGCACTCTTTGGGTTCGTTCGCTCAAGAATTCCCGAATCCAAGTTATCACTCTGTTGTCTATTTGCAGATTACAAAGTTTTTCTATTAGTTGTCCATGAGGTACAAGGTCAAACGCTTTAAGAAAATCAATTACTATCGCATGTACTTTTCCACCCGCGTCAAGTGTATCGGCTACATCCTGACAAACAGCTACTAGTTGACTCTCACAAGAATGTCTGTTCCGGAAACCATGTTGGCCTTCGAAGAGGCAATGCGTGTTTTATTCCATTCACGTCTTAAATATTGTGCTATAAGATGCTCAACTTGTTTGCTTACTACTGATGTCAAACTAACTGGCCTATAGTTGCCGCATTTGTTACTTAAAGTGACAGCCCCATATCAGAAGATTTACTGACATGTAAAAGACCTCCTGCGGAACGAAATTACGACGCACCGGTGGCGCTCCTATAATCCAGCCTCGTTAATAAACAGATAGTTCAGCAATTTCATTTCACTTTCTCCGAGTTGTTCTCCAGTTTTCTCTTGAACTAAGGTGATACATGTGTGACATTTGGAAAATCGGCAGTGTGTAAGATAGCTTTTTGAAATGTAAAGTTATTGTACTCAATAAAGGTAATACCTTACCATGTATTAATTCTGGCTTCCATGGTTATTTAAATAACAATTTTTTGTTCTGTAAATTCATTATTCTAATACAAATGAGCCACGTGATACATTCTTTACTTTCCCTACACGTACTATGTACACAGTGTATAGAGAAGGTATTGCATTCCACCCACAAATTCGATACTGAGATATCACCGGAAATATGTTTTGGGTCCCCCTAAATCTAAAAAAAAAAGATTTAGAACAAGGTCCGTGTATGGGTGTGTGCATCTGTGTGTGTGTGTGTGTGTGTGTGTGTGTGTGTCTGTGGACAACATAGCTCAAAAGCTAAAAGAGAGTTAAATACCAAACTTGGTATTTAAGTTTGGTATATTCCAAGGATGTAACACGAATATTTTCAAGAAAATCCCACACCCCTACTACCCTTTACATATAACTTTTTCGAAAATTTTTAATTTTCTCAAAAATGGTTCTAACAATTTTGATTAAAATATGTTTATTAAAAATATTTATCTGAAAAATAAAAGGTATATCTTGAATTTTCTGGCAATGACCTCTGAAGACTACTTTATTCTGGATGAATTTCACGGAATTTGCATAACTGCTAAATGAAGGAGATGGGCAAACACTTACCACACAAAAAATGTACAGCACGTTAAAGCACACGATTTATGTTGTATACATCTTTTAGTTGAATTAATCGTTTTTGAGATATTCCTTGTTCTTGGCTTCAGCTTTAAAAAAAATATACTTTTCTCATACAGGAATTTGTTAACTCCTGGCCATACACATAAAGGTACATATAGCAACCAGCTTTGATTATCACTTTAACCTATGTTACTCCCTTATTTTGCTTCTACTTACAAGGAAACCAGTAATAAGACTACCTCTGTTATTTTTTCTCGATTAGTATGAAGTAAATTGAAGCATAAGCTGTTTAACAATAATTTGTTGCAAAGATGTAGAGAAAGTTGAGCCCGTATTTATGAGTCACAATAAACGACGTAAATAAATAAACACAACAAAGAAATATATATATATATATATATATATATATATATATATAACTAAGATCAATCTTATCATTTAACGAACGGATGTTGAAATGTAACGAACAGCTTTGAAATGTAAAATCAAGAAAAATCCAAGCTAGCGAGGTATGCTAAAAGTAACGGCAAATATTCATGCTTGGCAGACTTTGCTAGATAACGCGCTTAAGTGCATTCCTGAGCTGATGGCAATTACTCCAGAAGTGAGGAGTAGATATAGTTAAGAAATAGAGGTTTTATCTTGAGGCCATGGGTGTGTCAAGTGATGTCCGGGCAATATAGAAAAGAAATAATAATTTTGGCAAATGAGAATCTTGTGCTATAACAAGATATTCAAGAAATTTTGGAAAAGCTGTTGTGAGTGATTTCCAGATGTCAGACTCTGTTCTCCGACAGGGAGAACACTTCAGTTCTTACAGCAGATAGTGAAAGTCCGTTTCGGTTTAGGTCCCTGCGGGACTTTGAAAATGAACACACACTTCAGCTCTTACATCAGATAGGGAAAGTCCGTTTCTGTTTAGGCCCCTGGGGGACTTTGAAAATGAACACACACTTCAACTCTTACAGCAGATAGGGAAAGTCCGTTTCTGTTTAGGCCCCTGTGAGACTTTGAAAATGAACACACACTTCAATTCGCACGACAGATAGGGAAAGCCCCTGTGCCCATGGGACTTTGAAAAAGAACTTGCGCTTCAGCTTGTGCATGTAGGGAAAGCCTGTGTCAGTAAAGGCCCTCGTGTGACTTCAAAAGAGGCCTAATCCCAAATAATTGAAACCATGTCTCTTACGGCGATACAGAAAATAACCTCGGGGCTGTGAAGGAAGTTTCATTACGAAACAACGTCTAATGAGAAACTGATAAGTGTGTCTCTGTTCGGTTCGGATTGTAGGTCGAAACTATTTGAATAAAATCAGTGTTTTCGTGCAGAAGTAAATGGTGAGTTTTACTCAGTACCCAGGAACCCAATCCACAGGAAAGGCGTCGATGAGGATACCCCACGCCTTGAGAACGAAGCCAACAAGCCGTCCATGCTTTCGCCGACCTGCAGTGGGAGAAGAAGGTACGTGATGATCGGATTCCTTTTCAATTTCTAACGCCCCTCGGAGATTTCACTCCCAATCCCGACCAAACAGGCACAAAGTCATGTGAATGGAACACATGAGCTTTTTTAAAATATTCACATAAAAGATCTAGTTTTACAGAACATGAGTTTAGTAATATATCTATTATATTAGAATTGTTTTATATTAGCTCTAATTAGGTAGACAAATTATGTTTTCGTATTCTTCAAATATCTTGATTTTTCAGATGATTTTCTTTAGTGTGCTTTTGAGAGGCAATATAAACGTTTCGAACCAAATAAGTGAAACATTGTATCGTGTGAACATTTTGAGTATAGAAATGTGCCAGAAAAACTTGCTACCCACGTATAGCTTCAATTAATTTGTATTTAATGTGCGCCATTAGCCAAAACTATATATTTTTTTTAAATTTAAATTCATATTACTTTATTCTGACACAGTTCTTCAACATTTTTGACAAATTTCACGAATGCATGATCTTACATGAATTAAAATTAGACTTTTTCAACGTGCTAGTAAAAAAGATTCTGTGGGAACCTTTTCGAGTAAATATTTTATATCGGAGTGAAAATAAAATTACGTGGCAAACTATATCACCCTTAGGTGAACTTGTTCAGAAAATCTCGGTCTAAGACACACACTTTTATACTACTGCGTGCAGCAACTGCATAGCATATTATGTAATCGACATGCGATAACGTTTCAGCTATCCATGGGGAACGGAAGATGAGGACAGGGTATATGTGAGTGAAAGTTCTGTTATTATTAAATTAGAACTCCGCATTATATTATACATAATGCTAAATTTATAGTTAAGTATCCCAACAATTCTGAATTCGATGTTATTCTCATTCTTCTGTCTATCATGTTGTTACACAGTAATTAGATACTTATATATCTTATATCCTACTATTGAGGACGGAAGAACCGAACAGGGTACATAAGAATAATTATTAATCGTCAGACCGCACATATATTCTTTATGTAATGTTAAGTTTATAGTTGAGCTTCATTTTAAATCTTTTGCAGGTGTTTTTTTCCTCACTTGTCTATTGTAAACAAATATATGTGTTTCTATTTTAAAATATCTTACTGTGAATGATCAAGAGCAGGAAAACATGTACGACCATGAGGCCCATGCAATTGTATATTTCGAAGCATTTACTAAAAAGTTTGGCAATAAAAATCCTTCTACTATTGCTGCTTTTAGTACTACCACTTCTGTTATTACTTCTACTATTGTTACTACTACTACTACTACTGCTGCTGCTGCAACCCAAGATGAACTACTAGTCAACAACAAATAAACTTGTATTTTAAAACACACCATGGAGGCGTTCGACTCGCTTTTCCCTGGATAATATTGAGAGGTGAAATAGCAGGCAGTTTCAATACAACACAGATAACTTAATCGATTTTATTTTACACGTCTGAGAGCCGAATAACCTATTATGCACCCATCCCCCAGTGTGGCTACACTGCAAATCCCCATCTGGAAGGTTACATCCAGTGTCGCCATCTTCTGTGTGTGCGCGACACTCGACGGATCCGCAACCAGACCAGCCATTGGTTGCCCAACTTGGCGTGCAATGTTAAAACTCAAGTCTATCGGGCGAAACCCAACGACTCATAACCAACATTCAATACAGCAGTATTCTAATTAATCCCCGAAATAGCCCTAAACGGTAATTTTATTGAACATTAGAACGCCATGATAAATGGAAATATTCATCTACGCATTTCTTGTGTTTACTCCTGACCTTATCACTTCAAAGGCAAAGTGTGCTCCAAAGGTTGTAAATTATACAGGGTGGACCATGTTTTTGCGATCATTTATTCACACAGTTGGAAAATGCATTGAGGTAAAAGGGCATCATTTTGAACATTACACAAAGGCACAATGCTTATTAAACAATACTGTCCATGCCCGTGCAGAGGTGATACGCTGTGCTTCTGTCTTTCACGAATGTTTAATTGTTTAAAACAGTAAAAGAACCATGTACAGAAAATGGTTTAAACAAAATTTGTGTATTTTTCGCTGAGGAATAATGAAACAAAATAAAAAGAAATCTGATGTGTTCCACTCACAAGACTTTCTCTACATCTCTGCAACAAATTATTGTTAAAAAGCTTATACTTTAAATTACTTCATGCTAATCGAGAAAACATTAGCAGATGAAGTCTTATTACTTGCTTCCATGTAAGTAGAAGCGAAATAAGGGAGTACCATAGGTTAAGGTGATATTCAAAAGCTGGTTGCTATGTGATTGAAGTTCCTTTCTTTGTATGGACAGGAGTTGACAAATTCCTATATGAGAAAAGTATACTTTTTAAAGCTGAAACCCAAAACAAAGAATATCTAAAAATGATCACGAAAAAAATGTATATAGCATACATTGTGTGTTTGAATGTGCTCTACATTTTTTGTGTGGTAGGCTTTTGTCCAACTCTTACGGTTTAGCAGTTATGCAAAATTCCGTAAAATGCATCCAGAATATAGTATCATTCCAGAGTAAACAGGACCTCCGAGGTATTTCCCAGAAATATGTAATAAAAGCATTTCTGCAAATGTTTACCTCGATTAAAATTAAGTAGATAGACTGATAGAAGAATGCGTAGTCTTCAGAGGCTATTTCCAGAAAATTCAGGATATACATATTATTTGTCAGGTAAATATCTTTAATATATGATATTTTAATCAAAATCGTTAGAGCCATTTTTGCGAAAATCACAATTTTAGAAAAAAGTTCCATGTAAAGGGTAGTTTGGGGTGGGGGGATTTTACTCAAAATGTTCGTGTCGCATCCCTGGAAGATACTAAACTTAAATACCAAGTTTGGTTTTTAACAGTCTTTTCCTTTTTGAGCTATGCTACCCACAGACACAGACACACACACGGACATGTTTCAAAAATGCTTTCTTTGGATTCAGGGGGTCTCAAAATATATATTTCCGGTGAAATCTCCGTATCGAATTTTTAGTTGCAATGCAATACCTTCTATATATACTATGCACATAGTACGTATAGAGAAAGTAAAAGAGTACCTTAACCCTCAAATTAATGTCCAAACCTTCTCCAATTAAAACACAACAAATGAAATTTACTTTCTCCCATTATATCAAGCAATCTTTATTTAAGAATTTTTCTTTCTACAACACTTAGTATTGCAGATATTCTACAGTTTCAAGTTTAATGGTCCACCCTGTATAACGATTTCAAAGAGTATCTAGGAAAAAAAAACGAACTTTAACCAATTAAGGAGTAGTTGGAATAATTAGCAGAAAATAACATTTCTAAACATAGGATGAAATGAATAATGGGATCGATGTGAGTGAATCATATCTTATTACTTTCTCTATAGGCACTATGTACATAGTGTATAGAGATTGTATTGCACTCCACCAAAAAATTCGATACCGAGATTTCACCGAAAATATGTTTTAGGGACCCCTTTATCTAAAAAAACCATTTTCGGAAAAGGGTCCGTGTGTGTGTGTGTGTGTGTGTGTGTGTGAACACGATAACTCAAAAACGAAAAGTAGCTAAAGTACCACACTTGGTATTTAAGTTTAGTATCTTCCAGAGATGCGACTCGAAGATTTTGAGAAAAATCCCCCCACCCCCAACTACCCTTTACATGGAACTTTTTTCGAAAATTTTGATTTTCTCAAAAATGGCTCTAACGATTTTGATTAAAATTTCGTATATTAAAAATATTTACCTGACAAATAAAATGTATATCTTGAATTTTCTGGGAATAGCCTCTGAAGAGTAGTTTATTCGGGATGAATTTTACGGAATTTTGAATAACTGCTAAACCTTAAGAGATGGACAAAAACTTACTACACAAAAAATGTAGAGCACGTTAAAACACACAATTTATGTTATATATATTTTTTTCGTGGAGTTCGTCGTTTTGGTGACATTCCTTATTTTTGGTTTCTGCTTTGAAAAACTTATACATTTCTCACATAGGAATTTGTCAACTGCTGTCCATACAAACAAAGGAACTTCAGTGACATAGCAACCAGCTTTTGATTGTCACTTTAACCTATGGTACTCCCTTATTTCACCTCTACTTACAAGAAAGCAAGTAATATGGCTATTTCTGTTAATGTTTTACTCATTAGCATGAAGTTAATAGAAATATAAGCTTTTTAAGAATAATTTGTTGCAGGGATATAGAAAAAGTCATGTGAATGGTACACATCAGATTTTTTTACGTAAACTTCTCAGCCAAAAATACTAAGTAATTGTTCTGTACGCCATGTTTGCCTCTCCACGATTAATCAATGTCTTTAAGATGCCGGGTGATACTGTGTTATTAAAATCTGATGTGTTACACTCACATGACTTTTTCTAGTTAATATAAAAACTTCTTACAAAAATGTCTTCTTCCTACACAATGCTAATCGAGATAAACATTAGCAGAATGTTCTTAATACTTAGTTCCTTACATGTAGAAGGGAACTAAGGGAATACACTATGCTACAGTGATGGTCAAAAAAGTTTTCAAAGTTCTCGTTATGCGATTTTCATTGCAAATCGCTTCTTTGTTTGGCCGACGTAGAAAAAAAAAACGGACGCTTCATGTCTGTGGAAAGTGTAAGTATTTCGCAATTAAAACCAATAAAAATGAATATCTTGGAAACGGTTACTTCCAAAACAAAAACGTAAAGGACATAAATTGTGTGTTTTGATGGGATCTACATTTTTGTGTAGTAAGTTTTTGTCTATCTCTTACGGTTTAGCAGTTAAGCAAAATCCGGAAAAATTCATCCAGAATAAAGAGGCCATCAGAGGCTATTCCCAGAAAATTCAAGATGTACATTTTATTTGGGATGTCAATAGCTTTAATATAGGAAATTTTAACCAAAATCGTTAGAGACGTTTTTAAAAACTCAAAATTTTCGAAAATTTTTCCATGATGGGGGAGGGGAATATTCTTAAGAATGTTCGTGTTGCATATTTGGAAGATACTGAATTAAAATACCAAGTTTAGTATTTAAGAGATTTTTCGTTTCTGAGATATACTTTACACACACACACACACACACACACACACACACACACACACACACACACACACACACACACACACACACGGACCTCTTTCCAAAAACGCTTCCTTTGGATTCAGGGGACCCAAAACTTGTGAAATCTCAGTATCTAATTTTTGGGTGAAATAAAAGAACCCTCTATACACTATGTAGGTATATAGTACGTGTAGAGAAAATAGAAAATCTGATGTGTTCCATTCATATGACTTTCTGTACATCTCTGTAACAAATTATTGAAAAGCTTATGCTTCTATTTACTTTATGCTAATCAGAAAAAATTAGCATAAGTAGTCTTATTACTTGCTTCCTTGTTAGTAGAAGCGAAATAAGGGAGTACCATAGGTTAAATAGTCAAAAGCTGGTTGCTATGTGACTGAAATTCTTTTGTTTGTATGGATGTTGACAAATTCCTGTATGAGAAAAGTGACCGTTTTTCAAACCAGAAACCAAAAACAAGGAATGTTTAAAAAATGATGAATACCAAGAAAAAAATGTATATAACATAAATTGTGTCTTTTAACGTGCTCTACATTTTTCGGGTGTAAGTTTTTGTCCATCTCTTACGGTTTAGCGGTTATTCAAAATTTCGTAAAATTTATCCAGAATAAAGTACTCTTCAGAGGCTATTCCCAGAAAATTCGAGATATGCATTCTATTTTTCGGGTAAATAGCTTTAATATACGATATTTAATCAAAAATGTTAGAGCCAATTTTGAAAAAAAATCCATGTAAAGGGTAGTTGGGGATGGGGGAATTTTTCTCAAAATCTTCGTGTCGCATCCCTGTAAGATACTAAACTAAAATACCAATTTTGGTATTTTACCGGCTTTTCGTTTTTGAGTTATTGTCTTCACAGGCACACGGAAACACACACATACACGGACCTTTTTCTGAAAATGTCTTTTTTGGATACAGGGGACCCTAAAACATATATTTCCGGTGGAATCTCGGCATTGAATTATTCGCTGGAGTGTAATACCTTCTCTATACAATATGTACATAGTACGTAAAGAGAAAATAAAAATTAAATCTGAGATAAACTAGAAGAAAGAAAAGGTGTAGTTATAAGATGCTAAACGAAATACATTAGGTAATGTGTACTTACGGGAAAGCTGAAACCAGCGCCTTTGCGAAACGCATCACTTTCGGGAAATGTTCCTGGGTGATGCTACCAGATTGGTCCACGACAAACAAGAAACTGACATTCAGTCCTCCTATAATTTCTATGACGTTGGTTGCTATATCTACAGCTACATCTGTAGGTGCTGGAATAAAATATTAAACAGAAGTGAAATAAAGGAGTACCATAGGTTAAAGTGATAGTCAAAACTGGTTGCTATATGACTGAAGTTCCTTTGTTTGTATGGATAGGAGTTGACTAAGTCCTGTGGGAGAAAAGTATGTTATTAAAGCTGAAAACAAAAACAAGAAATATCTCAAAAACGATCAACTCCATGACAAAAATGCATATAACATAAATTGTGTGTTTTAAAGTGCTGTACATTTTTGGTGTGGTACGTTTTTTGTATCTCTTACGGTTTAGCAGTTATTTGAAATTCCGAAAATTTCGTCCAGAATAAATTAGTCTTCAGAGCCTATTTCCAGAAAATTCAAGATATGCATTTTATTTGACAGGTAATTATCTTTAATATATGATATTTTAATCAATATCTTTAGAGCCATATTTTAGAAAATCAAAATTTTCGAAAAAAGTTCCATGTAAAGGCTAGTTGGGGTGATTTTTTTTCAAAACCTTCATGTCGCATCCCTTGAAGATACTAAACTTAAATACCAAGTTTGGTATTTTACCGACTTTTCGTTTTTGAGTTTTCGTGTTCAGGGACACACGGACACACACACGCGGATCTTTTTTTGCAAATACCTTTTTTGGATACAAGGGACCCTAAAACATATGTTTCCGGTGAAATCCAATTTTTGGGTCAAGTGCAATACCTTCTCTATACACTATGTACATAGTGCGTATAGAGAAATTAAAAAAAGGAAGAACTCAAAATTAAATGTAGCAAGCTCAGCATACAATTTGCCAGAAAGACTTGACATGCAAATTTGCTTCGACCTGGTTGGAAAGAGCAGAATAGTTAATCATCCGCTACCTTTAGCAAGCCATCGTGGGAGAGAACAAAGTCAGTTCAGTTGAAACATCGCGATGGGACGGTCTTCTCTTTAATAAGTACGGCGAAGCTTTCTGCATAGGTGCTTAGGATAGGCAAAAGTGGGTAAAATTGGGGGTATTATACGTTTAGTAACTCAACATTTTGTAATTATGAAAACCCACCTTTTCTCTTGATAATCAGATGTTTAATGCATTACTAAATTTTTACCATAATTTGTTTCAATGCCTGTAACTTGTCTTTAATTTATTTGTAATTTGTGTATAATTGATGTGCCGGATTGACTAACTCAAATTAAAATGCAAAAATGCGATCAAGGGTAAAAAAACATTAGTAATGAAGGTTATTCAAAATGAATATGATAAAACTCTGCCAGTGGTTTTTGCAGTTTTCTAGAAATTTTTCTCTAGTCCTTTAGGAAACTAGTTTATAAGTAAACATTCACCCTCAGATTTTTGTACAAAGTATTGCCTAGGATTACTATAGTACATATGTGAGATATATTGTTGAAATTTATATCTACCAACTATTACACAAAATATTTCAACATGCATCAAAATTCAAGCTTACATGTTTATTATGTAATATTTGTTATATTTGCTATAATGTTCTAACAAAAATGAATTTTAATAATTTTCGCATAGAATTCAAGTTTTACAATAAATGAGTCCAGAAATAGATTATTATATTATGCTTGTTAATATAGCCCTTAATCGCTGTAGAAAGAAATATTACTTTTTGTATTCTGCAAAATTCTGGATTTGTCAAAAACTCTTTTACAAGAACCAACAAAATCAATCTATAACGTCATCAGCAGAAATAAAAGCTACAAAAATAGACGTGAAATAGAGATTAAGTTCAGGAACTCAATTTCGATTTGACATCGCCAAGTCATATCTTGGTTCTTTATAAAGAGAGACAGGGGCTGAGTTTTTAGGTGAATAAGATATCATTTTAAATTTGTCTTTCTCTACACGTACTATGTACTTAGTGTACAGGAATTGTATTCCACCCAAAAATTCGATATGAGATTTACCGGAAACACACCTTTTAGAGTCCTTTTTATAAAAATTAGAAAGAAGTCCGTGTGTGTCAGTATGTGGTCGAGTGACTCTGAACACGGTAGCTCAAAAACAAAAAGTCGGTTAAATACCAAACTTTGCATTTAAGTTTACTATCTTCAAAGAAGATTTATCTTTAAGTCTTAGTACAATTAATACACCATTAGAATTGCATTCTGATATCATTTTATGAATATAAAACCTATGTATAAGTAAGAAGCAAGTAATCATTTTCAACCTGGGTAATATTAACTAATTTCCTATCAAAAAAATTATTGAAGATCGTGAAAAAAGTTCTGCTTTCGAATGTGGATTTGATCCAATAAGATCCTCACGTATACCCTTCTCTTTACGATTCTTCTAAGATATAATAGGTATAATTAAAATTTTGATGTGTTCCTTTCACATGACTTTCTTTATGTTACTGTAACAAGTTACGTTTAAAGGCTTATTCTTCTATCTTTTTCATGCTAATCGAGATAAACAAAAGAAATAATGGTTCTATTATTTGCTTTCTTGTAAGTAAAAGAGAAATAAGGGAATACACTAGGCTAAAGGGATAGTCAAATCTTTTATAAGCTGATTGCCATATGGTTGAAATCCGTTTCTTTGCATTACCACGAGTTCACAAATTCCCGTATGTTAAAAGTTTCAAGTACTTTTTAAACTGAAGCCAATAACAAGGAATATCTCAAAAAAAGGTTTTTACGAACAAATGTGTATGACATAAATTGTGTTTTTTAACGAGATCTACACTTTTTGTCGCGTAAGTTTTTGTCTATGTCTTATGGTTTACCACTTATGCAAAATTCAGAAGAAATCGTTTAGAATAAATAGATCTTCAGGGGCTATTCCTGGAACGCGCCGTGGCCGAGTGGTTAGACCACCAGCCTCTCACCTAGACAGCCGGGGTTCGATCCCAAGCGACCACATGTGAGATTTGTGGTGGACAAAGCGGTGCTGGGGCGGGTTTTCTCCGGGTACTCCGGTTTCCCCCGCCATCGCATTCCACCGGTGCTCCATCATCATTCATGTATCAGTGTCACCGCCTCGGTGCCATTAGTAGTTAAAGCGGGCGTTAAACACTATAAAAAAAAGAGGCTATTCCTAGGAAATTTACAATATACATTTAATTTGCCATGTAAATATCTTAAATATGAGATTCTAACAAAACTCATTAGTGCCATTTTTGAGAAAACTACACTTTTCTAAATTTTTTCCAACTAAAGTGTAGTTGAGGCAGTGGGATTTTGTTGAAAATCATACATATTCTTGGATACTATAAAACTTAAATACCAAGTTTGATATTTAACAGACTTTTCGTTTTTGAGCTAATCTGCTCACAGACAAACACACACAAACGCTACCAAACAGACACATGCACACATGGCTATTTTTCTAAAAGTGCTTTTTTGGATTCAGGTGGTTTCGAAACACGTATCTCCGGTGAAATCTCGGTATCGAATTATTGGGTGCAATACATAGTACGTGTAGAGAAAGTAACAACTTCATAGCAACAAAAATGTGTTTCTTTATTAGTGGTTTCAACTTAAATCAAATCCTTAAATTTATTTTTGCTGTTAGAGATTAGCAGAAAATTAGGCTATCACACTTCTCTGACAAATGTGAATACGAAAGATAGTTTTAGAAAAATTTGAATTTTTTCGCTAATTTAACATTTAATTGCACAGTCTGAGAAGCTGTTTAAGCTAAAGGTTTGAGCTTCTGTACAATAATTTCTTTATTTTCTCGTATTATGTGTGACAATTTTCAGGTAAAAAGTTAAAACATTTGTCCCACTTCTTCGGTATCGTATCTTTGAATGGAGGACAAATATCTGCGATTCAGACGCGAGAATATAGCTTGGCGATTTCAAAGGAAAGAGGTATCATACTGAAAGAGCGTTATAATAAAATAGATTAAAAGCAGCGTAAGTAATATTTTTTTTTTAGATCATGGAAGTTAGCGAACTTAATCTTCTTATGAATAGTAAAGTAAGCGAGGGAAAATTGTTTCATTGCGGGAAAGTATAAAATGCGCCTGAAGGAGTAAATCATCAATGTTCATTTATCTTCTCTCCACACCTCTAGAGAAAGGAGCTCTCATTTCCGAGAAGCAATTTCCTAAAAATTACCTGCTTTATCTGATCCCAAAATTGGAAATTCAATGACTGGAAAAAATATGTAATACAGTGGTCGAAGCACGAATGCTTTATGTTGTTGAAATTTGGAAATTGGAAAGTTCTTGGGAAACTGTGAATAAAGTACACATATAATTTTGCAAAGAAATTCTTGGCTTATCAACTGCGACTGTAAAAGAAACTGGTCGAATATAAATGGCAGAAATTCCAAAAAAAAAAAAAAAATTGATTATGGAGAGATTTTTAAAATATTGGCACAGGATTTTAAGCCTAAACGAAGACAGCATAACAAAACAATGTTTAATGTACAAAGAAACATGTTTAACTAAGGGGTGGCTTAGTATTTTAATTTCAACCTCCAATAGACTATAAATAAAAGACAAGTTCATAGAAAACAATTATTTTATTACTAAAAGTTTTGTACACTTATGGTTACTTTTCAACATAATCACCAAAAAGAATTGAGACATTTATCGCACCTGTGCACAAACTTTGCAATACCCTCTTCAAAAATGTTCAAATCCTTGATAGATGCTAAACACAAATACCAAGCTTAGTAGTCGTTATTTGAGCTATGCTGCCCACAGACACACATTTGAACTTTTTTTTTTTTTTCAAAACTCCTTTTTGGACACGGGGAATCTCAAAACATGTTTCCGGTGAAGTTTCGACATCGAAATTTTTGGTGGAATAGAATATCTTTTCATTGTATTTACACATGGGCTGGAGAAAGTAAAAGATGGCCAACCACTCACCTAAAATTAGATCATCTCAATTCACGGACAAAAGAATAAGAATAGCTACTGTTCGGATCTACCAAGTGAACGGAACTAAGCAGCTCAGCAACGTCAGCGCGCCGAAGCGGAACTATGAGGGCTGCCCAGAAGTACCCGACCTGACGTATAGATAGCGGTTGTTGTTTCAAACAAAAATGGTAAAAAGTACCAACCAACCAAACTTAAGTTTGAAGTTTGAAAATTTTACATTGTTTAGCATTTGTTTTGCAGCCATCAATAGTGAATGTCCTCAGCAAATTTGAAAAATGGATAAAACTGGTTATCGTTATGTGATACAACACTTTCATTTGAAAGGTCTTAGTTCAACTAATATTAAAAATCAGCTAGATTATACTTTGGGGGAGTCTGCTTCTTCGTTTACAACAGTGAAATATTGAATGGCAGAGTTTAAGCGCAGCCGTACGAGCTGCCAAGACGAACATCACAGTGGTCAACCAAATGAGTTTACCAGTCTAGCAGGTCAACAAAATGGTATAAAAAGACAGTCTACTGAAAGTACACGAGCTAGCATACATTGCAGGCATTTCAAAAAGTTCTGTACCTTGCATACTGACTGAAAAATTGAATATGAGAAACTTATATGCAAGGTGGGTGCCGCTTTTGCTCAATTTAGAATAAAAACAGCGTCGTGAGGATGTTTCAGTCGAGTGTTTGGCAATGTTTCGTTGCAATAAAGCTGAGTTTTTGCGTCATTTCAGAGCAATGTATGAAATCTGGGCCCATCACTTCACACCTGAACTGGAGGAACAATCAAAACAGTGGATTGGTAGGTGAGAATCGGCTCCAAAGAAGACGACGAAAGCTCCAACTGCATGCAAGATCATGGCGTCAGTTTTCTGGGACGCACGCGGGACAATTTTCATTATCTCAAAAGCGGAAAAGTTATCAATGGCGAATATTATGCGAACTTGTTACAGCGTTTGAGTGATGAAATCGAACAAAACCGGCCGCATTTAGCGAAAAAGAAAGTTTTGTTTCGTCAAGACAATGCACCAGTTCACACGTCCATTATCGCCATGGCCAAAATCAATGAGTTAAAGTTCGAATTGCTTCCTCATGCACACTATTCGACAGATTTATCCCCCTTTTGATTATTTTCTGGTTCCAACTTGAAGAAATGGCATGGTGTTAGAAGATTAAGATTTGCCAGCAATGAAGAGGTGGAGTCTGCAGTTGATGGCTATTTTGCAGGCCTTGACAGTTCTGACTACAAATAGGGTATCGAAGCTATTGAACATCTCTGAAATAAGTGTATCTAGCGGAAAGGAGACTATGTAGAGAAATAAAGATGTTTTTCTCCCAAATTTTGTGCTTTCTTTGTTAGGTAGGGTATTTCTGGGACAATGGGATCTGATACTGATGAGCCACATAACGGCCAATACCGTACCAAATGAGTTTCAGCGGGTACGAAAGAAATGGTTCAAACTGCGCACAAACAACTGCCTTTCTGTCATGCAAAATTCTGTCGCTCGCCGATTCGCATTCTTTTCAGACAGCAAGTGGGGTAAGACAGGGAACAACAGGTTTGTACAGCAAGTGCTCCTCCCCCCCCCCATTCAAGACCTAGCCAAAAGCAATAATAATGGACTGTAGTATTTCGTATAACTCGTTAGAGCCTCTTTTTAGAAAATAAAAACTTTCGATAAAAGTTCCATATAAAGGGTAGTTTGGGATGGGGGCATTTTTCTCAAAATCTTAGTGTCGCATATTTGGAAGATTATAAACTTAAATACTAAGTTTGGTATTTTGCCTTTTCGTTTTTGATTTATCGTGCTCACAGATACACGGAGACACACAAACACGGACCTCTTTCTGAAAATACCTTTTTTGGACACAGGGGACCCTAAAACATATATTTCCAATGAAATCTCGGTATCGGTTTTTTTGGTGGAGTGCAATACCTTCACTATACACTGTGTAATAATAGTTCGTGTAGAGAAGGTTAAAAATGCTTTTCTGGGACTCGGATGGTCTCAAAACGTGTATTTGGAACGAAATCTCACTACCTATGACCTATGTTCTAAGTAGAGAAAGTAATAGATAATTTTACATGTGGAAAACTAT
The DNA here is from genome assembly GCA_030762935.1 of Hymenopus coronatus. Classification (NCBI taxonomy): domain Eukaryota; kingdom Metazoa; phylum Arthropoda; class Insecta; order Mantodea; family Hymenopodidae; genus Hymenopus; species Hymenopus coronatus. Next base: position 63,570,076 of record CM060897.1, on the reverse strand, counting down.
AATGTATACTTACTCAAACAGATGGGAATGACGTTGGGGCCCTGTGTACTGTTCCAACCTGATTTTGAACACACCAAGGTATCACTTCCTTTCAGTTGAAGGCCCGGAGCACAAGTAAAGTTACAGGATCCACCCTCTTTTATATTACCAGTAGTGCATTCAATAGGGCTAATTGTCAGCCCATATGCCGGCATTAGAGGGGGACAAGCTGAAAAGAAAAGTACATTAGACGTCACTCGTAGAAAAAATCTGATGTGTTCTATTCACATAACTTTCTCTACATCTTTACAACAAATTATTGTTAAAAAGCTTATTCTTCTATTTACTTAATGCTGATCGAGAAAAGATTAGCAGAAATAGTCTTATCACTTGCTTCCTTGTAAGTAGAAGAAAGAAATAAGGTGGTACCACAGGTTAAAGTGATAGTCAAAACTGATTGCTATGTGATTGAAGTTCTTTTGTTTGTATGGACAGGAGTTGACAAATTCCTGTATGAGAAAATTATGTTTTTCCAAGGTGAAACCAAAAACAAGGAATATCTAAAAAACGACCAACTTCTGGGAAAAAATGTATATAATATAAATTGTGTGTTTTAAAGGACTCTACATTTTTTGAGTGGTCAGTTTTTGTCCATCTCTTACGGTTTAGCAGTTATGCAAAATTCCTTAAAATTGGTCCACAATAAAGTAGTCTTCGGAGACTATTCCCAGAAAATTCAAGATATTCCGTTTTTTTTCGCCAGGTTAATATATTTAATATACGATATTTTAATCAAAATCATTAGAACCAGTTTTGAGAAAATCAAAATTTTCGAGGAAACTTCAATAAAAAGGGTAGTTGGGGGTGGGGGGATATTTTTGAAAATCTTCGTGTCGCATCCTTGAAAGATACCAAACTTAAATACCAAGTTTGGTATTCAACGGTCTTTACGTTTTTGAGCTATGCTGTCCACAGAAACACAGATACACATACGCGGATTTTTTTTTTAAAATGCTTTTTTTTTTTTTTTTGATTCAGGGAGACCCAAAACATGTATTTCCGGTTAAATCTACATATCAATTTTTTTGGGTGGAATGCAATACGTTCTTTATGCACTATATACATAGTACGTGTAGAGAAAGTAAAAAAAGAAGGGGAAGCTAAATGATTGTAATTGAGGAAAAGAAGTTTCTTGACAAAAAAGTAAACACACCTGGTTTCAACTGTCAACCATGGTTAAAGCGGCCAGTACGAGCCGTCGATACCAGGGTCTTCCGAGTGCAAGGCTCGCGGGTTACCACTGAGACATCTCCCTCTTTACAAAATACACTTACCTGGATAGGTAGAATCAGGCTGAAGAATTCAATGCCATAGCCGGGATTTGAACCACGGATCTCCCGATCTCTTACCGGTTGCTCTGCCACTGAGCTACCATGGCAATATGCCGGCATAACATTGAATTTCTCAACTGACTCGCATGTTTCCCGGTAAACCACAAGGTGATCTCCAATTATTTCGAGATGACAACCAATGGTGACTTACAATGCTGTAAGTACTTTAGACACAGGGTTCAAAGGTATGGTAAAAAAAAAAAAAATGGAAATGGCGTGTTATTTATGGACGCTCATTAACTGCTGTGGTTCTCAGCGTCCCATTCTAAATTGGGCCTGAAAGACCGCTTAATTTTCCTCATATCAGGCTTGAAATTTTTTTACGTGCCGTAAATCTACGACACGGGACCTACGGCTTTACTTCCCTTCCGAAGGAAGCCATGCTCAGGATTTTTGCACCCGAAAAAATCCATCGTCCTCCGCCGGGTTTGAACCCGCGACCTTGGGTATATGAAGTTAGCATGGTAACTTTTTCACCACAGAGGACGACATAGTATAGTCAACTATTACGGTCAATTAGTATTGGAATAATTGTTTTTTCACATAAGCCGGTAAGACAGGAGTTGAATAGGTAGAGTCAGACTGAAGCTTGAGAAATTCAATGCTATGCCAGCATGTTGCCATGGTAGCTCAGTAGCAGAGCAACCGGCTAGAGATCGGGAGATCCTGCTATGGCATTGAATTTTTCAGTCTGACTCGACCTATCCAATTCCTGACCTACACACGGTTTGTGTGAAAAATCTGATGTGTTCCATTCACGTGATTTTCTGTACATCTCTGCAACAAATTATTGTTAAAAAGCTTATGCTTCTATTTACTTCATGCTAATAGAGAGAAGAAGAAAAAAAAACAGCAGAAATGGTCTTATTACTTGCTTCCTTGTAAGTAGAAGCGAATTAGGGGAGTACTATAGGCTAAACTGATCGCCAAAAGCTGGTTGCTATGTGACTAAAGTTTCTTTGTTTGTATGGGCAGGAGTGGACAAATTCTTGTATGAGAAAGGTATGTTTTTCAAAGTTGAAACGAAAAACAAGGAATATTTCAAAAAGGATCAACTCCACGAAAATATATATATATATATATATATATATATATTATTTAATTGTGTGTTTTGATGTGATCTACATTTTTATGAGTTAAGTTTTTTGTGCATCTCCTACGGTTTAGCAGTTATGCAAAATTCCGTAAAATTCGTCCAGAATAAAGTAGTCTTCAGAGGCTATTCCCAGAAAATTCAAGATATACACTTTACTTGGGAAGTAAATATCTTAAATATAAGAGTATTTAATCAAAATCGTTACAGCCATTTTTAAGAAAATAAAAAGTTTCGAAATGTTTTCCATATAAAGAGTAGTTGGGGGTGGGGGAATTTTCTTGTAAATCTTCGTGTCGCATGCTTGGAAGATTTCAAACCTAAATACCAATGTTTGATTTTTAACGCTCTTTTCGTTTTTAAAGTATGCTGTCCACGGACAAACAGACAGACAGACAGACATACACACACGGACGTTTTTCTAAAAATGATTTTTTTGGACTCAGGGGGTCTCAAAGCATATATTTCCGGTGAAATCCAGGTATCAAATTTTCAATACAATACCTTCTCTATACATTATGCACATAGTACGTATAGAGAAAGTAAAAATCTGATGTGTACCATTCACATGACTTTCTCTATATCCCTGCAACAAATTATTCTTAAAAAGCTTATACTTCTATTAACTTCATGCTAATGAGTAAAACATTAGCAGAAATAGCCATATTACTTCCTTCCTTTAAGCAGAGTTGAAATAAGGGAGTACCATAGGTTAAATTGATAATCAAAAGCTGGGTGCTATGTCACTGAAGTTCCTTTGTTTGTATGGACAGCAGTTGACAAATATGAGAAGCAGTTGTATGAGAAATGTATAAGTTTTTCATAGCAGAAACCAAACATAAGGAATGTCTCAAAAACGACGAACTCCACGAAAAAAACTGTATATAATATAAATTGTGTGTTTTAACGTGCTCTACATTTTTTGTGTAGTAAGTTTTTGTCCATCTCTTACTGTTTAGCAGTTATTCAAAATTCAGTATAATTCATCCAGAATAAACTATTCTTCAGAGGCTATTCCCAGAAAATTCAAGATATTAATTTTATTTGTTAGGTTAACTCCATGGCACGACAGCGCACGGGGAACCTTGGCCTACCACCAGGCCGCTGCTTCCCCATCTCGGCCCACTACAGACGTCATGGATGGGGTGCAGTATTTATTTGTCAGGTAAATATCTTTAATATACGAAATTTTAATCAAAATCGTTAGAGCCATTTTTGAGAAAATAAACATTTTCGAAAAAAAGTTCCATGTGAAGTGTAGTTGGGGGTGCGGGGGGATTTTTCTCAAAATCTTCGTGTCGCATCCCTGGAAGATACTAAACTTAAATATCAAGTTTGGTTTTTAACGCTCTTTTCGTTTTTGAACTATGCTGCCCACAGACACACACACACGGACATTTTCCTAAAAATGATTTTTTTAGATTCAGGGGGTCTCAAAGCATATATTTCCGGTGAAATCCGGTTGTCAAATTTTGTGTGCAATACAATACCTTCTCTATACACTATGCGTATAGTACGTATAGAGAAAGTAAAAAAAAAAATATTCCAATACACTTACCTGAATTACATGGAAAATCGCAGCAGCAGATTGAGGGGTTGAACCATAGACCTGGCGCGCACACACTCAAAAGGTAAAAAAGTGCGCAGTCCGTCGAGTGCGCATAAGTCAGCAGCAATTGTGAAAGTAGCTGGGTATAAGCATCGGGCCCGGGGTTATGACCGCAACAGTTTGCTTGGCTAGGCGGACCACATCTCCCCGTTACAGCACTGAAATGCAGTCCCGGAGCGCAGGATTTCTGCGCATAATACATGTTAGGTAATATGGGATGAGGTTGCATATTGTCGCAACCATCAACACAGGCTGCGAGCGCGAATACTGCCAACCACTTCCACCACATTGTGATCAACCTGTGACACAAGAATACCTGAGGATCAACCAAAACTTGTACAATTGCAAGCGAAATGTTTAAGAAAGTTACTGAATATGTGTGAAAAATTTGATGTGTTACACTCACATGACTTTCTCCAACTGCTCTACAAACCTCCTACAAAAGATTATTCTTCTTTGTACACAATGCTAATCGAGATAAATGTTAGCAGAATGTTCTTATTACTTAGGTCCTTCGTAAGTAGAAGGGATTAAGTGATTGTCAAATGTTTTAATAGCTATCGTTATGCGATTATCATTGCAAATCACTTCTTTGCTTGGCCAGGAGTAGAACAAAAGAAAAGCCGACACTTCATGTCTGAGAAAAGTTTAAGCGCTTCACAATTGAAACCAATAACGAGGAATATCTCGGAAACGGTTACCTCCTCAACAAAAACGTAAGGGACATAAATTGTGTGTTTTGTCGTGATGTCCATTTTTTGTGTAGTGAGTTTTTTTTATCTCTTACGGTTTAGCAGTTAAGCAACATTTGACAAAATTCACCCAGAATAAAGAGGTCTTCAAGGGCTATTTCCAAAAAATTCGAGATATACATTATATTTCGGACATAAATAGCTTAAATATACGAGATTTTAATCAAAATCTTTACAACCATTTTTAAGAAAATTAAAATTTCGAATTTTTTTCCATGTAAAGGGTAGTTTGTGGTTGGGGATTTTTTTGAAAATCTTCGTATCGCATCTTTGGAAGATACTAAACCTAAATACCAAGTTTGGTATTTACGGTCTTTTCGTTTTGGAGCTATGCTGTCCACAGACAGACAGACAGACAGACACAAACACACACGGACCTTTGTTTAAAATTGTTTTTTCGGACTCAGGTGACCCCAAAACATATATTTCCGGTGAAATCTCGGTATCGAATTTTTGAGTGCATTACAATACCTTCTTATCCCTATGTACATTGTACATATGGGGATAGAGAAAGTAAAAATTTTAGTGTCTAAGCTTATTAATAACTCCGGATAAATTGTATGCTATGCAAATAATTGATAAGCTATTATATCTAACTTCTCTACACGAACTATGTACATAGTGTATAGAGAAGGGATTGTAATTCATCAAAAAATTCGATACTGAAATTTCACCGGAAATACATTTTGGGTACCCCTAATCCAAAAAAAAATGCATTTCGGGGAAAAAGGTACGTGTGTGTGTGTGTGTGTGTGTGTGTGTGTTTGAGGACAGCATAGCTCAAAATTAAAAAGTCTGTTAAATAACAAACTTGGTATTTAAGTTCAGTATCTTGCAAGGAGGCGACACGAAGATTTTCAAGAAAATTACCCCACCCCCAGCTACACTTTACATGGAACTTTTTTCGAAAATTTTGGTATTCTCAAAAATGACTCTTTACGATTTTGATTAAAATATCATACATTAAAGATATTTACCTGACAAATATATTGAATTTTCTGGGAATAGCCTCTGAAGACTATTCTGGAAAATATGAATTTTACGGATTTTGTATAGCTGCTAAACCGTAAGCGATAGATAAAGCTAAGCATACAAAAATGTAGAGCACATTGAAACACACAATTTATGTTATATAAATTTTTTTCGAGGAGTTGATCGTTTTTTAGATATTCCTGGTTTTAGGTTTGAACTTTGAAAAATATATACTTTTCTCATACAGGAATTTGTCAACTCATTTTCATGCAAAGGAACCTTTTTCACTTCTACTTACAAGGAAGCAAGTAATAAGACTATTTCTGCTATTTTTTTTCGTGATGAGCATGAAGAAAATAAAATCATTAGCTTATTAACAATAATTTGTTGCAGAGATGTAGAGAAATTCATGTGAATGGAACACATCAGCCTTTTTTAAAGTTCTTATTCCTTCTAAAATATTTGAAAAGTCTGACTTACATATTTTTCAGTTGTCACGTGAGAAAGGATGCCCAGCAGACAAGCTCACACGACAATCTAACACGAAAAGGTAAAATAGTGATAATATAAAAATACTTCAAAAATGTTAAAAGCGACTAAAACCATAAAAGTAACCTATAAAGATTGTTGGATGATTCTTAAAAAGTTTATTGTTTTCCCTAATTCATGCCAATTGAGATAAATATTAGCATAAATGGTTTTATTACTTAACTCCTTGTACTTAACAGATAGTAAAATATTCTAAAAGCTGGTGGCAATGAGATGCAATTAAAATATTTACTTTCTTTTTGCATAGCTAGGATGAAAAAGTGAATATTGACTTACCATTTGAGAAAAATCTGATGTGTTCCATTCACATGACCGTCTCTGTATCTCTGTAAATTATTATTGTTAATAAGCTTATCTTTTATTTATTTCATGCTAATCAAGAAAAATAGTCTTATTTCTTGCTTTATTCTAAGTAGAAGCGAAATAAGCGAGTACCACAGTTTAAGGTGAAAGCCAAAAGCTGATTGCTATGTGACTGATGTTCCTTTGTTTGTATGGACAGGAGTTGACAACTTCCTGAATGAAAAAAGTATGTTTTTCAAAGCTGAAACCAAAAAAAAGGAATATCTCAAAAACGATCAACCCCACGAAAAAAAGGTATATAACATAAATTGTGTGTTTTAATGTGCTCTACATTTTTTGTAGGTTAAGTTTTTGTCCATCTCTTACGGTTTAGTAATTATGAGAAATTCATCCAGAATAAAGTGGCCTTCAGAGGCTATTCCCAGAAAATTCAAAACATACCTTTTATTTGTCAGATAAATAACTTTAATATACGATATTTTAATCAAAATCGATAGAACCATTTTTTAGAAAATCAAAATTTTCGAAAAAAAGTTTCATGTAAAGGGTAGTTTGGGATGGGGGACTTTTCTCAAAATCTTCGTGTCACATCCCTGGCAGATACTAAACTTAAATACGAAGTTTGGTACTTTACCGACTTTTCGTTTTTGAGTTATCGTGTTCACAGACACACGGACACACACACGGACCTTTTTCTGAAAATACTTTTTTTGGATACAGGGGAACATAAAACACACATTTCCGGTGAAATCTCGGTATCGAATTTTTTGGTGTAGTGCAATACATTCTCTATACACTATGTACATAGTGAGTATAGAGAAAGTACAAAAGAGAATATTGACTTACCATTTGAGAAAAATCTGGTGTGTACCATTCACATGACTTTCTCTATATCCCTGAAACAAATTTTTCTTAAAAGGCTCATATTTCTATTAACTTCATGCTAATCAGTAAAACATTAGCAGAAATAGCCATATTACTTGCTTCCTTGTAAGTAGAGTTGAAATAAGGGAGTACCATAGGTTAAAGTGATAATGAAAAGCTGGTTTCTGTGTCACTGAAGTTCCTTTGTTTGTATGGACAGCAGTTGACAAATTCTTGTATGAGAAATGTATAAGTTTTTCATAGCAGAAACCAAACATAAGGAATGTCACAAAAACGACAAACTCCACGAAAAAAATGTAAATAACATAAATTGTGTGCTTTAATGTGCTCTACATTTTTTGTGTAGTAAGTTTTTGTCCATCTCTTACTGTTTAGCAGTTATTCAAAATGTAGTAAAATTCATCCAGAATAAACTACTCTTCAGAGGCTATTCCCAGAAAATTCAAGATATACATTTTATTTGTCAGGTAAATATCTTTAATATACAATATTTTAATGAATATCATTAGAGCCATTTTTGAGAAAATCAAAATTTTCGAAAAAAGTTCCATGTAAAGGGTAGTTGGGGGTGGGGGGATTTTTCTCAAAATCTTCGTGTCGCATTCCTGGAAGATACTAAACTTAAATACCAAGTTTGGTATTTTACCTACTTTTCGTTTTTGAGTTATCGTGTACACAGACACACGGATGGATACACACACACACACATACACACACACGGACTTTTTTGTGAAAATGCTTATTTTAGATATAGGGGACTCTAAAACATATATTTCCGGTGAAATCTCGGTATGAAATTTTTTGGTGGAGTGCAATACATTCTCTATACACTATGTACATTGTGCCTATAGAGAAAGTAAAAAGTAAATAAAGTATTGTAACTTTTAACCCAATAAAAAGGAATATTGCGCAAATGTTAACTACTCGTGGTGTAACGAGGTCTACATTTTTGTGCAGAGAGTGTTTGTATATTTCTTATGGATTACCTGTTATGCAAAAGTCATCCAGAGCAAAGAGGGTTTCAGAAGCTGTATAAAGACATTTCAAAATCAAACATTTTATTTGGATAATATCTTAAATATACGATATTTTAATCAAAATTGTTAGTTAGAAAAATAGTTTCATAACATTTTTACTTTCTCTATACGCACTATCTACATAGTGTATAGAGAATGTATTGCACTCCACCAAAAATTCGATACCGCGATTTCACCGGAAATATATGTTTTAGGGTCCCCTGTATCCAAACAAAGTATTTTTAGAAAAAGGTCCGTGTGTGTGTCCGTGTGGCCGTGTGTCTGTGAACACGATAACTCAAGAACGAAAAATCGGTAAAATACCAAACTTGGTATTTAAGTTTAGTGCTTCCAGGGATGCGACACAAAGATTTTGAGAAAAATACCCCCCCAAACTACCCTTTACATGGAACTTTTTTCGAAAATTTTGATTTTCTAAAAAATGGCTCTAACGATTTTGATTAAAATATCATATATTAAAGATATTTACCTGACAAACAAAAAGTATATTTTGAATATTCTGGGAATAACCTCTGAAGACTAATTTATTCTGGATGAATTTTGCATAACTACTAAACCGTAAGAGACGGACAAATACTTAACCCACAAAAAATGTAGAGCACGTTAAAGCACACACTTTATGTTATATACATTTTTTTCGTGGAGTTGATCGTTTTTGAGATATTCCTTTTTCTTGGTTTCAGCTTTGAAAAACATACTTTTGTCATACAGGAATTTGTCAACTCCTGTCCACACAAACAATGGAACATCAGTCTCATAGCATCCAGCTTTTGGCTTTCACTTTAACCTATGGTATTCCCTTATTTCGCTTGTATTTACAATAAAGCAAGGAATAAGACTATTTCTGCTAATTTTCCTCGATTAACATGAAATAAATAAAGGACAAGCTTATTAACAATAATTTGTTACAGAGAGAATAGAGAAAGTCTTGTGAAAGGAACACATCATATTTTTTACTTTCTCTCTCTATACGCACTATGTACATAGTGTATACAGAAGGTATTGCACTCCACCCAAAAATTCGATACTGAGATTTCATCGGAAATATATGTTTTAGGGTCTCCAATATCCAAAAAAAGCATTTTCACAAAAAGTTCCGTGTATGTGTTTGTCCGTATGTCCTGTATCAGTGTGTCCATGAACACGATAACTCAAAAACGAAAAATCGGTAAAATACCAAACTTGGTATTTACGTTTAGTATCTTCCAGGGATGCGACACGAAGATTTTGAGAAAAATCCCCCCACCCCCAACTACTCTTTACATGGAACTTTTTTCGAAATTTTTGATTTTCTCAAAAATGGCTCAAACGATTTTGATTAAAATTTCGTATATTAAAGATATTTACCTGACAAATAAAATGTATATCTTAAATTTTCTGGGAATAGCCTCTGAAGAGTAGTTTATTCTGGATGAATTTTACTGAACTTTGAATAACTGCTAAACCGTAAGAGATGGACATAAACTTACTACACAAAAAATATAGAACACATTAAAACACACAATTTATGTTACATGCATTTTTTCGTGAAGTTCGTCGTTTTTGAGATATTCCTTATTTTTGGTTTCTGCTATGAAAAATGTATACTTTTCTCATACAGGAACTTGTCAATTCCTATCCATATAAACAAAGGAACTTCATTGACATAGCAACCAGCTTTTGACTATCTTTTTAACCTATGGTTGTCCCTTATTTCGCTTCTACTTACAAGGAAAGGAGTAATAAGACTATTTCTGCTAATTTTTTCTGATTAGCATAAAGTAAATAGAAGTATAAGCTTTTTAAGAATAATTTGTTGCAGGGATATAGAGAAAGTCACGTGAATGCAACACATCAGACTTTTTCATATAAAGTGGAATTAAGGGCGGGGGTATTTTCTTGAAAATCTTCCTGTCCCAATCTTGAAAAATGTTGAACTGAAATACCACGTCTTAAGTTTCCCCCGCCGTCGCATTCCACCGGTGTTTCATCTTCATTTCATGTATCATCAGTGTCATCATCTGGGATGCCATATGCAGTAAACGCGGGCATTAAACACTATAAAAAATACACAACACAAAGAAAGATATTTTTCTAAAAATGTAATCAGCAATTCTCACTACAGGTATTTACGATCAAATCTCGGTATCCAATTTTTGGATGGGGTGCAATATCTTCTCTTCCTGCTGTATCAGTAAATTCGAATTATATATACACTAGGGACATTCAATAAGTTCCTTAGAAAGTCCAAGAAATTATACTCGTAACATTAGAGAAAGTTTTGTATTTAGTAACCGCCGCTGAGCAGTTAAAGCTTCAGCTATATCTATCGAGTGGTCTCGTTGTCATAGGCGATTGAATCAACAGTCTTGTGCCTCTTTAAAAAGATTGAAAAAGCGTGTTTCGTGCTGTGATTAAACACTTCTAGTTAAAAGGCTTAACACCTTCAGAATCAGATTGGGTGAAGTTTATGGCACATCTACTCCTGCGTTTGCAATTATTAATAATTGGATAAATGAATTTAAACGTGCTGTACATCCACAAACGATGAAGTCGTTCCCAACGTCTAGTAGAAGTGACGTCCTTAGAAATGATTGACAACATCCATGTATAGTTTTGAGTGCTCGACGAATCAGAGTTGGTGAATAGTGGCCACAGGCATATCTCAAGATACAGTATTCTTAATTTTGCACCAAAAATTTGGTCTGACAAAGGCCTCGGCAAGATGGATGCCACGTTTTCTCTCAATGGAGAATAAACACAATCGTGTGATCGATTCGGAAACTGGTATAGCTCTTTTCTACCGTGATCCCGACGAGTCTCTGCGTCGAAACATAACTGTGAATGAAACATGGATAGACTACTGCGCTCCAGAGACAACCTTGCGTCGGTTTTTTTTTTGTTTTTTTTTATGTCGATGGAATCATCCCAAAAAGTCTGATGTGTTTCATTCACATGACTTTCTCTACATCTCTGCAACATATTGATTTTAAAAAAAACTTATACTTCTATTTACGTCATGCTAATTGACAAAAAATTAGCAGAAATAGTATTATTACTTGCTTCCTTGTAAGTAGAAGGGAAATAAGGGAGTAGCATAGGTTAAAGCGATAATCAAAAGCTGGCTGCTATGTGACTGAAGTTCCTTTATTAGTATGGACAGGAATTGACAGATTCCTGTATGAGAAAATTTAAGTTTTTCGTTGCTGAAAAAAAAAAAAAACAAAGAAAATCTCAAAAACGATCAACTCAAGCAAAGAAATGTATACAACATAAATTGTGTGTTTTAATGTGCTCTACATTTTTTGTGTTGTAAGATTTTGGCTATCTCTTACGGTTAAACAATTATGCAAAATTCCATAAAATTCACTCAGAATAAAGTAGTCTTCAGAGGCTATTCCCAGAAAATTCAAACCATACATTTTATTTTTCAGGTAAATATCTTTAACATACAATATTTTAATCAAAATCGTTAGTCATTTTTTAGAAAAATCAAAATTTTCGAAAAACGTTTCATATAAAGGGTAGTTTCTGAAAATACTTTTTTGGATCCAGGGGACCCTAAAACATATAGTTCCGGTGAAATGTCGGCATTGAATTTTTTGTTGGAGTGCAATGTCTTCTCTATACACTATGTACATAGTAGGTGTAGAGAAAGTAAAAGGAATTTTGCCCAAAATTCAAACTTTTAAGAACAAATGAAAACTATTGGTTCCATTAACATACTTTTGGTTATGTTTATACTCATAGATTCCATTTTTATGAAGAAAGATTACTTGCAGAAAGGAAGAACGATAAATGGAAAGTTTTATGCATGGTTATTGCACCGGTTGTATAGAGAAACCAAGAAAATGCGCCCTTTTCTGGCATAGAAAAAGGATTTTCTTTAATCAAGACAATACAAGGGTGCTCACCTGAGCAGTTTGGATGGCAAAATTGTAGAATTAAGGTTCGAATTATTAGAACAGCTACCGTATTCACCAGATTTGGCTCCCAGTGCCCAGTTTTTATTTCCAAACTTTAAAAAGTTGCTTGGCGCAAAACGGTTCTCCTAAAACAGTTGCTGAAATGCTGGGAAAAGTATATCGAGCTAAAAGGAGATTATGTCGAAAGAGAAAAAAACATCTACAAAAATAATTTGTTTTTCCAGCTTTTTCTAAAGACTTATTGAATGCTTCTCTTACTATACGAGGTTCCTTATTATTTTTGGAGATAGGTAACACTTCATACTCTGTAAGTAATGAGGTCCAAATTACCTAGCTTGTCGTCCATTTGGTAATCATGCAAATCTAGCCTGCTCTTCATTGGAAAATAGACCTTAGCAACAATAGTTAGGTCCATTCCAAAAATATGCGTTTAATAACTTGTTATAGCAATAGGATCACTGTCATATGTACCACAACGTAAATTATAATGAATGAAGGTTAAACGAACGGCTTAAGCTATAAAAAAGTCACACAACAGTTACAAAGAGATCAGAAGCGGAGAGGGAGACATGCGTGACACCATATCTACAAGTTTTAACGCAGCAAGTTGGCGCAATGTTTGTACCTCAACTGGTTAATTTCATGCTACCTCATTACCTCAGAGGGTGTCGGCGATTCAAGCCCCACAGTCGGCGTGCACTTTTTTCTTCTTTATGTATTATCCATCGAGGTGCAAAGTTAGCTCAGTGTTTGTCAGTCCAATAGTTTTACGAATGAAGAACAAACGACAGTTCATTTTGCGTATTCTTCAGTCTTCGATCCTTAATTTTCTTTGTAATTATTTTGAAAAAGAAACTTCACTAAGACTTTAAATAAGAAAGAAAATTTTCAAAACGTATAGAATTAATAAAAACAATTTCAAAACACTAGAACACCCAACATGTTATCGATTGTTCTTCATAATTAAAATGCTCTCTGCAAAATGTTGGCAGCTGGTACCCTCAGTGAGTTAGCGGTTACTACCGCAAGACACTTTAGGTCTATACATGCCGCATTAAATACAAGTGCAAGAAGTTTGGATATTGAGAAGTTAAAGTTATGCGGATTAAACCTAATTTTCTTTTCATCTGAAAGAGTTGGAGAATATTTATGAATTTGGCACAATTTGTGAATGTCAGCCTAGGTATTTGGTGTATTTTTCGTTTTAAAAATAACCTGAAAATGGATTTGGTTCTGTAGTATTATCTGAAATATCTATGTTAGTTTTAAACCATTGTAATAATTCCTGCATATTTAGAGGAAACTAAATGAGTATGCCTAAGAATATTCATTTTCATTTGTATTTCCTGTAACTGGACTGATAAACTTAGAATACACATAAAGAGAACAAAAAAGAAACAAATAAGCAAGTTAAAAATGTTCCGATATTCCATTTAGCTTTGTGTCAAAATCAGGAAGAAAGAAAGCGGAGAAAAAATTGCCTGTGTTTTGGTAAGATTCGAATCTGAATCGAGCATCTTGGAACTCATACCAACTCCGTGCGTTAATCAACTACGCTATTGTTTAGATAGAACTTGCCGCCCTAAAGTCTATAATGTAGGTTTGCAGAAGATGAGTCCGGGAACAATGTTTTTAGGTTAGACTGTAACCTGCGGGTTGCACAAAACCAGAGAATAAGGGACAGGTGAACCATCTTGTATATGTTGCCTCATAAAATTTTTTGATGATACAAACCTTATACCTCATTGACGGTGGAGATAACCCTTACTGCATTAAAATAATTGCAAAACTCTACGGGCCTATTTCAAGTTTCAACTCGGCAGTGGGGAATAGACATGAGCGTCCTTTGCTTATCAGCGGTGACGGTGAGTGGTTAGCGCTCATTCAGAGGGGTGAAACAATGGTTGCTCACGCCAGTTCCTACTGGTGATTTTTAGTTTGAAATATCCCCTCAGGGTTCCACAACTCTTTTAACGTAAGAATAGTTATCTTCATACCGGGCAGTCGGTCCACTTGGTTTAGTAAAGCCAAACATTTTGTTTTTCTTTCGTAAAATTACCTTTCAAAATTTGAATAACTTCGCGTGTCAAAAGTTGTTGAAAAATCAGATGTTTTATTAATATGATTTTCTCTAGCTGTTATGAAACCAACTTCTCTGCAAAATATTATTCTTTTATGGAGAAAATCATTAGAGGAAACAGTCTTATTTCCTTGCAAGTAGAAGAGAAATGAGGGAATACATCAGCCTAAAGCGAAAGTCAAATGTTTTAAAAACCTGCTGCTATGTGAAACAATTAAACCAGGTTCTCTTTGCTTCCCAGGAGTAAAATAAACGAAACGAAAAGAAAAAGAAAGATTTCCTTCCGTTTGAGGACATTCTAAGTAGTTTAAAATTGAAAATAATAACACGCAATATCTCAAAAACGGTTAACTCTACACAAAATTTATTCAGGATGCAGATGTTTTCAGAGGCTACTGTCAGAAAATACGGGATGTGTCACAGAAATATCTTAAACATATGTATTTTAATTAAAATCGTTAGTGCCAATTTTGAGAAATTAAAAATTTTTGAAAAATATTCATGTAATGGGTCGTTGGGGGTGGAGGAATTTTTCTTAAAAATCTTCGTGTTACATTTATGGGAGATACTGAAATTAAATGCCAATGGCATTTAACCGACTTTTCGTTTTTGAGATATGCTGTCCACACACACGCGTATTTCTCTACACGTACTATGTACATGGTGTACAGAGAAATTCGATACCGAGATTTCATCGGAAATGCACGTCTTGGGTGCCCCTGAAAAAAAAAGCATTATCCCTCTGTGAGCGTGTGTATGTGTGTGTGTGCATGTGTGTGTGTCTGAGGACAACATAACTCAAAAACGAGAATAGCATAAGTGCGGCATCTTCCAAGGATGCAACATAAAGATTTTCAAGAAAATTTCGCTCCTGCCATCTACTCTTTACATGGAAACATTTTCCAAAAAATTGATTTTCTCAAAAATAGCCTAACGATTTTGATTAAAATATCGTATATTAAATATATTTACATGACAAACAAAATGTATCCCTTGAGTTTTCTGGGTATAGCTTTTGAAGAAATCTTCACCATGGCATGTTGGATAGCTAGTAAACAAGAGATAAACTTACTGTACAAAATTGTTGAGCTCGTTAAAACACACAATTTCTGTTATAAACATTTTTTGTGGAGTTGAGTGTTTTGATATTTTCCTTTATAACAGTTTCAGCTTCAAAATACTTGTAATTTTCTTATACGGGACTTTGTTACTCTTGGCCATACAAACAAAGCACTTCGATCACATGTCTATCAGTTTTTAAAAGATTTGCATACCACTTTAGACTAGTGTTTTTCCTTATATCCCTTCTAATTACAAATAAGCAAGTAAAAAGATTATTTCTACTAATTTCTTCTCGATTAGCATGAACCAATGTAAGAATAAGCTTTTTAACAATAATTTGTTAAAGATGTAGAGAAAGTCTTGTGAATGGAACACATCAGATGCTCATTTTTTTAATACTGAGGAAGCTAATCTAGATATACAATTTTTGGTT
The DNA here is from genome assembly GCA_030762935.1 of Hymenopus coronatus. NCBI lineage: Eukaryota > Metazoa > Arthropoda > Insecta > Mantodea > Hymenopodidae > Hymenopus > Hymenopus coronatus. The sequence continues at coordinate 63,554,026 of CM060897.1, read as the reverse complement.
GGAATATAATGCTTTATCTTATCTACATCATACAAATATTACTTTTTTAAGAATGTTTTTAGTGGAATTAAACAAAATCTCGTGTGTTCCATTCACATGACTTTCTCGACATCTCTGCACCAAATCATTGTTAAAAAGCTAATCGAGAAAAATTAGTAGAAATATTCTTATTACTCGCTTCCTTGTAAGTAGAAGAGAAATAAGGGAGTACCTTAGGTTAAAGTGATAGTCTAAAGCTGGTTGCTATGTGACTGAAGTTCCTTTGTTTGTATGGGCAGAGGTTGAAAAATTCCTGTATGAGAAAGGTATAAGTTTTTCAAATCTGAAACCAATAACAAGGAATATCTAAAAAACGATCAACCCTACGAAAAAAAAATATATATATAGCATAAAGTATGTGTTTTAACATGCTCTACATTTTTGTGAGGCAGTTTTTGTCCACGTATTACGGTTTAGCAGTTATGCAAAATTCCGTAAAATTCATCCAGAATAAAGTAGTCTTCAGAGGCTATCCCCAGGAAATTCAAGATATACATTTTATTTGTCAGGTTAATATGTCTAATATACGATATTTTAATCAAAAATTTTAAAGCGATGTTTGACAAAATCAAAATTTTCGAAAAAATATCCGTGTAAAGCTAGTTGGAAGCGGGGAGATTTTCTTGGAAAATCTTCGTGTCGCATCCTTGCAAGATACCAAACTTAAAAAACAAGTTTGGTATTTAACGGTCTTTTCGTTTTAGAGCTATTTTGTCTACAGACGCACTCAAACGGACCTTTTTCCATAAATCCTTTTCTTTTTGGATTCAGGGGACCCAAAATATGTACTTCCGGTGAAATTTTTGGTTGGCACTTAGTACTTTCTCTATACACTATGTATATAGTGCATGTAGAGTTATGAAATTCGTTACTGTTGCAGAAGGGACGTGATAGGATAGTTAAATCCTTAAAAAGCAGCTCATAATGTCTTTTCATTCAGATAATTGAGTTTTAATATCAACACAAAAAATTAATAGCCGTTTATATTTAAAGCGTCTGCTTTATGACATTAATATTATTTTACGGACTACCATATTTTATTTTCATATCGCCTTATCAAACAATTATTAAGATGTGACGTGTTCCACAAAACTACACACTCATCTTCAAACAATTCTTACAAAAATATGATGTGTTCCATTCATATGAGTTTCTTTACATTATTGTTAAATTGCTTATGCTTCTATCAATTGCATGCTAATCGAGATAAACATTAACAGAAATGCTTTCTTAGAAGTAGAAGGGAAATAATGGAACTCCCTAGGCTAACACAACAGTCAAATCTTCTAAAAACTTGTTGCCATGTGGATTAAATCAGCTTCTTTGCATTGCCAGGGCTTGATAAATTCCCATACGTCAAAAATTTTAAACTATTTTAAAACTGAAACAAATAACTAGGAATATCTCTAAAATGGTCAACTCCACGAAAAAAAAGATGGTGTGTTCTATTCACATGACTTCCTCTCATATCTGTAACAAATTATTGTTAAAAAGCTCATGCTCTTATTTGCTTCATGCTGATTGAGAAAAATTAGCAGAAACAATGTTATTATTTGCTTTCTTGTAATTAAAGCGAAATAAGGGAGTACCATAGGTTAAGGTGATAGTCAACAGCTGGTTGCTTTGTGACAGAATTTCCTTTGTTTGTATGGACAGGAGTTGACAAATTCATTGAAACCAAAAACAAGGAATATCTCAAAAACGACCAAACCCACAAAAAAAAAATCCATATAACATAAATTGCGTGTTATAACGTGCTCTATATTTTTGTGTGGTAAGTTTTTGTCCATCTCTTACGGTTTAGCAGTTATGAAAAATTCCGTAAAATAAATTAGTCTTCAGAGGCTATTGCCAGAAAATTCAAGATATACATTTTATTTGTCATGTAAAAATCTTGACTATAAGAGATTTTAATCAAAATCGTTAGAGCCATTTTTGAGAAAATAAAATTTTTTGAAAAAAGTTCCATGTAAAAGGTTTCTGGGGGTTCGAGAATTTTCTTGAAAATCTTCGTATCGCATCCTTGGAAGATACTATACTAAAATACCAAGTTTGGTATTCAACGTCTTTTTCTTTTTGATCTATGTTGTCCACAGACACACACATATACATACACGGACCTTTTTTCAAAAATGCTTTTTTTGGATTTAAGGGGACCCAAAACATGTATTTCCGGTGAAAGCTTGGTATCTGATTTTTGGGTGGAATACAACATCTTCTCCATTCACTGAAATGCTCTAAAATACTGTTTTAGGAGCCTCGAAACGAGTATTTCTGTGAAATATCGATATGGGATTTTTGAATGAAACACCATACTTCCTCAATTTTACTATACGTAGGTAATTAGTTTGTGCCGAGAATGAACATTTTATGATTTATTCCGACTTTTTCTAACCAATATTTCTTTATTATTCATATATGTATTCAAATGGAAACGACTTAAATGAATTAAATAATCAATATAAAGCCATAATAGCTAAAGCTTCGGAATTGTTTGAATCTAATGGTTAATTTTTAAATAAATCCAAGACTATCTCTGTTTTATTCACTTTAAAACTCACATCAGTATGAGACAACTACTAAAATTTTAGTTATATATATTGATAACCAATTATCGTGAACTATTTTGCTTTTTTTGAATCTGTAAAAAGATATGACCTAATTCTTTGGGGTGATACTGACAAAATAAACGAAATTTTTTGTCTTCAAATGAAAATTATTAGGATAATTAAAAATGTTGACCCCTATTTATTGAGCTAGGCATTTTAACTATTTACAATCTTTATATTTTAGATAATTTAGTATTATACGTGCCTCTCGTAATAGACATGTTTTGAGGATAGATATTCATAGTTATAGTACTAAATTCAGGTCGAATGTAAACATTCCTTATTATAGCATAAACAAGTCTCAGAATAGTTATACGTATTAGGTATTAGGTTGTATAATAACTTACCTGATGGTGTTAAATGTTTAAATATGCAGAATTTTAAGTCAAGGGTATATACAAGATTAGTCAAACATCCTTTTTATTTTATACATGAATATTTTAATGATAAATTTTGTGATTTTAGTTTGTAATTTATTGTGACAAGGTTAATGTACTGCTTTTACCAGACGTCTTCAATGCCTGTATAGTGCTTCTAGATAAAATAAAAAAATGAAATGAAATATCAAACCGTGTTTAGAAAAACTTTTTATATTTTCTACCAAGTACATAGTAAGTACAGAAGGACTATGTTCCACCTAATATTTCAAGTTATCATTGTAATACACGTTTTGAGGTCACCTGAATACAAAAAACATTTTAAAATGGATAGAAATGAAACATCGGCTGTTGAATTTAAATGTCTGGATGTTGGGTCTAAAATCCCATGCTCTTTCCATGCAATCGCAAGATTCAACTCTACACTTATAAGACTTTAAAGTAATGGAAATTTATTGAAGTATTGGAACTGATATTAACAGATATCTCACAAATGGCCAATGCTAAACATTTTATCCAATAATGTGGGTTTTAAATACATTTAATTGTTTTTTGAACTTCTGTTCCGTTTGTCGTTTAACATAATACCAATTACACAATGAGATGAAGAGATTTCTAAAGTCTAACTTCACATAATTAACATATATGTTTATTTGTCATATAAATAATGTTTAATGTGCGTTTTTGATCAAAATTTCTAGAGTCATTTATCATAAAAGTGTTTTTTTTTTTCGAAAAAATTACCATGTAAACCGTAGTTGGAAACGAGATTCTATTTAAAACCTTTGTGTCGCATTTTTGGAATATACATTTTTGTGTGCCACATACACAGAGTCATGCGCGTAAACAGATGTAAACCCGAACCTTTTTATAAAATGTTTCTATGGGCTTCAATGAGCATCAAAATGAACAATGAACAACACCAAAATAATTTGCGAGATTGTGCTCGTGACTGATATAAATAATTTGAGATCGGCGATGCATGGTCCCCGGATAAACATAACGCAACTACATATCGTTAAACGTGTGGGTATCAGGTGCTGATAAGTCGGTGTTAAAGCAAAACAGGTTGGCAAAATTGCTTAGGATATCTTTAAAACTGTTGCCCGAGTATAGAAATAAATATGTTTTCACAGAAAATCCAATTTTTTAGGAGGGATAGAACACTTAGTGGTGCATAATATGAGTGGAAAGATATTTTGAAATACATTTAGAATTTTGAAAAATTTAAAAACTCGGAATTTTAAGGGAAAAATATTTTATCAAGTTCCAAAATTTTGTCTATATATTTCAATATATGCCCGTTATATGTACCTACATAATAATGTGTTTTGAAAATTTTGTTTGTTGTCGTCATTTTAGAAACCTTCTGAGAAAAAGTATGAATTTACATTACATATTTTACATTATCAACATGTAAAGGAATAATTGCTTGTTACATGGTATGAATTTCATTGTCCTATGACAAAGCAAACCCATAATTTTTATTTTTCAAATGTGCGTAGTTAAACACAAGCATTGTGCTTTCCGCACGTCCCACACTGTCACAGAAGATGGAAATTCTGTCCTCATTCCTGTAGGCAGAGTTCGACTGCACTTTTCTTATTTTAGACAGTTTGTGTAGAGTTTCCCACTAAACTTGTGATTTATTTTAATTCATAATTTTTATTTTGTGACAACTGTACATTTAATTTCCTTGCTAATGACTGTATATTCTGCCTGCAAAAAACAGTTATTTCCTGTACTTATTTCTGTATTCATTTAGTGGAACTCCTTAGCATCACATCCGAAATTTCGTCCAGTTTGGCTGTTAAAAGTTCAGAGCTACCGCTTTTCATAGGGTAATTCTGTTTCAGGGAATTTATAATTTATGTAATTAAATCTCACACAAAATCACGATGAAGACATGTTGAATGTGCAAAAAGAAATTTGCGTTGTACACCTTCTGAAACCTTAGTCAACTAAAACGCTCTCTTTCTCCTTCGCGACTCCGTTCCCAACTTAACCACAGCCAGAGGCGTGTGAGTGAAGCTGCGAAGACAGTTTTGAGACACCCGTTATTATATTATCAATTGTTTAACTACCAAAACGCGCCATATTTGAATTGTAGTTATTTCAGTCATGCATTTCGCAATCTCGCACAATGTATTCCTATAAATTAAAACAAATGCACTACGATGAAATAATAACAATGAGTAATCGAAGAGGTGTTACTATTATTGGTCATCTATCTAGCATACTCTAATCATATATAAGCATATTGAGTGCTATTATCAATCATATTTAATGACATACTCAACTAAAAAAGTCATATCAGATTCGCCAATTACATGCATTTATTTTACAGATTTTTCTTTACATTCTAGGGCTCGCCATGATTGACTGAGGGTAGTCAACATTGTCTGATGAGTGCTGTCTGGAAACGACAACTGTCTGTGTTATCTGTCATACTCACTAACAGCAATATATGACTTTAACGACTGGAACCTGCGATGGTGCAAAGATTTCAAGTCGCTGCAACAGATAAAAAGGATGCACATAAAGTGAAGAGCTAAAGGAAGGAGAAAGTTTTGACATTAAACCGTATGAATAATATATATCGTACTACTTTCCCATTCACTACAAAATAACGAATGGTTTTCAATCAATTGAAGCTCCTGGGATCTTAAAAGCTGGTAATGCTTTGGCAAAGAGAATTAAAAACCATCAGTTTTGGAAAATTTAATAAGCACGAGAGGCGAGTAATTAAAGTGATGAATATGACTAAATTATTCTAAAATTTGGAGTGGAAAGGAAAAATAAAAAAATAAACGTACAAGAAAGTATACTGTCAGTGCAGCCAAGGTTCTGAATCCAACGTTGGGAACCTCGACACATCCTAGTAATATAAAACAGGAATGTCTCCCACCAAAACAGGGAGTTGGTTGCTCAGTTTTATTATATCAAATATAGTTATACAAATTATTTTAACATATTGCTCTGAAAAATTCAAGAAATACATAGTGTATACATCTGTGCTCTAAAACATTAAACTTCAGAGAATTGCACAATTCATTTGCTTTTCTGGCCACCAATGACCTTATAATATGTGCCAGCAGCTGTATGCAATTAGCAACAAAACATACAGGCCATGATATACGAGAACAAAATTACATTTTAAAATCAAAAAGGTAAAAAGCTTGATGTAAAATTAGTATTTCAATAATGTAACAAACAACTGAACAAAATATTTAAAAATACCCAAAGTTAACAATTATTTAACAATACCAACTTCAACAACCCTTCTCTTAAAACCACACGGCCTTAAATTCATACCCAATATGGCCCTAAAACTGAATGCCTGACCCGTTAATACTCTGCGCAAATATCAATCTTTTCGCAGCAAGCTTAACAGCTCCAAGGAAAAACAGTCAGAAAGCTTACACAAAGGTTAAGCTTGGTCTTGGTAAAATGAAGAACCCCGAGCACGAATCAAAACCAGGATGGCGAACTCTCACAATCCTCAAAGTTAACACTACTGACTCGATCTCTCGACATCAGGTCCTTAATAAGATTATAGCTATGGACAACCTTAACAAAATTTTAGAACCTGCAGCCAGGTAGAACCACCGACGTCGGTACTGCAGAGCCCTGCGGTGGTTGGAGTTTCGGTTTAATAACATTTTATGTATCCACAGATTATAAATTTCTAATTGGTGTGAATCGTCTGTTGTCATCTGGTAGATTCGTGGTGAGGCTGTTGTTATAACATTCGAGTTAAAGCATCTTTGAAAACATTTGTTTACTTATAAAACCTAAGTCAGGATTTTACAGAGGAATGAATTTGGATGATTATTGCTTTGGTTTTGTGGATTTAAGTTTGAGGGTATTACAGATATTGGAGCAGGTCCTTACCGCTACTCCTCTGGAGTCTTGTGTTTTTAAAAACTATATGGTGTAATTTTAATGCTCACTGTACTTACGTTCAGCGTTTTAGCTGTTGGCTGGTTTGTTGCCTTCGTTACCGGAGATTTTCGCAAGCATGCGGTGAATCCGATACTGCCTAGAGCGGCGTTATAAGTATTCCCTCAGAGATCTGACAAGAGCGATCTTATTATGGGACCATCAGGCGTGGAAATTTTGAGCCCGGTGCCTAATCATATCCTATAGTTATGAACGTGTCGAAGTTTCATGCAATAGATGTACCGGAGCTCAATATTCCGCAATCGCTGTAGGCAGACAAACCAGGAGTTTGTGCCATACTCCTTATCTCATAGATAGCATTAGGGATTACAAGATCAACTACTCCCCTCTATTTGTATCGCCCTACTAACTGCTGGATCATATAGCGACATTTCCATTTAGAATATATTTCCTACCGCAATGGTGTTAACCCGTGCACGATTGTCATTGGGCGTCGGTTATTTTTTTGGGGGAGGGGGTTTTATTCATTAGATCACGTTACAGGTTTAAGCTTTCATTTCTGGCGCGGATAAGGAATAAACTTGGCTAGGAAAATATTCCCACCTACCAACTGTGAATCGAAACGTGCTCTGTGACCCATCTTATTTATGGGGCCGCCAGGATAATACATTACGATACATGGTGACTAAATTGAATTCTACCGAGCGAAGTGGTGTACTGAAAGGTTCAGAGTTTTATTCCGAAGTTCCTGGAATTGGCGAACATCACTCTGGCCCTTAGGAGTTTTGTAGATGCCCGAGGGTAGATAGTTGAATGGTGGGTTAGTTTCTCATTTACTAGGATTTTCATTCCATTATTTCCCCTCCATTCCGTTTTCTTCTCATCTTCGGGTGTGTCTTGTATTCGTGGTGTGTGACAGTACCGGACAGATGTCACCGATGCATGCTCAAAAGAAAGAGTACCTCGCTGGACACCTGTGAGTTGCCTGGTTGACGGGTCTTTTGATATGTTGTACTAAATAGGCTTTCTCTCCTCACTCTTGTACAAACTCATTTTACAAACACTCTTGTATATGTTGGAGATTATACAAAATCCTTTGAATGAAGACTTCGCAGATAATTTACAAAAAATTCAAACTATAAATTTCATTTGTAATGGTAATATATATATTAAGTATGGAGTTTCAATCAATGTCATTAGAACCATTTTTGAGAGACCAGCAGTTTCTCAAAATATTCCACATAATAATTGCCTTGCGGTAATTGCATTTTTTTTCAAAATCATTTGGAGGCATCTTTGAAAAGTACTAAACTAAAATACTAAGTTTGGTATTTATCCGAATTTTCGTTTTTGGATTATGCTGTTCAGATTATGCACACGCAACTTTGTCTATGCATTCCGTTTTGTTCAGGAGAGTTGAAAACACATATTTCCGCTGAAATTTTGTAATCGAATTGGGATGCAAAAATCGATCCATCACTTCAAATTTTAAAGCAATAACAAGGAATATCTCGGAAATTGTTAACCTAAAAAAACAAACTTTATCTGGTGGATTCTGTCAGTTAGGCAACACCAATCGGAAAGTATATCTTCAGAGGGTATTTCTAGAAAATTCAAGCTATCCTTTCATTTCTAATGAAACTATTCTCATTATATGATTTTAATTAAATCCTTAGAGTAATTTTAGAGAAAATTAAGGTTTTAATACAATTTTATATGTACACGGTAGTTTTTGTTTGAACACATACATGCACATGCGCGCACACACACACACACACACGCACACACACACACAAACGCAAATTCTTTTTTGGATTCAAAGGGCATCAAAGCATATTTTCGGTTAAATTCACGCCAACCAATGTTTAAGTGCAATGCATTACCCTATTTACTACATATATTAGAGAATGTAAAAAAGAATAACTGCTCAAAAAAGGAAAGATGTTTGAAAACTCAAAACTACTATTAGGAATATCTAGGAAATAGCTAACATGACAGTCAATTTCTGCGATTTATCACAATCTACCTTAATTTGTTTTAAGGTGTATCTTTTATGGTTTACTAATATTTAAATGAGTCATTCAGAATGAAGATGACTTCACAGGCTTTTCCCATAATTTTTAAGATACACATTTTATTTATTATGCATTGTTTAAAACAGAGTCAAAATCGTTAAAAGCCTGTTCTGATAATATTAAAATATTCTTAAAATTCTTCATGCAAAGGTAGTTTGTGGTGGGGGACCATGAAAAATGTTGTATCGTATCATAGGAAAATATAGAAAGCTATATTTATCAGAACCTTTCCTTTTGAAACACATGAAGCGTTTTCTAAACACATTAGGAGGGCGATGGAGGTTAAGATAGCCCCCAAAAACACGTATTAATAATGAAGTCCTAGTATATAAAGTTTGGGTAAAATGCAAAACGTTCTCTACGTACTGTATATGGTAATATATATTAATTTTTAATTTCTCTAGCACGGATTTACAATACACATAGTAGGTTGAGAAGGCCTTATATTCATTCCAAATATCCTTAGAAATATATACATGTTTTAAAGATACCTGAATACAAAAAAAAATTAGAAAAAGGTTATGTGTGTGTATTGTACTAAGTTTAGTATCTTTCAAGGATGCATCACGAAGTTTTTCAGGAAAATCCCCCCCCCAATTACTTTTTTCATGGAAAAGTTTTCGAAAATGTTGTTTTTTCCAAACATGGCGCTAATAATATTAATTAATACACTGCATATTTAATATATTTAAACGACAATAAAATATATATATATATATTTAATTTTTTGGCAATAGCCTTGAAGACCTTTTTGTTCTGAATGACTTTCGCATAACGTAAACAGTAAGAGATTGACAAAACTTTACAATGCAAACAAAGTAGTTCTCATTCAAACACACAGTAAATTCACATACATTGTTTCTAGAGTTAATCGTGTCCGACCGAGATATTCCTTGCTATTGATTTACATTATAAACTATTTAAAACTTTTAATCTGACGGGAGGTCATCTTTTGTTTCACTGTTGTTTTACTCCTGGAAATGCAAAGATAATCGAATTTCAAGTGTATTGAACTGCGACTAGATTTACAATATTGGCCATCGTTTTAGCTTATTGTATTCCAGTATTTCCCTTCTACTTATATGGGAGCAAGTAATGATATCATTTTTGCTAACGTTTATCTCTATTAGTTTGATGTAGATAAAAGGATAATATTTCTTAAGAATAGTTTGTTTGCTGGTAGAGAGAGTCATGAGAGTGGAACACATCAGATTCTTACTTTCTCTAGCCCGCATGCACAATGTACCTACTGGATAAATAAGGTCGTGTATTCTCATAATGCGATAGAAGGATTTCACCGAAAATACATGTATTGAGACCTCTTGAATCCAAAAAAGATATTTTTAAAAATATGTAAGTGTGTAGGTGTCTGTCCGTCTGTGTGTGTTTGTGGGTAGCATAGCTCAAAAACGAAAGTCGTTTAAAATACCTAACTTGGTATTTAAGTACAGTATCTTCCAAGGGTGTATGTAACACGAAGGTTTTCAAGAAAATCCCCTCACTCCCAACTTCCTTTATATGGAACATTTTTCGAAAGTTTGTTTTTTTCAAAAATGGCTCAAACGATTTTCATTAAAATGCCCTATGCTTAAGTTATTTTTTAATGCAAACAAAATGTATATCTTGAATTTTTTGTGAGTAGCCTCTGAAGACTTCTTCATTCTGGATGATTTTTACTTTCTCTATACGTACTATGTACACAGTGTATAGAGAAGGTATTGCATTGCACCCAAAAATTCGATACCAAGATTTCACCGTAAATACATGGTTTGAGATCCCTGAATCCAAAAAATCGTTTTTAGAAAAATGTCCATGTGTGTGTGTCTGTCTGTGCGAATGTGTGTCGTGGGCTGCATAGCTCAAAAACGAAAAGACCGTTAAAGCCCGAACTTGGTATTTAAGTTTGGTATATTCCAAGGATGCGACACGAATACTTTCAAGAAACTTCCCCCCCCCCCAAATACCTTTTACATGGGAAAAATTTGAAAAATTTAATTTTCTTAAAAATGGCTCTAACGATTTTAATTAAAATATCGTATATTAAAGAAACTCACCTGACAAATAAAATACATATCTTGAATTTTCAGAGAATAGCCCGTGAAGACTACTTTATTCTGGATGAATTTTGCGGAATTGTGCATAACGCTATACCGTAAGAGATGGGGGGGGGAACTTACAGAAAAAAGTAGTTCAGAATAAAACAAACAATTTGTGTCATATACTTTTTTTTTTTCGTTGAGTTGATCATTTTGAAGGTATTCCTGGTTTTTCCTTTTAGCTTTGAAAAACTTATACTTTTCTCATACAGGCATTATAACTCCTGTCCACACACACAAAGGAAGTTCAGTTACATAGCCACCAGCTTTTGGCTATCATTTTAACCTATGGAACCCCCTCATTTCGCTTCTACTTACAAGGAGGCAAGTAATAAGACTATTTCTGCCAATTAGCAGGAAGTATATATAGACATAAGCTTTTTAAGTACAATTTGTTGCAGAGATGTAGCAAAACTCATGTGAAAGGAGGACATTTTTTTATATAAATTTTGTATAATTGGTAAACCATAAAAGATAGACAAAAGCTTACCACACAAAGATAGATATCAATCAACATACAACTTAGGTCATACACTTTTTATGCAGAGTTCATCGTTTACGAGATATTCTGAATTATTGGTTTCCGTTTAAGCTACGGGAAGACATACTTTTTGTCGTCTTCTCTTTTGTTTACTCTTAGCAATCGAAGTGAATTAAATTTCAATTGTTTCACTTAGCGATCGGATTTTAAAAGCTTTGACTATCACTTTAGCCTTATTTCCCTTCTACTTACAAAGAAGCAAGTAATGAGACCACTTCTAGTAATATTTATCTTGATTAACATGATGTAGATAAAATAATAATCTATTTTAAGACACAGAGAAAGTCATGTTAGTGGAACACGTCAGATTATTAAATATATGTTTCAATTGTTACCTTTTTAATTTCTCTACACGTACTATGTACATAGTGTATAGAGAAGGTATTGTAATGCACCCAAAAATTAGATTACAAAATTTCACCGGAATACATATTTAAAAAGCATTTTTAGAAAAAAATGTCCCTAGTGTGTGTCTATGGGCAGCATAGCTCAAAAACCAAACTGGGTATTTAAGTTCGGTATCTTTCAAAGATGCGACATGGGGATTTTCAAGAAAATCCCCCCACCCCCAAGAACCATTTACATGGAAAATATTTCGAAATTTTTGATTTTCTCAAAACTGGCTCTAACGATTTTGATTAAAATCTTTTATAACCAAGACATTTACATGAAACATAACATGCATGTGTTGAATTTTCTGGGAATATCCCGTGAAGACCTCTTTATTCTGAATGCATTTTGGCGAATATTGCATAAATGACAAACCGTAAGAGGTAGATAAAAGCTTATTGCTCATAAAAGTAGATTTGTTTAAATCATAAAATTGATGTTAACTATATCTTTTTCGAGGAGTAGAACATTTTTGAGATATTTCTTGTTATTGGTTTCAGTTTTAAAATACCTATACTTTTCTCACGGGACCTTGTAAACTCCTGGCCACACAAATAATTGATTTCAATCCCATAGCAACCTCATTTTAAAACATTTGACTGTCAGTTTAGCTTAGTGTATTCGAGTATTTCCCTTTTACTTATAAGGAAATAAGTAATAACACCGTTTCTGCTAATGCTATCTTGATTAACATATAATATAAGAATACGTTTATTAACAATAATTTGTTACAGAGATGTAGAGAATTTTGTGATGGAATTGCCTTCAATTTTCTGGGAATACTCCTGAAGACCTATTTATTCTGATTGAATTTTGCTGAGTTTTTCATAATTAGTAAACCGTAAGAGATAGGAAAAAACTTATCTACTACACAAAAAATGTAGAACTCGTTAAAATACACAATTTAAGTAATACATATTTTCTCGTGGACTTGACCGTTTTCGAGATATTCCTTGTTATTAGTTTGTTTTAAAATAATTATATATTTTTTATGCGGGAACTTCTCAACTTTTGCCCACGCAAAGAAACGGATTTCAAGTCCATAGCAACCACACTTTAAATATTTGACTGTCGGTTTAGCTTAGTGTACTCTCTTATTTCCCTTCTACTTATAAGGAACTAAGCAATATGACCGTTTCTGTTAATGTTTATATTGATTAGTATGAAATCGTTGGAAGAATATGCTTATTAACAATAAAATGTTATAAAGATGTAATAAAAGTCATGTGAATAGAACACATCAGATTTTTTTTTATATAGTTTCTTTGGTGACCCTTTATAATCAATGAAATGATATGCGTTTCTAGGTTAAATTCTCTGCGTTTTTCTATTATTTGTTGCGGCAAGAAGTTATTGTCTCTTCAGCTTCGTCCTACTAGTTCTTCTAGAAGTGTTTCTATTGTGTATTGCTCATAATATTGTTCTTCTTTCTACACAATGCTAATCGAGATAAACATTAGCAGAACGTTCTTATTACTTAGTTCCTTATAAAAAGAAGGAAACTAAAGGAATACATTAAAGTGATAATCATATGTTTTAAAAACTCTCGTTATGCGATTGTCATTGCAATTGCTTCTTTGCTTGACAAGGAGTAGAAAAAAAGAAAAACGGACACTTCCTGTCTGAGAAAGGAACAAGTACTTTACAACTTAAACTAATAACAAAGAATATCTCGAAAACGGCAAATTCCACGAAAAAAATGTACATAAAGTGTACATGACATAAATTGTGTATTTTAACGAGATCTAAATGTTTTGTGTAGTAAGTTTTCGTCTTATTTCTCACGGTTTACTAGTTATGCAAAATTCAGCAAAATGCATTCAGAATAAATAGGTCTTCTGAAGCTATTTCCAGAAAATTCAAGGTATACATTTTATTTGTGATGGAAATTGCTTTAATACGTGGTACTTTAATCAAAATCGTTAGAGCTATTTTTTAAGAAAAACAAAATTTGAAAATGTTTCCATGTAAAGGGTAGTTACGGATCGGGGGATTTTCTTGAAAATCTTCGTGTCGAATTCTTGGAAGCTACCAAAATCAAATACCAAGTTTGGTATCTAACCGTCTTTTCGTTTTTGAGCTATGCTGTCCACAGCCACACACGGACCTTTTTCTGAAAATACTTATTTTGGAGTCAGGGGATCCTAAAACATGTATTTTCGGTGAAATCTCGGTATCGAATTTTTCGGTGTAATACACTACCTTCTCTATCTACCATGTACATTGTATGTACGGGGCTAGAGAAAGCAAAAAAACAAAAAGGCATTTTTAGAACAAGGTCAATGTGTATGTGTGTGAGTATGAGTGTGTGCGTGTATTTGTGTGTGTATGTGTTTGTATGTGTTGGGGGCATGACACAAAGACAAGAAGTCCGATAAATATCAAACTTAAATATATGCGTAAACTTTCACGGCCGGTGTCCATAGTTTTAAAATTTAAAATTTTCGGGCTATTTTAAAAATATCAAACTTGGTTTAAGCCTAGTATCTTCCAAGCGTGCAACAGAGTATTATCAAGAAAGTATCTCACCCCTACTATTCTTTATATTGAGCAGTTCTTAAATTTTCCCATTTTTTTCAAAATGGCTCCCACAATTTTCATTAAAATACCACATATATAATATATTTTCATGAATAGTAAAATGGTTATCCTAACCTTTTTGTGTATATACTCTGAAGTCCTCTTCATAATTTTTATATAACTCGTAGAGTGTAAGAGATAGAACATAACTCATCACACTAAAACATAAACTTAAGTGATATACATTTTTAGCTAACCAATTCCAAGAATATTCTTTGTTATTGGTTTCAGTTTTAAAATAGTTATACTTTTCTAAACAGAAGTTCGGAATTCATTTCTCTTTAGTTTCCCTCCTAGCCATGCAAAGATATCTGAATTTCAACATCACTGCTTAGCCACAGGATTTAAAATGTTTTACTATAGCTTTAGTCTGATGCATTCCCTAATCTACTGTTGTATTAATATGATAAATCATCAGTTTCATTTATTGTTACTAATATTTTATGGGCTGGCTTGTAATATGCATTTCACTTGTAAATATAATAAATATGTGTTTCAACCTACATGGATCTTTTACTTAAAATAACTTTGACTACAGTTTTTTTTATCATTTCAGTATACTTATTGTACCTTTTATATATGTTTTTATTAAGTTGTATAGAATTTATGACAAGCGCTTATGGTCTTCCCTCCAACCAGGATGAATAAATAAATATTTCCTTTTTGCTTACAAATAATAAAACCTATTCTGCTAATGTTTATCTCGATTAAAATTCAGTATATAGAAGAATAATCTTTTGTAAAAATTGTTTGCAGAGCAAGTAGAGAAAGTCAGGTGAAGGAAACCCATCTAAACTAATATTTCTATTGAAATCTCGTTATCGAAATTTAATTGGAGTACAATATTCTATATACCTTCTTTGTATGTAAATAGAAATTGTTAGAGAAGAAAAAATATTGCATAAATGTTATCGAATTCTTCACACATTTCTGATACAGTTGCGGGAAATATCTAAGTTCACTTGAACTATTAACACATTTTAACTTTTGCATAAGAACATTTCGAATCGAATGTTCCTTAATCTCTTCTGAAAAGTTTAGGCTTATAAGTGATAAGGTGGGGTGCAAAGATATTTTGAATAATGAATGGTGAAACGTGCTGAATAATTGAGTTTAATTTTTAACTTGGTGTTACAGAACAGATTATAGTGAACATTAGTGGCTTTAAATTTGCTTATGTTAAAAAATCAATAATTGTGACCATGACAGTAAAACTAAGTATTAAAGTATACAACAAAAATCAATTTGTTTCTTACTTTTTAAAATTTTTCACAGATGCATTGACTTGTTGTCTCCAAATACTTATATACTTTCTTACATTCAAAATATTTTTTTTAATAATCATATGGCATGCTATACTATACATTAACAGAAATATATATTTGCAAAATGAATTAGATGAATATAAACACATACAGAATATTTTTTTTTTAAATCTAAAAGGTTCATATAAATATCCTATATAAAGTATTAATTTATGAAAACATCAAGATGACTTGAAGATTTTGTAAACGCTTGCAATGTCTCATCTCCCTCAGCACAGTCGAAATTGTAAAACTCTGCTTATGTGCCTGAAAACAGAAAATCATTCCATTTATTTTACAGGTTTGGCTTTAAAAATGTGCATTAATCAAAAAAAAAAAAAAATTAAGGTTTAAGATTAAATTCATTGCACAAGATGTCTAAGCTTCATGGATTTTAAAGGGCATACTGACGTAAAACGTTTAAAGGGGTCTCACACAAACCGTTTACGAAACATTTGAAAATAAACGGCTTCAATTCTGACTAAATTGTTTGCAGTCCTTTGATGATCTTCTGTTTATGTATTACTTTTCCTAAATGTTTCTCTTTTTACTTTCTCTGCCGTACTATGTACATAGTGTATAGACAAGGTATTGCTTTTCACCCAAAAATTCGATACCGAAATTTCACCGGAAATATATATTTTAGGGTCCCCTTTATCCAAAAACATCTGATGTGTTTCATTCACAGCACTTTCTCTACATCTCTGTAACAAACTATTGTTAAAACGCTTATGCTTCTATTTACTTCTTGCTAAACGAGAAAAAGTTGTCTATTTACTTCCTTTTAAGTAGAAGCGAAATAATAGAGCAAAAGTGAAATAAATACTTAAAACATTTCCAGAAATTGGCAAATAGCTTGGACTCTGACTCTCTAATCAAATAAAAAGTGTAATACAAATTAACTAGTGAAACAAAAAATGTGTATGGTACAACATGCATGTAGTATTGCGCCAAGCAATGGAGCGTGCAGCAGTAAAACCTTTTTTCAAAAAAAAAAGTTACCTAGCATTTTACAACTAGCGCGCGATTACCGTAGGTGTTAGAGAGATTTATAACTGACGTTCCTAGCACATTTTAGGTTGCTCACAGTTATATGAGATCGAGATACGAACAGCTGGAGCAGCTCTGTTTCTTACCGTTTACAGGGGGGGGGGAGGGGCTCGTAAAGAGTGAGGCATCACTACTGCTCAATGAACTGCTGACGCGAAACGCGGCTTGAGGGATGGCGCTGCAATGAGGACATGGAAAGGTGAGGGAGAAGTGTAGATTTACCTAGCCTGATAGGAAATTAATTTTCTTTAGATTCATCTCCAAATGCCTATAATGGAAAACGTAATTATTGCCCTGAAAAAATAGCATTTATTTGTTAAACAATCTTGTATTTCTGTTTTATTACATATCTGTGAAGGTGCGCAGTTTGTGAAACTTGTCGAATTGTCTTACCAACTTATCATAGACCAGTAATCTGGCCAAGCGTAGTTTCTGATGTGTGCGGCATGGTGTGAAATAAGTAATGACTTAGTGAGGCATCAGAAGATTTGACCAGAATTCCCTTTCATTGTCACATGTCTTTGGTTATTACTCTGTCTTGCCCATCGCAGTATACTGCATGAACACCGCTTAGGCGTTTCTAGGGGTAAAGAGAGGGAAAGAAGGCGGATTTTTTTTAAAGGCCTCCATAAATAATCCCGAAACCCATATATTTTACTACATTTGCTTTATGTATTCGAGAGATAGATATGTAATACCAGTTCTACTGTATAGTAATCGAACATAGTTCTCTAAAAGGGAAAATGAAGAGAATGATCCGGGTATTTCAACGAAAAGTGGAGAGGGTATAAAATAAACAACCAGAGGACCAGAAAGAGAACATGTATGGGGGACGCAATTATTGTGACAGAGCATTTCAACTGGAATGGGGAGGCCACGTTGCAGAGATGGACTTACAGGACAACCATCTGGGATCCCAGAATAGAATGAAAACGCGTGGGCAGAACATCATATGTACGGTCTTCTTTAAGCAGAAAGTGGAATATTTGTGTTCGGGGTGAGGAAGAGAAGTGTGGAAAGAACTCTTAAATTTTAATGTAAAAGATGCATGATGTAGAAGGGACAGAGACAGAGTAATACGACGAACTTTTGAAAGTTTAATGTAAAATAGCGTTAATGTCGAGGCGTATAAGACAGGAAACTGTTTAAAATATGCATAATATACAAGAAACAGAGACAGAGTAATACGAAGAATTTTCAAAGTTTTATGCAAAAATACTGTTAATGTAAATGGTGTTTGTGTAGGACAAGAGTGAAATGTACTCCTTAGTATTAGCTTCTTTAAAACATTTTTTGCACTACTTTGTCAACAGATAGGAAGCTTTAGCTCTTCAGAGATGAAACAGACTACTAAACAAATAAACAAACAACTTGTACTTTGTCAAGACCTATGGCAGTAAAGGAAAGAGTGAGTCATATGACTATCGGGAGAATTCTGCATGAAAATCTTCTGAACCCGTATCACCTTCAACGTGTGCAAGGATTAAATGAGGCCAAGAAGACGTTTCTACCAACAACATGTTACAACAGTACGCTGTGTTCATCAATTTCCTACCCTGTATCTTATTCACGGATAAGGCTGGTTTTACTCTCGACGGCATCTTCAATTTTCATAGCACTCATAACTGGGCATTTGAAAATCCTAATGCAGTACGACAAGACAACCATCTACAGTGACCCTCTGTCAACAACAGAGTACGCCAGAGCATGGTACGCAGGCTTCTGCATGCATTAAAGCAAAAGGAAGAAGCCACTTCAAGCAATGTTTGTAACTTTCGATTTTGTGTTCTAACTCTGCAATAAATGATTTTCAGACCAATGTTCATATGATATTTTTTTACTGTTTTGACGTCAGGAATACATCCCCCAAATATTTGACACCAATAAAGATACATCCTGTATATGCGATTCTACCCTCAAATTCGTTATATTAGAATCAAAGAGGAAAACGTCGAGAAGACGCTAATATATGAAGGCACGATCAATTACTTCAAAGAAAAATACCAACCTCATTCTAGTGAAGTAACCGGGTTCATGTCCTAGAAATCATCTCCCAGATTTGTATAAACTTTTGTAAGAAATTTGGGTTTAGTAGGAACTATTTATGAACTTGTTACTAATACTATTAAACATTTCATAGTAATTTTTAAAAGTATATTATTTTATATAATTTTTATGCTTTTAATAGTTTTTGTCTTTTGATGATCTGTAACTGGTACAGGAATAATAAATAAATACTATTTCAATTACAATAAATGTGTTCAGCTGTACAATATGAGCCCGCCTGGTCGGAATCGGGATGGGTGAGTCTGGGGAATAAATGATGTCTACTTTCACGTACCTTCACCCCACTTTCATCCCTCTGCTGGTCTCTAGAGCATGAGATCTCGAGCGTCGTGCTTCTCATGGCGTGGTGCACATCCCGTTCACGTAAGCTGTAAGTTTATTTTGGGATTTGGGTTTTCCACATACAGACACCGTGAACACTTACAATTTCCAGTAATCGCTGTTTATTTTGATCTTTATTGAGACCGGCAGTCCGTTGCCAGGGCAGAGCCACACATTTAAGGTCTATGTTTCTGGGCGAAACTCCGCGAATATAAAAATACTAGTGTCCATTTAGAAATGTTGTTACCGTAGCGTGGTGAACAAGTTTTAAAACTGCACTCACTTTTGTAAGCGACAACTGCCCTGTCCTACCTCAGCACTGTTCTGCCGAGTACTGCCCGGGACATTCATACAAGCATACTTGCCGAAATATAAACTTTTAGTTTTCCTCTCTAACTCTATAACCACGTGCTTCACTTAAATAATAGTATTTAATATTATTAATTTAATATATTAATTATTATCTTCGAATATTAATTATACTCATTGCCTTACTTTTATGGTTGATAAAAACGGGTTCAAATATTTTAATATGTATATGTATATATATCTATTTAATTAATTATGCCTTTTATTATCAAAATGCAACACCTGTTAGAGAATATTTTATTCATATTTTGGCAATTTTAGTGCATATCTGCTTGCATATTTTTAAGGTTTTAACTCTCAGTACAGTTGTAAGTTTAGTAAATATTTTACAATAACGCGACAAGCATGCATTGTTTCCTGCGACATTTCACCACAAAATAAAGCGGAAAGCGACCATTGAATATCTTTTGATTATTATATGAGTTTGGTCTGTAATATTAATTTGACAAGGTCAAACCAAGGATTTGAATTCAATAAATACTTACAGTTGTATTTGGTCCCATCGAGATAAGAAGCTGAAACAGATAATAACACCAATTTAAGTCATTCTGTACATACAAAAGGTCAAAATTCTCAATAAAAAAAGCAATGTTACTTAAAAAGAAAGCTAATGATTCAATATACAGAATCTTCAGGTATATTCGGCAATTGCCGCCAGTCGTTTATCTGCGCACGGCTCAATACTAGGTAGCGAGATTATCATGTATTGGTTCTTGCAGAGAACTAGCGAATAATGAGTAGAAGTGGTGAATGTCAACATTTCGAGGTCACCTTAGTGAAACGGGGCTTATATCTTGCTAATATTTTAATTTGGAATATTCGCTTCTCATAAACTTGTAGTCACAGCATTTATGCTATAGGTAAAGTATTCTTTAAGTTCGAAAGTAGCACTCAACCATACAAATTCTTTTGAAGGTCTCTTCAATCTCTCGAGGAAAGGACGCACAAAATGTACTAATGAAAAACAGGTCTGCACTGTGCAGTCCATCAACCAGTTTATGAAGTCGGTGAACTAATAGTGACGTCTTACATTTATACCAACTGCCGAATAATTCTGAAGACCCTATAATTAACGTGATAAAGAGTGATACCACAAATTATCTTATACTAACTGTATTCTCATTAATATAATGGTTAATCAACGTGCATAAGGTGGAAGGTTTTATTATTATTATTATTATTACTATTATTATTACTGTTGTTGTTAGCATCATCGCGGTATTGAATAAAACACCAACGTTTTCATATAAAATTATGCAATTACCATGGCTTTCAGAAGTGGCTTAAACTTCACCAAAATGTATCATATTATTTTTTGTCACAGCTATCTCTAGTCAAGGCCCAGCCCTAGTAAATATTGCAATATAGCATTAATTTCAAAAAACATACTGCAGCTGAGATCAATTATTTTTACATAACCAACTTTGAAATGGATGAACACTTTAATAATAATAATAATAATAATAATAATAATAATAATAATAATAATAATATATATGCGTGTGTTTAATATTATTTTAAACTAATTGAAATAGAGGAAATAGATCCACAACAATTCCCTTAACTTTGTACTAGGGGGTTTTCAATAATTCCTTACAAAATCTAAGAAATTGCACTCGTAGCATAGAAAAAGTAAAGTTTCAGCTATACCCATCACATGGTTTTGTTGCCATAAGCGATTGAATCAACAATCTTGTATTTATTTAGAAACATGGGGGAGGCGCGGTGGTTAAACACTTCTTTTTAAAAGACTTAACACCAAAAGACATAAAAGCCGAGCTGGCTGAAGTTCATGGCACATCTAATCCTACTCTTGCAACAATTTGCAATTGGGATAAATACATTTAAAGGTGATCGTGGCCGTATATCCACAAATGATGCACATCGTTTCAGACGTCCATTAGAGGTGCCTTCCTCTGAAAATATTGACAAAATCCAGGCTATGGTTTTGTGTGATCGACGAATCACGGTTCGCAAAATAGAACAGGCCACAGGCATATCGCAAGTTACAGTGTTCTCAATTTTGCACCAACTACTAGGTCTGACAAACGTATCGGCAAGATGGGTGCCACATTTGCTCTTAATAGAGATTAAACACAATCTTGTGATCCATTCGGAAGCTGGTTTATCACTTTTCCATCGCAATCCTAACTAGTTTCTGCGTCGATACATAACTGTAGATGAAACATAGTTACACTACTACATTCCAGAGACAAAAGTGCAATTGAAACAGTGGGATTTTAAAGTCGAAGCGGCTCCAAAAAGGCAAAGGTGGTGAAATCTGCAGACAAGACGATGGGCTCGGTTTTTTTGAGATGCAGCGGAATCATTTTATAGATTACTTGTAGAAAGGAATAGCGATAAATACAGGGTATTACGCATCGTTATTGCACTGGTTGAACGGAGAAATTAAGAAACAATGTCCTCATTTGTCAAAGAAAAGGATTCTCTTCCATCAAGACAATGGAAAGGTGCACACCTGCGGAATTTTGATAGCGAAAATTGTAGAATTAAGGTTCGAATTACTACAACATCCACCTTATTCACCAGACTTTGCCCCCAGTGAATTTGTTTTATTTCAAACTAGAAAAAGTGGATCGACGGAAAACGATTCATGTATACGAAGAGGTCATCTCCCAAATAGATGTCTATTTTGAGGACCTTCCGAAATCTCACTTTTTGGAAGGCTTAAAACAATTGGAAAAGCGCTGGGAAAAGTGCATCAAGCAAAAAGAAGATTGTGTTGTAAAATAAAAAAAAAATACCAAAAATAATTTGTTTTTCAAGCATAACGATCTACATAAGTAAAACAATTGTAATAGGTACATTAAGTTTGTATTCATGATTAATTATATTTTGATACCCTAATATGAAATGCTCCTTAGATCCGGAAGTTTAATGCTTCCTCCCAAATATTTAATTTTGTTTTCTATATAAAGCCAAGGAAATGGTTGTGGAGCTATTTCAAATTTCAATTAGTTAAAGACAATTTTGAGCATAAATAGGGGCCTTCAATAAGTTCTTAGAAAAAGCTTGAAAAACAAATTATTTCTGGTAGATGTTCTTTCATTTTTCAACACAATCTGCTATTAGCTTGATACACTTTTCTTAGCGTTTCTCCAACAGTTTTAAGGGTTCAAAAAGTAAGATTTCGGAATGTCCTGAAAATAGGCACCTGTTTTGGAGATGACCTCTTCGTTAGACTTGAATCGTTTTCCGCCAAACCACTTTTGTAGTTTGGAAATAAAAAAGTCACTGGGGGCAAAGTCTGATGAATGGGGATATTATAGTAATTTGAAATTTGTTTCTACAATTTTCGCCATCAAAACTACATAGGTGTGCACTCTTGAATTGTCTTGATGGAGGAGAATGCTCTTCTTTGATTAAGGAGGGCATTTTTTCTTCATTTCTCCGTTCAACCGGCGCAATAGCGATGCATAATACTCTGCATTTATCGTTCTTCCTTTCTGCAAGTAATTAATGTAGATGATTCCGCGTGCATCCCAAAAAACCGAGACAATCACCTTGTCTACAGATTTCATCACCTTTGCCTTCTTCGGAGTCGGTTTTCCTTTAAACACTGCTGTTTTGACTGTACTTTTGTCTCTGGCGCGTAGTAGTGTATTCATGTTTCATCCAGAGTTACATATCTACGCTGAAAATTGTCAGGATTGCGACGGAAAAATGGCAAACCAGCTTTCGAATCGATCACACTATTACGTTTATTCTCCATTGAGAGCAACCGTGCCACCTATCTTGCCGAAACCGTTGTCAGATCTTTTTTTGGTGCAAAATTGAGAACACTGTACCTTGAGATATGCCTGTGGCCTCTTCTAGTTCGCGAAATTTGATTTGTCGATCACTCAAAACTATATCCTGGATTTTGTCAATCATTTTGGAGGAGGATATTTCTACCGTACGTCCGAAACGATGTTCCTCATTTGTGGATGTACGGCTATTTTAAATTCATTTATTCAATTGTAAATTGTTGCAAAAACAAGAGCAGACGTGCCATGAACTTCATCCAACTCGGCTTTTATATCTTTCGGCAGGAGGTGTTTAATCACAGCACGAAACTCGTTTTTTCCGTCTTTCTAAATAAGCACAAGATTGTTAATTCAATCGCCTATGGCAATGAAAATACGTGATGGATATAGCTGAAATTAACTGCCGTCTAGTAAGAGACGACAGTTACTAATGCACATTTTTTCGATGCTACGAGTTTAATTTTTTTGATTTTCTTGGGACTTATTGAATGCCTCTAGTTTTAAACAAAATTTATACAGAACGATACAATATAGAATCATAGCTGTACAGCATCACTGAAGATCTATCCACAACTTTGAACACTCCACCAAAATTCAGGCAAGTTTCTACTCTTTATCAGAAGCATAAAACTTGATTTCAAACTTTAATGAGCTCATCATAAACTTTTAAATCTGTGTAAAATTTGATTTCTAAGAGTAGTGTACTTACAATAATATTTTAAAATGTTTATAAACACTTGCTTTTCTATTGTAATTTACAATTCACAATATTTAGTTTAATATGTGGAAATTAATGTTTTTTTTGTAATATTATTAATTGAGTTTTCATAAATATTGTAATATTGCGATATGACGTAAGAATTAAAGTGATTTAATATAAATAAATAATCTAAAAAATTAATATTTCAAACATAACGCCTACATTTCAAACATGACTATTTATTGAACCGTTTTTTATATGGTTCAAAATAAATGCAGTCAGAGGAAACTATGGAGTTAAGATTTTAAACGACGCATCTGTTAGGCATCTTTAAAATTTACAATATAGTTCTTTTAACTTTACATATACTTATCTTACTTGTTTCAAGGTAAGCAGACACTTGTTCGAAGGCAGCAAAATCTGCAACCCCATAGAAAAGTTTGCCAGCAAGTTTTCCAACGGAGGCAATAGATTCCAGCATTTTTCTATCGTAATTTGCAACTCCTATCGTAAAGAGAATGTTGCCGTTATTCTTTAGAATGTCTGCCTCCGATGTGGGATCAGCACTTTGGCCGTCGGTTATCAAAACTGTAAAATAAATACCAAACGATACGGTAACTTACTGAGAATATATAGGTACTAATTATACAGGCACATTAGTGGCTCTAATTCTGCACATTTTAGTTAAATTAGCTTTTAGATTACAATGGTGCATTAAACTTATTCAGGATTACTTTTATTGATAAATTATAGAAGGAAGTGTTACATATCATTGAACCTTTTACCACAAACTGGAGATAAATTGTCCTTTAATGGGTTAATTTGGATTAATTATTGAAGATGTATTATTTTTATTGCATTATCTATAGTTTTTCTTTATTTAATGTTAGCAGAACCCATTATTTGTTGTACTGCACAATTACCCTGCCTCTCATTAGATTGAGCAATGAATTTGGAGGAGATTGGAAACGGAAGCATTTTATTTAGTGGCTGGAATATATCGCTAGACCAATCTTCTATTGCTTGCATGACAAAATTTTGCCTCTAAAATCTTAATCAATGAACAGAGGACGTTTCTAGCTCAGGAACGAAGGCAAGAGTGGAGACGAAACAGAAACATAATGTGGAGTGGTTGAATGATATTGCGTTATCCTCTTTATCATATGTGTAGCCGTTCCATTCAGGCTACTGTTGAGGCGGTGTTGTTGTCATCTATCAAATGTGGATTACTGAGCGGCCATGGAGATTTGCGCGGTTCGAGCGCATGGCACAGTCCGTCACGCAGTGCTACAAACCCAGGGCATTTATAATGAATTTCCATTTAACTCATTAACACTAGACAATAGAAAATAGCTATCGGCTTTAATACGAGGTACGTCCAGAAAGTAAATTCCGTTTGGTAATAATATTAAATTGTGTACAGACACAGAATAATTATTTATTGCACAAAATTCTACAACTCTTAAACTACTTTTCCACATAACTGCCGAAATTTTGCAGGCATTTGTCATAGCGTGGCACACGTTTTTGTATAGTACCTTCTTCATAGAAGTTTGCCGCCTGTGTCTTCAAAAAGTTGGAAACATTTTCTTTCAGCTCTTCGTCATTGTTGAAGTGTTGACCACCAAGGAAAGATTTGAGATATAAGAGCAGATGAAAGTCGCTAGAAGTGAGGTCAGGGCTGTACGGAGGATGGTCAAACACGTCCCAGCCAAATCCCTGTAGTAGGTTTTTCGTCACATTTGCAGCGTGGTCGTGCGTTGTCGTGAAGAAAAATAACACCTTTTGACAGCAATCCTCGGCGTTTATTCTGTATTGCGCGGCGCAATTTCCTAAGTGTATCGCAATAAACATCTGCTTTGGTTGTTTGACCACGCGGTAAGAAATCAATGAGTAAGATGCCTTTCCAGTACCAGAACACTGTGTACATCATTTTTCAAGGTGTCAAGATTTGTTTCGGCTTAACCTTTGCTGGGGATGAAGTGTGCCCCCATTGCATTGATTGCCGCTTACTTTCAGGGGTGTCGTAAGAAACCCAGTCTCATCTCCTGTGACTATCTGTGTCAGAAATTCTTCGCCGTCTTCATCATAACGGGTTAAAAACTGACGTGCACTACCCATCCGTTTTGTTTTGTGTTGCTCAATAAGAATCTTTGGTACCCAATGTGAGCAAAGTTTACGAAATTTCAGTTTTTCGGTAACAATTTCATGAATTAGTGATCGTGAGCTTTGGGGAAACTCCGTAGCGAGAGCACTAATTGTAAACTTGCGGTTTTCCTGGATCTTGTCATGAATCGCGTGAACCAGTTCTTCTGTAACCAAAGATGGACGCCCACTTCGTTCTTCATCGTGCACTTCACTACGTCCTTCATTGAACTGTAGGACCCATATTCTCACCATTGAATCACTCATCGCATGTTGTCCGTAAACTTAGCAAATTTGCCGATAAATTTCAATTGGTTTCACTTTCCTAGCATTCAGAAAACGAATCACAGATCTGATTTCACAAGCGGCGGGATTTTCAATCAACACCGACATTATAAACAAGCATAACAAAGCGTATGTGGTTGACAGCGATCTCAAAATGGCGCACGTTTCTTCTCCTTGATATAGAGCGTCTACCGCGCATGTGCGGAACTGCAATCGCAGCGCTGCAGCGGAGATAAATTGAAACGGAGCTTACTTTCTGGACGTTCCTCGTATAACTTGCCTACCATAGTGTCAGCACTGCTGTAATGGGGCGTCGTACTCGATAAGTGAACACGTTCGTTTAACACATCACTGTCCTCGAACATTAGTTGAGTGCTCACTGATTTTTCACAGCTTCTGTGCATTGTATGCCGTAACAGTAAGTGAGAGTGTTTGCCACAGGTAACAAGAGGTCGGACGAGGGCCGTATATGTTTTTTGAAAGGAATAAGGAACATGGGCAGTAAACGAAAAGAATCTGGTGGAAGAAATACCACAGGTTTGGTATTTTAAGCGAGAAAACAAGGCCATTTGTAAGTAACTGATTTGTAAAAGAAATGCACCACCGCATTAAAAACCGAATTTTGCATTACTTGAAAAGGGTTGGTATCTCTTTTATAATCATTTTCTGGCAAAATTCATAAAGTAACATTTACGTTAATCTTAATTAATAATTTTGGAAATATAGAACCACGAAAAAAAAATCATTATCATAATTGGGACCAGAACCATCCATCTTCGTTTTTCTTTACAACTCCTCTGCCATCTGAACTATAAGAGTGTGTTAGTACATTAGTTAGTACATTAAGGACATTTTACCAGTAGAACACTGGTTCTACTGGTCACGGCTTCTCTTAAAATACTATACCTCATTGCCAGTTACATATACTTAAGCCTTATTTTGAATAGATTATTTTCTCAACGAATCAAAAACATCCTTGGACTCTAGTTTCTTGTATATATCCGTCATTGCAAAAAAAAAAAAAAAAAAAAAAAATGACAATCAACGTAGTTAGCTAGAGCCAGTAGGAAACATGAATGTGGGAGGAGCTTCTTAAATAATCCTTGCCAACTTAACACAGCTAGTTTTATGAAGATTTTTTATTTTTATTTATTTACTTTTTTGGTTGTAGATGTACATTTTTGCTGCTACTTTTGTCAATAAAACGCTTATTCACAACGTCTAAAAAGTGTAGACGGTGGAAACATTGCCATTTTGGCACATATCGGCACATGTTCGCATCCTTAAAAATTACTTTACATGTTCGTATCTTTAGTATTTCCATGCTAAACTGAGATTTGAGTTTTTGTTTCTACTTCCCGCGTACTGCTCCTAAAATTGCGTAAATAGCACTTAAAATGCCCTTACTTTACTGTGCACTATGTATATGCCAAATTACTGGAACTCTGCTATTGATATTCTTGTTCAGGACACCGAATAAAGAAAGTAAATGACGCATTCGTGCAGTTATATTCAATCTGAAAATGTTACGTCTTGTGCATGTCTTAGAGTATTTAAGAGTAATGTGAAGTCAGTTTCACTATGAGACTGTAAAAATATGGAAAACAAGCAAAGGTACACACAACAAACGACAGATATTTATAAATAGATATCTATGAAAATTTTTCAAAATTAGACGTCCAGATGGAATTTCAAAGTCAGAACTATGGACGATAACAAACCAAAAATTGATTACAATAGAAAACAAAAAATAGAAGGGAATTGGATAGGGCACACCATTGGAGAAGGAAAAATAATGTCTTTAGACTGGAGTCCACAGGGTAGTTGAACAATAGGAAGACTAAAAGATACATGGAAGAGAACGTTGTTGAAGAAATTTCTAAAGAAGGGAGAACGTGCAATGAAATGAAATGTTAGTTACAAATAGGATCCGATGGAAATGTTTTGTGGATGGCTTATGCTCCTCATGAGGAGATAAACATGGATTTATTGTTAAGGACAGAGATCATCCCATTTTAAAAGCAGTTGCAAACGGTGAACTGCAAGTTCTGTAACTTCGTTTTAATCAGTGGTGTTCAACCGATGGCGGAAAGAGGGGAGGGCAAATTAACTTCCACACATATGTTTGCTAGCAGCAGGCAAAAACCTCTCTATGACGTTGCTTTCTGTCAGTGGCGGTGGCTTCAGCAACAGTAATGTTATATGAGATGGTACAGATACTAAGATTCTTGTTAGTGGCTTTGTTGGCACTCTACTTGTAACCAGGTCATTAATGTTTGCCGAAAAGGATGAACAACAACTCTTAAAACGGCAGATCAAATTAACCCTGCCCTACCCTATGCAATATTTGCTTTCTATTTCAGTAATTTTCGAGAACATCCATTCACAAATATATGTAGATATTGATAACTTGCAGAAAAAATTCGCAGTTTGGAAACTTTTTTCAATGAGAACAGATTTAAATAAATCTTTATTTTGAGAATATTTAATGGCTGTTGAATTTTGCAAAGCAACTAGTTCTATTTTAAAATCGTGAATAGCGTCTTTGCAGGCAAAATTAATTCAAATTTAAGAGCTATTGCTGATTGTATTCCTGATAAAGAGTGTTTGCCACAATCAGTATGATAGTATTTTTCAAAGTGTTGTTTAATATTACACCGGGAACCCCAAGATAAGTGCTGCTTACAAATAAGACATTTCACCATTCTCTTTAACAAAAGATATTCCTCCTCCCATTCTTTCTGGAATACGATAGTTAGATTCGGTTGAAACCTCCATCTTATCGAGAGTCGAACCCAGTTAAACTTCACTGAATGATTGAAGGGGAAATGCTTCCTGCCTGGCCATGCACAAAACGAAGGAGGCTGGGTAACGTGACTAGGTGACGTCATTAGCTCATATGAACAGAGGGTGGGCATTCCTGGTTTTAATTATCACTCGCCTAGTGTTGTCAAGCAACATATTAGAACATGCATATGATTGTATACTAGGAACACGAAATAAGTATGGAACATAAAATGTTGCAAACTACTTGGAACACCTTCAAAATATAAATTCCGTACAAAAAGTCATCAATGGAAACGCACTTTTAAGCCTCTGTTTTAAGCTCTGATTACAAAACTCTTATTTATATCACACCATTCTTCTTGTTTACAATACTTACAAACTAGATTTTTCTTGTGAATACCATTGAGGGATATTTCCTGATTGGCAGTTTGGAGAGCAAGAAGGATATTTGTGCCGCCACCATGATATTTTATGGCATCTGCGTGCTTCAAAAATGCACAAGTATCATTTGTTTTGACGCTTATTTGCACACTTGCTCTATTGCTGAAGAGTATCAGACCTGCGGATCGATGTTCGGACAGCCTGAAAATAAGATAAATATATTTTATTTTGAAATGAAAGTACATTTTGGTTTTAATCATTAATTTTGAAACCTTCTTATCTACGAGGGGTGTTCAATAAGAATTTAGAAAAGGATAGGAAAATATTTTCGTTTTTTTTTATTTTTTTAAAATAATCTCCTTTTAGTTCGATAAACCTTTCCCAGCGTTTTTTCAACTGTTTTAAGCCTTCCAAAAAGTAGGATTTTTGGAGGGTCCTCAAAATAGACATCCATTTGAGAGATAACCTCTTTGTTAGATATGAGTCTTTTTCTCCGAGCCACTTTTTTAAGTTTGGTAATAAGACAAACGTCACTGGGGGCCAAATCTGGTAAATACGGTAGATGTTGTATAATTTCGAACCTTAATTTTACAATTCTCGCCATCGAAACTTTGCAGGTGAGTACCCTTACATTGTCTTGATAGAAGAGAATATTTTTTTTTCGTTAGACGAGGGCACTTTTGTTGATTTATTCGTTCAGCCGGTGCAATAACGATGCATAATACTCTCCATTTATCGTTCTTCCTTTCTGCAAGTAACCAATGTAGATGATTCCGCGTGCATCCCAAAAAAACCGAGGTCATCACCTTTGCCTTCTTCGGAGCCAGCTCGCCTTTAAAAACCCGCAATTTCGATTGTATTTTTGTCTCTGGAGTGTAGTAGTGAATCCATGTTTCATTCGCAGTTATGTATCGACGCAGAAACTCGTCACTATTGCAACAAAAAAGTGCCAAACCAGCTTCTGAATTGATCACACGATTGCGTTCTTTCTTCATTGAGAGCAAACGCGGCACCCATCTTGCCGAAACCTTTGTCAGACCTAATTTTGAGTACCTTGTGTTATGCCTGTAGTCTCTACTATTCGTCGATCACTCAAGACCATATCCTAGATTTTATCACTAATTTCAGAAGAAGTCACTTCTACTAGGCGTTCGGAACGATATTCATCATTTGTGGATATATAGTCACGTTTAAATGCATTTATCCAATTTAAGTTGTTGCAAACATAGGAGCAGATGTGCCATGAACTTCATCCAACTCGGCTTTTACCTCTTTTGTGTTAAACCTTTTAAATAGAAGTGTTTAACCACCCAACGAAACACGATTTTTATCTTTCTAAAGAAGCACAAGATTGATTCAATCGCCTATGGCAATGAAACCAGGTGATGGATATAGCTGAAACTTTAACTACCATCTAGTAAGAGGCGACGTTGCTAAATACAAATTTTATTCGATGCTCCGAGCGTAATTTCTACGATTTCTAAGGTATTACTGAACGCCCCTAGTATTTTGCACGCATAGTTTAGAATCTTTATAATTATTTGCCATCTGGTATGTTACTTAGGGTTAAAATTTTGTAAAAGTCAGCACTACCATTTATTTTAATCATATACATTTATTTTGGACCAAATACTAGTTTGTTTTGTTAGGCCTTTTATTTATTTTGGAACCTATGTTTCAGTTTGAGAATAATTTTCACTTATGAAGTGTAGTACTCGGTTTGTAGAGTACTACATATACCTAGTGAAATGTAGATATCAAGTAATAAAAATTCGATTATTCAGTTAATTAAGATATTTTAAGCCAATAGTATTAGAATGGTACTTACAGCTTATTTATGCACATATGTTATGGAATTGCATTATGGAGTGACGTAGCCAAAATTGATGTAAACAAGAATTTATTTTTAAAAACAATGATGTTTAAGAATAACATACAACCTTAAACCAAGGAGGTCCTCTAGAGAAACATTTTTTCAGACCAAATGTTAAGCTTATATGCGTTATACATATGTTTTTCTACTTAATGATGATAATCAATTGGCCAAAAATAATGAAATTCATTCTTACAGTATTCGAAGAAAATTAAATATAAATTAATACATAAAAAATTAGTGTCATGTGATGGGAATTAATCTAGTCAATCATTTAGCTGTAAGATTTAAATTATTATGGGGTCTCACTTTAAAATGCCATTTAAAATTCCTGATTCGGAAGTGTTTGTATAACCTTAGCGACCTTTTAATATTAGTGTGTGATATTGAGGTAAATATTTTATAATAAGAAGCACACATTTGAGGTAATCAAAGACGAGAGACAGTCTTAGCATAGGCCCGCAATACCTCTCTAACGGTACATAAGAGATCCCATATTTTCTTTAGTTACTTATTGCCGGAAGTATATTTAGCTTCAAACAGACGGAGGACAGCATGCTGGGACTTGATTCTAAACAGCCTAAACTGGCCAAGCCTGGGCAAATACTTGATGGTAATATGTGCACCAAGAGATAAGATTTTTACGTAAATATTGTGTATATATATTGTGTTTGAGTAATCTATATGTGTGAATACGTTGTTGTAGTTGTGAGTGCGAATGCGTAAATGTGTGATATTACAGTGTTTTTTTTTTTATTGGTCTGTTGTTCTATTGTTGTAGCGCACGAGTGTGAATGTGTGTGTGTGTGTAATTAATGAATTAATGGCGTGTTATATATGGACGCTCTTTACTGTGGTTCTCAGCGTCCCGTTCTAAATTGGGCGTGAAAGACCGTATAATTTTTCTCAGAGGCCTCTCTATCAGGCTTGAGGTTCTTTTTCGTGCCGTAAATCTACGACACGGGACCAACGGCTTTACTTCCCCTCCGAGGGAAGCCGTGCTAAGGATTTTTACACCCGAAAAAATCCATCGTCCTCCGCCGGGGATATGAAGTTATCATGGTAACCATTACACTACGGAGAGCGACTGTGTGTCTGTGTGTGTGTGTGTGTGTGTGTGTGTGTGTGTTTCGGGTCTTGTGCGACGTAAATATTTTATCACTGTAAACTTGATAAAAACTACTACTGCCATTATAGTGTGATAATCGATGGATTTAATGATTAAATTGCAATAGTATGCCACTTTTAATTTATTTGCAGACAAAAATCAATAAATTTACTGAAACTGAGAAGTTTTCCTACAGGTAATAAATGCACTTGCTGTGAATATATAGCTCAAGAGTTATACCAAGTAGCCCAAATGCCCCTTCATACATAAAATGAGTTGTAGAACTCAAAGATCTATTTCAAGCTAAAAACTGCCAGAGAAAAAATTAGTCGAAACTGGAGTTTTTAAAGCTGAACCAACTCCAAAGAAGGCTCAGGTGGTGAAATCTGCAGATAAGGTGATGGCGCGGAATCATCTACATTGATTACTTGCAGAAAGGAAGAACAATAAATGGAGAGAATTATGCATCGTTATGGCACGTCATCATCGCCTCATCTGGCAAAGGAAAAATTGTCTTCCAACAAGACAATGGTAACAATTTTAGAATTAAAATTCGAATTACTATAGGATCCAGCATATTCAGTAGGAATTTGTTGCAATTTGGGGGGTAACTAGTAGATAAAATAGTAAACACTGAACTTTTTTTCCTCTCAGTGTTTGACACTGAAGAAACCTGTGGATGATTCAAACATATTTTGAGTGACAGGAGGAACCCCTTTTCTATCGATACCGTAAAGACGCATTTTGAAATTTACTGCAATGAGTTCTGGTGGTTTGGTCAATTTATATTCATTGTCTTTTCAAAGCCCGGCACAATATTATCCTAATTTTTTGTATGAAGCCTTATATTTTATTTGTAAAAGTACAAAACGTTTTATTTACTAATCATATTACCAAATAATTGCTGTATTGTGTTACTTTACAAATTAGAACGGTGTATATAATGTCAAAACATGTAAATGAGTTGCTTTTGGAACAGATTATACTTCAACGTGTGCGTGTTTACGCTACAAATCCCTCCCCACTCCTCTCACTTTATACCACTGTCTTCGAAACCCAAAACCGAGCTATAATTATAACCAAGCATTAAACTGCTGACTTCTATGTTGTACATCAAGGCGTATTCACCTTCTAATGAATGATGGCGAATGATTTAACGTCTGAAGTTAGGGGTACCGAATGAGACATACTACTTTATACAAACATTAAAACTTAAGGAAATAGAGAAAGGAAAAAAGGATTTGTACAGCTATAATCCATAACGTTTAAAACGAAATAATTACATACTAAATACTCACGGGAATGCTGAAATCAATGCCTTGACGAAATGTATCTCTTTTGGAAAATTACGTTTTGTGATGCTAGCAGAGTCGTCCATGAGAAACAAAAGATTGGCATTTAAGTCTTTTGTTTCAATTACGATGTTGGCCGCGATATCTTCAGCTATCTCTTCTGGTGCTGGAATAAACATATGAACACAACTTTAAAAAATTCTGGTGTGTTCCATTCACATGACGCTCTCTATATATCTGCAGCAAATTGTTGTTAAAAAGCTTATGCTTCTATTTACTTCATACTAATTGAGGAAAAAAATTGCAGAAATAGTCTTATTACTTGCTTTCTTGTAAGTAGAAGACCATAGGCTAAAGTGATAGTCAAAAGCTGGTTGCTATGTGACTCAAGTTCTTTTGTTTTTATAGGCAGGGGTTGACAAATTCCTGTATGAGAAAATTAAGTTCTTCTAAACTGAAACTAATAACAAGGAATATCTCAAAAACGATCCACTCCAGGAAAAAAACGCATATATGTAATATAAATTGTGTGTTTTAACGTGATCTAAATTTTTCGTGTGGCAAGTTTTTATCCATCTCTTACGGTTTAGCAGTTACGCAAAATTCCTTAAATTTATCCAGAATAAAATAGTCTTCAGAGGCTATTCCCTGGAAATTCAAGATATAAATTTTATTTGTCAGGTAAATGTCTTTAATATATAATATTTTAATCAAAGTCGTTGAGCTATTTTGATAAAATCAAAATTTTTGAAAACAATTCCGTGTAAAGGGTAGTTGTGGGAGGGGGGGATTTACTTGAAAATCTTCGTGTCGCAAGTTTGGTATTTAACGGTCTTTTCGTTTTTGAGTTATTCTGTTCATATACACACGGATCTTTTTCCAAAAATGCTTTTTTTTTTATTTCGGGGGGACAGAAAACATGTATTTCCGGTGAAATCTCGGTATCGAATTTTTGAGTGCATTACAGTACCTTCTCCATCCACTATGTACATAGTAGGTGTAGAGAAAGTAAAAAATTGTCCTCTATGCCAAATTTGGAGTCTTTCCAAAAATCATAATACACTGAAAAGGACGCAGATTGCTTCACTTAGGGAACTGGGTACTCCATATCTTACATTTGTGATTTTGTGGTACACTCATCTCCTGAACTATTAAGAGAGGGTAAGAAAATTATACTGCTGTTAGAAACTACATTTTTCTTAAAGCAATTTGATAGAATTTGATTCCCACATTTTGGATATGAGATTATGTTTTCATACATATCTTTTTCAAAATATATTTTATTTTTACTTTCTCTAGCACCATGTACATACAATGTACATAGTAGCTAGAGAAGATACTGTATTCCACCAAAACA
This sequence comes from Hymenopus coronatus, assembly GCA_030762935.1. NCBI lineage: Eukaryota > Metazoa > Arthropoda > Insecta > Mantodea > Hymenopodidae > Hymenopus > Hymenopus coronatus. The sequence goes on along the minus strand of CM060897.1, from coordinate 63,518,610 downwards.
TATACATGTTTTGAAACCCCCTAATTCCAATCAAGCTTAGAAAAAGGCCCATGCGTATGTGTCTGTATAGCTCAAAAATGAAAAGACCTTCAGATTCCAAACTTGGTGTTTAGTAATTCCCAAGAATGTGACGTGATGATTTTCAAGAAAATCTCCTCTACACAAACTACCTTTTACATGGAAAAAATATTTTAAAATTTACTTTTTCTCAAAAATGACTGTAACGGTTTTACTAAAATACCGCATGTTAAATAAAATGTATATTTTAAGTTTTATGGAATAGCCTCTGAAGACCTCTTTATGTTGGATGAGTTTTGCAGAATTTTGTATAACGGTTACACCGTAGGAGATAGACAAAACCTTAATACACCAAAATTTAGATCTCGTTAAAACACATAATTTATGTTATGTACGTTTTTTCTGTAGAGTTGATTGTTTTCAAGATATTATTATTATTGTTATTATTATTATTATTATTATTATTTGTTTCAGTTTTAAACTTCCTAACTTTTCTCCATGCAAAACGAACAGAACCTAAGTTGTTTCACATAGCGACCAGCTTTTGAAAGATTTGACTATTGCTTTAGTCTAATGTATCATCTTATTGCCTTCTATTTACAAGGAAGCAGGTAATAATACCAATGCTGCTAATGTTTATCTCTATTAGCATTATGCAGATAAAGAAATAGCCTTTGGTAAGAAAAGTTTGTGTAAGGAACAGCTAGAGAAAGTTTTTCCTATCTGTAAGCCACTGATACCTGCCTTAGCTTTAACAAATACATCAATTGGATGCATTGTTTTTTTCACACAAACCGTGTGTAGGACCGGAGTTGGATAGGTAGAATCAAACTGTACAATTCAATACGATAGCCGGGATTTGAACCATGGATCTCCCGGTCTCTAGCCGGTTGCTCTGCCACTGAGCTACCATGGCAACATTCCGGCATAGCATTGAATTTCTCAACTGACTTGCATGTTTCCCGGTAAACCACAAGGTTTTCTCAAATTATTTCGAGATGACAACCCCAAAGGAGACTTACAATGTAGCAATGAAATTTTCAGTCTGACTCTACCTATCCAACTCCTGTCCTACACACAGCTTGTGTGAAAAAACAATTAATCCAATACCAATTGATCATCATAATAGTTGGCTATACTGTGAATCCTGGGACTTAAGTACTTACAACATTGTAAGTCGCCATTGGGGTTGTCATCTCAAAATAATTTGGGAACACATCTTGTGGTTTACCGGGAAACATGCGAGTCGGTTGAGAAATTCATTGCCAACCGGCTAGAGATCGGGAGAATGGTTCAAATCTTTAGTTAGTTTAAGTGGTTAAAATTTGAATTTGATACCTTGAGTACCTTCTGAAATTAAAATAAATAAACCAATGAAAAAATGGTTTAAACTTTAACAGCAAAATAACTTTAGATTTAGTTTAATTAGAAGTTTCCAGCTCCATAGAGAGAATCTTCCTTGTCCATTGTGACAGTGGTACAAAAATAGCTTTTCGCGGTCGTGTGTTCACAAACTATATGCTTGAAATCTCAGAAGCTATGGTTGGAAAACTAAACACTAACGAACTGAAAGGGAATATAACCATAATTTAAAGAACCTAGACGAGTGGATAGTATATTTTTATACATTTTCGATTCAAATTCGACAATAAAACTTCGGGATATTTTTATTAATATTATAAATTATAAAAAACTGATGTGTTATATTCACATAACTTTCTCTAGCTATTCTGCAAACAAGCGTTTCTTAAAAAACATATTTCTTTTGCCTACCTCCTGCTTTTTGAGGCAAACGTACAGAATTGGTCTTATTTCTTGCTTCTTCGTAAATAGAAGGGAGATAAGGGAATGCACTAAGCTATGCGATAATACAATCTTTTAAAAGCCCGTCGCTATATGAAATAGTTGAAATTCGGTTGTCTTTGCTTGCTGACTAAACAAAAGAGAGACAAAAAGAGAAAGGTTTAAGTAGCTTAAAACTGAAACTATTCCCACAGATAATGTCGGAAACGATGAACTGTACAACAAAACTGTATCTGACATAAATTATGTATTTTAACAAGATTTATAATTTTGGATTAGTCAGCTTTTGTCTACCTCTTGCGGTTTACTAGTACTACAAAAGCTATACAAAAGTCATCCAGAATGAAAAGGTGTAGAGGCTATTTCGAACAAACCAAAATAAACATTTTATTTGTCATAAACAAATATTTAAAATAGAGTATTTTAATCAAAATCGTCAGATGAATCTTTAAAAAATCAAGAAATTTAAAAAAAAAATCCACATAAAGAGTAGTTGAGGATGGAAGATACAGAAATTAAATGCCTAGTTTGGTATTTAGCCGATATTTGGTGTTTGAGTTAAGTTATCCTCAGACACACACATACACTTATACCCACACACAAACACGAAAACACATAGGACCTTTTTCTAAAAATCTCATGTTCCATTCATATGACTTGCTCCATATCTCTGCAAAAAATATTGTTGAAAAGCATATTCTATATACTTTATGCTAAGCGGATAAAATTAGCAGAAATGTGTTTATTACTTTCTTCCTTGTAAGTAGAAGAAAAATAAGGGATTACACTAGAGCTAAAGCAATAGCCAAATAGTTTAAAAGCTGGTTGCTGTGTGATTGAAGTTCTTTTGTTTGTATGGCGAATTCCAGTATTAGAAAGGTATACGTACTTTAAACCTTACAAAATAACAAGAAATATCTCAGAAACGGTCAGGTCTACAAAATAAATAAATATATAAATAAACACATATGAATAAGTATGAGTTTGAAAGAGATCTACATTTTATTTTTCATGTAAATATATTTAATATATGGTATGTTAATCAAAATAGAGTCATTTTTGAAAAAATCATAATTTTGGAAACGTTTTCCTCGTTAAGGGCAACTTAATTGAGAACCTTTTTCCCAAAATCGCACCCCTAGAAGATACTAAACTTAAATACCAAGTTTGATATTTTACAGCCTTTTCATTTATGCTTTATCCTGTATATAGACACACGGACATACACATATTGGATCTCGTTATAAAAATGTATCTTATGGATACAGAATACCCTAAAACATGTATTTTCGATGAATTCTCGGGATCGAATTTATCGATGGTTTGTAATACTTTTTCTATCCACTATGTAAATTGTTCACACGTGCTAAAGAAGATAACTAGAATAATAATAATAATAATAATAATAATAATAATAATAATAATAATAATAATTTGAAAGGGACAGATACGTTTCTGACATGATCAAAGCGTTGTACTAACACATATATATTCATGCGTTATTAGCAGAGCAGTTCGTACCGATTTCCTTATGAGAGTAAGAGCGGCCAGGGTTAGCAATACCATGCGGCGCTACTTGCGCGAACAAAGGTCAACGTAGAGTGTAACCCATTACTGCATAACACAGAACCATGTCGGTAGGAAGGAAGACGTTCGAATAACAGCTTTATTCTGCTGAAATGTGAGTAAAATTAATTTGTTTTGCAACCATAGTAAGATTTCTAGCCGTGTACTTTTGCATGTGCTTATTCAGAAACCGATGGCAGTTCTAGTAAATAAACTGTCAACTGTCTAGTAACAGAATAGCTTCACAAAAACATGTAATTGATTGCAAATTTGTTCAAAAAGTTACCCACAACTATTACACTGTTACAGTCCAGAGGTATGGAGCTGAACTGAATCTGTGCGGCATGTAGAAGAACTATCAAACGAATCTACTAATCCACGAGCATCCTACCTGAAATAAAGCTAAAAATAAAAAGTGTAAATGAAAATAATGTAGGGTTCAGTGTGATGTATCGCATACAAGCTGCAGTTTTAGATCCCAACAAATGCTACTTGCTGGTGATGCTGATACATCATGCGAAGTAGAATGAACTTTTTTGCATTACAAATCTTGCTTGTCAAAATTTAAAATGAGATTTTCATTTGAAAGGCTTCAGAAGTATATATAGTTTTAGTAATAGTTTTAGTTTAACTGCTGATTTCGTTCTTACCCGGTAAGAGTATGAACATATTTAAGAAATTAATGTTATTATTTTACATTCGACAGTAAATATTACAATTCGTGTTATAATTGCTTGGTGTTTCCATAATGTACATATGTATAGAAGAACATCAGTGTCTGCCTTATACGAGGGTCATTTCAGAAGTCATGGCACCTCTTTTATATATTCCGAATAACTGAATATGCAGTTCTTGTAATATATACATTTGAAAAAAAGTTGTCCACAGTACAGGATGCCACCACCAGATGACGTGTAAGTGCATTGGTAGGTGCTAGTAGCGATATGCAAACGTTAGTATCCTAGAAACTTTGTTCCAAGTTGGATGTCACTAAAGTTGAACAGCGAGTATGTGTAAAAATTGCATTTCTGCGTGACAAATATAATACGAATAAAACAACGATCACCATTTACGCATCTTTCAATGGCCCATACCCATAGCCCCTTATACCCGAATCCCATTTTAGTACCAGCATTTCGAAGAACATTCCAGCGACTTTCAATTTTATATCCTGAGTTTTGTTTCCTGCAGCTTTATTGATTGATAGAAAATAGTTGCCATGACTTAGGAAATGACCTTCGTATGTGCAACACTTTCTATGCTGTATTTATTTATATAAGTAGGTGTGCTTTTGCGAATATCTCACAAGTCAGTTTTGTTCTCTGGAAAGAGTACTGTTTACTTGACAACAGGTTTGTTTACCTCCCCCCCTGCATTCTTATCAATGACTTGTTTTGATTCGGCGAAACTGTCGGTCGCAACCTATATACGGAACGGCTAACGGTACGAACTTCCTAGCTCTGGTTATTAGTAAAAGATGAGCATAAACGTTGCTTAATTAAGTTTACATGTGGAGAAATTATATTATTGTGTACTTACTCATAAAGGTTGGAGTAAGGCCACGACTCTGGGTACTGTTACATCCTGGTTCTGTGCATATCTTACTATCATTTCTTTTCAGCTGGTAGTGGTGGGTAGAAGAAAAGTTGTAGAAACTGCTTATTTTGGTAGTGCCAGTTTTGGATGACATGGGAGTAATTCTCGCCTCTTGATTTGCCTTTGGGCTGGGTTTTTCTGAAAATAAAGTATTTATTAGACATCACGTCTATAGTTAATGACAGTTATAGCTATTTTAAAATGTGTTAAGACTTGCCCTGAGTAAACTTTATTTTACCTTTATATATTTGTACAAAAATAGAATGAAAAAGGACACATTCGACAACAGCAGGTGAGAGGGATAAGGTCAGGATGATCCATAGTACAGCACCCTGATATTCCTAAGTGGGCAACGAATGTGTTTTTGTATTATAAAATTAACATTAAATTTTGTTGGTGGCGTTTTGCACTAAAACGTAATGCATGTATTTTATTGTGATTGTTGCCGCCGCAGGTCAATAATTTGAGAAAATGCCAACGACCTTGGACTACGAGGAACCATTGGACCAACTCTAAGGCATAGAGTATGAAGATAAATGGTGGTTTAAGAGAGTACTTGTATACTGAATATTAAGCTTCTGACATGGTTGCACTCTGACTTGAAAATAGTTACATGCACATCATAGGCTTTCCTTTTACTTTCTCTACACATACATAGTGTATAGAGAAGTATTGTATTCCACCCAAAAACTTGGTACCGAGATTTCACCGGAAATACATGTTTTGGGATCCCTGATTCCAAAAAAGTATTTTCAGAAAACGGTACGTGTGTGTCTGTGGACAGCATAGCTCAAAAACGAAAAGACCCTCAAATACCAAACTTGATAAAAAGGTTTGGTATCTTCCAAGGATGCGACAGGAAGATTTTCAAGAAAATTCCCCCACCCCAGACTATCCTTTATATGAAAAAATTTCGAAAATTTTCATTTTCTCAAAAATGGCTCTAACGATTTCGATTAAAATCGTTTATATTGAAGATATTTATGAGTACCTGCCAAATAACATGTATATCTTGAATTTTCTGGGAATATCCTCTTTATTTTGGATAATTTTTATTGAATTTTACATAACTGGTAAACCATACGCGATAGACAAAAACTTACAGGCCCGCCAGGGTAGTGTGTTGGTGGCGTGACTTCCTCACATTCAAAAGGTCGTGAGTTCAATTCTCGCTTTGGGTGAGTTGCTCGGATAAGGTTTTTTTCGGGGGTTTCCCTTATCCTGAGAAGACGAATGGCGATTAACTTCAAGCTCCATGAACCCCGAGATCATTTGAGCATCATTTTACCAATTTCATTCATAGTCCGATATGACCAATCAGGTTAAAGGATGTTAAGCTAAAAGAAACTTACTACACAAAACATATACATCTCAATAAAACACACAATGTATGTCCTGTCCATTTGATTGTTTTGAGATATTCCTTGTTTTTGATTACAGCTTTAAAAACATATTTTTCTCATACCGGAACTCGTCAACTCCTGTCCATACAAACAAAGGAAATTCAGTGACATTGCAACTAGGTTTTGAGTATCACATTAATCTATGGTACTCCTTTATTTCGCTTCTATTTACAAGGAAGCAAGTAATGCTAATTTTTTCTCGATTAGCATGAAGTAAATAGAAACAGAGATGTAGAGAAAGTTATGTGAATGGAACGCATCATATTTTTTATTATTATTATTTTAGTGTTTAACACCCGCTTTTACTACAATGGCACCGCAGGCGATGACACTGATGATGCATGAAATGAAGATGGAGCACGGGTGGAATGAGATGGAGGGGGAAACTGGAAAATCCGGAGAAAAGCCACCCATACGCCGCTTTGTCCATCATAAATCTGACATATGGTATCGCTTGGTCACTCTAGGTGAGAGGAGGGGGGTCTAAATACTCGACCACGACATGGCACATAGAGGAGCTCCCTTCCTTAACCACTGCCGGTCATTCAGTCTAAGCCAGCAATTAGTATATTCGATACCGAGATTTCACCGGAAATATATGTTTTAGGGTCCCCTATATCCAAAAAAAAAGTATTTTCAGAAAAAGGTCCGTGTGTGTGTCCGTGTGTTCGTGTGTCTGTGAACACGATAGATAAAAAACGATAAGTCGGTAAAATACCAAAGTTGGTATTTAATTTCAGTATCTTCAGGGTTGCGACACGAAGATTTTGAGAAAAATCCCCCACCCCAAACTACCCTTTACATGGAACTTTTTTCGAAAATGTTGATTTTCTCAAAAATGGCTCTAATGATTTTGATTAAAATTTCGTGTATTAAAGATATTTACACAACAAATAAAGTGTATATCTTGAATTTTCTGTGAATAGCCTCTGAAGACTACTTTATTCTGGATGAATTTTACGGTATTTTGAATAACTGCTAATCCATAAGAGATGAACGAATACTTGCAACACAAGAAATGTAGACACCTTAAAACACACAATTTATCTTACATACATTTTTTTCGTGGAGTTGATCGTTTTTGATATACTCCTCTTTTTTTGTTTCAGCTTTAAAAAACATGCTTTTCTCATACAGGAATTTAACAATTCCAGTGCATACAGACAAAGGAACTTCTGTCACATAGCAACCAACTTTTGACTATCACTTTAACAAATAGTACTCCCTTATTTCGCTTCTGTTTACAAGGGAGCATGTAATAAGACTATTTCTGCTGATTTTTTTTCTCGATTAGTATGAAGTAAATAGAGGCATAAGCTTTTTAACAATAATTTGTTGCAGAGATGTAGAGAAAGGAATGTGAATGGAACATATCAGATTTTTATTACTACTATTCTGGTACAACATACCACGCTAGTAACAAAAGGCAAAACCGATTGGGCAATCTACCCCTTCATCCTTCAACCCGCTTGACGCTCCCTCAGAACAGGCTGACCTGTATAAGCAGTGTATTAATTTAGTCGACCATATGCGCGAATTACCTTGGCATTAAAACTTCAGTATGTAGTGCGGAGAAAATATTAATCTAATATTTTTGTCACCCGGAGAGAGGGGTGGATTATTGTCCAACCGGAAAGTTTAGGGATTACCAGTTCGCAACTCAGAACATTATTTGTCGCAAATTACGTTTTCTGTCCAACCCCCTTGGTAACATGGCCTGTCAATACGCTTTTAAGAGTATACCAAACAGGTGAAAGAATGACCGGAGTCAGCGAAAAGACCCAGTCTTACGAGAAGTATTTCTAGGCGTATTTTTAATGTCTTTGAGTGTACGTGTACAACCTGCTCTAAATGTATAAAATTCAATAGATATGTTATGCTTTTGGTATATTCAGAAAATATATTGTAATCCATTGCTGTAGTTGTCCATGAATGAAAATCACACATAAAATTAATTATTTCTTCTGCCACAGTACAGATGTTTTAATATATTAATATTATTCATTACTTTGTTATAAAATTTATGCTTACTATAGCACAACAATATCTATAGCACAATCTCAGTAGCCACGAGACCACTGCGTCTCTCCTCTCCTCTCGCTTGTAAACAACGTACCAGTACACTAGAAGTTAACTTAATCGTTATGTCGGAAGTCTAGTGATTATTGTGGAATGTTCACGAGAAGAACAGCGTGCATCATCAATGGTTTTGTATAATAGGTGAAAAATGTGTCAACATTCACCGAACTGTGGGTTTGATTCACTGAACTATATAGCTGGATAACAAAGTTTAAAACAAGAAGAGTGTCCATCACCAGCCTCCAAATTGGCATATATATTCAAAATTCTGGTATCATAGGTGTATAATTGTATCCTTTCCTTCTTCAAAGGACATGTTAATCACTGGAGAATATTAGAGACATTTTGAACAACCATCTGATGCCTATAATTGCAGAAAATCGATCTGAACTGGTGGGAAAAGCCATTCTCCAAGAAAACAATCTTCACACACACAAACAAGGCTCGGATTGTCACTAAATTGCTACTGAAAATTGAAACAGATGCACTTATGTATCCTCCCTATTCCTCTGACCTGGCTCCCAGCGATTTCGGGCTTTTTGGCTCTCTGAAAAAGCTATTCGAGGACGACAATATTCTTCGACATTTTGCCAGTATTCCAGTCTACAAGATTCGCACAAATCATGTTTTGAAAAATGAGTTGAGCGTTGACAACTGTGTTTACTTAAAGAAGGAGACCTTATGGAAAAATGATATGTCACGAATGATTTTTGAAAATTAATTGTTTTCGAGATTTTTTATACGTTACCTTTGCAGTTTACCTGGAGATTTCCAAATACTATTTCTTGCTTTTGCAGAGAAATAATTAATCGTTTAACAAAAGAAACGACACTGTCTTATTTAACTTGGATGAAAGAAAATAATTTTTTAAAGCCTTAATTATATGCAGTTAAAGGGAGATTAAAAACTTGTTCTTCCAGGGCTAAATTCGTTATGACTTTATCTCAAAATCTGTTTAAAATATTAAGGTGAACCTTTTATAGAATATAGATGCATAGATCATAAGTTTAATAAACTGAAATAATTAAGTTTATTTTAAATGTGAAATTTTTTTTTCTTAATGACGGAAGTTTTCTTTGGAAATATATCAGCATTATTTTTAACTAATCTTATTAATAACTAATACTATTAACACCAATGTATTTTTAAAAGCATCGCGGTATTAAGTTTATTATCCAAAAATGTTAATGAACTGTCCATTATGTTTCTAAATAATTTAGGCATTTATATTTGAAAATGTTAATTTGAAAAACAAACAAAAAAAAACAAAACATTGTTTAAATTAAAACCTTAAAGCCAAACTCGCGTACATTTAAATAAGCAAAGAAATCAAAAAGTTTATAAAAGCTCAAGTTGCTATATTCAGCACGTGCATAAATTTGTATAAAGAAATTTCCTCTTAAAGCTGAACTAAGTTTTACTTCTTTACCGAAGAGGGTATAGCAGTTAAACATTTTTATCTAAAGTTTTATTTATTTATTGAAGCAACAAGTTTCCGCCAACAAAGATAGAGTAAATGAACTATCTAAAAGAAGAGAGTAGTAATAAAATTGAAACTCTTCTATAAAGATAATGCAATGTCGATAGTTATGATTATTATGGCAATAGAAAAGAGAACTAAAAGGTACAAAAGCACTATTAAACATGATATAAAATTGACATACAATAAATAATTTATAGCAAAGCAATATAGACCGTGAAAATGCTAAAAGTGGTTACTATATAAAACCTGTTATTGCAGATATGGCAGTTTCTGATTGTGTCTTTATTCAGTCTAAACTTTTTTCAGTATTTAAAAATTCAAAGGAATGGTGCTCTGAGTTCCCGTCATCAGACCGATTAATTCCTTGATTTTAGATAATAACATTTAGAATGCAAGAGTACAAAATGGTAGATAAAGACTCATTTTTAAAAAGGTATTTAAAATGCAAGTAACGTACTCATAACGGTAAATAATATATAATTTAAATATGAAATTCTTACTTACAAAACTTCATTAAAAGTAATTGGAGTTTTATTTATGAACGCTCTCTAACTAATATGGTTCTCAGCATCCAATTCAATATTGGGCGTGAAAGACCGCTTAATTTTGTTCAGATGCCACTTTACCAGGCTCGAGGTTCTTTTACGTGCTTAAAATCTACGACACGGAACCAACGGCTTTATTTCCCTTCCGAAGGAAGCTATGATAAGGATTTTTACGCCCGAAAAAATCCATCATCCTCCGCCGGGTTTGAACCCGTGACCTTGGGTATATGAACATTTCACCACGGAAGGCGGTGCAAAATTTCATAAAAAGAAAGTAATTAATTTTGGTGATTTTCATGATTTAGTCTCCGCGTAGTGCAAAACCAAACTTTCCTTATATTTTATGACTCGGAAATACAAATAAATAGTTTCGATGCTTATTGAAGTATTTGTTAAAAGTAAACAGAGCAGTACTGCGCTTAACCGATCTGAGGATGTAGAGTCCTTTCATATATAACGCATTTTTTTTTAGATAATCGATGGGAATGGCTTAAACAGCGAAGGGAAGAAAATAATTGTATTCCAGAGTCATACAGTGTTTAATAAAGACCGCAAAGGTGCAGATTAACTACTTAGAAAAGTGCTGAGTGGCCCCAAAGCCACACAGGGAGTAGGTTATGTTTACTACTGTTCTTGTATTCAAGATTATGCTGAGTGGCATTTCCTGTGGAGTTGTTTATTTTACAGACGCCAAGAGTTTTTTTGTAGTGTTTAACGCCCGCTTTTACTGCTCTGGCACGGATGAAACACGAAGATGGAGCCCCGGTGGAATGTTATGGCAAGGGAAACCGAGAACCCGGAGAAAACCCACCCCTGCGCCGCTTTGTCCACCTCAAATCTCACATATTGTCACTTGATATCAAACCCGTGCCGTCTATGTGAGAGGTGAGTGGTCTGACCACTTGGCCATGCCAACAGTGTGCTACAAAGATTGGAACATCCCTTGTGGAGCAGAGAAATGCATCAATACTTGTATGATATTCTGCACCTTGTACATTCAGCCACTGGAGCCGGGTGGCAAGTTCATTTTCGCTGGATTAAAGGTAATACAGGTAGTTTTATAACGAAGTCGTCGATCACCTGGCTAAACATATCCATCAGGGCACATTCCGGGAAATGATACTTCAACCAACTTTAAATAGCAATGCCCACCGTAGCTGGAATTATGCCTATAAACTTGCTAAAATAAATCCAGGAAGAAGTCTCCGGCTACTGCGCCGACATCTCATCACATTGATCCGGATGAGACTTGGTCATGGATGCTACCCTCAACATCTTCATTGTCTTCTCTCATGGACAGTATTTTAAGTTCCAATATCTCCCAGGATACGACACATATATTTACAAGAAAACTCATGCACCCCAATAATCCTGATTGATTGAACATTTTTCGAAAGCTTTTGTTCTCAAAATGGCTCTAACGATTTTGATTAAAAATATCACCTGTTTAAGATATTTTCGGCAAAACTGAAGTATACATTTGAATTTTCTAGGAATAGTCTCTGAATCCTCTTCATTCTGGATAACTTTTGCATAATCGGTAAACCGTGAGACAACGTTAGTACACTCAAGATGGGGCTTGTCAAAACACAAAATTTATGTACGATATCTTTTTTTGCGGACTTCACCATTTCAAAAATATTCCTTGTTATTGGTTTAAATTTTCCAAATGATTTAAATTTTTTCAAATGGGAAGTCGTCATAGTAATTATAATTCTTGTTGCTGCTACAATAGGTCAAGGTCTATGGGTAACTAAGTAGTAAGGGCGATTAGTATATATTGACATCTTTAGTTAATTTCTCTGGAATATGTTCTTAAGACTGACTTCTTTTTTGTAGTCTCCTTGCTATGAAAAGGGAACGGAACTTTGAAAATAGCTGTTTTGAAAATGTTTTAATATCGTTTAGCCTAACGTGTTCCGGTATTTCCGTTTTACGTATAAGGAAATAAGTAAAAAGTCAATTTCTGCTCACTTTATCTCGTTTAGTGGATGAAGGAATGCAGTGTCTAAAAGAAAAAGCGTTAGTAGGAACAATTTATTGCAGAATAGATAGAGAAGGTTATGTGGATGAAACACACCAGATCTATTTAATGTTCCTGTAAAGAGCATTTTATTTCAAAATTATTGGTGATTCATTGGTGATGAGGAGAGCTAGGAAGTTCGTACCTTTCGCCGTTCCGTATTTAGGTTGCGACAGACCATCTCGCTGCATCAAAACAAGTCATTGATAAAAACGCAGGGGAAGAGGTGAACAAACTCGTTGTCAAGTAAACAGTACTGTTCCCAGAGAACAAAAATGACTTAAGAGGCATTCGTAAAAGCAGATCGTTATGCACAACAAACAAATTGTTGCTTATTTAAGGCTGAATATATGTACATTATGAAAGCATCCAAACAATTATAATACGAATTGTAATTTTACAGATCGAATGTAAAATGATATCCAAATAACATTAATTTCTTAAATATCTTCAGACACTTATCAAATAAAAACGAAATCAGGAATGAAACTAAATTTTTACTCATCTGCAGCCGTATTACTGAAAACTATATAAACTTCTGAAGCCTTTTAAATGAAAACCTCATTCTACGTTCCGACAAGCAAAATTTGTAATGTGAAAAAGTTCGTTCCACTTCGATTGATGTATTAGTATCACCAGCAAATAGCATTTATTGCTATCTAAAGTTGCAGCTTATATGCAATACATTGCTTTATTTTCATTTACACATTTCATTTTTATCTTTGTTTTAGGTAGGATGCTGGAGAATTACTAGATCGTCTTTACAGTCCTTCTACATGCCGCACAGGTTCAATTCAGCTCCATACGTCTGGGCTATAGCAGTGTGATAGTTATGGGTAACTTTCTGAACAAATTTGCAATTAGTAATATATTTCTGTGAAGCTGTTCTGTTACTAGATGTTTGACAGGTTGTTTACTAGAACTGTTATCGGTTTCTGAATAAGTCCATAAGAGCACTGCTAGAGAACGTATGCTTGTAAAACAAATTAATTTTGCTCACATTTGAGCAGAACAAAGGTGTTATTCGAACTCCTTCCTTCCTTTCTACCGACGTGGTTCTTGTTTACCAGTAATAGCAATTTTGCAAGAATGGGTTGCACTCTACGCTGACCTTTGCTCGCGCAAGTAGCGCCGCATGATATTGCCAACCCTGGCCGCTCTTACTTTGCATAAGGAAATTGGTGATCTGTTGATGAGATTCTTCTTATTTTTATTTTTATTATTATTATTATTATAAAGAGGGTAAACAACCCTAAGGTTAATTAATTGTTCCTTCCACACCAGTCGTGTGTAAGACAGGTGTTGGATAGGTTGAGTCAGACTAAAAAATTCAATGTTGTGACCACTGAGCTACCATGACAACATGCCAGCACGGCCATAAATTCTCCGTTTGACATGCGTATACTATCCCGATAAATCACAAGGAGATCTCAAAATATTTTGAGATGTCATACCTCAATGGCCACTTACAAATTCCACAAGTACTTAAGTCTCTAGCAGTTACCCAACTGCTAGGTAATTTAATGTGATATCACGGAACGGAATCATGGGAGAGACCTCAATTCGATTACTAAGGCTGAGTGCGATGATACCGCGGTGGCTTGCCAGTGCCTTCCACGGGATGGAGTTGAAGGAGCACAACACTTAAACCAGGGAACTAATCGGGGAAGAATCTGATCAAAAAAATTCACCATCCCCCACTGAGAATAGAACCCGGGTCTCCCACCCAGAAGTAAACGCCCTATGAGCATTAAGCTACACCATTTCTCTTATGCATTTATCTCAAAAAATTGGTGAAGGAGAATTAGTTTGTACAAGATGAATAGAGAAAGTCATGTGAATGCAAAACATACACTTGTAGTGAAATAATCGTTTATAAATTAAATCTGAGTTCTATTTACCTTCCCTATTTCTTAACTGTACTAAGAAGAGCATTGCATTTCATGCAGAAATTCGACATCGAGAGTTCACTGTAAATACACAACTTGAGGTGTCATGAACCCCCAAAAAATGACATTTTTAGAAAAATATCCATATGGTTGGAGTGATATATGTGAATAGAGTACCCTGCGAAGAGAGTAACTTATAAGTGAAAAATCAGTCAAATACCAAACATGATATTTAATTTTAACATCCTACAAGAATGCGATAAGGAGATGTTCCAGGTATTTCAGGTACACCTCACTTCACTTTCCTTTGAACATTTCGCGTTATTCTTTATTTTATAAAAAGTACTAACGATCTTGATTAAAATACTAAATGTCTAAGAGATTTCCACCACAAATAAAATATAAATCTTCATATAATTTCCTGGGAATAAACTGTGATGTCATTTTCTTTCTGAATGAACTCTTTATAACCTATTTTGGTAAGCCTAAAATTGAGACAATCTTTCCACGTAACAATTTAACATACTTTTGAATTACACAATTTGCGTGAAATAACGTATTATTTTGGAGTTACCGATTTCGAGATATTCTTCATTATAGCTTTGAATTGTTAAATAGATAACTTATACTTTCGTAACTGCAAAATAGTTAGGGTTTTCTTCGGTTCTACAAAAACAACCGAATTTCAAAAACCCATTACATAGTGACTCGATCTCAAAATATGTGACTATATCTTAATTCTACTGTATTTCATTTTTACTTTCTCTAAACGTGCTATGCATATAGTGTGTAGAGAAGGTATTGTACTGCACCCAAAAATTCAATACCGAGAGTTCACCGGAAATACATGCTTTGGGTCCCCCTGAACCCAAAAAGAGCATTTTAGAAAAAAATATCCGTTTGTGTGTGTGTGTGTGTGTGTGTGTGTGTGTGACAGCATAACTCAGAAACGAAAAGACCGTTAAATACCAAACTTGACATTTAAGTTTTGTATCCTCCAAGCATGTGACACAAAGGTTTTCAAGAAAATCCCCCACCCGAAACTACCCTTTACATGGAAAAAAGAATTCGAAATTTTTTATTTTCTCAGAAATGGCTCTAACGATTTTGATTAAAATCTGTTATATTTAAGATATTTACAGGCCAAATAAAATATGTATGTTACATTTTCCGGGAATAGCCTCTAAAGTCCTCTTTATTCTGTATGAGTTTTATTTCATCTTACATAGCTGTTAAACCGTAAGAAATAAACAAAAACTTACTACACAAAAAATGTAGAACACGATAAAACACACAGTTTATAACATATACATTTTTTTCGTTGAGTTGTTGTTTTTGAGATATTCCTTGCTCTTGGTTTCAGCTTTAAAAACGTATACTTTTCTCATACAGGAGTTTGTAAACTACTGTCCATACAAACAAAGGAACTTCAGTTACATAGCAACCAGTTTTTGACTAATACCTACTTTAACCTATGGCACTCCATTATTTCGCATCTACTTACAAGGAAGAAAGTAATGAGATCATTTCTGCTATTTTTTTCTTGATAAGCATGAAGTGAAGCTTATTCTTCTATAAGCTTTTTAACAATAATTTATTGCAGAAATGTAGTGAAAGATATGTGAATGGAACACATCTGATTTGTTTCTTTGTTTCTACAGTAAAATGTGGAATAAAGTCATTTATAGAAATGTTTATCTTGATTAGCATGAAATAGATATACCGTGAAAATAATTTATTGAAGAATGGCTAGAGAAATTCTATGAATTTCACACATTTTATGTACTTATATTTAAAGTCATCTTTGTGAAGAAAATTACTTCCTAGGCTAATTGCGCCCAGGCGCGTAAGTATTGCAGGCAGAAGCTTTATCCCTCAACCTACTAAGCTTTATCAAAAGCAAAATAAATGATAAAACTTAATGATATTTAATATTTTATCATACAAGCCGTGTTTTGGATAAGGTTTGGACAGATAGAGGGGCTGAACAATTAAAGGCATATGCGGGATTTGAACCGCGAATCTCGCTGTCTCCATCCGGTTGCTCTAAGCACTGAGCTACCATGTCAACATGCCGATACGACGTTAAGTTTCCCATCTAACTTAGCTGAATCACAAAATATTCTCAAATAATGGCGATTTACTCATCTAAACTTACCTTTCCAAACCTATCAACGCTTGTGTGGAAAAAACAATTAAATATCAACGATTAACTCAATATCTAGTTGGAACTATGTAGGCCGCGAAAATGGAAATGGAGCTTTATTTATGGACCTCTTTAACTGCTGTGGTTTCAGCGTCCCATTCTATACTGGACGTGAAAGATCGCTTAATTTTACTCAGAGTGCTCTTCACCAGACTTGAAGTTCTTTTAAGTGCCGTAAATCTACGACTCGGGCCAACAGCTTTGCTTCCCTTCCGAATGAAGCCATGCTAAGGATTTTTACGTCCCAAAAAATCGATCGTCTTCCGCCGGGTTTGAACCCCCGATTTTGGGTATTTGATTCCACAACTAAGGTTGAACGTAGTCCGGAACTTAAAGTAATTAGAACGGTATAAATCATCATTAGGGTATGCTATCATAAAATAATTTGAGAACTCCTTATGGTTTACCTGGAAACTTGCGAGTCAGTTTGGAAATTTAATATCATGTCGGAATGCTGCCAGGTAGCTCAGTGGTAAGAACAAATGGACAGAAACTGGGAGATGTATGGTTGAAATTCCGGCTGTGGCACCTATATTCGGCAGTTTAAGTCAACCTTTCCAAACAAAATGGTCGGTTATAACACCCGAGGTAACAAGTGTAACTCGCATTCAGGTGACCGTAAATTCGATTCCCGTGCCTGCCTTCCTGATCCATGGGCTATATCGGGGGGTTTCTCTGAGTCACTAGGCGAATGCTGGAATCCTCCAAATTACGTGTCCATCATTTCCTCCGTCCCCACCCCCGTAGGGGAGAGCTTCGACCCCGAGCACTCGTGGTACTTCTTACGTTACTAGAAGTAGTCGGGCTGAACTCCTGAGCCTCTCCCAAAAGTGAGTTTTCAGATTGGGTTGGACTCGACAGGGCAGTGCCACTATACCCGCCCGATACCAGTACATCTGGATGGGGTTGTGATACGCCTCAATGTCTCAGTCTGCCAGCGGCTGGCGAACCGTGAGGTTGTCTGCCCGCTGTGTGTCTAACCGGCTTGTACTAGCGAGCGTTGTTTTGTTTGTGTGCTGCTGCTTACAGCTACAGTCTAGTGTCAGTGCGTACACCGGTTGAATTTGGTATCTTTTTCATACCTGTTTTCTAAGTCTACAACGGTAATCATGGCAGTTTATAAACGTGTGAATAATATCAAAATTCAGTTTGATACATCGGCGAGTAAACCCAGTGCACTAGAAATACACCAGTGGCTAGTAAACTTCTTGGCGCTGCTAGCAGATCAAGTGGATACTCTCCAGCTTCATACCAGAGAAAGAGCGATCTATGTGAAACTGATATCACCGGTATTGTATGATAATCTTCTGGCTCGTTATAAGGATGAGCAGCATTTTACGTACGCCTCCGGAGAAATCACCAATGTGAAAATTACATCTGGTGACCAGCAAACAGTTAATGTTCGAGTGTTTAACTTGCCCTCCGAGGTGCCACTCACAGTGTTATCCCAGGAATTGAGTAAATACGGTACAGTGTATGACATATGACGAGAAAAATGGGGTTCCCAGTATCTTCTACCGTCCAACAATGGCGTACATGCAGTGAAGATGGGGTTGAAACGTAATATACCGGCTAGTTTGATAATCGATTCGTATTTGGTGGCCATTAGTTACATCGGCCAACCACAAGCTTGTCACCTGTGTCATGACACTACGCATTTGAAAGCAGCTTGTCCGCTTCGGGCAACGCGGCTTCCCATAAATCCCAGGAATCGACCGGTCACTTTCAGCGAGGCGGTGGGTGCTGTCACATCTTCTCCTGCTGGGGATCAGGAACCACCGTCCATTACGACGGGCAACTCTGCCGTGGAACCGACTTCTGTGAATGTCTTACAGCAATCTTCAGTTGCCGACAGTAACATTCCGACAGTGGGGGAGACTGAGAAGCACGATCATGAAAACGAGAACAGGCACTCAACACCCATTGATGAGCCACGGGAACTGTTGGAACCCCGTTCCGGAGCTGCTATATCGGCCGACTCTCAGGACGAAGCTATGGAAGCTTTCAGTGATGAAGAGATGGAGTTGTCGGCGAGTGAGATATCGCACTTGCGGCAGAAGGGTTGTTCTTCCCTGTCTAGCCGTGACCCTCGGCTCCGAGGTCAGTACCGGTGATTGGAGGGAGAATTTATCTCGGCATGGCAGTCTCCGCAGGATGTACCACAATTGTTAAGTTCCACTCAAACGCGAGGTAAAGTGAAGGACCTAGAATCTGGTAAGCGGCCGGCAGCGGATGATAGAGATAGTTTTGAGGATCTCCAACGCTCGTCTAAACTTACTAAGGATGATGCGTACCTGGAAACTGACAACTGATGTGCTTTGGTTCTGTGGTGATTGCCACTATTCTCATCTGGCGCCGTCACCAATACAACTACTTTCATTTGGATGCCTCTAGGTCTGCAAATCTGGGCTTCGCTTAACTTTAACGGCTTGCTACAGGTGGTTAAACAAACTCTTTTATGGGACTTCTTGATCAGTAATGACATAGATCTGTGCTTCTTACAAGAGGTGAATATTTGTAATCTGGACTTCTTGTATGGCTTCGATTACGAGACTAATCTTGGTCCTGAGGGTACTGGTACAGCAATTGTTTACCGGCAAGGACTACATGTACACAGCTTTGAGTACCATCCTGCCGGTAGGGCTATTTCGGCTATATTTGATAACGTTACTTTCGTGAATTTCTATGCTCCTGCTGGTAATAATAAAAGGAAACAACGAGATGATTTTTTTCGGCAAGAGCTCCTGCCGCATATACCATACGGAGCACCCTTTGTCCTTGTGGGTGATTTTAATTGTACGCTGGCGGCTAAAGAAGATCAACGAGGAGCCTTCAATGGGTGTATTACTTTGCAGCAATTGGTGGAACAACTAAGCCTGAAGGACACCTGGGAGCATCTATATGGCGACGAAGTCCAATTTACCTTCGTGAGAGGACAATCAGCTTCGAGGCTGGACCGTATGTATGTTTCGGCTGAGCTGATACCACGCATTCATCGCACGGAAATTGTGCCCATATTCTTTAGTGACCATAATGCAGAGGTTACTGGAAGCTTAGCTGCTCATTGCTTACGGATGAGGAAGTGTTATCCGATTTCCAGGACTGTTGGTCCCGCCTGCGGGAATCCTTTCTGCTAGCACCGAATAAAGCATCTTGGTGGGTGTGTAAAGCTAAACCTATGTTACGATCCTTCTTTCGAGCTGCAGCTTGCCGTCGCGCTATGCTTAGAAGGGAAACCATGGATTTTTATGTCCAAGTTCTTCATGAGCTTCACAAACGCCAGCAGCAAGGTGAAGATGTACAACAACTTTTGAAAGGAATCAAAGAACACATCAAGGCTCGAAAAACACGAGAACTACAGGGGAATCTGGCTAGAGTGTATTCGGCGGAGATAGTGCATGGGGAAAAGGCAAGCTTTTACCACCTGGCAAAGGAGCGTAAATATAGTCGCCAGAAGATTATCACACACCTAGATGTGGGTGGTGCCCGAGTTTCCACCACACCAGGAATTCTTCAAGCAGTACAAGACTTCTACAGACAACGATTGTCAGGACCCACAGATTACTCCCACACCGCAGAGAGGTATATGTCCGACTTTGTTCCCGTTGTCCCGGAGGAGTTGCAGCAGGATTCAATGCCAATTGCGGCATCGGAGTTGTTGGAAGTGATTCAGGCATTCAAAATGCATGCATCCCCTGGACCTGATGGCCTGCCATATGAATTTTACAAGCACTGCTGGCCTTATATTCGGAAGGAATTGCTTCAAGTGTTCTAGGAAATGTGGGATGCAGAGAGGGCACCACCTACTTTTGCGGACGGTATAATCGTGCAGATTCCGAAGAGTGCTCGGCCGCAGACACCACAGGATTTTCGACCAATCACGTTATTGAATTGTGATTACAAGTTATTTATGAAAATCATTGGTGCTCGTATGCAAAACATACTCCCACATATGATTAGTGAGTTCCAGGTTGCATTACATAAAGGAGCGACCATTCACCATACGCTGGCTGCGGTGAGAGACTGTATATTGCATTGTACACAGGACGAGAATTCTGCTGCTATCATAAACTTAGATCTTGAAAAAGCCTTCGACAGTGTTGTTCACGAGGGGCTATGGAAACGATTGGAGGTTTTGAACATGCCTCTAAAGCTTGTAAACCTAGTAAGAGCCCTGTATGGTGTTGCGTAAGGGCCGCGCCGTGGCCGAGTGGTTAGACCACTCGACTCTCACCTAGACGGCCGGGGTTCGATCCCAAGCGACCGCATGTGAGATTTGTGGTGGACAAAGCGGCGCTGGGGTGGGTTTTCTCCGGGTACTCCGGTTTCCCCCACCATCGCATTCCACCGGTGCTCCATCATCATTCATGTATCATCAGTGTCACCGCCTGCGGTGCCATTAGTAGTTAAAGCGGGCGTTAAACACTACCAAAAAAAATGGTGTTGGGTCCTCCAAAGTACTCTGCAATGGATTTTTAACGGCGGCTATTCCAGTTAAACGCTCCGTGCGCCAAGGTTGTCCCATGTCGATGATATTGTTCGCCCTGTATGTTGATCCGTTGCTTCGACGGCTGCAACCTACTCTTACTGGAATTGATGTGTATGGCCAGAGACTCATGGTGCGAGCATATGCAGATGATGTTACCGTGATGGTTACCACACACCAAGATGTTCTTCGATTGAGGGATTGTTTACAGCACTATAAGAATAGTACTGGCATGAGCTTTAATTTGCGGAGAAGTCTGAAATATTAGAAGTTGGAATACGGGCTTCCAATACCTCAGCTTTAGGTATTCCTGTTGTGCAGCGAACAAAGATTTTGGGGATCTACTTCAGTGACAACGTGGCAGACATGAGGGAGTACAATTGGACCTCTCGCATTAATGTCTTACATGCTGTCATGTATAATCAGAAAACCCGGTTGTTGAATTTGGTACAGCGGATATAGTTCTGTAACTGCTTTGCGTTGAGCAGAATTTGGTTCCTTGCTCATGTTTTACCTCCGATGAAACGTCATTGCCAAAGAATTGAACAGGTAATGGGTTATTTTATTTGGACTGGGAAGCTCTACCGCATTGCGCGTACCCAACTGCGTCTCCCTAAGGGCCGCGGCAGTTGGGGATTACTGGATGTGGCTCTACAGTCCCAGGCATTGATCCTTAAACTATTTCTGTTTGCCTTGGATGATAAAGGTGACCCTGTGGATGTCGTATTACAACATCAGTATGCATCGTTTTGGACTCAGGGAGAACGTGACAAGGTTCCCCAGCTATTTCATGCAACGTACCATGCATTCAGTGCGTTACCACCGGAGAAGGTCGCTCGTGATGATTTTAGTTCTGTGAAAAATGTTTATGCTTCTCTTCGGCGACCTGTAGCTGTTACCCCACATGTCCAAGAGAAATATCCTCATTTGCCTTGGAAACGTATTTGGAGCTGTTTTAGCATTCCGCACATTAATGTGGAATGGATAGCGGTAACATATGAAGTGGTCAATGAAGTTCTTCCTACGGCAGACAAATTATATCGTAACCGGATGACCATTTCCAGCAATTGCCCAATTTGCCATGCAGCGGATTCCCTTCCACATCGCTTGCTCGAATGTATGGTAAAGCAGCCATATGGACTTGGGTTTTGGGAAAATGTCGCAATTGGATACCTGGCGGTTGGAACCCTTCACCAATCGACATGTTACATCTGAATCTGCCGAAGCTGCATCCCCCATTGCACAATTCCCTTATTTGGTTGTTAATGGGCACCTTTACATGGTTACAGACGATGGACAACCCCGCTGATTGTACCCTGACCAAACTCAGGCAATTTTTCTACACTGAGAGATGGAAACTGATCCAGAAACGCCAGACCGCGCCTTTCCAACCATGGCTCCTAAAAATAATACACACTTGAAAAAAAAAAAAAAGAAAAAAAAAAGGCATCAAACCTTGACACTTAATGATTTGACTGTCGCTTAGCCTAGTGTATTCCTTTATTCCTTCGTGTCTACAAGGATACGTTGTAAAACATATTCTGGAATTATGTGAAGTAGTTAGAAATATACGGTTTTAATAAAAAAAAAGTACTGTAACACAAATTGTTGTATCCTAACTGCCAACGCGATATAGCTTTGTGCAATACAATTAAATGGCAAAGATAGCTTTTAAAAATGCCAAAATTGAAAATAAGGGTAGTCTTTGGTTCAGTATTAGCAAATAACGCTAGAAGTATCGTTTGTGCTAAAGGGCCCGCTATAGCGCAGGTTTACATTCATGTTTTAACCGCTAAACATCTGTCATAATAAAAAAAAAAAAAAAAAAAAAAAAAAGCTTATGTCGGTCAAATCACTGCATAGAATTTTTAGTTGGAAATGCAACACTTCCCCTACAAAAAAAACTGCTCGTATATAGCTTTTGCAGCGAATTTGGAGCAACTTTTGATCTGATCATATTTCGTGTCCAGGGAGCCGAGAATCGTCGAAAAATCAACTTACGCGAAATGAAAAATTTTTTGATACAAAAAAAAAAAAAATGTCTCGGGCACTAACCTCCTACCGAGGTCTTCGGAAGTCTTCGTCTTTGAAACTGACGCGCGTAAGTATCCTTTCCGCTTCCGCCATATATAAAATAGGCACCGGCCTAATCTTTGTGAAATGTTAATCATTTAATGAACATATGACGCTATTTTCGGAATGTCACATGCACATCTTAATTCATTTTTACTTTCTCCTAGATACTTACAGAATTTAGAACAAGCCTGTGTAAGCATTGCCCGTACCATTACTCTGTTGCCCTTGACCCAACAATGGTGGACAAAGCGGCGCAGGGGTGGGTTTTCTCCGGGTTCTCCGATGTCCCCGCCATCTCATTCCACCGGTGCTCCTTCTTCATTCCATGTATCACCAGTGTCATCGCCTGCGGTGCCTTGGTAGTAAAAGCGGGCGTAAACACTATCAAAAAAGAATATCTCGGCGTAGTTATAGTACTTGCGCATCGCGGATCCCTATTGGGGGCTAACATGATAGCCACTACGTTATTGCCGAAGATCATCGCACTACAGTTTGTACTTCCTTCACTTTATTAAGTTCTGTTGGCAGCTCTCCCTCAATGCTCAGCTGTATTGGATGCTGCAGGAGGTAAATATCCTGTGAGTAGCGAGTACTGCTGCTTTTTTGTGCGCACCAAATCTTGAAAGCCTGTTTTAAATTATGTGAACAAACCTAATTTTCTCTATGTTTTTGAATAGTTCTGGCACTGCAACACACCAGCACCATTAATTCAGCATGTGACGCAAACGTTTCCTTAGGTACGTTTCCTACTATCAAACCTGAATTTTTTCAATTTTATTCAAGACGAATAAATACGTTATGAGCAGGGTTATACCTTCACGGGTATATTGCTGTATGTTACTTACCTGGAGTACAACCTGCAGAGCTCTGAAGGACACAAATCCAAACGGTAATAAAATTTGTAGGTCTAGTCAGCACCATTTGTGTGGGCTTTCAGGTGCTGAGACCACTGTCGCAGTTTAGTCGTTTGGACAGATCTCACATCAAAGTTTCAGCATTGAATTGTAGACATGGAGAACATGGAGAGCAAAGTTCCCAGCCAATATTGCGTGTTGCGGATATTGAAGATTAATGTAGAACCCAGTAACATAGGCTGCCAACGTGATTACTGCCCTCCACCCCTACCACCATCACCACCACTACAGTTTGTGTTGAACTTGTAACAGAAAAATGTATGAGGATCAAACAAAAGTGTACACTACAAGAAATATATTGAACAATGTTTCAGATATATATGTGAATATATTCAAAGAGGAATTTTATCAATAATATCACATAAACTGTGTGCTATGGAAGCATTCGAAGTAAATTTTGAATGATAATTAACGGTGGGTGAAGCTAGAGAAAAACAGAAGTAGGAGTCACATGGAGGAACAGAATAGAAACATATTTCTGCAAATCAATGAGAAATAGGATAGAAGACAAGTAGGAAATATGGGATGAGCTAGAATATAAGAAGTCATTTTGTTTTATAGTGAATAATAAAGAAAGATTAGCCAAAATGAGGGTAGGAGCATTATCTTAAAAAGGGAACTAGAAGAAACGAATCAGAGCATTGTGTTTTATGTGGAAAGCAGGACAAGGTTGTTCACTGCTTAACTTAGTGCAAAGGGGTAAGAAAATAATTTGGGAACACAAAAGTATGGGGCAGTAGGCCACGAGAGGTAAATATGTTGAATAGGAAGGGAAAGAAGAAAACTAAAAAGTAGGACAATTTTTGGGACAGACAAAAGAAAAGTGATAAGAAAATGTGGTGTTACATTCAAATAACTTTCTCTAACTGTTTTGCTAATAAACTTCTTACTAAAATTTATTCTTTTATTTGCTTCATACTAAACGAGATACATATTAGCAGAAATTGTCAATCTTCTTAGCTCCTTAAGTACAAGAAAACTAAGGCAACTCACTAGGCTAAAGCAGAAATCAAATCTTTTAGAAATATCCCTAAACGATTGATGTTAAAATTCGATTATCATTGCATGGCCCACAGTAAAACAAAAGAAACACGGATGACGATTTGTATTTAAAATTGTAGCCAATTTTAACCATTATAATCAACTAATAACCAGGAATATCTCGGAAATGCTTATCTCCACAAGAAAAATATATGACAAATGGGTTCTGATGAGATCTACATTTTTACTGTAGTAAGATTTTGTCACTGTTTACCAGTTTAACAAAAATCATCCAGATTGAAGGGGACTTCAAAGGATATTCCTAGGAAATGCAAGATATTCCGTTTATTTGCCATGAAAACATTCTAAATATACAGCATTTTAATAAAATTGTTAGGGCTATTTTTGATGAAGTCGAAAGTTTTGAAAAATGTTCCGTTTAAAGGGGACTTTCCTGAAAATATTTCTAACGCAACCATTGAAGATACTGAACTCAAATACCAAGTTTGGTTTTACAGCGATTTCTCGTTTTTGAGCTACGCTGTCCATGATCACACATTGACCTCTTTCTAAAATGAGTTTTGGGGGGATACAGGGGTTCTCAAAACATGTGTTTCCGTTTAAACATTAGGCGAATGTGTGATATATAAGGAGATGCACGAAAGGGATAAAATTAGAAATGAAACATATTTTCAGTAAATGATAGGTTACAAGAAATAGAATCAAAAGGAATAGGAATTATCATGACGGAATCATAGAAAATATATTACCAAAACAAAAAAAGAATAAAAATAAAAATGAGTGTATGAGGGGCGTTCAACAAGTTTTTATAAAACGTAAGAAAAACAAATTATTTTCGCTATACTTTTTTTTTTATATTTTTAATCTCTTTTTAACTGGATACACTTTTTTAATCGTTTCTCCAACCGTTTTAAGCCTTCCAAAAAGTGGGATTTCGGAACGTCCTGAAAATAGACATCTCTATGGGAGATGGACCACTTCGTTTGTTGGAAATCTTTTTCTGCCAAGCCTCTTTTTCAAGTTTGGAAGTAAAAAGTTCTCTGGGGACCTAATCTGGTGAATACGGTGGATGTTGTAGTAATCTGAACTTTATTTCTACAAGTTTTGTAATCGAAACTGCAGAGGTGTGTACCCTTACATTATCTTGATGGAAGAGAATCTTTTTCTTTGCCAGATGAGAGGGATTTTTCTTGATTTTTCCCTTCAACAGGTACAAAAAATGATGCATAACGCACTTCATTTATCGTTCTTCCTTTTTGCAATCAATGATTTCACGTACATCCAAAAACCGAGGCACCTAGTCTGCACATTCACCACCTTATCCTTTTTCGGTGCCACTTCGCATTTAAAGAACTACTATTTACACTGTGTTTTTATCTCTGGAGTGTAGTAGTGTATCCACGTTTCACAGTTATATATTGACGAAGAAACTAGTCAGGATTGCGACGTTAAACTACCAAACCAGCTCCTGAATCGATCACACGATTGCGTTTATCTTATTGGGAGCAAAAGCGGCACCCATCTTGCCGAAACCTTTGTTAGTTCTAATTTTTGGTAGAAAATTGAGAATACTATACCTTGCGGTATGCCTGTGGCCTCTACTTTTTCGCGAACTGTGATTCGTCGATAGCCCAAAATCATATCCTAGATTACGGCCATGCCGCCTAGCACCTATATGGCCCGAGTTCAATGCCATGCGATCCGCATGTGAGATTTGTGGTGGACAAAGCGGCACAGGGGCGTGTTTTCTCCGGATCCTCTAGTTTCCCAGCCATCGCATTCCACCGGTGCTCCATATTCATTCCATGCATTACCAGTGTCATCGCCTGAGATGCCACTAGTAGTAAAAGCGGGCATTAAACACTAAAATTAAAAAAAATATCGATTTTGTAAATAATTTCGGAGGAAGTCATTT
Organism: Hymenopus coronatus; assembly: GCA_030762935.1. Classification (NCBI taxonomy): domain Eukaryota; kingdom Metazoa; phylum Arthropoda; class Insecta; order Mantodea; family Hymenopodidae; genus Hymenopus; species Hymenopus coronatus. The sequence continues at coordinate 63,491,606 of CM060897.1, read as the reverse complement.
ATACTGGACGTCCGGAACAATGTTCATCTTTGTGGATGTACGGCCACGTTTAAATTCATTTATCCAATTGTTAATTGTTGCAAACCATTATAAGATGTGTTATGATCTTCATCCAACTCGGCTGTTATGTCTTTTGGTGTTGAGTCTTTTAAATAGATGTGTTTATTTACCGCAAGAATCTAGTTCTTTTTTCTTTGCCATTCTTCTAAAGAAGCACAGGGTTGTCGATTCAATCGCCTATGGCAACGAAACCACGTAATGGATATAGCTAGAAATTTGACAATCAACCAGTAGGAAACGACGGTTACTAAATAAAAACTTTTTCCAATTCTACGAGTGTAATATCCTGGATTTTCTAAGGACTTATTGAACGCCCCTAGTCTCTATATTATATGAACACGTGGATGTAGTTGTGATGCGTGTGTAAGTATGCGTATTGTTGTAATGCGTCGTGTATATGTACAATAGGGTTAGGCAATATTTTGAATTTAAGTCTTTTTAGTTGGCATATACTGACACCTGGCCCATTCACTGTGCGACACAATTGTAGATTTAATAACTACTACTACTACTACTACTACTACTACTACTACTACTACTACTACTACTACTACTACTACTACTGCTACTGCTACTGCTGGTGCTGCTGCTGCTGCCGCTGCCTTCACCAACGCCGCCGCCACCTCCACCACCACCACCACCACGTAAGCGTATTTAGTAAATACTACTACTACCTAAGCCTTGAAAGAAGAAGAAGATGAGATTTAACATGCGAAAGAAATCCACTCCCCTCCGTCGGGATTTAACCCACGTCCTTGAGGGACTTGGGTTTAGCATGGTAATCACTCTACCACGAAGGGCGAAGTAGTGCTATATTACTAATAATATGGTTCATAAAAAGTTTAGGTAGAATAGAGAAAGCATGGGAAGAACTAGAAAGAAATCTTATACACTTACCTCATTCAGCTGATAGTTTCTTCCTAATAATCTGTATACACCGAATCAGCAGATATCACGTCGTTTAGCTTGGGTGAATCAATTCATAATCATTGATTTTTAGTTTTTGTATTTAATAAACATAGCAATATTTTTCCTTGCTTCATAATTCACCAAAAACGTATTCAAGTATCCAAAAGTATACTCGCGAACACAGCCCGTGAATGAGGGGAGAATGATATAAGCTATGTCGTAACGTTGTAGTTCATTCACCCCTTCCCTGAGACGTGCAGTTGTGGACTGTCTGCCATAGTGAAATAGCTCCTCCAATTCATAATAGGAATCCACGCAAACGTGTATGAACATTTAAGGACGAATGGAGGAAGACTTTTTCTGTACTGCTTCTGACGAAAATGTAAGGTATCTTATTCATAAGGCTAATACTAGACATCAATATACTGTGTGTTATAAAGAACACTACAGGCAAGTAATTTTAACAAAAATAATCTTCAAGCTCGTACAGTGATAATCATAAACAATCATATATTATTATTATTATTATTATTATTGTACTATTACTATAACCATTAGAATTTTAATTGTCATGAAATGTTCTATACAAGTATAATTTAATAAATTCATTGAGTTTTAAACATAATTCAGAAGATACTGTAAATAGAAGCTGAATATTTTCTTAAGAATGTATTAATTTTATAATGGATAAAAGTGTATAATTCGTAATCGTAATATAGTACTATAGTAATATAGCAGGAGAAAATTTATGCACGCAGATAAAGGTAATCGCATGCGACAGTGAAGTAGATTTGAATACTCTTGTTCTATAGTTCCTCTAACAAATTCAGTCTTCACTATGACCTTTGTCAAGTATTTACAGTGCAGCACTGCGACTCTTTCCTCTTCCGCCAACTGCCCCCAATATATTTATAGTGCGGTACAGAATCTCTGGTTACATGGACTTTGGAGATGCTTGTCGTAATTAGATCAAGAGACATAATATTAGGACAAGTCAATCACTAAATCGCAATATTGGATAGAGGCAATAATAATCAAAGTAACTACCGGGTATTTATTTTACTTTTCGACTTAGTCCCCCTGTACATTGAGACACTTATCCCATCTCTTTACATGTCCTTGAACGCCGTCAGAAAAGAGGTCTTTTAGTTTCTATCGAAGCCGACGAGTAACCTCTCGGATTACGGCATCATCAGTTTCGAGTGATGGCCACCCAAAGGAATTTTTAGGGGCCCGAACAGATGGACTAAGGACTAGGACTAAGTCGGGACTGTTCGTGGGATGCTCCAACAGTTTCCAACGAAATGTTCGTAACAGCTCCTACGTTAATATTACTGAGTGAGGTTGGGCATTATCATCCCGGAGAATCACTCCGGGATGATAATCCAGCTCGCTTGCGGCTATGGCCTGTCGGAGTTCCTGCAGAATGGTGCAGTATGTTATGGCATTCACAGTCTCACAGTGAGGTTGGAATGTCTGCTGTATGACGTGAACATAACCTTGCGGGCTGATGGAACCGCCTTGAATATTTTTGTTGTTGGAGAGGTGGGATGTCTCCATTCCATGGAAGATCTTTATGATTCTGGTTGAAAGTGGTAAACCCAAGACTCGTCCCCTGTAACAATTTGTGCCAGGAAGTCATCTCGTTTCTCATAGTATCGAGTGAGGTGCTGAAAAGACAGACCCATTCTCTTCATGTTGTGCTCCTTAGTCAACTGTCGGATACCCACTGTGCACAAACTTTGCGAAACTTCAACTGATCATACATGATGTTGTAGGCGGTTCCACTTGAACAGCATGCGCTACGCCATTGGTCGTCACACGCCGGTTATTATGAACGACTCGTTCCGCACGTTGCACTATGGCTCCAGTTAAAACCTCTGTAGGACGACCAGGACGCTTCCGATCTCGGATGCATCGCCTTCCTTGGTTAAACTGCTGGATACGATTGAATGCAGCTTTGCATGAGAGCGCTTGTCACCATACACGGGACGCATTAAGCGATATACTTTTTTTGTGGACAGTCCTTTGTCCCACAAAAAAACAAAACACAAGCAAAACAAACAACTACAACAACAACAGCAAAAAACGCACAACCGCACGCCGTTATGCTCGGGTACAATCGTGCAACACACTTTACATCCTAAACTGGCTGCCACTGACGACCACATGCCGGAGAGATATGGCCCAGTCTCTGCGACAAGCATACGTATGCTGCTCTCTGCTGATACAAAATGCCCGTGTAATTTACAAATATTATAAGGAAAACAGACGTTCTCGACTGATTTATTGACTCACCCTCGTAAACCTTCAGGAAACAGTAAACGTCATGACAAAATGGTGTTCCAAACACAAGCTCAACATCAACATATCAAAAACAGATACCGTAATGTTTAGGAACGTAGGGAGGATACCCGTATCAGCACAGATATTCATAAGGGACAGAAAATTCAAGATAGTTCCAGACTTAAAATAGTAGGCATCACGCTACAAACAAGCGCAAAATATTTCACAGAACACTTCACAGAGAAGACAACCCAAGCAATGATGGCACGCTCGAAAAAAAACCTGATGTATTCCATTCACATGACTTTCTCTACATCTCTGTAGCAAACTATTGTTAAGATGGTTATTCTTTAATCTATTCATGATGATCGAGATAGGCATTAGCATAAATGGTCTTATTACTTGCTTTATTGTAAGAAGAAGGGAAATAAAGGAATACAATAGACTAAATCGACATTGAGATCTTTTGAAAGCTAGTTGCAATTTGTTTGAAATCCGTTCCTATGCATCGCCAGGAGTTGAGTTGTTCCCATATGTAAAATGTTTTAAGTATTTTAAAACTATAACCAATAACAAGGAAAATCTCAAAAATGGTTAGCTGCCAGAGAAAAATGTATGTGGTATAAATAGCGTGTTTTTGTGTAGTATGTTTGTGTCCATCTCTTTCAGTTTATCAGTTATTATGCAAAAGTCTTCCAGAATGAAGCTGTCTTCAGAAGACTATTGTCAGAAAATTCAAGATATACACTTTTTTTTGCCTTGTAAGTATTCTTAATATACGGCATTTAATCAACATTTTCTGTGTCATTTTTGAAAAAAATGTTGCATGTAAAGGTAAATGGAGGTGGGGGAATTTTCTTGAAAATATTCGTATCACATCATGAGTAACGTGACAGTGCATACAAATATAAAAGGCAAGAAAAGTAGCAAATCAACGTTTGAAATATCACACCCTATTTGCACATACTTGTGTACTTCATTTGGACAATTAAATTACCAGAAAGTAAAACTGCGCTTGAGTGCTGATTCTAAAATATCTACGGATATTTGTACAAAATGTAGTCCATACAAATTATCGAAGTGGCGTTTGGCCGAGTTATTAGACCATTCGTCTCTCACCAAGGTGTTTCGGGATCGATCCCATGAGACCTCATGAGATGGATAAAGCGGTATATGAGCGGGTTTTCTCCAGATCCTCCGGCTACCCTCGCCAATCATTCACCACATAATTACCTTTCCTTCAGTTTCTTCGTCATTTCATATATTATTCCTCACTCTTAACCATACATCGAGCTAATCCCCCATCTGGACTCTCTCTGACTCAAGAGTCCATTTGCTCTTAACCGACATGCGACCCAGCAGCTTGTAAGTCCTAGGAGTAGCAAGTCCTCCACAGGATGAGGATAAATAGCATAAGAAGAAAAGCAATTTTCGCGCTTGCCCTTAGAGGTGTCATAGATCAACATTGCTTTAGAAAGGGTGGTCACTATGGACGATACATTAATCCCTCTTTTCAATTTTGAAACAACGAAGCAGTCAAAACAACGGAAATGTTCAGACTCGCCGTCACCCCCCCCCCCCCCAAGAAATTCAGTGTTGGCCTATCTGCAGAGAAAACTCTGTTTTTAATATTCTGTGACAATATATGTCAAATATTATTCCAACGACAATCACAGGAGAATGTTACAGAGGCATTTTGAAGAATCAGTGGTTGGCTGCAATTACAGAAAAACTGTCTGAACTAGTGGGAAAGTTTCTGCTCCACCGCATAAGACTCGAATTCTCACCGAACCCCTCTTGTAAAGTGGAACTGAGACACTTAGACATCCTCCTTATTCACCTGACCTTGCTCCGAGCGATTTCTGGCTGTTTCACACCCTGAAAAGTACTCTCCGAAGGAGTCAATTTTGTTCAAGATTAATCCTAGGCTGTGCGGTATACCAGGCTCTAAAAGATATACCCAAAAGTTCTTTAAACATTAAGAATGGTCTGAGCGTTTAAAACTGTGTTCATTTAAAGAAGGAGACTACGTGAAAAAGTGAAATATGTGTCACGGATGATTTTATATAAATAAACCATTTTGAGAATTCTTATGCCTTACTTTTGGACTGCACCTTGTACACTCCACCTCCTAAAATTTGAGCGATAGTTTTTCTCTAGGACCATCATAGATTTAAAATTGTAAAGCAATTAAAAGGAATCTTTATATTGTAATAAAATAATCAAAGCTTTAAACTTTAAAAAATTATACTGTATTTTTCTCCACATGTCGCAGTTTAATTACCAGTTAACTGAAGTACCAGGCGTATGCTTATGAAGACATATACCAAATTTAAACCTTTTTTTTCTCGCAAATCTTTTTTCAATACCTTTTCATAACAAAAATGTTCCACACGATGAGATGTTTAACTGATTTTATAATGTCTTAAGAAATTATAAAATGCGTACAAAAATTATCATACTACTTTTTTTAAAATAAAGCTCAAATTTTGAGAAATAAATTACCAAACTTTGAAAATATAGAAATCTGACGACGATTCTATAATACTTTTGTACAATAAGTAGGGTTAACATAAAATGTATGACATATTTTTGCATACTCGTTTACTGTAAATTTGGAATTTGTAATATGACTATTTTAAAAAATGCATTGCGTGGCTCCTTTTCAGTAAAACAATGCGTTTAGACAAAATGGAAGTAATATTTAAATAACGATGCAGCTTAAAATTTTGATATATGGCAACAATATTACTATTATTATTATGTATAATATGTGGTATAAACTTCAACTAGCTATCTTATGTAAGCTCACATTTGTTGAGAGGTGAATTATGGTTGACTGCTACGCACTCTTTATGCAAATGGTGCTACAATATCTTAACTATTTTGTATTTCCTTTATTATATTTTAAATGCTTTAATTATTTGTGAATTTTTCAAATTTCACAGATGCTTTACCTTAAGAAATTCTGTTGCCAAATATAATATTAGTATTTAATCGCCATTCTATTGTTTGAATATATCATAGCATAGTTGTTTTGTGTGAATCTGGCTGCTGTCCACCGATCTCAACATTAGTTGTCATTATCCTAATAAGGCTCAGCTGACACCATTGTAATGGTTAACGTAATGGAATGGTTACATAAGTAACGGAGACAGAGAGTAACTACAGAGTGAGTCAAAAACCTCCGAACCGGCTGCGCGGTGTTTTTCCACTGAGCGAGTGGACACATGATTCCGCACTGCTGCTGTAAACAAGGTCACGTTTCTGAAAGTGCAGTATTGAGTGGGCATGATATGTTATAGTTAGTTATTACGAGAGTGATTTATTATTTTATCCTCTACTTGGTCACAAAGTGTATTATGACTCAGCATAATATTTTTCACGAACAACGCTTGGTTCAACCTTCATGGATATATGTGTACACAAAATAATTGTTATTGGAAATCTAAGAAACCTAATATTGTTCATGAAGTACCCCTTCATGACGAAAAAATTGGTGTATGGTTCGCCATTAGTGGAGAAATGTTTTGGGGCCATTTTTTTTCGAGTCAACAGTTGGAAGCCCGTACAGACGTGAATACACTTTTGTCCTCCCTTTTTTTTTGAGTGAGAGAGAAAGAGAAAATTAACGGATAGGGAACGTAATTTTCGTTTTTATAACAAGACTGCAGCAGCTCATACGACCAATCTTTCGAGAGAACAATTGCAAGTGTGTTTCAGGACTAAATTATCTATTTCTGGGGTAACTTAAAGTACAAGCCATACAAATCAAGCCCACCCGCCCAGAAAGAATTGAAACAAAATATCCAGAAAATTACCAGCAATTCTCCAGGTGATCTACGGCCACTGGTGAACAGTTTCCTAAAGAGGTGCCAAAAATGTATGGACAACGACGGTGGCCAATTTCAGCATCTCCTTTCAGGAATTTGGCAAGTAAAGCCTTTAAAAGTAGTTTTAAAAATGTTAGATGGTTTCATTCGAGCCATTCTTGTCAACAGCGGCAGGCGACAACGAGCGCAGAGGACGCGGACAGGCAAAACATTGCGCAGCCGGTTCGCACGTTTTTTAACTCACCCGTTAGTACACAGTAACAGGTACAGAACTAACGAATGCACGTAGCGGTTACAGAAGTAAGAACTACACAGTAACGATAGTAGAAGTAACGAATACAAAGTAACTAGTCGCCCAATAACTGTTACCAAAGTAACTAAGGCAGTACTAGTTATCTCCTTAACTGTTACCGAGTCTGATTGACATCACGTATGTGTAATAGTATCGCTTAGTTGGTGTTATATAGTTATCGCTTTATGCATTATCTGTATTCTCCATAAGAGGTCGTGAATGACATTGTCGATCTAATATACATACCATCTGGCAATGAAAAAACCTACTATCTATCCGCTACCGCTGCAAACCTAATATATGCATTCTGTCAAGAAAGTATCCGGAATTGATCATTTAAAAGTCCTGTTTAAAAGGGGATTCAAAATCGTTGTTGTCGCTAAGTTGCTACAACTTTCTTCTATACCCACGCGGAGTTTGATCGTCATCTGTCATCTAGTTTGCTTACAGTGCACCATTTTTTTAGTCATCTCAAAGGTGATTTGCGATTTTACCATGGATACAAATATTGAACAAAGAATTTGTCTCAAATTTTGCATTGCAAATGTTATTTCGTGTGCCGAATCGCTGAAAATGTTACATAGGGCTTACGGTGAATTGACTTTATCAAAAACACATGCATATGAGTGGTACAGTGCATTCAAAAGTGGTCGAGATGTGGTGGAAGATTTGCCTCGATCTGGTCGGCCATCAACGGTTTCAACTGAACTGAACATCGCTAAAGTGAAGAAAATGGTGTCTGAAAATCGTCATTTAGGTCTGGGAGAGATTGCTGCTGAACTTTGTGTCTCACAAATTGATTTGTACCATTTTAAACGATTGTATGGGCATGGCACGCGTTGCAGGTCGGTTAGTTCCGAAAGACGAATTTTCTACAAAAACTCAATCGCGTAAGGATTGCTGAAGAACGAGCCAGTTGCGACCCCACATTCATTAAAAACGCATCGTAACTGGTGATGAGACGTGGGTTTACGAGTTTGACACTCAAACCAGTCAACAAGCTTCCAAATAGTACCTTCCAACTGAACCGAAACCTAAAACGGCGCGTCAAACTCGATCAAAACTGAAGGTCATGTTGACAGTTTTTTTTTTTTTTTTTTTTTTTTTTCGATTATCGCGGTGTCGTGCACTCAGAGTACTTGACAGAAGGTCATATGGTAAATAAATACTATTATTGAGCATTATGTGACGTTTTAGAGAACAAATACGGTGAAAAAAGCCAGCTTTGTGGAACGACAATTCACGCACCACGATAACTCACCAGCTCACAAGGTTATTATTGTGAATTACAAATTTCATCGAACAACCACCGTATTCACCTGATCTGGCTCCTGCTGATTTCTTTCTCTTTCCAAAACTCAAGTTACCACTTAGAGGCACTCGTTTTCAGTCGATAGAAGACATAAAGGAAAATTCGTGGCGACAATTGACATGGATTCCTAAAAATGCCTACAAAAAAACTTTTGATGATTGGATTATTCGTTGGCATAAGTGTATAATTTCAGAAGGGGCCTACTTTGAAGGCGATAAAATAAAATTGGATGAGTAATTTTTTTTGTGTGTTTTATTGGCAAATTCTCGGAACTTTCTTGACACAGTAGTAAACTGCTATTATCTTCATATTTTCTGATGTAATGATGTTAGGCGACAATGTGGGGTTACTGCTTCTTTTCTCTAGCATCATCGCCTTTTAAAATACCTAGTACACTTTTTATTTACTATCGCACAAAAGTATTCAAGTTATTAAGTGTTGTATTCTTAATGTTAGTCCTGTTGATGTATGCAAAGTCGGTGCTTTGCTTTGCTATTCTATGTCTGCATTGCGTGATATACAGACTGTTTCAAAACGACACCAAACGAAGATAGCAGTCGATTAGCTTACATTTTGACTTATCCGAAACTTGATGTCGCAACTTTCAAACTTTTCTATTTAAAGTTTTATGTGTGTTTAAAAATCACGCACATTTGAGATTAGGCAGCGAAGGAACGACGGTTGCCATACGCCACGTAAACTACCTCAAAACGTGTTATACGAAACACATAACAAACCCCGCATGCTACGTTTTCCATTACTAAGGTGACCTGTGCCACACCGGCGTGTCTATCAAAACATCTTTACACCTCGCGACTGAGACCTTCGCTACCAACCGGCATCTCTCTTGGAGTGGACCAGGCATATGCCATTTGGTTATGTACGATGATTTTATGGTAGTGATGATGGTAGTTTTTGTATTTTCCAAATTTTGAGCTGAAAATGATATTCACGTATTATGTATGGTATGCCCAACAAGGTCCACATCTTCGTTTGGTGTCTTTTGAAACATCTGTATATAGGTTCTGTATACCGCAGTTCACCCGTACAACCCAGTCGATTAATACTAAATTGAAAACTGGGTAAGCGTATGAAAACAAGTTCCGAGTTAATTCTCATATGTAAATGATGCATTCACTAAATTTGATATTTATGGGCACAGATTTTCCAACTTAATCGTTATTGGTGAGCAATGCATATAATATAACTACCAGTGAGATAATTTGAGCTCGGTTCGGGGTAAAAAATTATCGGATTAGGGTTCGGTGCACACAGAATATAGCCACGACTGACTTGATGGAGTAAACGTGGTCTCTACATCCCGTTTCGAAACGTGTTGCACTGCACAATCTATATTGCTCACTGCTTGGTCTCATTCAGTTCCTGCTTGTGAAAAGCATGAACACTTAAAGTGAGCGCAGAATGAAAAATGACGTAAATAGAAAGGGAAAGCCTTCGGCACTGAACGAGAGAGGAGACAGAACGAGAGCTTTATCTTTCGATACAGTAAACATGTATCTTGTAATTCAGTTAAATGAATTCTGAGTGAGCTTTGTTTATTTATGTTCATTATCTTTTCAATGTTCTGCACATGATCCTATTTTTTTGTATCAAGCTTTATACTTTTATTTGTAAAAGTACAATGCGTTTTTATTTACTAATCAAGTATGAAATAATTGTTTTATTGTGTTAATTTACGAATTAGAACGATGCATATAATGTAAACGCATGTAATAAACTACCTTTGGAACATATTATACCACAAAAGTTTGCATGTTTACGCTATAAACCCCTCCACACTACCCTCTCTGTATACCGTTGACTGCTCTGTGTGTTCGTAACTGCGCTAAGGAAACCCAAAAATCGAGCTCTAGTGTTAGTCATGAAAAAATAGCTTGATCGTAACCATTATATTTAACCACCATTGCACTACAACCGTGGCAGTTTTAAGCGTTACGCGAAAATAATTGTTAGTCACCTCTCATATGGAATATACGATATCTACTAGGCCAACAGGGTCGTGTCCTTAGCGCGGTGGTAGTGATGCTGCTTGCCAAGCGGGAGACCTGGGTTCGATTCCCAGTACCGGCGTGGGGATCTTTTCCCCGCTGGGAGACATGGACCCTACCTCTCTGATCTTCACGCGTGAACGACAGTAGCATGCGCCATCTTTATTGCGTAGTTCACGTTCTCTCGCTGGAGCTACACATGAAACTAGAAATACCCTGTACAATAAAACCTTCAAACAATGTATGTGTGAAACTGCAACATTCCAGCTCTAATACCAAGGCAGAAACAAACTATTGGGCGTTACTTTTCAATCCGCCCTAATAATAAGAAAAGAAACCTACATACTTTTGGACCATTTTCGAAACACTTCTTTGTGCAATCAGCAGCCGCAAAGTCGCTACTGCCAATAGCCAAACTTTATGACTCATGCTTCAAATGGTGGAGTGTAATCTTGCAAAAGGATGGGGGCTTCCTTTACATTTTCATTGTCATGTTCATGGACACCTAAATATCACCATAACAGACCTTGTTTACAGATACAGGCAGTGTTTCCGGATGCATTCTTTCTATAGGATGACGCTCCTCCCCGCACTTTCATCGTCATGCTAACAGGCACCTAAGTACTACCATACCAAAATGTATCGGCTGTGGGGTTGAGGATTTGCCTTCGCGATCCCAAACTTCACACCTTGCAACTTATTTGTGGTGGTGTGAGAAGGTTGCTGTTTTGTTCCACCTTGACAGGAAAGCCAATACGTTTTAATGAAAAACAACGGGGCAGATCGTTGTGACTGGAAATGAAATACATTTGGATATCTGCCGTGTTACCAGGGTGCTGATGTCCAACATTATTAATGACCATGCAAACCTATAAGTGAGTTCTGTAACTACGTACTGTTTTTGTGTATATTATTCCTGTAATGAACAAAACATGCTTACTTTTGTACAATGGGTTTTTGGTAACCATCTATTCATCTGGACAGAGTATGCTATCACCAATTTAATTGCTCACAAAGTAGAATTAGCAATAACGCAAAGGGTAGGCAGCACCTTCTTACAGTATGAGGGATGCAAAGAGCTTGAGGTTGGAAATGTTTCTCCATTCAAGCTTATTCCCTAACCCCCCAAGAGTTTGGAGGTATGAGTAGGTGTGTGAATCAGTGCATATTAATGGCAATTCACCACAACAAAAGAGTGAGCATCATTACTACGAACAATTGCCCCGAAAGGGTAGCCACCGACACGTCTTAGATGATAAAGGTGGCATATAAATTGGGAGGGGGCGAGTAGATTATTTGTTTGAGGAGTGTTAATAGACGGCTGTCAGTTCTCTAATGCTTAGTATAACACATTTTCAATTAGGAACCTAGAACGGACTCTTAACTAGAAAGTATTAATACTAACACGAGTGCATCCTTAAAAGTGTCGAATATATTCGTGGTCGTCTCCAGTATGACTAGAAGTCACAATGTCTCCTTATAAAGCAATGCCACTTCTACTAAATATAATGAACTAACAAAATAAATAAATATGCCTGTAGATCGTTTACTAAGTATTACCAGAAATTAGTTCTGATTTTGTTGTATAATTTTGTTTAGTTTGAATCCACACATTACGGTGTTTGGACGATCTAAAGTTGAAAATGAAAAATAATCAAGCTAAGTTAAATCGTGAGACTATATTTCTATTTCAGAAAACTGAGAATATTTTACATAAGAAAAATAAGCTGTTGAATAATAAATAAAGTATTCCTGTACTGAAATTAAATGACATTTAGAACACTTTTATGTACCCAGCCTCTAAATAGTTCTATATCTTGTGTTTTTATTGTTACTAATCCTTTATAGTGCTTTCTTCTCCACCTGAAAGTACTAGTGCCGTTCTTTGAACTAGTCACCGTTTTCTTGTCATTCGTGAAGTACCTGACGTTGGGATCACCATTCGGGTGATACCAGTGTCTTCCTCTGCATATGGCATTGTGTCTTCCACCTGGGGAGAGGCTGTACCTATTTTTGGTTCTTGTGCTTGTTTTAGCTGCTGGTAGTTACTAGTGTCTTTGCTTGTGCCTGCTGTTATTTTTACCTTCAGGGAGTTGTCATTGCCTACCTCGAACTCTTTTATTGTTGTCAGCTTCTGGTGGGCTGTATTGTTCACATATAATACTTTTTTTGCCAACAAGGAGGTGGATCCCTCTGGATGTTGTATTGTTTTCTGCAACCCATTGGTTCTATTGCCTACGTCGGTATCAACCGCTATGCTCACCGTTGAGGAGGCGTGATTAACTTTATCTGGATCTTGTATTTTTTTCAACAACTGGTGGTTACCATTGCCTTTATTTGTAACTTTTGTTGTTTCCGCCATCTGAGAGGTGGCATCGATATTCCCTGGATTTTTTGTAGTTTTCAGCAACTGGTGGGTACTGTTGCCTTCATTTGTAACTGTTGTTGTTTTCGCCATCTGAGAGATGGCTCTGACATTCCCTGGATGTTGTGTTGTTTTCAGCAACTGACGGGTACTGTTGCCTTCATTTGTAACTGTTGTTGTTGTTTTCGCCATCTGAAAGGTGGCACCGACATTCCCTGGCTTTTTTGTTGTTTTCAGCAACTGGTGGGTACTGTCGCCTTCATTTGTAACTCTTGTTGCTTTCGCCATCTGAGAGGTGGCACTGACATTCCCTGAGTTTTTTGTTGTTTTCAGCAACTGGCGGATACTATTACCTTCATTTGTAACTGTTGTTGTTTTTGGCGTCTGAGAGATGGCACTGACATTCCCTGGGTTTTTTGTTGTTTTCAGCAACTGGCGGATACTATTACCTTCATTTGTAACTGTTGTTGTTTTTGGCGTCTGAGAGGTGGCACTGACATTCCCTGGGTTTTTTGTTGTTTTCAGCAACTGGCGGATACTATTACCTTCATTTGTAACTGTTGTTGTTTTTGGCGTCTGAGAGATGGCACTGACATTCCCTGGGTTTTTTGTTGTTTTCAGCAACTGGCGGATACTATTACCTTCATTTGTAACTGTTGTTGTTTTTGGCGTCTGAGAGGTGGCACTGACATTCCCTGGGTTTTTTGTTGTTTTCAGCAACTGGCGGATACTATTACCTTCATTTGTAACTGTTGTTGTTTTTGGCGTCTGAGAGGTGGCACTGACATTCCCTGGGTTTTTTATTTTCAGCAACTGGTGGGTACTGTTGCCTTCATTTGTAACTGTTGTTGTTTTTGGCGTCTGAGAGGTGGCACTGACATTCCCTGGGTTTTTTATTTTCAGCAACTGGTGGGTACTGTTGCCTTCATTTGTAACTGTTGTTGTTTCCACCATCTGAGAGGTGGCACCGACATTCCCTGAATTTTTCGTTGTTTTGAGTATCTGGTTGGTGCTACCTTTGTTTATATTGGAGGTTATGTCCACCCTGTTGTAGGTTCCATTAATTATCTCTGGGTCTTTTGTTGCTTTCCGTAATATTTCTCTTTCTTTTACAATATGCAAGTGGCGATTATCTTTCTTTGAATTTTGAGTTTTTTTCTCCACTTGGTAGGAAATGAATCCTTTGTTATTATCTACTGTTATGTTCACCATTATGTTAGTGATATTGTCTTTCTTTAGACTTGGCTGGATAGTTGTACTTTTTGGTATTGGTGTCGTACTTGACACATGGTGGGTGGTGTTTTGAGTCGTTGGTTTTGGCGTCGTTGGTTTTGCCGTCGTTGGTTTTGGCGTCGTTAGTTTTGGCGTCGTTGGTTTTGGCGTCGTTGGTTTTGGCGTCGCTGGTTTTGGCGTCGCCACTTGGCGACCCTTTAGTTTTGCCGTTTCGCTCAACTTGTAGGAGCTGCTTTTGCTTTTCTTTTGTTTTTGTGTTTTGCTCAACATGTCTTTCTCTGGTTTTAGCTGTGTGATTATCGTCCCGGAGATATCATCGATTTCCTTTGGACCTAAAACAAAACATTTTAAGATTTCAATTAATACTGAGATATTAACAAACATGATAATAGAAACAACTGTGTACTAGGTTTCCCCAAAAGGTAAATAAACAGGTTAATTCTAAAAACTAAATGTTCTAGGAATTGACAACTAGGGGAGGTAGCCAAGTGTGAACATATATGACGTCATACGTCCTCATTATGCCCGGTGAGCAATCTTACGCGATTGTTGTAAGGCAGAGTTGCTAATATATAATTATCATTTGCTCACAAAGTAAAGCATTGTTTCTGCTCACCACTGCATTTTAAAGGACAGGACCAATGGTAATTTATGACGTAATTTGAGTTATTCTATGCATTATGTCAGAAGGATTTCAAGTTAGGTTTCAGCACATTTTAACTTGAATGTGAAAACATTTTTTAAGATATTAAGGGATTGAATAGCAATAATAGTATCTACATATTCTGCTTTGATTTCATGAGTATTTTTTGGTAGTTTAACGTCCTTTAACCTGGTTGGTCATATCGGACGATGTATCTCGGGGTCCATGGAGCTTAAAGTTACTCGACATTCGTCTTCTCAGGATAAGGGAAAACTCACGAATTTTTGAATGTGAGGCAGACACGCTACCACCACACTACCCAGGCGGGCTAATTTAATGAGTATTAATACTATAATACTTCAAATTTAAGAGCTATTTATGTAACAAGTTCCAAAAATGTAGTGTTTTAGGCAATAGATGTGAAGATCGTTCACCAAGCTGGCGGCTAACGCGCCGATTGCTTGAGACTCTAGTTTCGCAAGGTTTCATCCGAAATTCGCTCGAAAATGTGTAATGGTTTATAATTTTAAGATAAAACAATATTGATTCGCTCTCTCTCGCCGTTGTAAACTTGTACCGAAGATGTATTGGTTTCGCCGACTTTTGCGCATGCGGTGCCAGATTCATTTCACAAAATACCGCCAGAATTATTTTAAAAATACGAGGTACGTCCAGAAAGTAAGTTCCGTTTGGTAATAAAATTAAATTGTGTACAGATACAGAATAATTATTTATTGCACAAAATTCTACAACTCTTAAACTACTTTTCCACATAACTGCCGAAATTTTGCAGGCATTTGTTATAGCGTGGCACAAGATTTTGTATACCTTCTTCATAGAAGTTTGCCACCTGTTGTCTTCAAAATGTTGGTATTCAACGAGAGCAAAGTTTACGAAATTTCAGTTTTGCGGTAACAATTTCATGAATTAGTGATCGTGAGCTTTGGAAAAATTCCATAGCGAGAGTACTAATTATAAACTTGCGGTTTTCCTGGATCTTGTCATCAATCGCGTGAACCAGTTCTTCTGTAACCAAAGATGGACGCCCACTTCGTTCTTCATCGTGCACTTCACTACGTCCTTCATTGAACTGCCGGACCCATCTTCTCACCATTGAATCACTCATTGCTTTTTGTTCGTAAACTTCGCAAATTTGCCGATGAATTTAAGTTGGTTTCACTTTCCTAGCATTCAGAAAACGAATCACCGATCTGATTTAACAAGCGGCGGGATTTTCAATCAATACCGACATTGTAAGCAAGCACAACAAAGCGTATGTGGCTGACAGCGATATCAAAATGGCGCAGGTTTCTTCTCCTTGATACAGAGCGTCTACCGCGCATGTGCGGAACTGCGATCGTAGCGCTGCAGCGGAGATAAATTGAAACGGAACTTACTTTCTGGACGTACCTCGTAGCAAAATTCGTATTGAAATCGCCCAATTTCACATCCACATTTTTTTAAGGGGGGCTTGAAAAACGTCTCTAAGATTTGGTTTAGAATTTTGTTTATGTTTTTATTGCTTGTTTCTTACAGTCATATCATTGGACTCCTAGTTGCAAAATCTAAAATAAAAACCAAAATTTATATCACAAGAAATCTACTAAAGCCATTTATTTACTTCAGTTTCAAAACTGCAAAGTCATAACTGTGGGATTTCTCTTTAGAATAAACTGCTTATCGGCAATGGTGTTACTTCTTCAGAGGAGGATGGATTTTTCCGGGCGTAAGAATCCTTAGCATGGCTTCCTTCGGAAGGGAAGTAAAGCCGTTGGTTCCGAGTCGTAGATTTCCGGCACGTAAAAGGACCTCAAGCCTGATAGAGAGGCCTCTGAGCAAAATGATGTGGTCTTTCACGCCCTGTATGGAATGGTACGCTAAAACCACAGCAGTTAAATAGCGTCTATAAATAAAACTCCATTTTATTTTATTTCACGTAGTGTTCTAGTTGGTTTTTGTTTCTCTTTAGGTTTTATTCATTAGATTACACACAGTCTCATCAATATTTCCAGATTTTGGGAAGCATAGGGAATAATCGGCTTGAGAAAATTTCGTACCCCAGTCGGGAATGAACTCGGGACCCTTCGCAAAGCAGGAAGGCTACTTTGTTAGAGGTTTATGACATTTTCCCACTTACCTATTACAAATACTTTATTTATTCAAATTACAATACACATAGAATTTAAACTGCAGATAGAGTAATCAATGTATTGTTAAAAAAGCTTATGTTTTCCATTCACATAACTTTCTCTATATTCTGTAATAAATTATTGTTAGTAAGCTTATTCTTTTATTTGTTTCATGCTAATCGAGAAAAATTAGCAGAAATAGTCTTATTTCTTGTTTTTTGTAAGTAAAAACGAAATAAGGGAGTACCATAGGTTAAAGTGAAAGCCCAAAGCTGGTTGCTATGTGACAAGTCCGTTTGTTTGTATGGAAACGAGTTGGAAAACTCCTGTATGAGAAAATTATATTTTTCAAAGCTGAAACCAAAAACAAGGAATATCTAAAAAATGAGCAACTCCACGAAAAAAATATATATAAATAAATTGTGTGTTTTAGCGTCTTCTCCATTTTTTGTGTGTTAAGTTTTTGTCCATCTCTTACGGTTTAGTAGTTATGCAGAATTCATCCAAAATAAAGTGATCTTCAGAGGCTATTCCTAGAAAATTCAAGATACACACTTTATTTGTCAGGCAAATATCTTTAATATACGATATTTTAATCAAAATCCTAAGAGTCATTTTTGAGAAAATCAAAATTTTCGAAAAAAGTTCCATGTAAAGGGTAGTTGGGAGTGGGGGGATGTTCTTGAAAATCTTCGTGTTGCATTCTTGGGAGATATCAAACCTAAATACCAAACCTATCACTTTAACCTATGGTACTCCTTTATTTCGCTTCTACTTACAAGGAAGCAAGAGATAAGATTATTTCTGCCAATTTTTTCTCGATTAGCATGAAGTAAATAGAAGCACAAACTTTTAACAATAATTTGTTACACAGATGTAGAGAAAGTCATGTGAATGGATCACATACGATTTTTTTTCAACATAATCACCGAAAAGATTGAGACATTTATCGTACCCGTGCACAAGTTTTGCAATGCCCGCTTCAGAAAATGTTTCCGCAAATGATTTCAAATGAGCATTGACGTTATTTTGGAAATCTTCGTTAGTTTGAAAGTGCTGACCTCCTAGCCACGTCTTCAGTTCAGGGAAAAGGTAAAAGTCTCTTGGTTTCAGGTCAGGACTGTATGGCAGATGATCGAAAATGTGTCATTGAAATTGTTCAAGGAGCCGATGTGTTGTGCCAGCAGTGTGTGGACGAGCGTTGTCATGGATCAACACAATTCCTTAAGTCAGCATTCCTCTTCGTTTGCTTTGAATGGCTCTCCACAAACGTCGTAAAGTGCGAAGATCTTCAAAACAACGTCAATGCTTATTTTAAATCATTGGCGGCAACATTTTTTGAAGCGGGTATTGCAAAGCTTGTACATGGGAACGATACATGTCTCAATTTTTTCGGTGATTATTTTGAAAAGTAACCATAAGTATACAAAGCTTTTAGTAATAAAATAATTGCTTTCTATGCACTTATTTTTTATTTATAGCCTATCGGATGTTGAAAAAAGAACGGCCCTCGTAAGTCACACAGCCAGACAAAAGACCCTACAACGAGACATAAGATCACGCCACCTGACAGAAGGTCAGATACAACCTAAGGACAGGCAACTAGCCATTAGGACATACAAGCAGACATAAAGTCGGACAACCGCATAAGGAAACTCTCCGTCATAGTTTTCAGTATGTGTTTTTATTTTCTTTTTAATTTTAATGTCATCAACTGTTTCCCAATACTTATAGAGCACGTGTAAACGGACGAATTGAGCTGCCGGTCCTCATGGCCGCGCTCGCTAAAGCGTCTCGCTTTGGTGCCTCGTGGCACAGGGGATCTTTTGGGCATGGCTGTTTATGTATTTGTTAACTTAATAGATCAACTAAGGAAACTAGAAAAAAAAAGGAAAAATAAATACAGAGCTTAAGTCCTGAGAAGCCTCCGGACTGTATTTAAAAAAAAATGAACGATTCCTAATTTGTTAAATCAATTTAAAACTTAGTCATTGAGCAAGTTGTTTGCCCTAAGTTGTACCTTGAAAGAAGAGCAAGAAGTGTTTGTGGATCCACGTATTTGTTGTTATTATTATTGTTGTTATTATTATTATTATTATTATTATTATTATTATTATTATTATTCAGCGGATAAGAATTTAGTTAGTCCACTGATACAGAATGTTCTGTAACGAAATTTTTAAGGCTAAGCACAGTAGCACCAAAAGGGCTAACAATGGTAGAATTAGAAATTCCAGGAAGGAGTGGAGTGATCCTAGAAAGGGTATTGAAATATTGGTATAGGTGTATAAAGACCGAAATTTAGAATCTGCTAAAAATATCTCAAGCTAATTAAAAGTAGAAGTAACAGGGAGAGGCATTTGGTGGAAACAGCTAGAGGACATCTTGACGAAAATAGGAATAGGAGACATGTGGAGAAATGGAGAGGAAAATTAAAAAGTTTTCTGGAAGTCAGTACATACAGGCTGTTAGGGGTATACTGACAATTGAGCACTGGACAATGAACAATATTGAATCAATATTTGCTTAATTTGTGGACTAATTCTGGTTCAAGTAGACGTGGCTCATAGAAGCCATAGAATTACTTTGGGCAAGATAAAGAACGATGTTGCAAAGCATAACACAACTTTTAAATCTAGCAATGTAAAATAATATTTGATAGGGCTAATGGAAATGTTATATCTGAAACTGTATAAACGCCTGCAAAAATGTTAAAAAGCTCAAATAATTTTATTGAAAAAAAAACGCTTTAATGAACGATGTTTGTGATAGTTTTTTAATTAATTTGGAGAACTCGGACTCACAGAAAGAAAAGAATATTCTGAAATAATCGAAGTTTGTAACATCTATGGAGAAACTGAACCAGAGTTCACAGGCGAAAATGAAGGATGTACCGCCAATAAACAA
Organism: Hymenopus coronatus; assembly: GCA_030762935.1. Taxonomy (NCBI): domain Eukaryota; kingdom Metazoa; phylum Arthropoda; class Insecta; order Mantodea; family Hymenopodidae; genus Hymenopus; species Hymenopus coronatus. Next base: position 63,471,628 of record CM060897.1, on the reverse strand, counting down.
CCCAGCACAGTGGAAGGAGTTTCGGCCCTGCTTCCTTCACCGTAGGCACCAAGAGGATAGGTGTTTCTGTTTTTTTTGTTTTACTTTCTCTATACATACTATGTATATAGTTTATAGAGAAGGTATTGCACTCCACCCAAAAATTCGATACCGAGATTTCACCGGAAATATACGTTTTAGGGTCCCCTTTATCTAAAGAAACATTTTCGGAAAAAGGTCCGTGTGTGTGTGTGTGTCCGTGTGTCTGTGAACACGATAACTCAAAAACGAAAAGTCGGTAAAATACCAAACTTGGTATTTAAGTTTAATATCTTCCAGGGATGCGACACAAAGATTTTGAGAAAAATCCCCCCATCCCAAACTATCCTTTACAAGGAACTTTTTTCGAAAATTTACATTTTCTTAAAAATGACTAACAATTTTTATTAAATTGGAGTGTATTAAAGCTATTTACCTGATAAACAAAATGTATATCTTGAATTTTCTGGCAATACCCTCTGAAGAATACTTTATTCTGGATGAATTTTACGGAATTTTGCATAACTGTTAAACCTTAAGAGATGGACAAAAACTTAATACACAAAAACTGTAGAGCACATTAAAACACACAATTTATGCCAATAACATTTTTTTCGTGGAGTTGATCGTTTTTGAGATATTCCTTTATATCAGTCTCAGCTTTGAAAAACCTATACTATTTTCATACAGAAATTTGTCAACTCTTGTCCATACAAACACCTTACATAGCGACGAACTTTTGACTACCACTTTAACCTATGGTACTCCCTTATTTTGCTTCTATTTACAAGGAAGCAATAATACTATTTCTGCTAATTGTTTCTCGATTAGCATGAAGTAAATAGAAGCATAAGCTTTTTAATGATATTTTTTTTTTGCAGAGATGTAGAGAAAGTCATGTGAATGGAACACATCATATTTTTTTAGCATGACAAGTTAAATCTCGCAGACTTACTCCTCTATACTTAATGTGGGGGTCACTGGTCATGCAGAAAGTATTCAAAAGTCAGTTACGATACATTCGTTATAACGAGGTATTTTAATTCATTTGGTTTATTACAATGTTAATATATATATATTTTGTATATTTTTTATAATTCCTTTATGTCCCTCCAAGGCTACGTCTTCGACCAAGGCTTCTGGGGAAAATAATCACGTTTGGCTTGTATGTGCCACGCCTACTTGGAGGTAACCAATCTGAAAACATATGCTTCTTTAAGAACCAAAATTAATCCACAAATTTAGCAAATGTTGCTTCAATATTGTTCATTTCACGGTGCTCAATTACCAGTATACCCCTAACAGCCTGTAGGTATATTAAAAGTGCAAAAAAACACAAAGAAATCCACCATTTTATCATTTTTTTACCATATATGACAAATGTACGAGGGATGTTCAACAAGTTCTCAGAAATAGACAGAACAACAAATTATTTTTGGTAGATTCTTTCTTTAGATTTCAACATAATCTCCTTTTAGCTTCATAAACATCTCCCAGCGTTTCTCCAACTGTTTCAAGCCTTCCCAAAAGCAGAATTTCGGAAGGTTCTCAAAATAGACATCTGTTTGGGAGATGACCTCTTTATTAGATGTGAATAATTTTCCGCCGAACCACTTTTTTAAGTTTGGAATTAAGAGAAGTCACTGAGGGACAAATCTGGTGTATACGGTGAATGTTGTAATAATTCTAACCTAAATTTTGTAATTTTCCTCGTCGAAACTGCGCAGGCATGCACACTTGCATTGTCTTGATGGAAGAGATTTTTTTGTCAGATAAGGGCGTTTTATCATGATTACTTCGTTCAACCGTTGTAATAACGATGCATAAAACTCTCCAGTTATTATTCATCCTTTCTGCAAGTAATCACTCTAGATGATTTCGCGTGCATCCAAAAAATCCGAGGCCATCACCTTGTCTGCAGATTTTACCACCTTTGCCTTCTTCGGAGCCGGTTCACCTTTAAAAACCACTGTTTCGACGGTACCTTTATCTCTGAAACATGGTAGTGTATCCATATTTTTTTTTTTATGTATCGATGCAGAAACTCATTAGAAAACCGACGGAAAGATGCCAAACCAGCTTCCAATGGATCACAAGATTGCATTTAGTCCGCACTGAGAACAAACTCATCTTGCCGAGACCTTTGTCAGACCTAATTTTTGTGCTAAATTTAGAACACTGTACCTCGTGGTATGTCTGTGGCCTGTAATATTTCGCGAAATTTGATTCGTCGTTCACTCAAACCATATCCTATGTTTTGTAAACGCACCTCTACTGTACGTCCATAGCGATGTTCATCATTTGTGGATGTACAGCCATGTTTAAACTCATTTATCCAATTTAAATTGTTGCAAACGCAAGACAGAGGTGCCAAGAACTTCATACAACTCGGTTTTTATCGCTTTCGGTGTTAAGGCTTTTAAATAGAAGTGCTTAGTCAACGCACGAAACTCGTTTTTTTTTTCATCTTTCTAAAGAAACATATGAATGTTGATTCAATCGCCTGTAGCAACGAAACCACGCGATAAATATAGCTGAAACGTTAATTGCCATGTAGTAAGAGACAACGGTTACTAAATACAAATTTTTATCGACGCTACAAGTATTATTTCTTAGATTTTCCAAGGGCTTACCTAACGCCTCTAGTCTTTAAAAAAACACTCACACTTACATTCACATGAAGGTGCTGTTGAGTCATTAACATTTAGACTCATCCACAAAGGCATTAGACTGTAATAATTCTCACAGGACCATGGATTTGGAAACGCCCACATCATTCGATCAACCTTTGATGGAAGCCACAGGTTTGGTGCAGTACAATTCACTTTTCCTGGATAATCACAACTGCCTCGCATAGGATTGAACTGTTGACCCCTAGGGCAATATGCCAGTTGGTATGATAGTTTGCACTGCGAGTTTCCAATGGAAGGAAGTAGCGGATGGTTGGCGCTATATCCAGAGAGACTTGCTGCTATCGCTGACACCATCAGCCAGATGCGAAACAATCTGTTGGACAGTAAAAAAAATAATCAATCAATATAATTATTGTTATATAGGTGGACATTACTGACAGAATATTATGCACAAAAATATTAAGGGTAGAAGCTATTGAACCGATGTAGGAAAATTCTTTTTTGTTAACAGAACTATCAAAGAATGGAATAAACGTGAACTTTCTTACATATTATCAAGACTTGTATATTAGCATTAACTTTAAACAATTTTGACAGTTTAAATCGAAATGGACGGGTACACTAACGTGTTGTAAAATCAGGTATCTGCGAATATTAATCGACATCTTCAAGTTGCTCCAGAAATGTTTCGATAAGAAGACTACCATATGGCTCCATCCCAAAATGTGTACTGAAAACTCCCATTGATTACGGACATTCTCCACAATTTTAAAATGTCTGTCTGTAAAATGTTACGATTTTATGTATTAAAAAGTCATCTCTTAAAAAAACGTGCCTTGTCTGTCCATAACATACTCTAGCAAAATCATCCTCAATATCAGTCGTATGAAGATCAATCAGCAAATTGTTGTTACTGAGAATAGTCATCTGGGACCAATGTTGTGCTTTCTGGATATTAAAAGGATGCCTTCATGCTCAACTGATATCTATAGAATGGGCCTTAGCTCGAGTGCTGGTTCGTGAGTTATTTTTAAACCTCTGCAACCTTCAAAATTTATTGACCTCGCTTTCGATTCTTTCCTAAATGAACTTTCTTTATTTGGAACTGCCCACTATATCGAAGATGTTGATCAAGCCTTGAAAATGTTGTATGGCAATGAATATGGCGCCGAGAATGTTGTTCCTCACAGATTCGCTTTGCCAAATTAGCATAGCCATAAGCTGCTTCCTATGTCCTTTGCCAAGTCTACAAATGCAATATTTGTATACCTATGCATTTTAATATTTAAAATTCGATAAGTGGGCGGCGCAATGGCCAAGTGGCTAGATCACTCTCCTGCCACTTAGACGACCCGGGTTCAATCCCCAGCGCCCGCATGTGGGATTTGTGGTGGACGAAGCGGCGTCTGGGCGGGATTTTTTCCGGGTCCTCTGGTTTCCGTCGTCACTGATTCCACAATTGCTCCATCATCACCTTTCACATTAGCCATTTCATTTGCATTTCATATCATCCACTTTCTTACGCTCATGCCTGACTAAGGGCCAACCATTAATTCCAGGTTCTCCATTCTGTGTTTTCGTGTTCGGAGAACAGACGTTCTTTTGGATAACCAATAGTTTTGTTATTCGAACTAATTTAACCAATCTGCTTTGTATTAATATTATTATTCATCATTATTAATATTTGGCGGTGCCGTGGTTGAATGGTGAGACCGCTCACCTCCTATCTAGGTGGCCGAAGTTCGATCCCAAGCGCCCATATGAGGGATTCGTGGTAGACGAAGCGGTCTCTGGGCACGTTTCCTCCGGTTTCCCCCGCCACTCATTCCACTAACTGCTCCATTATCACCTTCCCAATCATCAATTTTGCCTACATTTAATTTCATCCACTTAATGTTCATGCCTGCCTACGGACCCACCCCTCGTAGCATGTTCTTCATTCTGTGGTTTCGTGCCGTTGGCTCCCGACAGGCTTCTGACCCCTAGGCATTCGCTTGTAAGTCCTAGGAGGGGTACCAGTCTTAAATATGGGGAGGGTAGGCCGACTAAGAACAATTAGATAAACTGATCTAGTAGAAGATATTTTATGACGTACAATAGCGAACTAATTTAAATAGTGCATTACTTTCATGGTAACAAAAAGAGTTGAAATATTTCGTGGCCTTGGTATAACATCATAGCCTCTGGTTCCAAAAGTCGCGGGTTCAAACCCCCCGGAGAGTGCTGAATTTTCTTCGGGCATATATACAGCATGATTTCCTTGGAAGGGAAGTAAAGCTGGTTGTCCCATATTGTAGATTTATAACACATCAAATAACCTCAAATCTGGAACCACGGCAGTTAAGGGGCGTCCATAGAAAAAGCTAAATTTCATTTTCAATAGCGGAAACATAATTTCAACCACAATGTGAGACATGAGTTCCACCTTGACTAGACTTTTATGCTAAAAACGACGCATTTCTGGATATAACTCTGTTAAAAAGAAATTTTGAAACTTATGCCTTCTATCACGTTAAAAATGTGATGTTTTCCATTCACTTAACTTTCTCTTCCTGTTTTGGAAACAAACTTCTTGCAAAATATTATTCTTCCATCCGCTTCATATTAATCAAGACAAACATTAGCAGATATGCTCTTATTACTAACTTCCTTACATGTATAAGGGAAATAGGAGAATATACTAGGTTAAAGTGATAGTCAAACGTTTTAAACTGTCGTTATGTTAACGTTACTCCTCGGTTCTCTTTGCAAGGCCAGGAGCAAACAATAGATACGAACGGCGAATTCCAGTTTGAGATGTTCATTTTAAATTCACACCAATAACAGGGAATACCGTGGAAATGGTTAGCTTCACAAAAGTTGTACAAAATATAAATTTTATCTTATGATGAGTTCTATATTTTTTGCGCAGTAAATTTTTGTCTATTTTTTGGGGTTAGTAGATGTGCAAAAGCCATCCAAACTTAAGAGGACTTCATAGACTATTCTCAGAAAATTTAAGACATACGCTGTAAATATATTCAATATTTAAGAAAATAAAAACAATTCAAATGATAATTTGAGTAGGAAATTTTTTTGAAAATCTTCTTTTTGCATCCTTAAAAGATACTAAACTTAAATAACTTGAGTTATGCTGCCCATTTACATACGTGCACACTCACTCACACACGCACGCACACGCTTTCGGATATATGAACACAAACGGAGCATTTTCTAAAATGCTTTTTCTTGATTCAAGGAGCCTCAAAACGTCCATTTCCGGTGAAATTGGGTGGGTTACAGTACCTTTTCTACCCACTATGTACACTGTACATATCGATAGAGAAAAGAATAAATCAAATTGGTGAGCGAGATTCGAGCTCGATAACAGAAACTGTCAATTATCAAATATTAATCGAATAATATATATGAGGTATGTTCAAAAATGCCCTTTCATTTTTTGTGCATTGTGAGCTCGAATTGTATCATTAACCAGTGGCGCACTGGCACTTCAGAAATTTATAACGTAACTTCGAAATATGTACAGACAGGCAATAGGTATCTTAAGTTAAATAACTTGTTTAAGAGCCCATTTATTTTCTGAAAATATTTCGATGTAGTCGTTAACATTCTGTATATACGAAATGAAATGAAATGACATTTTATTTATGGACGCTCTTTAACTGCTGTGGTCTTCAGCGTCTCATTCTATACTGGGCGTGAAAGACCGCTTAATTTTGCTTAGTAGCCTCTCCATCAGGCTTGAAGTTTTTACGTGCCGTAAATCTACGACACGGGACCAATGACTTTACTTCCCTTCCGAAGGAAGCCATGCTAAGGATTTTTACGCCCGAAAAAATCCATCGTCCTCCCTCGGGCTTGAACCCGCTACCTTGCGTATATGAAATTAGCATGGTAACCATTACATCACTGAGGACAACCTTTATATACAGGTGTTAAGGGTATAAGTGTGCACATTTTGCGAGCTAGGAGATCCAAATACGACGAATGACACAGTCTAATTACAACTTCGTCTATCTTAAAAGGTAACGGAGATAATTTAACGTTATTGAATATATTATCTACACACTCTGGCAACAGAGTAGGACTTAAGAGCCGGATGTTTTGTTTTAGTTTGCGGCTAGGCCTATGTTTTGTTTTGCTTTGCTCTTGAAATCCGGTTTTCATGTGCGTTTATTATCAGCTCATACTACGAATGAAGGGTGGGGTGGTTTTCTTTGAAGCTAATCGATGGTATTCACGATACCTGAACTAAAACCTATGTAAGAGGTTACGCATTAGATATAGTCTGATGATCAAAGTTAAGGCAAATTCAATGTGAATTATGGAAATACTTTATTCAAGTGTAGAGAATTGAATCAGTCATATCTCTGCCAAACAGAAAATTTATTAATGGTCAATAACTGCAACATCAACAATAGTATATGTTGGTGTAATTGTTTTTTTACACAAGCCGCGTGTAGGACAGGAGTTGGATAGGTAGACTCCGACAGAAAAATTCAATGCCATAGCCGGGATTAGAACCACGGAACTCCTGGGTTGCTCTTCCACTGAGCTAGCATAGCAACATGCCGGCATTGCATTGCATTTCTCAACTTACTCGAATGTTTTCCGGTAAAGTGTTCTCAAATTATTTTGAGATGACGACTTATAATTTTGTAAGTACTTAAGTCCCAGGATTCATAGTATAGCCAACCATTATGGTCAATAGACTCAGTCGCCTAATTTTGTTCGGGGACCTCTCTATCAGGCTTGAGGTTCTTTAACTGCTATGGTTCTCAGCGTCCCATTCTATACTGGGCGTGAAAGACCACCTAATTTTGCTCAGAGACCTCTCTATCAGACTTGAGGTTCTTTGACTGCTATGGTTCTCAGCGTCCCATTCTATACTGGGCGTGAAAGACCACCTAATTTTGCTCAGAGACCTCTCTATCAGACTTGAGGTTCTTTGACTGCTATGGTTCTCAGCGTCCCATTCTATACTGGGCGTGAAAGACCACCTAATTTGGTTCAGAGGCCTCTCTATCAGGCTTGAGGTTCTTTAACTGCTGTGATTCTCAGTGTCCTATTCTATACTGGGTGTGAAAGACCACTTAATTTTGCTCAATACCAATTGACCATATAGCAGGATATACAATGTTATTAGTCACTAAAATACATTTTATTATAATTTAATATAAAATGCAACGAATTATATTTTTCAATTCTTTATTTCAATTGGTTTTTATTATCAATGAAACTCTTATTTAATGATGATGTTCTTCCACTGCTTTACTTGTAAAATTATTTTGACACCGCTTCTTGTTTTATTTCTTATTGCTGTATTCAGCCATTTATAGGTGTTATTGTTAATGTTTGTGTTTGCTAAGCTTTGTTAATGAGGCAAACTTGAAATAAAGGAAGCTTTAAAGTAAAATATATATTACACAAATACTCCATTGCTCCTAGTTTGGAAATATCTACTATCATTAACTATGCAAGGTTCTTTCTGGAACGTATTACCTCTAGATTGCGAGAGTTTAGAGTTGTTTAAAATCCGGTCAACGACCGCCATTTTTTTGCCTTTGTTAAAAGAAGTCATTAACATAAGTTGTATTCAACCAAAAGATGTTCAGTAATGTGCTGTTAAACCGACACGGTATAATAAATGTTCTTTTTTAGCAAAGCTAATTACTAGAATATTTTAATGGTCCCCTAAATCTTAAACCGAAAGATGTTCTTTCAGGAAATGTCAATCTCGACCAGGAATCTACCCACTGGAAATAATTTGGTCGTTGAACTCTGAGAAATACAAAAGTTTGAAGTGTAGGAAGAAATGCGTGTCTTAAGAGGTTCGTGACCATTTAATGTTCAATTAAAACTATTTAAAGTTTTTTGTTTTTGTTTTTGTGGGCGAGAACTGGCATAATTGGTAGTTACCGTTTGCTTAAAGATCGCCTACCAAATAGCAAACACACAAAAAGCATAATAGAACGATTCTTCAGGTATCAGTGATTCAGATCACGAATAGAGTTATGTTGGAAGAGAAATCAATAACAAAACCCAGGAAATAGCTTCTGTTAAATACTAAATATTATGAAGGTGGTTACTCTCATTTTACTTCCAACCAGTATGTCCAATGTACAGAGTAGGTAGAGAATATAGATATTGTATTCCATCCTAAAATTCTATACCAATATTTCACCGGAAATATGTGTTTTGAGAACCCTGTTATATTTTATTTATTTTTTATGAAGCTTAACTTCCTTTAACCTGGTTGGTTGATGGATGAATGAAATGAAATTGGTGAAATGATGCTCAAATGATCTTGGGGTCCATGGAGCTTAAAGTTACTCGACATTCGTTTTCTCAGGATAAGCGAGATTCGAACTCAGGACTTTTTGAATGTGAGGCAGACACACTACCACCACACTACCCAGGCGGGCACCCCTTGTATGTGTGTGCGCGCGCGTGTTTGTGTGTGGAAGTGTGTAGGCAGCATAACTCGAAAATGATATTCCAATAAATACCAAACTTGTTATATAAGTTCAATGTCTGTCAAGGATGCAACAAAAATATTCTCAGGAAGATCCCCCATCTCCAACTACCCTGTAGATGAAATATTTTTCAAAAATATTGATTTAATCCAAAATGGCTTTAAGATGTTTACTTTCTCTACATAGTGTATAATAATGAAAACCTTTATGCTGTGATTACACCGTAAATACATGTTTTAGGGTCTCCTGTATCCAAAAAAAGGAATTTTAAGGAAGGTCCTTTTGTGTGAGTGTGTGTATGTGTGTGTTAGTGTGATCGTGTGTCTGAGAACACGATATACTCAATAACGAAAAGTTGGTAAAGTGCCAAACTTGGTATTTCAGTTTAGTATCTTCCAAAGAAGCGACATAAAGACTTTAAGGAAAATAACCTCACCCAAACTACGGTTTACTTGGAAAAATTTTCGGTGATTTTGTTGTTCTCCAAAATGGCTTTAACGGCTTTGACTAAAATACCGTATATTATAGATAATTACATGACATATAAAATTCATATTTTTAATTTTCTGTGAATACCCTTTGAAGACGTTTTCATTAGGAATGCTTTTTGCATAACTGCTGAACCATAAGAAATATACAAAAACTTACTACACAAAAACTGCAGTTCTCGTCAAAACATTTTTTTTGTGTGGAGTTCACCATTTTTTGAAATATACCTTGTTATTGGTTTCAATTTTAAATTACTTCAACTTTTCGCATATGTGAATTTGTTAACTCCTAGCAATACATTAAATGGATTTCAACCACATGGTAGCCAGCTTTTAAAAGATTTGACTGCCGCTTTAGCCTAGTGCATTTCTTTATTTCCCTTCTAAATTCAAGGAAGGAAGTAAAAAGACCATTTCTGCTGTTTTTTCTGGATTAGCATGTAAGAAATGGAATAATAATCTGTTTAGTAATAATTTGTTGCAAAGCTATGTGAATGGAACGTCAGATTTTTGTGAAAGCCCTTGAATTACCCCTAATTCAGAAGAATTTTGTATAATCTTGTTATAACCGGTAAATGTTAAAGGGATAGAAAAGCGCAGAGCTCTTTAAAACACACAATTTATTTTAAATAACCTTGTTGGGGTAAAATATTTCCGAAAGCTCAGTTGTTAATGGGTCAAAAATATCAAAAAAAAAGGTTAATAGACAGCAGAGAACAGCAAATTGAATCGAGTTACAAAAAGCTGGTTGCCATGTGATTGAAGTGCCTTTTTTATGACCAGTAGTTGACAAAGTATAAGTATTTAAGTATTTTAAAGCTTAAACTAATAACAAGGAATATCTCAAAAACGGTCAACTCCACGAAAAAAACGTTTGACAAAAATTGTGTGTTTTAACATTATTTACATTTTTTGTGCAATAAGTTTCTTATCTCTTGCGGTTTACTGTTACGCAAAATTCAGAAAAATTCATTCGAATAAAGAGGTCTTCAGGGGCTATTTCCTGTAAATTCAAGATATACATGTTATTTGCCACATGAATGTCTTTAATATACGCTATTTTAATCAAAATCATTAGAGCCATTTTAGAGAAAATCAAAATTTTCGAAAATGTTTACATGTGAACTACCTTTAGCTGCTGTGTTTCTCAGTATCCCATTTCATACTGGCGTGAAAGACCGCTTAATTTTGCTCAGAGGCCTCTTTTATCAGGCTTGAGTTCTTTTACGTGCCGTAAGTCTACGACACGCGACCAACGGCTTTACTTCCCTTCCGAAGCAAGTCATGCTAAGGATTTTACGCCCGAAAAAATCCATCGTCGTCCACCGGGTTAGAAGCCGCGACCTTGGGTAAATGAAATTAGCATGGTAATCATTATTCCATGGAGGGCGACATAATGTTTCCCTGTAAAGGGTAGTTGGGGTGGGAGAGCTATTCTCAAAATCTTCGTGTCGCATTCCTGGAAGATACGAAACTTAAATACCAAGTGTGGTATTATACAGACTTTTCATTTTTGAGTTATCGTGTTTAGAGGCACAAGGACACATTCAGGGACCTTTTTCTAAAAATGTTTTTTTTTGGATACAGGGGATCCTAAAACATATATTTTTACTCAAATCTCGGTATCGAGTTTTGGGTGGAATACAATACCTTCTCTACACACTATGTATAGCACGTGTAGAGAAAGTAAAAAATTGTGGATATACACATTTATATTAATATATGATTCTTAAGTTAAAATCGTTATTTTTTTTTTCAGAACACTGAACACTTCAAAACTTTTTCATCTGAAGGGTACTTTGGAGCGAGAGGGAATTTCCTGAAAATGTTCGTGTAATATCCTTGGGAGATACTTAACTTATATACAAAAATGCACCATTTATGCTCCGCATTTCGTCATTACACAATGAAGGTCCCTCTATATGTCTGAAAAGAACATTAGCATAAACGAATAGCTTTGGTTAAGAACCAAACGTTGACCTTTTTTACTTTCTCTATACGAACTATGTACATAGTGTATACGAAGGTATTGCACTCCACCAAAAATTCGATGCCGAGATTTCACCGGAAATATATGTTTTAGGGTCCCCTTTATCTAAAAAAGTACTTTCAGAAAAAGGTCCGGTGTGTGGGTGTGTGTCCGTTGTCCGTGTGTCTGTGAACACGATAACTTAAAAACGAAAAGTCGGTAAAATATCAAACTTGGTATTTAAGTTTAGAATCTTCCAGGGATGCGACACGGAGATTTTGAGAAAAATCCCCCCACCCCAAACTACCCTTTACATGGAACTTTTTTTGAAAATTTTGATTTTCTAAAAAATGGCTCTAACGATTTTGATTAAAATATCATATATTCAAGATATTTACCCAACAAATAAAATGTATATTTTGTATTTTCTGGGAATAGCTTCTGAAGACTACTTTATTCTGAGTGAATTTTCCGGAATTTTGTATAGCTGCTAAACCGTAGGAGATAGACAAAAACTTACCACACAAAAATGTAGAGCACATTAAAACACATTATTTATGTTACATACATTTTGTCGTGGAGTTGGTCGCTTTTGAGGTACTCCTTATTTTTGGCTTCGGCTTTAAAACTTATAATTTTCTCATACAGGAACTTAACAATAACTGTCCATACAAACAAAGGGACTTCAGTCACATAACAACCATCTTTTGCTATCACTTTAACCTATGTTACTCCCATATTTCGCTTCTACTTACTCTTCGCTTCTGCCATAATAAGACTATTTCTGCTAATGTTTTCTCACTTAGCATGATATAAATAGAAGCGTAAACTTTTTAACAAAGCTTTGATGCAGAGATATAGAGAAAGTCATGTGAATGGATTATATCATATTTTTTCTTTTAAAAACTATGAATAGTTATGTAACATAAACTTCGAATAGCTTAAAATGTTTCTAAGATGCCCTTCAGTCTATTGAAAACAATTTGCAGATGTGGTTGCAACCAACTAATGAGGAACTGCTTAACATGCACTGGGTGGGATTTTTATTCATATCTCAAACATGTGGTATTATAATAACATCTTTAGTGTAATTTTTGAGTGAATCAAAATATTAGAAAAATTGTCCATGAAAAGGGTAGGTTTTTGTGGGTGGGAATCTTCAGCAAAAATCTTGGGGTATACTGAACTTAAATACCAAGTTTAGCAATTAACTTGTTTTTAAAACGCATTTTATTCAGGGGAGCTCAAAACATGTATTTTTGGAGAAATCTCAGTATCAATTTGTTTTACTGAAATATAGCACCTGCTGTACCTAATATGTACATTGTGCATACGTGTTAGATAAACTAAAAAAGTTACAGATAGATATTAAATACAGAAAAGTAGACTCAACATCTGTTAAGAATGGAAAAAAACTAATGTTTCACAAGAGCAGCTTTAAATCATATACCAACAGGAAAAAGGGATTGAGGACGTCCCTGGAACGGGCATGTCTAAGCCATGAAGTGAAGCACCTGTCACAAATTCTACATTGGAAGCATTTCTGTCAACATTTATGTATTTACAACAAAGTAAATAATTCCGAAAAATTCATATGCTTCTGTATAAATAATTTGCCGAAGGACGTGGACGTAAAGCAAATTCACTACATATTGCTTTTACTTTCACTACAGCATATAATAACTAGGGGAAGCATTTTATTCCACCCAAATTCGATTTCGAGGGTTCACCAAAATGTGAGATCCCCTGAACTCAAAAAAGCATTTATGATATGATGTATGTACTTTGAAGTAGATATGGAAATATTATTGATATATTTAATGCTGAGTTCAATCAAAATTCAGTTCTAAAAAAAATATTTTCGTTTTGTACCTGTAAAATTTTAATTTCCTTACTATCTAGCGAGACCTTTTAACGCGGAGATATAAATGCTTCCTTATATCTATTGTAAGCTAATATAATCACTAACAATGCATGGCCGAAATAGATGCTTTAATCTGATATTAGTATTCGAGAAGAATAGACGCATGACTTTGAGTGTGAGTGTTTAAAGGAAAATGTTGATTTTGGGAGGAAAGTTTGCCAGTTGAGGTAGGTGTATTTCCCTGTTTTATTTGCAACATTTCAATCGTATTGCAGCGTTTGTAGGATGTTGGCAAATATTACAACTCTATGCGAAATAAAATAATCATGTATTTTTCTGTTCTATGGGAGGAGTTTTATCAAAAACCATTCCATTAATTTGTCATATTTATATTTCAAAAAGGTACGCGTTACCCGGCATTCGATCCACCTTTTCACTTTCTGCTATTCAGGAAAAGAAAGCTGTGACCACTTTTGCTGTTGGTACAATTACTGTTGATTAAACCTATGTTTGTAAGCAAATCATCCAACACTAGAAGCATTTTACGAGGGTCGACTGAAAAGTCCCGGGCCTCACACAGATATGGCGCCACTAGGCCAGTTAGACGGTAGCATTGTATAATTTAATTCTAGACTAGCTTGTATCCATAGTTACGGATCAATAGCTTATTAGTTTTCGAATGACAGCATTTTAAACATGACAACTTTAGAGTTTTCACGAAAATGGAGGATTTGGAAAAAGGAGCGGTGATTAAACACTTCCATTTGAATGACCACTTGCCTCTCACCTATACGGCCGGGGTTCGATCCCAAGCGACCGCATGTGAGATTTGTGGTGGCTAAAGCGGCGCTGGGGTGGGTTTTCTCCGGGTACTCCGGTTTCACCCGCCATCGCATTCCACCGATGCTCCATCATCGTTCATGTATCATCAGTGTCACCGCCTGAGGTGCCATAAGTAGTTAAAGCGGGCGTTAAACACTATGTATATAATACGTAAAGAGAAAGTAAAAATGGTGGCTTTGTAGAATAAAATAAAGTTATATTGGAGTTTATAGTAAGTTTCGTTGCAAATGCGGATGTTTAGACACACGATTTGGAATATTATTAAGGTAGCATACCAAGCTGATATTTCGTACTTTCTTTCCAGGGTAGTTTATTAGTTTCATTCACAGCTGTTGTGCTGATTGTGCGTGGTTAGATTACCGGCTCGGGTGGAGCATTTAAGCTAACCCTAACCAAGCCTTTATCTTTGACTAGCTCATGTAGAATCCCAAGGTCACGTGGCTCATTGCAACGTCATTCTTATCGTCACTAAGCTTCGGACATGACTTTAATTAAATTAACATCTTGTATAATGGTACGTTAATTACAAGCGAGCTGAGAGGGCAGAAACCAAAATCTCGTGTACTAATTTTTATACTGTAGGTGTAGATGGACATACGTGTATAAAGTTCTGAGTGAACGCAAGTTCTTGTTACAAAGTATAAAGAACATGAACAAAATAATACATTTATACTGTGGCAGATGAAATAATCACGTCTCAGTTAATTTACACGCTTAGACAACTATAATAATGGATTATAATATATTTTACCGAGAAAGAAATCGATAGTGAACATAGTGCAGGGTATGAAGGAGCTGGATATAAGGGGATGGAGGAGGAGAATGAAAGACAGGAGAGAATGGGTTCAGTAAGGCTCGCTCTAGTCCTTCAAGGGCCGTAACGCCTTTGAGTAGGAGTAGCAGCAGCAGCAGCAGCAGCGGTGGAGGTGGTGGTGATATATTTTAGAAAATCTATTAAAATAAAACGTCATCCTTTGGACTTTGTTCCTTCGAAACAGGCTAAACATGTACTGAGCGTTACTTAGAGTAATGAGCGGCAGTGTTTGGGGATGGCGAGGTCCCACTGAAACTGAGTGCACATAATTCTTTTTCTGTCAAAGGGCAACCGAACGGCAACCGTGTCCGAAACCTAATCATCACCATGCAGTCGGAGGTAAGGGAAATAGCCCTCTGTATGAGTCCACCTCAGAAATGGGCCGTCATCACTTAGTTCTTCTGTAGGTGAGATATTATATGGAGCGTTAGAGGTGTCGACTGAATATGGGCTGAAAACAAAAATGCTGAAGAATTTGTTTCTAAACTTCCCTCTTTGAAATATTCTTAAATTAAGTTTAACAGCGAGGAAAATGAAAACGAAATACCGCATTTGGCTAATTCATGCCTGTTTACGTTCGATATGAGAGTTAATCTATTGATGTTTGATGCCCTTGTGAGAGCAACAGTTAGGTTCCGTGAGCAACACTGATATATCACGTTACAGATAGGTGTAACAGCATCTCAAATATCCGCTTCCCAATTGGAATATAACAGTAGCAGCGTGGATCGATATCGCTTTCAACTATTCTAACTGAAATATCACTGGTTTGTGAACCTATTACCCTTTAATTGCAAAGCAGTACATCTTCATAGCAGGCTCTGGACTTCAATGCATGCACGATATTTATACTGCGAATTTAATACAACACATTTTTACTTTGTCTAGCACCGTATGTACAATGTTCATAGTGGGGAAATACATGTCTTAGGATCCCCTGAATCCAAACAATCTTACTTTCTCTACACGTAGTGTAGTATGTACATATATGTAGAGAAGGTATTGTAATGCACTAAAAATTTGATACCGAGATTTCACTGGAAATAAATATTTTGGGTCCCCCTGAACCATTTTTTTTTTTTTTTTGGAAAAAGATCCAAGTGTGTGTGTATGTTTGTCTGTCTGTGTATTTGTGGTCAGCATAGCTCAAAGCTTGGTATTTAAGTTTAGTATCTTGCAAGGATGCGACAAAAAGATTTTCAAGAAAATACCCCTAACCCCAAATACCCTTTACATGGAATTTTTTTCGAAGATTTTGAATTTCTCAAAAATGGCTCCAATAATTTTATTAAATTATCGTATATTAATGAAATTTACCTGACAAATAATATGTATATCTTGAATTTTTTGGGAATAGCTTCTGAAGACTGCTTTACTCTGGATGACTTTTACGGAATTTTGCATAACTGCTAAACCGTAAGAGATAGACAGAAACTTACCACACAAAATATGTAGAGCACGTTAAAACACAATTTATGTTATTCACATTTTTTCTTGGAGTTGATCGTTTTTGAGATATTCCTTGTTTTTGGTTTCAGCTTTAAAAATCTTATACTTCTCTCATACAGGAATTTGTCAACTCCTGTCTGTACAAACACAGGAACTTCAGTCACATAGCCACCAGCTTTTGACTATCACTCTAACTTATGGTACTCCTTTATTTCGCTTCTACTTACAAGGAAGCAAGTAATAAGACTATTTCTGCTAATTTTTTTCGATTAGCATTAAGTAAATAAAAACATTTTTAACTCTCATGGCCCCACAGTTACAAAATGTTTATCTGTACCATATATTAAGATTTTGGTCATTCACCTTATGTTTTCAAACAGATTGGAAAGAATGAAAAAAGGTACATGTCAAACAAATGCGTAGGGTGAAATAAATTATGTCAGGTTTAGAATCGAATGCGACCTTGGTGAATGGAACTCTATCCTTTTAGCAGCACGATGCTTCTGGTTTACATGACATCAAGAAATAAATTACTGCGGCAAAATATCTAATTGCCTCATTTACATTTCTTTTTGTGAATCTGTCCCAAAGCAAACAACGCTTAGTTGTCATCCGCAAGCAACATTTCAAATGTATTCAACATGACTAAAGACATGTTATTCCAAACAATTAGGCACTTCCAGTTCATCATCGTTATCACGGATAAAGGTGTACTGAAAATGTTTCCAATATTTTTAGATAGTTCACGAGGTCAAGTAATCTGTTTATAAATTACACCTAAATTTTATTTTAAATGTCTTGATCAATCAGTGGACGGCAAACTTTCTATTTGTTTTATTTATGCAGAATTTACGCGATAACTAAGTTATTTTTACTTTCTCTACACGCACCATGTACATAGTGTATAGAGAAGGTATTGCACTCCACCCAAAATTTCGATACCAAGATTTCACCGGAAATTAATATTTTAGGGTCCCCTTTATCTAAAAAAAAAAAAAGCATTTTCAGAAAAGGGTCCGTGTGTGTGTCCGTGTGTCTGTCTGTCTGTGAACACGATAAGTCGCTATAATACTAAACTTGGCATTTAAGTTTAATATCTTCCAGGGATGCGACATGAAGATTTTGAGTAAAATCCCCCCACCCCCAACTACCCTTTACATGGAAATTTTTTCGAAAATTTTGATTTTCTCAAAAATGGCTCTAACTATTTTTATTAAAATATTGTATATTAAAGCTATTTATCTGACAAATAATATATATATATATATATATATATATATATATATATATTGACTTTTCTGAGAATAGCCTCTGAAGAGGACTTTATTCTGGATGAATTTTACGGAATTTTGAATAACTGCTTAACCATAAGAGAAGGACAAAAACTTACTAAACAAAAAATGTACAGCATATTAAAACACACAATTTATATTATATACATTTTTTCGTGGAGTTCATCGTTTTAGAGACATTCTTTGTTTTTGGTTTCTGCTTTGAAAAACTTATACTTTTCTCATAGAGGAATTTGTCAACTGCTGTTCATACAAACAAAGGAACTTTAGTGACTTAGCAACCAGCTTTTGACTGTCTCTTTAACCTATGGTACTCCCTTTTTTCACATCTACTTATAAGGAAGCAAGTAATAAGACTATTTCTGCTAATTGTTTCTTATTAGCATGTACTAAATAGAAGTATAAGGTTTTTAAGAATAATTTGTTGCAGAGATGTAGAAAAAGTCATGTGGATGGTACACATCCGATTTATTTTAGTATATACATAGTTAAGAACTGTTTGAGGCGACTATACTTTTCAATTGGTAATGTTAGTTGTTTATTTGACTTAGGACGCATTTCTACATGTTACCATGTCATTCTCAGCTTGCTGGTTGGTAAACCGTTTTTTTTTTTTTTTTTTTTTTTTTGTAGCTTATGGTTGGTCATATCGGACCTTGAATGAAATTGTTGAAATGATGCTCAAATGCTCTCGGGGTCCTTGCAGCTTAAAGTTACTCTACATTCGTCTTCTGAGGTTAAGGAAAAACCCAGAAAAAACCTTATCCGTGTAACTAACCCTGATTCGAACTCACGACCTGTTGAATGTGAAGCACACACGCTACCACTACACTATCGAGGCGGACTCTGATCTCTTTTCTTCCAATTGCTTCATATGCAGAAGTCAATTCGACTGCCTCCGTGGTTGAGTGGTCAGCGAGCTGACTTCTCACCCGGATGTCCCGGGTTCGATTCCCGGCTGGGACGGGAAATGTTTCTTTAGCTAGATAAATCCCCCATCCGCCCACAGAGTCTGGAAGTATGTATGTCAGAAAGAATGTTTGTGTGTGTTTGCGGAAAATAACATGATTTAAACCTACATACAAGTTGTTTCAAGTGCAAAGCCGATATTACCTTAAATAAATGAAACAATAATAATAACAAAGACAAAAAAAAAACCCACTCACCCTTAAGTTGATTCCCACAAAAACAAAACCCAGCCGACCAGTGCACCGTTATAATGTAGCCTTCCGCCATGCTGCCATACTTGCACGACCGACCACTAGCGCGTACACGCGGCATATCGTGATGTAAAACGAGTTAGGTATAATGGTAATAGAGTTGATAGTCATAGAAAAATAAATGGCACCACCTGTGATAATTAACTCTAAAATCACGAGCGAAAAAATAAATAACATGTATGCGATAACTTGCTTGTATTCACTCTCTAATAGCGGGTCTATTTCCTGCAGATTAGAATCATTGCCTGAGCTATTTCTCCTGCTGCTTTCCACTTCAAGGTTCATAGCCAAGTTATCAACAATAGTGTCACTTAAACTCCCAAAACAGCGATTCTTCTTTCATTACATGTACCACTTTATCAATGCTGGCAGCTCAGTTTTAAAAAAGAAATTGTGCACTACAGCATTCTTCACAAAATCGTCACAGTATTTTAATGGATCTCTCAAAGAAAATAATTTAAAAACCTAATGTGTTACATTCGCATGACTTTCCCTAACTATTTTGTAACAATTATTCTTAAAAAAAAAAAAAAAAGCTTTTCCTTCTCTCAGCTTCATGCTAATCAAGATACCAGAAGGTAGCAAAAAACGGTCCTATTAATAACTTCCGTTTAGTAGATGCAAAATAAGGGAATACACTAGAGCAACACAACAATAGTTCTACATTTAAAGCTGAATAGTGAATAAAGTGAACATATTTTGAAGGGTTAACTTTTAAAGGCTAAATCGTATGTAATCCTTGAAGTTTTTTCAGGTTTGTTGATTAATTCTGTACATAAAAATTATCTGAACGTTTTATATCTGAGTGCGTATGTGTATATGCGAATGACATATCCAAAAAATCTGATGTGCACCATTCACATGACTTTCTCCATATCCCTGCAACAAATAATTCTTAAAAAGCTTATACTTCTATTTACTTTATGCTAATCAGAAAAAATAGCAGAAATAGTCTAATTACTCGCTTCCTTGTAAGTAGAAGCGAAATAAGGGCCAACCGTAGATTAAAGTGATAGTCAAAAGCTGGTTGCTATGTCAATGAAGTTCCTTTGTTTATATGGATAGGAATTGACAAGTTCCAGTATGAGAAAAGTATACATTTTTAATAGCAGAAACCAAAAATAAGGAATGTCACAAAAACGACGAACTCCACGAAAAAAATGTATACAACATAAATTGTGTGCTTTAATGTGTTATACATTTTTTTGTGTGGTAACTTTTTGTCCATCTCTTACGGTTTAGCAATTATTCAAAATTTAGTAAAATTCATCCAGAATAAACTACTCTTCAGAGACTATTCCCAGAAAATTCAAGATATACATTTTATTTGTCAGGTAAATATGTTTAATATACGAAATTTTAATCAAAATCGTTAGAGCAATTTTTGAGAAAATCAAAAATTTCGAAAAAAGTTCCATGTAAAGGGTAGTTGGGGGTGGGGGGATTTTTCTCAAAATCTTCGTGTCGCATCCCTGGAAGATACTAAACTTAAATACCAAGTTTGGTATTTTACGGACTTTTCGTTTTTGAGTTATCGTGTTCACAGACACACGGTCACACGGACAGACACACACATACACAGACGTTTTTGTGAAAATGCTTTTTTTGGATATTGGGGACCCTAAAACATATATTTCCGGTGAAATCTCAGTATCGAATTTTTGGGTGGAGTGCAATACTTTCTCTATACACTATGTACATAGTGCGTATGAAGAAAGTAAAACTTAACAGAAATAGTGTTATTATTTGCTTCCTTGTAAGTAGAAGCAAAATAAGATAGTATTAGTTAAAGCGATAATCAAAAGCCGGTTGCTATGTCACTGAAGTTCCTTTGTTTGTATGGACACGATTGACAAATTCCTGTATAAGAAAAGTTTTTCAAAACTGAAACCTATAACAAGGAATACTAAAAATCGATCAACTCCACGAAATAAATATCTATATCATAAATTATCTGTTTTAACGTGCTCTACATTTTCGTGTGGTAAGTTTTTGTCCATCTTTTACGGTTTAGCAGTTATACAAAATTCCGTAAAAGTCATCCAGAATAAAGTAATCTTCAATACCAAGATTTCACCGGAAATACATGTTTTATGTCCCCTTGAAACCAAAAAAAGGATTTCTGGAAAAAGGTCGGTGTGTGCGTGTATGTCTATGACTGTGTTGTGTGTGTGCCTGTGGACAACATAGCTCAAAAACGAAAACACCGTTAAATACCAAGGATGCGACATGAAGATTTTCAATAAAATCCTCCCTCCCCAACTACACTTTACATGGAACGTTTTTCGATAATTTTGATCTTCTTAAAAATAGCTCTAACGATTTCGATTAAAATATCGTACATTAAAGATATTTTTACCTGAAAAATAATATGTTTATCTTGAATTTCTGGGAATACATCTGAGTATCCTACTTTATTCTCGATGAATTTTACGGAATTTTGCATAACTTCTAAACCGTAATCGATAGACAAAAACTTACCACACAACAATGTAGAGCACATTAAAACACACAATTTATTATACAATTTGTTTTCGTGGAGTTGATCATTTTTTAAATATTCCTTATTTTTGGTTTCAGCTTTAATAAACTTATACTTTTCTCATACAGGAATTTATGGACAACTGTCCATACAAACAAAGGAACATCAGTCACATAGCAACCAGCTTATGGCTATCACTTTAACCTATGGTACTCCCTTATTTCGCTTCTACTTACAAGGAAGCAAGTAATGAAACTATTTTGCTAATTTTTTCTTAATTAGCATAAAGTAAATAGGAGCATTAGCTTTTTAACAATAATGTAGAGAAAGTCACGTGAATGGAAAACATCAGAAGGGGATCCCAGGGTAATTCCCGCTATCAAAGTTTGTGTGGTATACTACACCTTCTATACCTACTATACATTGTGCATGGTAGAGAAAGTAATTAATACCATCGGACATTATCACTGTTGTTCATTTTGGTAGTTACGAAAACAGTTCAAATATGTGAAGCGGTGCGAAACAATTTGATGAAAAGTATTCTAATCTTTACTGGAGTCGTTAAGGAGTTCCTTTTGTTATTTTGAATTGTGAAAATTGGAAGCGATAGTTATTAGTGTTGCAGCAATGTGATGGGACTAAAATAAAAGATTTCCGGTTAGGAGACAGGTAAATTATGTTTATTAGGGTAAATGGAAAGAATTGGAGTTGATCGCCTCAGAAAACTTGCTTTTATTGCAGTGACGGGATCAGCAACTAAAACTGTAGATTATTGAGGCTATCATTGACAAACTCGTCTCTCCCCATAATAATAAGCAGATTAAATTTCACTGAGCAAACGGTTTTAACAAAACTTGCTAAAGTGTAAAAATATATTGGTAGCTAGCTGGTACACCCGACATTGTTCGGTGATATTTAACCTTCCAGTGAAGGTAACATTTGTTTCGTTTCTCTTTTTACTTTATCTACATCGTACAGGCTGCTCGTTCCTTCTAGACGAATGGCCTTTAGCGATGATACAGTGAGATAGCCTCCGTTGATAAACAGGTCCAGGAGCCAGGAGCAGGAACTAGTCGCCCGAGTGTACTCGGGCGGGGGCAAATCACCACGGTACCTATCCGCTTTTCTCGCGGATTTACCCGTGTAATATAAAAGATGTAGTCTTGTGCAAGCGTTTATGTCTGTGTCGAAGTAATGTGGGCAGGGTGTTTCCCTCTGTGCAGCCAGCGCGGGCTGGCTTACCTACCTGAGTGGTCACCCACCCAGAGAGGGACCAGCATCGGGCCTGTCCACGAATTCCTGTATGAGAAAAGTATAAGTTTATTAAAGCTGAAACCAAATATAAGGAATATTTAAAAAAAATGATCAACTCCACGATAGCAAATTGTATAATAAATTGTGTGTTTTAATGTGCTCTACATTGTTGTGTGGTAAGTTTTTGTCTATCGATTACGGTTTAGAAGTTATGAAAAATTCCGTAAAATTCATCGAGAATAAAGTAGGATATTCACAGGTATTCCCAGAAATTCAAGATACACATATTATTTTTCAGGTAAATATCTTTAATGTACGATATTTTAATCGAAATCGTTAGAGCTATTTTTGAGAAGATAGCAAATATAGGGTCATTAAATTAGATAACCCCACTCGCTAGATATCCGAGAGTCGCCGGGAAAGTGGTGCAGGCAAAGGGGCACTTACCTTAAATAAATTCTGAGAATATTGACCATCTGCTCCTACACTGTCAGTATAAAAAGTTAAAGATGTTCCCGCTCATTGAACTAAGCTCATCAGCAGAAATCGCTGTATAATATATAGAAACTTAGAGATAACGTCATGCTAGCAATCACACGGATTCCTGCTGCTAAGCTTAGATGAGTATATTAGCGAGAATATTTTCGCGAATTGTGCTCCCTGTATGTGAGCAGAAGGTCGACATTCCCGTAATTTATCTTAAGTTAAGTATTTTAATCCACCCTTGTCGGCACCGCTTTCCCGGTGACTCTCGGATCTCTTGAGCAGTGGAGAGAGGCTACACCAGGGGTTAGCTTATAATTTAACGACCTTATAGTTTGTTACAATAACAAACAGCTCTGCTTCCTTATGCTTACATTTCGAGAATATATAGCGTACAGTTCACTGCAAAGCGTTTGTTGCGAGTTACCGTTTCCGCCATAGACAGTGTTTTAACGAGAGGTGCTTAGTTATTAATGATAAATAATGGAAATAACAGCAATTCATAAGAAGTGCACGAAGGAGAAGTTTCGGGAATGGAAAAAATATAAGAAAATTAGGTGTAAAGTGTAATGTAAGCAGTTAACCGAAGTTAAGAATGAATATATGTGACTAAAATCACTGGAAGTGCGATCACTGTAGCGCAGAGAATAACGTACACAACATAAGGCTGCTGTTCCTGCTCCTCTGTACCAATGTTCTAGTAAAGATGGGTAAGTGACCAGCAACTAACCTCTAATTTATAAATATCATTCATTCTTCAAGAACTGGCGCGTGACCGATATATAGTACATAAGTGAGAAGGTTCTACATTCCACCTAAAACTTTGCTCCCAAGATTTCACTGGAAATTCACGCCATAGGCTCTCCTGTAAAAAAACATTTTTAGTAAAATATATGTGTATATGTGTGCCCGTGTGTCTGTGGAGAGAATAACTTAAAAAACAAAAATTTGGATAAACCACAAACTTAATATTTCTGATTCTCCCAAGGATACGACAAGAAGATTTTCAAGAAAATTCCCTCACCCTAAACTAATGTTGCACATTAAAATTAATTACATGGCAAATACCAGTATATTTTGAATTTTCTGGGAATAGCCTCTGAAATCCTCTTCAATGAGAATGAAGTTTGGATAGCTCGTAGACCAAAAGAGTTAAGACAAAAGCTTCTATACAAAAATGTGGATGTTAGAAACGCAATTTATATTATATAGGTACGCTTTTTGCAAAGTAAACTATTTTTGACACTCCTTTTGGGGGGGGGGGTTTCAATTTTAAAATAATTTTAAATTTTCTCAAAAAAGCAGTTGTCATTGGTTTCTCTTTTGTGTAACTGCTGGTCATACAAAGAATATCGAATTTCAAAGTCATAGCATAGCAACAGCTTCTAGAAGATTTGACTATCACTTATTATTCTAATGAGTTCCCTTAATTCCATTCTTCTTATAAGGAACTAATTAACCCTTTCAGTTCAATGGTGTCATATGGTATCATTATCTACATTTCTTGTTCGAAACGGATAAAGATATACGTTTAATAATCTCTACCTTCATTGTGTAGATTTTGGTATATTTTCTTTAAATGTATTGATATTAACACGGCTTAGAACAAGCAAAAGAGAAACTAAAATTCCTTCAAAGATATATTTTTCTACCAAATACAGGACACTATTTCGCTATAATGCTACTGAAGTCCAGTCAACACTTACATATTCCAATCAGCGTTTATTTTACCTGGGCGCATCCCTTCCTTTATCACAGTAGCAATATAGCGAGGATTCCAAAGTAGGTTAACCTGTGATATTGGACTCTTCCTCAATGATGTTCAGTATTTTATATGTTTAGACAACTCAGATATCAGTAAGAGAGAAGTAAGATCAACTTTTTTACGCAAATATGTATGCTATGGTGCCAGTTTTCAAAATGTAATTTCAATCGAAAATAAATTGGGTTGAAAAGGGTCAATAGGCCATCTCTACTAATGCTTATCTCGAAGTAGGTAGAAAAACACTCTTTTGTAACAAGTTTGTGGAGCAGATAGTGATTGCAACATGTGATATTTTTTACCGTTCTCTTTATGCAGTCAAAAATAATACCAGTGACAAAGAATACCTCAGAAACCGTTTACTCCACAAAAAAAAAAAAAAAAAAAAAAAAAAAAACGTATATAATGTAAATTGTGTTGTTTTTAACGGTATGTACATTTTTTCTATAGAAACTTTTGTATATCTATTACGGTTTACGAGTTATCCAAACTTCATTCTGATTGAAGAGGACTTCGCGGCTATTTCTAGGAAATGATTTAGAAACTGCGTGTACTTCATTTTCCTATTTACTCCTATGTTTTTCCTGTAGTCCCTTATTTTATGTGTCCTCCCCAGAGTTTGGTTAGATCGAAAATTCTGTT
Organism: Hymenopus coronatus; assembly: GCA_030762935.1. Taxonomy (NCBI): domain Eukaryota; kingdom Metazoa; phylum Arthropoda; class Insecta; order Mantodea; family Hymenopodidae; genus Hymenopus; species Hymenopus coronatus. Next base: position 63,445,939 of record CM060897.1, on the reverse strand, counting down.
GATTGACTATAAGGTTTTATATTTGATTTCTGAAGCAATTAGAAAACTACACCTCGCAATCTTTAATAGGTTCTTCTAATTATACTTTTTGCACCTTACCCAACACAGTGTTTTGGAAGCTAGCTTCGTCAAGCTACTCCTAATTAATTATTTATTATTATCTTAACTCCCAGCCATGTTATAAATGTCCACTCTAAAAACTACACGCTTCATTAAAAATGCTACCAAGAGATACAACAGAAACGGCTTATGTTAATTTACGTTGAGAATCCAAACCTGTTTCCTATTCTGAGAGATTCCACGGAGAGCATACATGATCAAATCTGGTTCCTTCATAGCTTCGATTTCTTTTAGAAATATTTGCTCAGCACAAACCATTGATAATGCTACAACAACAAAAATCCAGTGAAAGCATTATTATACGGAAATTTGCATTTGAAAAATGAGTGTAATTTCACAAAGCGTCTTAAAGAAAATAACGTCTAAAAGTTTGAATGTGGTTCTCGTTGCATTCCACGAGTAAAATATCAGAGATATGAAACGAATAGTGAGCTCTCGTTTGAGAACATTTTAAATATTTTAAAATTGAAACTATACTCTATGAGATCTAACTTGTCCGGTTTGGTTCTGCCTTGTCTTTGGGACACTCTACCTTCTCTGCTTAATTACTTGGAAAGCACGCACCCACTCCCAACCCTCTATTGTGTGATAAATAGCTAGTGTAAATACATCCGTCATCGTAAAGAGAGAGGAAACAAGAGGGTAAATGTTTCTGTCTCTTTATTTTCTAGACCTGACTAATAACATAATAGAGATAAAAATAAACAGAATAATGGACCATAAAATGTCTTTTTTTTTGTTTTGTTTTTTTTGTTAGTGTTTAACGCCCACTTTAACTACTGATGGCAGCGTAGGCGATGACACTGATGATACATGAATGATGATGGAGCACCGGTGGAATGCGATGGCGGTGGAAACCGGAGTACCCGGAGAAAACTCGCCCCAGCGCCGCTTTGTCCACCACAAATCTCACATGCGGTCACTTGGGATTGAACCCCGGCCGTCTAGGTGAGAGGCAAGTGGTCTAACTACTCGGCCACGGCGCGGCCCATAAAATGTCTTTAAAAAGTAAAATCAGGATGGCAGAGAATCAACATTTCTATTTAAACCCAAAAAATAGTGAACCACAATTTGCGTGAAGTGTTCGTAAAAGTCAACCATGAATTATGTCTCGGAATATCTCGTTTCGGAAATAGTTAATTCACCAAACAATGTATAGGATATATATTGTGTATTTTAATGAAATCTATATTTTGTGTAGTAAAATTTTGTCTATCTCTTACGACATATCAGGTATGCAAAAGTCATCCAAAATGAAGAGGGTCTCAGAGACTATTTACAGAAAATTATATATATATATATATATATATATATATATATATATATATAATATATAGGTACATTTAGCTTGTCATGAAAATATTTTGAACATTGGGTATTTTAATAAAAATCATTAGTGCCATTTTTTAAGTAGGAGAAATCGACATTTTTGGAAAATGTTCCAGGTAAAGCATAATATGTGGTAGAGTGATTTCCTGAAAAACCTTGTACATAAGGATTTTCGTTTTTGATTGATGCTGCACACACATACACACACACTTTTTTCTAAAATATACACTTCCGGTGAAATATCGAGCTTTGGGGGTATACGATACCCTTTCTACCTACAATGTACATGTACGTATATAGTATTTGGTAGAGAGAGAATTTTAAGATTACTTTATCTTCTTACCGAACCAGGTGGCTTAGGCGTTTCGTCAGGGACTGGCATTTGGGAGATCGTGGGTTCGATTCCTTGCGGCACCTCTCTTATCCATTGGTTTTACATGGGTTTTTCAGAGTCACTAGGTTAATGCTGGGGACGATTCTTCATTCCTCTGAACTTCCTGTCCCTTCATTTCATTTTCACTTCAGCCCAACCGGTCTCTTTCAGGGTTGTAAGTGTCGTAAAGAACTGCAGCAGAGGAACCATTTTGTGGAGGTGGCGGGATGGCGTTAGTGGTTCTCTGTGGACTCAGATGGTCTATCTGAGACTGAGCTATAGGCTCCTGGCCCCCCTGCATCGAGACTGCTTGTGAACTGTTAGGGACCCTCCACGGTGGCTCTCTCCCAATCCGGATGTCGGCTGCCGTTTTAAATTACACTCATCTCATCCTCTTCTGCAGGCTCTGACGTACAATAAGCCAGCGGCTGTAGTGCGGAGTACCCCTCCGTAATATTCTCTCCCTCTCGCTTTCTCTCACGCACTCACATATATTCTCTTCTATTCTCCGGTAACTGTAGTTACATATTATATTTCGCGAAACAAAGTTCATTTAACAAGGAAAAAAGAGATTTTGGACCCCAAAAGCTACAGTGTGTTTAAATAAATTGCGAATTTTAAGCTATGCATTTATCTCCAGATACCAATACAAGCTGCATATTTCGTCCTTGCTCATTACTTGAAAACCTTCAACAATGCAAGTTACAACTATCTTAGGCATGACGTGTCATGCTTGTTCAAGTCTCCCACCGTATTATGTCTGTAAAGTGATATGAGTGCAGTTTCTGAAGGCTGTTCTCATATTATACCTAGCGGTCAGTCCGATACAACGTTACGTTGGCAGCCATGGTCATGGTCAATTCTCTCGCAACTCATATCGATACACAAACATTTCGAGGCTGCTCAGGTTTATTTATATGCTTAACTTTCTGCTGTTTACATGAAATCAAAATATTGGATGCCACCTTAAACTGGAGAATATCCCAACCCCAAATTACATTTTAATTTGATTAGACGTTCTTGCTTTTAATTTTCTTAAAAATATTGCTAACGATTATGACTGTAGTACCATATGCGAATGATATTTAAATAATAATATAACATACTGATAAATATGATGCTTTTCATTCACATGACTTCCTATAACTATTCTGCAACAGATTATTCTTACAAAAGTTTATTCTTCTCTCTACTCCGTATTAATCATGATAAAACTTAATTTCTTATAAGTAGAAGAGAAATAAGGTAATGCGCTAGACTAAAGTGAAAGTAAAATCTTTTAAAAACAAGGATGTGGACTTCCCGTTTGAGAAAGGTTTGAGTACCTTAAAACTGAAATCAATAACAGGAAAATCTTGTTAGCTCTACAATATATATAGCAGAACCTTGAGTTTTATATTCAAGGTATACATTTAGTTTGTCATCAAAATATCTTAAACTTTAGATATTTTAATAAAAATCATGAGATGTGCTGTAACGAGATTTATTTTTTGTGTAGTAAGTTTTTAAATATTTCTTATGGTAAGTAAAAGTCATCAGAATGAAAAAAGCTTCAGGGGCTATTCCCAAAAAACCCAGGATGTATATTTTTTTCATGTAATTAACATTTATTCAAAACAGATAGGCATTTTTATAAAAAGAAGTGTGTAATGTAAAGCGTAGTCCTCGTGTCGCATACTTGGAAGATATTTAACCGACTTTTCGTTTTTGAGCTATGCTATGTACACACACAGATGAACCCTTCTCTAAAATTCTTTTTGTTATTCTGTGGGCTTCAAAACATGTATTTTTGCTGTAATCTCAGTATCAAATTATTTATCTACTATGTTGTTCGAGGAATCAGAAACTAAGTTTACAAAGCCTGCAGTGAAACGAATATATTTTATTTCTTACAACCAATGGAACCATCTGCTGGTACACACATTTGGTTATTCTTCCACATACCTCCGTATCGGATGAGGCACTTGTATTTCGTGGGATGAGTTTGAATATTTCCTCGTTGTAAAACTCCTGTCCTTGTGTATTCAGCTTAGTTGTGAAATGTTGCGTCCTCTCAACTGAAGCAAATCTTGGCCTCCTAGGTCTTCCTTCAAGTGAGAAAAAAGGTGAAAGTCGCTTGGAGCGAGATCCGGGCAGTATGGAGGGTAGTCGATGATATCCCAGCGAAATTACTTCAAGAGCGTGATGATCTTTAGCGATATGCTGGCGAACTCTACAGTCTCTCCATAAACCTCTTATCAGTGTCGGTGAATGTTGCTGCGTTACGTTTCACCCATAGAAATTGAATAATGAGGGGATTTATTCACAAGTCCAGCTTTCCAAACGAGTCGCCGTTTGTGTTTACCTTGCAGTAGCGCTGTAAGTGGCAGTTAGCTGAAATTCTGCACAGTCGCCAACCGCATGTATTAGAATCGCCGCACACAACTAAGTTCCAAGTGGAAAACGAAACACCATATAGGTCTTATAACCTTAGTTTTTGACCATCCCTACATGTGTGCTACAGAAGGTATAACCTGAATGTTTCACGAATTGCCTGTGAAATGTTAATCACTCTGAAGGAAATTGTATAATTTTGTATTACTGTAACCCTTGACAGAGAGCAAATGGTAATACATACTCGAATGCAGACCTGCCTTATATACAAATTATGGACATTAATCAAATCCAAATATTTGTCTCTTGTTTTGAATTTTTCATGCAAAGTGTGGAATTTCAAAAGCACGATATAAATATTTTTCTTTTGTTTCAGCCTCTTGTGTCTACTTAAACGTAATGAAATGTCCAGTTGATCCATTTCTTCAAACATTATTTCAGGAACATAAGGCTTTGCAAGTATAGTTTCTAGAGGATATGTAAATATGATGTCCAGCAAAATATATTCAAACGTAACACATCTGATGTTTGTTTTCTCTACCACCATCGTGTAGTAGCTAAGCTCAAGTGTAGTATTTCACCCAAAAATCCAATGTTTATATTTCATCGGAAATTCATGTTCTGATGTCTCTTGAGAAAAACATTCTGATGCGCTACATTCACATAATTTTCTCTAGCTGTTCCATCTACATCTATTCTTAATGAAGATTTTCATTTGATCTACATTGTGCTAATCCAGATTAACTTTAGCAGAATTGGTCTTATCACTTGGGAAACAAGACAATAAATCTGGCTATAGTAATAATTCATCTCTTTTAAAAGCTGATCGTTAAGAGAAAAAATTGTGGTTCAGTTCGTCTTGCATAGTCCCGTGTGAGAAAAGTTAGTTTAAAATTTAAACCAATACAAACAATATCTTGAAAATGCTCAGCTCTACAAGAAAACGTTATGACGTAAATTATGTGTTTTAACGAGCCCTACATTTACTGTTAGTTTTTGTCTATCTCTTGCAGTTTAACCGATATGCAATATTCTACAAAATTCACCTAGAATAAAGAAATATTCAGAGATTACTCCTAATAACTTCAAAATATTAATTTTATTTGTAATGTAAATATTGTTACGGTATTTTAATAAAAATTGTTTGAGTCATTTTTGAGAAAAACAGAATTTTCAAAAACATTTTTTAGATAAAGGGTTGTTTATGGCAGGACATTTTGTTGAAATACCATAAATACCAAGTTTGGTATTTAACGGTATTTTGTTTTTGAGCTATGATATCCACAGACACACAGGACTTTTTCTAAAACTATTTCTTTTTTTTTTTTGGTTTCAGGGGACCCAAAACATATATTTCAGGTAAAATCTCGGTGTCAATTTTTCAGTGAATTACAATACCTTCTCTATACACTATGTGCATAGTACGTGTAGAGAAAGTAATAAAAATAAAATTTAGAATGAAGTCCAAACTTTTTACTTAAGTTTAGCGGCTTACAAAGATGCGACAAAATGGTTTTCAAACGAAAATACATAATTCCAAACAACCCTTGAGGTCAGGACCGTCGAAACATTTTTATTTGTAGGACCACTAACTCAAACGATGGTCGTGTGCTATATGGAGCATTTATATATGTATTATTTAATGGAATGTAAAACAAAAAGAAATTGAGTATAAAATAATACTTTTGAATAAATTTGTATGGTGTGTAGGAATGTCTGCAGATCTTTGTTATATAATAATAAAACTAAAGTTCATATAATTATAATTCAAAATTGCCCACCTAATGAAAAATGTGGAACTATGTTTTGTGATTAATAAATTGCTTATTTCTGTTTTTTGCTCAGATGTGCTCAGGAGCAGCACATGCTAGAGATGCCCATCACTCAAGCTAGACCTTAATGCTTATTTCTGAAGTTTTTTTGAACATGTTTGTTCACATATATGTTGAGGTAAACATGGATGCTTTCATTTGCCTGTTTTGGTACAGGATGAAAAAAAATTGCCAGATTTTCTCAAAGTATTTTTTATGAAGTTATAAGATAAACACGTTTGAGTAAGCTTGCTGGCCTTTGTGCCTCATTGAAACCCGTTCAGGTGGATCGTAGGGCCATATAAACAGTCTTGGTGGCAGACATGACCCTGCTTTTGGTGAAACAATTTTTTAAAGTTTTTGTTTCTCCAAAACTAATTCTTGTGATTTCTATTTAGATCGTATTTACGATGCATAAACGACAACATTTATATATTAAATTTTCTGGGAATAAAATGCGAAAAATCTACTACAGAATTTTATATAATTCCATATAACGGTAAAATATAAGCAATGGACAATAACTTAATACACATAGCTTCAGATCTCTTTTAAAGCTAAATTTATTGAAAATAAACTTTTCTGTGGCCCAAACCATATCGAAAATATAATTATTTAATATTTATAACTCCCTTCTTTTAAAATGGTATGGCCATTCAGTTGTTGATCACGATGGCATGCAAACTGACTATCGATTTTATTCTCTATATCCCCTTTTAGCTACAACAAAATGCTAGATACAACAAATCTAGTTCCGCAAAGGCTTATTTAGATCAATATGAAGTAAGTATATATAAAACTACATTTTCTAAGAAATAAATGAGGCCATGTGAATGTAATACAGTTTCCTTTAACTGCTGATACCCCAATATACGTGCCTGGATTTAAATCTTTTAACAAAATTACAATTTTTAAATTCAATAAAAGAAAATAATTTTAATATAATGTATTCTAATACACAAAATACTATTAAAATGCTCTTAGTTAAAACAACTTTAATACAATTTCCTAAGTTATCAATTAATACGTAGTTTTATAAGAAAATATTCGTAAATTTTAGAAAATATGCAGTACATTATTATTGTGCAAGTAACATCTAAAACATATACTACTTCTACGCACTATTACTACTATATTTTAATTGTTTATTTAAGCATTGGTCTTAACCAAGATACTTGCATGAAATTCAAAATAGTACGATGGTAAGACAAATACAGAGCTAAATGCTTATTTAAATTGAATAGGTGGAATCAGATTGAAAAATGCAATGCCATAGCCGGGATTTGAACCATGGATCTCCCCGTCTCTAGCCAGTTACTCTGCCACTGAGCTACCATGGCAACATGCAGGGTTAGCATTGAATTTTTGAACTGACTCGCATGTTTCCCGGTAAACCACAAGATGATCTCAAATGATTTTGAGATGACAATCCCAATGGCGACTTACAATGTTGTAAATAGTTTAAGTCCCAGGATTCATAGTAGAGCCAACTATTACGTTAATTCAGAAATTCAGTGCTATGCCGGAATGTGCCATGGTAGCTATAATCCTAAAATACTTACTAAAATAAGTATAATTTTTATAATAAAAGGTAAACAAATAAAATAAGGAGTTATAATTATTCAATTTAAGAAACTTCCTCCAAAAACCGCAACAATTATTAGCCCTAATATTCCATAAATTATTATTCAGTGACAGAGCAACCGACTAGAGACCGGGAGATCCGTGGTTCAAATCTCGGCTATGTCATTGAATATATCCAACCCCTGTCCTACACACGGCTTGAGTGAAAAAATAATTAATCCAATTATTCAAAATAAGAAAACGTTTGCTTAGGGTCACTGACACGAATCTTAAAAGATCAGAGAGAAAATGCGAAGTCTGTCTCTTTCCTCTCGCACAGGTTGGTAATAGTGCCCGAAGTATCGTAAAACTAAAGCAAAATAAAAGCAAACATCCGCGCTGAAAAGAAAAAAATAAACGTCTACACGCATGGATATCGTATGCTTTTGTGGAAGCATTCCGGTTGTTGAGATGAAGGGCGTGTTCTTGTCTTTTTGTTGAGTTTTATTTTTTGCAAATGACTAGCAGTCTTCTTTAGGACTATGGGCCTGGGAGGTGGTGCAGTGCTCTCTGGGATTTGCAAGAGTGTGGATCGCCTGATTGGGTTTGCAAATTCACGCACTTTGAACACGCTTGGTGATCCGGTATCTCAGGTAACTCTTATCCACCGAGGTCATCCTCTCACACCTATCTAGTAATATTTCTATAAATTAATTTACAATTCTTAATCGAAATAATAAAATATACTCACAATTATTTAAATGTTTTCAAATGTTTGAGAAATATTTCTGTAACACCAATGCAATTTAGGATTATAAATATACCACGTCTGTGCAAGGTTATTTTTACTGTGGTGTTTAACGCCCGCTTTTACTACTTGTGGCACCGCAAGTGATGACACTGGTGATATTTGGAATGAAGATGGAGCACCGGTGGAATGCAATAGCGGGGGAAACCGGAGAACTCGGAGAAAACCTGCCCCTGTCAATTTGTCTGCTACAAATCTTACTTGGGATCGAACCCGGGTCGTCTAGGTGAGAGGCGAGTGGTCTAACCACTTGACCACGGCGTGTTTGTCTCATATTCAAGAGGAAAGTTGGGCAGCTGTAAAATCCATTGACCCTGGACTCGTATGAGCCTTATTCCAGGCATTTAATTCATTTATCGAATGCTATGACCTCCCAGACTAAAACAAAATCTGATGGTATCATTCACATGACTTTCGGCCTATTCTGCAGCAAATTATTCTTTTCTACTTCATGCTAATCGAGATGAAATTTAGCAAAAAATGGTTTTATTACTTATTTCTTTCTAATTGACTGGAAACAAATAGATATATCAGGCTAAAGCGATAGTGTTATTATTTAAAATCCGGTCGCTATATAATGCAATCGCAATTACCTCCTCTTTGCATGACCAGGATGAAAAATTATTTTTTTTTAAGTTTAACGTCATATCGGACGATGAATGAAGTTGGTGAAATGATGCTCAAATGATCTCGCGGTCCACGGAGCTTAAAGTTACTCTACATTCTCTTCTCAGGATAAGGGAAACCCCCCGAACAGAAACCTTGTCCGGGTAACTCACCAGAAGTAAGATTCGAACTCACAACCTTTTGAATGTGAAGCAGACACGCTACCACCACACTATCCAGGCGGGCTAAAAGTAAGTTAAGACTTCCCATTTGCGAAAAATATTAAGTATTTAAAAATTAAAAAATAACATGTAGGAATATTTCGGAAATCATTAGCTCTAAAAGAAAATGTATTGACATACATTGTGTGGTTTAACGAGATCTAAGTTTTCTATATAGTAAGGTATAGTCTATCTGTTATGGTTTACAGACATGCAAAAGTAATCCAGAGTGAGAAGGACTTGAGAGGATATTCTAAGAAAATTCAAAATGTGCATTTCGTTTGACATAGAATATCTTAAATATATTTATTATACACAAAATCATTAGAGCCAGCTTTTAGAAAATCAAAATTTTGGAAACATGTTATGTTTAAAGGTTAGTTTACGGTGGGGTGATTTTATTTAAAATCTTCCTGACGCATCCCTAGAAGATTCTGAACTTAAGTTTGGCATTTAAAGGTATTTTTTTGTTTTTGAGTCATGCTGTTCCCATACAGAGCACACACACATACACACACACACAAGGACACACAGACCTTTTTCTAAAAACTCGTTTTGATTCAGTGGATTTCAAAACATATTTCCGAAGAAATATCGATATCGAATTTTTAGGTGGAATACAGTATATACCCTGTCAAATGCATTGTACATTGGTAGAGAAATCAAAAATACAATTATGAGTTTTCTTTAACTTAATTCAATATCTGTAATAACTTTCAGAAACTTTATTTTGCTTTGATTATGCTAATTAATCAAGTTTAACGATGCAGATGTGGTAATAAAAGAAATGAAAATATCACCACATTATATAAACAGTAACACCAAAATTGAAATGTATATTAATTTACTCTACCAATTTTTCTGAGAAAACTTTTAAACATACTAATGGAAAAAAACTGGCTTTCAATTGTATCTCCTAGCAACGAATTTTAAAAAAAAATTGTTTACATTTTATCTAGTATGTTACCGTATTTCCCTTCTACTTATAAGGAACTATGTAATAAATCATTTCTGCTAATATTTATCAGAAAGGAGAGAGGAGAATAAGGTTACGTAAGAATACATTTTGCAAAATAAGTAGAGAAAGTAATGTGAATACTACACACCAGATTTTTTATTATGCTTCTGTAGTTTCGAATAATATATTCAATAATTCAATTTAGAATTAACAGGTTAAAACTTTTAATATTATAAGAGAGCAAAGTTACACTTTGCAAACATCAGCATTAGCGTCCAAAGTATTAACATTTTAAGTATAATATAAAAGGGAAATTGATTAAATTTTGGTCTACTTAAATTATTTGCCATACAGCATATACTACAGTATTGCTACCAAGGAAAAAAACTCGTCAATTTTTTCACCTAAAATACATGTCTTGAGACCCCCTAAATACAAAATCAACTTAGCAGATTCGGTGTGTATGTGTGTGCAGTATTGCTCGAAAATAAAAAAAATAGTAATGAAAGCTAATGTTTAGGCTCAGCATATTCCCAGTGTGCAACACAGTCTTTCAAGAAAATTCTTAAAATACAATATTTTATAGACATTTGCAAGAAAAATTGAATGTGTATGTATGTATTTAATATTACACAAACATTTTATGAATTACTCTTTATTTTGAATGAATTCTGTATAATTCGTAAACCTATTGTAAAAACAAAATCTTACTGAAAAAAAAAATGTGTTATTGCCTCTTTTATATTGACCCCTTAACTTTTATCGTCATATCGGGGCTTTTCTTTAGAAAACATTCTGGTGTTTTCTCGCTGAACTAAAGGGTCTAATAACTATATTTTTAGTATAATAATATGCAATATAATTATTTAGTATGATTCTGAAAAGCCTCTGAAGCTCCTAATCAGTTACGATGACTTTTGCATAAATGATACATTGTAAGACATAGGTAAAAACTTACTCCACAAAAAATGTACATCTCTTTTAAAAACATAATTTATTCATATATCTACCTTTTTGTGGAGTTTACTATTTCCGAGATATTCCTTTTATTTAAACTTTCGAGTACGTAATGGTGACAAACTTTTAAAAAACTTGGCTATCACTCTAGCCTAATGTAAGTATTTCGTTATTTCCCTTAAACCTAAAAGAAATATATAATATATATATATAATTTCTACTAATGTTCACTTTAATTTATCCTAGACAGAAGGCTAAACTTTTGTAAGATAAGCTTCTTATAAAATAGGTAGAGAAAAGCATGAAATATAGCATATCAGATTTCATTTTAATAGAGATATACTTATTAACTTATATATCCAAGAATATATCCGTACCCTAAGGGGAGTAACACTATGCTATTTTTTCCTGGACTTTATTACGTTTTATTAGCTAGCTTACTCGTCATTGCAGGTTAAGCTCTTAAGATGGAATGATGAATGCTTAATCTCATTTACGTTCCTATTTGCACTGACATTTGTAAATGTATGCAGTTTATGGATGAAAAATCCCCTGCTATTAAGCATAAAGATTGAAACATTGGCGGAAGAAAAGTCCGACTTCAATGACTATTACTATTACTTGACGACATAGAATGATCATATTTTTCACATAAATGTATAAGAAAGCGAATAGAAAACGAAACCGATATACTGGTGAATATGAAATTGTCCCCTACTCAGGCCACCAAATTAATTTATTTGGAATGTCTGTGACCATCCCAGTTGTTAATAGAAGGCATGTTGTCACTGATTTCTAATACCAGTAATTATTTTGTGTGTTTATATAATGATTTAACATGCCAACCTAAACAACTGATGATAATAAGTATAAAGGAAACAAAGAAAAAAGTTCTTAGATGAGGTATCCATTATAGAATTACAATAAAGTTATTCGGAAGTTTTAACACTGTTTAATATATCTCTGAGTTTTTTAAAGAACTATTAAAATTTGAATTGTTCCATTCATATAATTGCTTCTATCTCTACTCAATCAGTCTATTCTGAGAAAAGATTAAGCATTAGCGGAAATTCCCTTATGTTTGCTTCCTTGGAGCAAACAAAATGGAGATAAAGGGATACGCTAGGCTAAACCTATAGTTATATCGTTTAAAAGCTAGTCACTATGTGAATAACTGAGGTTCGGTTCGATTTGCAAGGCCAGCAGTAGATAAAATAAAACAGATGCAACGGAGTGACTTCAGAAAAGTTAGGTAGTTTAAAACTGATACCAACAATAAGGAATATCTTGAGTACGGTGAACTCTACAGAAAAGTGTATAGGACATAAATTGGGTGTTTTAACAAGATACGCCTTTTGTGTTGTGCAAGATTTAGTCTAACTCTTCAGATTTATCTGTTGCGCAAAAGTTGTCCAGATGGAAGACATCTTTAGAGCCTATTGCCCGAAAATTCAAGATATAAATCTTGAACTTGCTATAAATATTTTAATATATAGTATTTTAATCAAAATCGTTGGAGCCATTTTTGAGAACAGCAAAATTTTGAAAACATTTTCCATGTAAACGGTGATTTAACGTGGGGGATATTCTTGAAAATCTTTGTGTGACAATTGGAACATACCGAATTCAAATACCAAATTTGGTACTTAATGGTCTCTTGCTGTCCACACACACACAGGTGAATATTTTTTTAAAATATACTTTTTCGCCTCACAGGACGTCAAAACGTATATTTCTAGTGAAATCTTAGCATCGAATTTTTGGGTGGAATACATAACCATCTCTATGCACCATGTACGAGCGTATTTTTTTTTTTTTTTTTTTTTTATATCTCCGATAGGCTATAAATAAAAGACAGGCCCATAGAAAACAATTAATTTATTACTAAAAATTTTGTACACTTATGTTTTGTTTTCGACATAATCACCGAAAAAATTGAGAAATTTATCCTACCTGTGCGCAAGCTTTGCAATACCGTTTCAAAAAATGTTGCCGCCAATGATTTCAAATGAGCATTGCCGTCATTTTGAAGATCTTCGTACTTTACGACGTTTGCAGAGAGCCATTCAAAACAAGCGAAGAGGAATGCTGACTTCAGGAATTGTGTTGATCCATGACAACGCTCGTCCACAACCAATTGACTCCTTGAACAATTTCAATGAAAGGCCGATCCCGGTGGCCGCGCTCGCTAAAGTGTCTCGCTTTGGCGCTTCGTGGTGCACAGGATCGTGGGTTCGAGTCCCGCCTTGGGCATGGGTGTTTCTGTGTTTGTAAATGTGTCTATGTTTGTGTATGTATATGTGAAAGGAAAACGTTAAGAATAATAAGGTCTACTCAGAAAATGTAGGAAACTGGAAAAAATTGAGAAAAAAGGAATACAGTGCCGGAGTCCTGACAAGCCTCCGGAACTGTACTAAAAAAAACAAAAAAACTTGTCTTTTATTTATAGCCTATCGGAGGTTGATAAAAACGGCCCTCGTATGTATATAGTGCGTGTAGGGAAAGGAAAAGTAGGTAATCTAATATATGTCTCGTACTGTTATTAACAAAGTCGATTTTCACTTTTTAATCTCTGTCTTCTGTTTGCTTGCTATTGTGTCATGGGATATAGATAGTATATTGTTTTGAATGACGTGTAATCGGTATTTGTTTTTACCATCTGCGGAGTTCAGCTTTTGTTTGTACAGGTACTTTCTGTGAAGGGCAGCGGGGAGTACTTAAATTTCCTGTATACATCCTTTTTAGTCGAACTGAATTACAGTGTTTTATACTCCATATTCATGTAGGACTTCTTGATGCTCAAAAGAATTATCGAAACCAATTATTCAAGATAATTATAGGTGTTCTACATATACACATACATGTCCAAGATTTTCCTTGGGATAGCGTGTTTGCCTCACATATAAGAGAGGTCTTGGGCTCAAATCTCGCTTAAGATGAGCACTACTTGCTTAAGTTCCCCCCCCCCTCCCGAGTTTTCACTTATCCTGAAAAGGCAAATGTCGAGTAACTTTAAGCTCCATCGACTTCGAGATTATTGAGCATCATTTCACCGATTTCAGTCATCATCCGATATGACCAACTAGGTTGAAGAACATTACAGTAAATAAAAAGAAAATCTGATGAGTTCCATTCACATAACTTTCTCTACCTCCCTGCAACAAATTATTGTTAAAAAACTTATGCTTCTATTTACTTCATGCTCATCGAGAAACACTTAGCAGAAATAGTCTTATTACTTGCTTCCTTGTAAGTAGAAGCGGAAAAAAAAGAGTACCATAGTTTAAAGTGATAGTCAAAAGCTGGTTGGTATGTGACTGAAGTTCTTTTGTTGTATGGACACGAGTTGGCAAGTGTCTGTATGAGAAAAAGTATAAGTTTTTCAGGCAAAAAAAAGGAATATCTCAAAAACGATCAACTCCACCAAAAAAATGTGTATAACATAAATTGTGTATTGTAATGTGCTCTATATTTTCTGTGTGGTAAGTTCTTGTCTATCTCTTACGGTTTACCAGTTATACACACTTCTGTATAATTCATCCAGAATAAAATAGTCTTCAGAGGCTATTCCCAGAAAATTCAAGATATACATATTATTTGTCAGGTATATATCTTTAATATACGATATTTTAATCAAAATCTTTTGTCTCATTTTTGAGAGTCTTAAAAATATAGAATATTTTTCCACTTAAAGGGTAGTTGAGGTGGGGAGATTTTCTTGAAAAGCTTCGTGTTGCATCCTTAAGGGATACTAAACTTAAACACCTGGCTTTATATTTAACGGACTTTTCATTTTTGAGCTATGCTGTCCACAGGCACAAGGACACACACGGACTTTTTTCTAAAAATAATTTTTTGGACTCGGGTGACCTCAAAGCATATTAAAATATCGACATCAAATTTTCCATTCACTATGTACTTACATTGTACCTACGGGCTGGAGAAAGTATAAATGCTTTTGCTTTTATTAATATAGTATATATGAACAGATTACGGGCGTCTCCTTATCGCGCTGCTTACCAAGAGGAAGACCTGGTTATTCCTGGTACCGGCGTGGGGATTTTCCCCCACTGAAAGACCTGTTCCAGGCTGCACTCAGCCTCGTGAGGTCCCTGGGGGGGGCTAATTGAGGAGCTACTTGATTTAGTAGTAGCGGCTCCAGGTCAAGAGGACCGCATTAACCGGCCGGGGGGGGGGCTCCAGACGCTGACCACGTCTCATCCTCCAATACTGCACCCCATCCATGACGTCTGTCATGGACCTAGATGGGGGACAGAGCCAGTTCCGGCTTTATCATGGGTGTTTCTGTGCTTGTAAATGTGGGTATATATGTATCTGTAAGCAAACTGAAGAGAAGGAATGAACAAAGAATAAAAGGGAAAAAGAAGTAAAAAGGAGGAAAAGGTAAAACTGCTGTTGAAGAACGGCAAGTAACTTATCTGCAGCATTCTATTAAATTCATCAATACAACAATGTGTGCTGAAACTGCTAATTTTGGGATGTTTCTCTGCCGAAAATTCCTATCGATTTGAAACCCACACTTGAGCCCGGAGGTCTGTTCGGTAACCACTAGAGGCTCTTCACCAAGTGCAGGGCAAAGCCAGGAATGTTACCGCATCATTCAGTGGCTTGCTTTATATTTGCATAACTATCCAAGTTGGCCTCTACTTGGGCTTTAAGCTATTATGTGGCTTTAAGAGACACGAATTCTGATATTAATCCCGTAATTTCTGCACACATAATTATGTCATCTAAGTGCAATGTATCTTAATGAGGAAAATGGGGAGTTACAAATACGCAGGAGACAGTTTTATTGCGGGAAATACCCACAGGATTACAGTGATAAGAAATTAAACACAAACAACCCAAACTTTCGTAACAGAAGCGTATTCTGTGGGAAGCTGTTCTGCCAAACGGTAAGTTAGAAGTATTTTGTGTATTTGTTGGTATACGGTTATCATTCGGTGCATATCTTTATTCAATCTATGTTTTATTTCTTATCCTTTCTTAGCGCACTTATGTGCTTCTACTTTAGATTAGCTAGTATTACGAAGACCATCCTGAAAGTAACCAACGAATTGGAATAACTGTACAACCTATTAAAGCATTTAATGCCAATAATATTTTATTTTATAGTTTTTGTGGTTTATGAGTATTTTCTTCCAAACATAATCATTTATTAATAACGCTATTAAGATTAGAATTTATTCTTTTAAATTCATTTATTGCTTTATATTATCAACACAAAGCTTTGTTTTTTTCTTGTCGATAATTCACGACCAGAGCAAAGCGACGGGAATGAATTGTCCTAAGAGATGAAAACAAAAGTTGCATTTTATAAGACAATTCAGCGAAATAGACTATTAATAATTTATAATATATATGAAGGGAAATTTTATCTGGTTATGATTGTAACATATGCTTACACTAATTCTAAAATGGTAGATGACGCATTTCACCATGTTTATTTACCGATTTTTTTCTTTCTTCAAGGCCTCCTGAATTATGATAAGGCCGACCGTGTCTTCACCCAATGTACGAATATTGATAGCAACAATAGAAATAAAGAACAATTGTTTTATTTCAGCTTTCAATAAGTAATACATGAAATGGAAACAAATGTTATTTTATTTGAGGTTATTACACTCATTTCATACGCAAGGAATACAAATAATGATTATTTGCACTCCTTTTTTGAACTAAATACATTATGAACTGGATAAATCTTTAAATAACTGCATTAATTGAAAGTGCAGTTGTGGAACTGACAGTTGCTAAAAGTGAAAGTTTGCTGTTTGGATTGTCACCTTGTTACCAATAACCAATACAGGAGATTAAACATACGAACGTCAGGTGCGACAAGATTCCAAAGAAATGAATATCATCTGCGATAAGATGTTTTGACAATATCGCTCCAGTCAGATGACCGCGATTGGTTGAAATTGTCTGATCTCGGCTATTGTATTGGCGCTTTAATGGTTGAGCTAAATTGTCAGTGTAATCTCCATTATGTCAAATATTTATTGTCACGTGGTACTAACTACTTTCTCTAGTTCATACGTACAACGTAATAATAGATTGAGAAACTATTGTATTCCACCCAAAAACTCGATATCGAGATTTCACCTACGTTTTGAGGTCCCAAAACACTTTTATAAAACTATCTGTGTGAGTGTCTGTCTGTCAGTGTTGTTTATGGACAGTGTAGCTAAAAACGAAAACATCGTTAGCACCAAACTTGGTGTTTAAACTTAATATCTTCCAAGGATGCGACTCGAAGATCTTTAAGAAAATATTTCAATCCAAACTACCCTTTATTTGGAAAAATGTTAGAGAGTTTTGTCTTTCTCAAAAATGACTAACGATTTTGATTAAAACACCTACTGCATATCAACGATGTTTATATGAGAAATAAAATTTATATTTTTTATTTTCTAGGAATAGCCTCTGAAGACGTCTTATTCTGAATGAATTTTGCAGATTCTGAATAACTGTCAAACCGTAAGAGCTAAGCAAAAGCTTACTACACGAAAATGTAGGTATCGCTAAAACACTTAACTTAAGTCATACCTATAGGTACGCTTTTCTTGTAGAGTTGACCGTTATCCAGATATTCCTTTTTATTCGTTTCAAATTTAAACTTTCTCAAACGTGAAGTCTCCTTTTGTTTTCATCTCTCTTGTTTTACAGCTGACCATGCAAAGTGAACAAAATCTCAATTGTTTCACACAGTGAACCGCTTTTAAAGTATTTGACTATCCTTTAGCCTAGTGTATTCCCTTACTCTCTTTCCACTTACAAGGAAGTAAATAAAAGGACCAGTTTTGCTTATGCTTATTTCGAATAGTATTATGCAGATACAACAATAATGTTTTGTAAGGATAGTTTGTATATGGAACAACTAGAAAAGTTATATGGATGGAATACATCAGTCCCCTGCCCCCTTTTCTTTCTTTCATGTTTTACTCGTTGTCCTTTCTTAGTTCATTAACCCCTGAATATGCTTGTACTTTAGAATAGCTTATATAAAATATTAGACAAGGAGAGAAACGGTAGAGACAAAATTCTACCTGGCCACACCAAAACCATTGGTTTATTGTACAGTTTCCTTCCTGTTTTACCCAACCATTATCTTCCTAAACTCTGATGAGCAAGGTAAGTTTTTGTATTCAAGAAAGTTTTATAAATTCGCATTAATAATTTAATAAGTTGTGTTTGTGTTGAATACTGTCCATAAATTTGCACTAATATCGTGATAATTTTCGAGCAGAATTAAGTGTTTTTTGGTAAAAAAGTGTTTGACTTTGCATTTTAGGTGCAAAAAAATGCACTATTACTTAAAGTACGTAGCAAGTGAGTCAAAAAAGTCCAAACCGGCTGAGCGGTGTTTTGCCTGTCCGCGTCCACATTGCCGTCTGCCGCTTACATAGTAAGACACCGATGAAACCATACAGCATTTTAGAAACTGCTTTTAAAGGCTTTACTTACTAAGATGCCAAAACTGACCACCATCTTTGTCCATACATTTGTGGCACCTCTTTAGGAAATCATCCATCACTCGCCGTAGGACCGATCCCAAGCGGCCGCATGTATGAGTTGTGGTGGACAAAGCGACGCAGGGGCGGGGATTCTCCGGGTCCTCCGGTTTTCCGGAGGAAATCCGTCATCGCATTCCATGTATCATCAGTGTCATCCCTACAATGCCATTTGTAGTAAAAGTGAGCGTAAACACTTAAAAAATAAAACTGATGTCCATTCACATGACTTTCTTTACATCTCTGCAAAAAATATTATTTAAAATCTTATGTTTCCATTTACTTCATGCTGTTCGAGAAACAATTAGCAGATATAGTCGTATTACTTGCTTCCTTGAAAGTAGGAGCAAACTGAGGGATTATCATATGTTAAAGTGATAGCGAAAAGCTGGTTGCTATGTGACTGAAGTTCCCATATTTGTATGTACAGGAATTGATAATTTACTGTATGAGTAAGGCTAAGTTTTTCATAGCTGAAATCAAAAACAAGGAATATCTCAAAAACAATCAACTCCACAAAAAAATGTATATGACATAACTTGCGTGTTTTAAAGTGCCCTACATTTGTTGTGTGTTAAGTTTTTGTCCATCTCTTACGGTTTAGCAGTTATGCAAAATTCCGTAAAATTCACTCAGAATAAAGTAGTCTTCAGAGGCTATTCCCAGAAAATTCAAAATATACATTTTATTTGTCATGTAAATATCTTTAAATTACGATCTTTTAATCAAAATCATTAGACCTATTTTTTATAAAATCAAAATTTTCGAAAAAAGTTCCATGTAAAGGGTAGTTTGGGGTGGGGGATTTTTCTCAAAAATGGCGCTAACGATTTTGATTAAAATTTCAGATATTAAACATAATTACCTGACAAATGAAATGTATATCTTGAATTTTCTGAAAAATTTCGAAAAATATTCCATTCAAAGATAGTTTAGGGAGATGGAATTTTTCTGAAAATCTTCGTGTGGTATCCTTGAAAGATATCGAACTTAAATACCAAGTTTGGTACTTAACTGACTTTTGGTGTTGTGCTGAGCACACAAACACATGGACATTTTTCTAAGAATGTTTTTTTTATTCAGGGGATTTAAAAACATGTATTTCCGGTGAAAATGGGTATCGAATTTTGGATGCAATACAATACCTTCACTGTCTAATAAGTAGGCACATTGTACATGTGTGCTAGGGAAAGTAAAAATGGAGCATTTAACTGAATATATGCAGAAGAAAATAGAATTTGATTTCACCAGTTGGATTGACTGCATAACTAAATGTATCCAGAGTAAAAAGACCCACTTTAATGCTTCCTTTATTACTGTTAATGGCTGTACAAAAATTAAATATAATAGTTTGGAATATCACTTTTACTCCTTCAGTGTCGCCTTAATAGGCAATGACATGACTGAAATGACAATCGACAGGTGACTAAACTAACATCAGTGCTAAAACCCCATATTTCTAAATTCTTCATTTCAAATCAAAATCATAAATAAAAGTGAATTAGACATAATCGAACTGCAACGTACAACAAGCTGTGACATATTCGTTTGGTTGCCCCTATGTCTGTTATAACTAAATTATAATCTCTCGCTGTCATTATTATTGATATCGGTAGCTAAAAACGTTGAAGGAACTTTTCACAGAAAACGTAAAAATCCCCACCTGAGGGTATTAAATTTTGTGCTGTTACATCTAAATTGTTACCGTGCAAAGAAGTCAATCAGAGTCTAGTTTAACCCTTAGTTGCCGGCATTGGTATGTTGCACATGCCGTTTTTCCTTTAATTATTATGTTCTATTAAAAATATAATAAAATTATTCATATAAAATAATAGAGAAAATAGAAATGAAAATATATGTAGTTCCTTTATTAATCTTTTTCTTCCCAACTAAAAATCTAAATTCTTCTAAACTAGTTTTCGTAATCCTGCCAAAAGCACTACCAAAATGTGGCTCAAATAACCTGTGATAGGTAATGAGCTGGCCAACCATTCAAAGCGAAATATAGCAAGTTCAAATATCAGTGACTGTGGTAAAGGACGGGGAGAGCCCAAGTAAACTAATCGGTGTGATGTTTGGAAGCTAATGGGGTTACATCTGACTGTAGTTGTGTGGGTTTTATTCTTTTATTTATTTAAAAAATCTCTGCAATTTTAGTGCAAAATTGTATATATTTTTACAATATAAAACAGTCCTGATTACTTGATTATGGTTGTATGTTAGTATAAAATGAAATTAATCCTAGAGTACAGCCCTATTTGTACAGTTTCACTTAAAACAAGCGGAACTTATAGGTACCGACAGGCAACAAAGGGTTAAAAGCAATTAGTTGGTTGAATGCTGCCATTACACTGTTAATTCACCAATATTTGATTTAGTAACCGAGCCAGGTGGCTCAGGCGGTTTCGTCTGTAACTGGGATTCGGGTGGTCCGGGTTCGTTCTTCGTCGATGCGCATAGTGCTGGGTTTTCCTGGGGCCGCTTAGACAAATGCTGTATATCTACTACGGTTCCTTTCCCTTCATTCCTTAATTTTATTTCCCTTCTGCATCTTTCAAGTTGGCGCAGGTTTGGCTTGAGGCTTGCGCGGTTGAATCTAAGTGCTGTTGTAGAGGCATCCTTCCGGCCGCCCGGTGCGTGTGTGCTGACCTGTGGTTCCCCTTCTCTCTTTCCTTCACGGGGGTTGTAGGCAGCAATAATTCAATATTTTGTTACAGTTGCCGAGGTGTCCTCCGCCGCTAATATGCTCATGCCTCATACTTGGTTTAGTAAGGTCTTCAAATCTCAAACAAATGATATAAAGCTTCTTCATGATTGAGTTCAATTTAGACAAGGTCATACGGCAGCAAACTTTTAAATTGTCTTCTCCTGTAACTTTAACATTGAGATCAATGCGTTTTGTAGGTGCACTAGTCTGCTTTCAAAGTGAACTTTATCTAATATTTCACGTACATCTCTTATTGCGTTAATTCAGGATAAAACGAGGTTTTCCTTTAGATTTAAATTCTAACACTAAATCTGTTACCAACCTGCAGTTTTCATAACAAGACTTGTTCTTGCTTGTTACCTTAATTTATTTATCTTCTAGCTTATTTTCGTAGAAGTTCTAAACATTGTTTCATATATTCTATCTTTATAGTATAAAAATGCAAATGTTAAACTAAAGTTTTATTTTGTAGGTTGAAATTAGTTTTTGCAAAATAAAATATGTATAAATATGTCTCATTTATGACATATAATATTCGAAAATATGAAGTATTCTCAAAAATTCACAAAAAATAAGCATTTACATGAATTTAAAGTTTTATCAAGGCATGGGAAGCATTTTGTTTTTTAATTAAACAACATGGGTAGACAAGTAAAATCATTTTACTCAAAATCTGATAGTGAGATTTTATTCTAAATACCATTTTAGGGTCTCCTGTATCATAAACGCACACACACATACACATACACACACTCCTATTCTTATAAAAAGAACTGCGTGTGTTTGTGCATCTATGACAGCTCAAGAACGAAAAATTGGTTAAATAGCAAAGATATTAAATTCAGAATCTTCCAATGACGCGACACGAAGGTTTTCAAGAAATAAAATCCCCATTTACTTAGAAAAATTATGAATAATATCTCCAACGTTGTTGATTAAAATACATATATAAAATATACTCAAATGCCAAAATGTCATAGGTATATCCTAAATTATTTGGGAAGGGCCTCTGAAGATGGATTTGGCTCAACTGGTAAACTTTAAGACAGAGAATAACACTTACTACATAAAAAATGTAGATCTCGTTAAAAAAAACATAATTTATGTGATGCCACTTCTTTTATATACTTAACAATTTCCGAGATATTTTTGTTATTGGTTTCAAACTTAAAACCCTCATTCATTTTATATCTCTTATGTTTTGCTCCTGCCAATGGAGAGAGAAGCTAATTTTAATGTCAATCGCATAAGAGAGCTTATAAAAGAGTTGACTATCGCTTTAGCCTAGTTTATTCCTTTATTTCCCGATACTTATAAGGAAGCCGTATTATACCATTTCTGTTAATATTTTATATTAATTAGCATGATGTAGATAAAGGAATAAGCCTATGTAAATAAAGTTTGTTTGACGAACTATTTATATATTATTCAAAAATCTGCCGACATTTTATGAGTTTTATGTCATGTTTATAATATTTGATGTTCAATTGTTTTTCTTCCTTTGCTTCCGAAGCTGAAATCTCTGGATGCAAATTTTTATTACTCTTTGTGCTTTCGTCGCATTTGTGTTTTGATTTTCTCGATGCGATTTTGTTTTCAACAGTATCTATAGTTTCGTGTTGATTTTCTGGCTGGTGACGCCAAGTTATCATAAAGAAGGAGGCTTCTTCACGCGTAATGGAAAAGGCCGTTTAGAGATAACGCGCAAAAATGCATTCGTGTTGAATTATACGCGCCCATGGATTCACAGCGTTCAACAAAGTAAAGAATTGCATCGAGCGATTACAGTTTATCTTTGGAATTGTTAAATATTAACTATAAAAATAAACTGCGATTCTACAAAAATCCTAGCAACTTATTATTTAAGAAGCCGCCAGGTAATCTGGATCTGGGGAGCCCAACAAGCCCGATAAGAAAACGCCCTGAGAAGAGTCAAACGCTACACAAAGTCAAACAAGTGCGAGTAGACTTGCAATCCAACATTTGACGAGCGCTTATAGAAGCTTCATATTTTAATGCTTCATGTTACAGAATAGGTAGAAAAATAATGTGAATGGAATATGTCAGATATTTGTAGATGCTTTAAAACATGACTTTCCGGCGAAATTACGAGACTGAAATTTTGGGCAGAATGTAATACTCCTGCTAATGTAAGTACCCAGTAGGGAAAGTATAAGCGATTATTACTTTCTCTACAAGTATCATGTACATAGTGTATAGAGAAGGTATTGTATTCCATCCAAAACTTCGTTATCGACATTTCACCGGAAATACACGATTTAGGGTTCCCTGTATCCATTAAAAATATTTTTAGAAAAAGGTCTGTATATTTGTCCATGTGGTCGTGAACACGATAACTCAAAAACGAAAAGTTGGTAAAATATCAAACGATATTTAGGGTTAGTATTTTCTAAGCATGCGACACGAAGATTTTGAGAAAAATCACCCCCACCCCAAACTACACTTTACATGAAAAAAATCGAACATCTTTCTGAGAATAGCTTCTGTAGACTTCTTTATTCTGGATGAATTTTGCTGAATTTTGCATAACTTTTAACCGTAGATCTTGTTAAAATATACATTTTATTTCGTATATATTTTATTCGTAGTGCTGATCATTTTTGAGATACTCCTTGTTATTGGTTTCAGTTTTAAAATACTTTAAACTTTTCACATATGGGAATTTGTCAACTATTACTTTAGCGTAAGTATTTCCCTTTTACTTACAAGAAAATAAGCAATACGAATGTTTATGTTAATGCTTATCTTGATTAGCATAAAGTAGATAATGAAAATTAGTGTTTTAATAATAATTTGTTACCGAGAAGCAGAGACAATTATGTGAATGGAACACGTCAGATTTGTTCTACAATATGTTACTGAGGTTTCAGCAGTGTCGATTTATTTGCAAATATAGGATTCATCCACTACATTCTAACTAAAGCTTACGAAAGGCTAACGCCACGTTTGATTCCCAGAAGCAATGACATCTCATCTACTGCTTTACGAAACTTGGGATTCCTCGGGGAAATTCGCAGAAGAGCAAGTACATTTGCTAGAATGACCACATTTGCAACGAGAATCGCTAACAGTAGTTAGTTGCATGTATGGAGTCAGACGGAAGTATTCAAGGCTGCCTTAGAGAATAACTTGTGCATAACAATGGCCTGCATGCCTGTCAGTGCAAGAATCAGTTGGAGGTTCTTGACCAGGGGGAACCTAGACCTTACACACCATCCCCCCACCTTCATTGTTTCCACACCATGTTATTAGTGTGAATTAACGAGCCCTAGAGATCGGACTAGTGGGCGGTTTGTTACTGCGTTGGAATATAAAGAGGTCCTTGCGAACGCCAGGAACACCGTATTTGGTAAATAGACTTTCTTAAATCTCTTTACAGGCCTAGGGCTACATCCAGTAACTTTAAAAACAGTTTTCTATTGCACACATTTGAAAAAAATCTGCACAACGTATTCATAACTTAGTGTTTAACGCCCGCTTTTACTACAACGGCACCGCAGGTGAAGATGGAGCACCAGTGGAATGTAATGGCGGGAGAAACCGGAGAAAACCCGCCCCTGCACCGCTTTGTCCATCACAAATTTCACATACGGTCGCTTGGGATAGAACCCGACCTGTCTAGATGTCCTTTTCATAGCTTCGGGTTTGTATGCATAAAAATCTGACATTTTTAAATTCAAAAAAACTTTCTCTATCTCCTCTGTGACCAATTAGTCTTAAAAATTGTATGTGTTTCCTTCCACATTACTTTCTCTACGTCTTTGTAATATTATTGTTGTAAAGCTTATTCTTTTATCTACTTCGTGCTAATCGATTAGCAGAAATGGTCAAATTACTTGCTTCCTCATCAATAGAAGGGAATTAAGGGTGTACTAAACCGATAGACAAATCTTTTAAAAGCTGGTTACATGACCAGGTGTTGACAAGTCCCCGTTAATTTTTTTTTTAATTATTTGAAAAATGAAACAAATAACAAGCAATATCTCAAAATGATATATGTTTTGTGCAGTAAGTTTTTATCGAACTCTTTCGGTGTTCTAGTTATGCGAAATTCAGCAAAATTTCTCCGGATTAAACAGGTTTTTAGAGGCAATTCCCAGAAAATTCACGATACTACATTTTAATTGTCGTTTAAATATGTTTAATGTGCGGTAATTTAATCAAAATCATTGGAGTCATTTTTGAGAAAATCAAAATTTTCTAAATTTTTTCCATGTAAATGGTAGTTTGGAGTGGGGATCTTTTCTTAAAAATCTTCGTGTAACATCAAGATACTAAACTTATATATCAAGTTGGTATTCCACCGACTTTACGTTTTTGAGTTATGGTGTTCATAGACACACAGACTTACAGACACCCATCCAAGGGACCTTTTCCTAAAAATACTTTTTGGATACGGGGTCCCTAAAACGTGTATTTTCGGTGAAATATTGGTATCGAATTTTCGGGAGGAATGCAATACCTTCTCTATACATTATGTAAATGGTACATATGGAGAAAATAAAAAAAAAAAGACTATTCTATTTCATTCTAGCAGATGTGGGTGTACTATTATGTTTCTTCTAACAAAAGAAAATAAGGGATAGCATTAACTTAAAGTGAAAGCCAAATATTTTAAAAAGTGGTTGTTAAGTGATGCAATTAGAGTTCTCTTTTCTTTGCATGCCTAGGATGAAAGGGTATCTTGGGTTGGAGGATTTCCTTGAAAATCTTCGTGTCATTTCCTTATAAAATATATTTGGTATTTAACGGACCTTCCGATTTTGAGTAACCGAATTTTTTAAATTAATAAAAATAATATACTTGTAGTTATTCACATTTTTATATTTGATCCAGCTAACATAATAGTTATTGGTAAAATGCTGTCCATACAGACACACACACATAAATGCTTGTTTGGATTTAGAGGTCCCCAAAACATAATTCCGGTGAATCTCGGTATTGAGATGTACTTACTTTGTGTGTACATAGGACTGGCAGAGAAAGTAAAAAGTTTAAAGTCTAGAGATATTTTTCTATCAAGTTTTTCAAATATGCTCTATAGTTTCGAAAATATCCTCTATGGATGCGCTAAAATTTAAGCTCATTCTTTATACTATCTCTACTATGTATAATAAGTACGCGAATTATTTTATTGCACAGAAAAATTGATTTAGGTTGCTTCGTAAATGTATGTTTTGAGGCCTCCTTGAATCCATAAGAAATTCCTCGCGAGGTGTGTGTGTGTAAATAGTATAACTGAAAAACGGTTAGTCGGTTAAATACCTATTTACGTTCGGCGTCTTCCAAGGATACGGCAGGAAGATTCTCTCCCTTCTAACTATTGTTTATATCGATTACCACATTATGTAAATAAAAATCTGATGAGATCAATTCACATGCCTTTCTCTAGTTCTCAGCAACAAATTATTGTTAAAAAGCTTAAGCTTCTATTTACTTCATGCTACTTGAGAAACCATGAGTAGAAATAGTCTAATTACATGCTTCCTTGTAAGTAGAAATGAAATAAGGAAGTACCATAGGTTAAAGTGATAGACAAAGCTGGTTGTTATGTGACTGAAGGTCCTTTGTTTGTATGGACGGGAGTTGAGAAATTCCTGTATGAGAAAAGTATAAGTTTTTCCAAGCTGAACCAAAAACAAGGAATATATAAAAAACAATCAACTTCTAGAAAACATGTATATAACATAAACTGTGTGTTTTAAAGTGTTCTACATTTTTTGTGTGATAAATTTTTGTCCATTTCTTACGGTTTAGAAGCTATGCAAGATTACTAAAATTGATCCAGAATAAAGTAGTCTTCAGCGGCTATTTCCAGAAAATTCAAGATATACATTTTATTTGGCAAATAAATATCTTAAATATAAGACAATTTAATAAAAATCGTTAGAGCCATTTTTAATAAAATCAATATTTTCGAAATGTTTTCCATATAAAGGGTAGTTTGGGCTGGGGAGGTTTTCTTAAAAATCTTCGTGTCGCATCCTTGTAAGATATCAAACTTAATCACCAAGTTTGGTTTTTAACGCTCTTTTCGTTTTTGAGCTATGCTGCCCACAAACACACACAAACACACACGCACACACACACACACACATACACAGTCAGGCAGACAAACCCATACGGACATTTTTCTAAAAATGCTTTATGTATGGATAGATGGATGGATGGAGGGAGGGAGGGATGCAATGTCTGCCTGTATGCAATTGTCAAGTTTGGTATTTAACTAAATTTTCCTTTTTTAGTTATGTTATTCAAAGACAGGCAGACACACACACATACACACAGATATTTTTCGATATACAGGACACCCTAAAACATGCATTGCGAGTGAAATTCTGATACCGGGTTTTTGTTTGCTTCTCTGCCTATGTGCTATGTACTAAGTAAAACAAGTAAAAATAGCGAAATTAATGAAGGAAATAATAGGCAACAGCTAGAATGCTTTTCTAGCTTCCAAATAAAAAAAATTATTAGTGGTAGTGTTGGGTATAGTGCGTCTCCTTAGCGCGGTAGTAGTGCAGCTGCTTACCAAGAGGAAAACCTGGTTTCGACTCCCGGTACCGGTGTGGGGATTTTCCCCCCGCTTTTAGACCTAGTCCGGGGTGCACTCAGCCTCGTGAGGTCCCTGGGGGGCCAATTGAGGAGCTACTTGATGGAGAAGTAGCAGCTCCAGGTCATGAGGACCACGTTAACCTGCCGGAGGTGGGGTTCCAGGCGCTAACCGCGTCTCGCCCTCCAGTACTGCACCCCATCCATGACTTCTGTCATGGACCGTGATGGGTTACGCAGCGGCCGGGCGGTAGGCCAAGGCTCCTTTCGAGTTGTCGTGCCATGGAGTTATAGTGGTGGTGATGGTAGTAGTAGTGGTGATGAACATACAATATAGAAACACGCTACAATAAAACAAACAAAAAATACTGTAATATCACACCTACACCCACCTATATAAACACATCTATATGCTCATATATACCAAATATGTTTATACAATATTTAGACAAACATATTAGCTCTTTGGCCAGTTTTGGCTGTTTAGAATCAAGTCCCAACAAGCTATCCTTGGACTGTTTGAAGCTAAAAATACCCCAGAAAATGATTTTTTCCCTGGTATCCTCCGTCTGCACGCAAACATAAAAAACTGCGTCTATTTTTCTTTCCCCGGAATGGGAAAATCCTCCGGGTATTATAAACAACCTAATTAGCCCTCCCTCCCAACCTAAGCTTAGCTCTTCCCTTCCTGTATTTCATACCCGTTATT
This sequence comes from Hymenopus coronatus, assembly GCA_030762935.1. Taxonomy (NCBI): domain Eukaryota; kingdom Metazoa; phylum Arthropoda; class Insecta; order Mantodea; family Hymenopodidae; genus Hymenopus; species Hymenopus coronatus. The sequence goes on along the minus strand of CM060897.1, from coordinate 63,417,296 downwards.
CTAAAGTATGCGTTTCTTTAGACAACCCAATTTTTATTCCATTTTGCATCTCTAATGATTTCCTGTCAGTTTATATCTTATTGTGGTTTTTTTGCGTTTCTCATGACCTGTTATCTCGTTGCCAAATATCGTCTAAGCTCATTGGTTTCCAAACTATGGGCATAGGCAGTTCTACGCAATGTGGTAAACATTGCGTTAGAAGAAAGAAAAATTCTGATGTGTTCTTTATCTCTTCTGAGAACTAATTATTCTTATAAAAATATTCTTTTATGCATTACATTTAATGAAGATAAATATGAACAGAATCTTATTTCTTAGCTCTCTATAAGTGGAACGGGAATAAGCGAAGCATTAAACTAAAGCGACACTCAAATGTTATTAAAAGCTGATGCTATGCGATTATCATTGAAATTCGGATCTCTTTCCATGCCCAGGAGCAAAACAAAAGAGATATAGCAGCGGAAATATGCAATTATATGCAGTGTAAGGTTTTAAATGCGAGCACAAAGAAGCTCATTACATAATATGAAAAAGTAAATAAAATCTGATATACTCCATTCACATGACTTTCTCTAGGTGTTCCACAAGCATACCTTTTTTTTTTACAAAAGATGGTCCTTTTAACTCCATCATATCAAGATAAACATTAGTAGAACTGGTATTATTACTTGCTTCCTTGTAAGTAGAAGGGAAACAAGGGATTACACTAGGATAAGGCCATAGTCAAATATTTAAAATGTGAAACAATTTAAATTCGGCTCTGTTTTGCATCCCCGGGAGTAAAACAAAAGAGCTGGAACAAAAGTTGACAATCCGCTTGAGAAATTTTTAAGTAGTTTAAAACTGAAACGTAACAAGGAATATCTCGAAAACGGTTAGCTCTAGAATGTGTTTTAATGAAAGCTAGATTTTTATAGTGAGTTTTTGTCCATCTGTTAGGCTTACACAAAGTGTTCCGAATGAGGAGGGCTTCAGAAGCTATCCCACAAAATTCAAGATTTACATTTCGTTTGTCAAGAAAATATCGTATGACTTTTAATCATAATAATTAGAGTCATTTTTGAGAAAATAAAAACGTACGAAATACGTTCCATGTAAAGCGCAGTTGAGATTGCGGGAGGATTTTCTCGAAAATCTTTGTATACTTGAAATATAGTAAACTTATATATCAGTTTAGTATCTAAGCGATTTTTCGTTTCTCAGCTATGCTGCACACAGACACATGGATATTTTTCTGAAAATACCTTTTTTTTTTTTTTTTTTTTTGATTCAGGATATATATTTCTAGTGAAATCTGTTGTCCAATTTTTGGGTGGAATACAATACCTTCTCAATCTACTATATACATGTACATATATACTAGAGAAGGTAAGAATTTACTTATATTGAATTTGCATACAAATCCACTGTCTAATCAAAGAAATTCTATGAGAGTTTACGGATTTATTTGTTGAAATACTAACCTAGTGGAATTTATTAAAACTATTCCAATAATAAGATACAACAGCTTATATATATAGGTATATAATAATTACTTTCTTCCTGTTTTGCATAAAACCAAATCACCATTATATCAGGAGTAAGACCACGATATACGTCATAAAGACCTGAACAATGGAATGTTATACGGAATTATTGGATTGTACTGACTCAGGGACGGTTTCTCAGATACTGCGGCACAGAACTGCACTTAGGCCCCGAGGGCCCTATATTACCTATATGATTTCAGGGATAGAAGAATGAGGGAATAAACCCGACAGTGACTAGCATGGTTGGCGACCCTAATAAGATTGAACAACTCTGACGTCACCTGAGCCCAACTCACTAACCCTGAACAACCGGAGGTGCTGATAGCACTAAATTGGTTTCCAATGAGGTGTTCCCGCGACACCATGGATTAACCTTCACAATGCGCAAACTACCGTCCAGCCACAACCTACCGAACACCGTAACTTGATCCCTCAACTAAGAAAATGATGGTAGCAGGAAATCATAGATAGGAAATTGGGGGCGGGTGTAATAAACATTCTCAGTATGTGTCTGATGACCCGAAGAAACTATAGGTCAGGAAGTTGGGTATTTAGCAGACTTTTGTTTCTCACTTATGCTGCCACCTCCTCCCCTAACACACACATATATTCAGACCTGAATCTAATTTTTTTTATTTTTTAGTTTAATCCTTTTCTAAATATTAATTTTCTCTCTGATAACCAAGAGATTTTTTAAAATATCCGGCAATTTTAAAAATGAACGAATTGGTAAATTCATCTCAATTCTCTGATTACTTGTACCAACGCTATTTTCATTTTTCCTCCCTTATTAAGGGTTATTTTCAAACCGTGTTTAATTATTTAGACTGACTGCTAAAAACTTGCAACGTGAGGAACATTCTGAATTTGGGAAATATAAACAAATATTGAAACGTGAAAATTAATTTTAAATATTTGTTAAAATTTTTTGTCTATTTTCTGAAATGCTATGCAACTAAAATTGAAAATATTATATTTGAATGTATTAGAGGTTAATTTTGAGTTATTATGTGCATATTATATCAATTTAAGTATTTATTTTAAGTATATAACATCAACAAATTTGTCACGCGCAGTGTTGTTTTTTTTTTTTTTTTTTTTTTTTTTATTAAGGTTTATTTATGGTCATTTTCACCTCTAAAGGTTCTATCACAATCTTACATGATTTACAACAGTACAATAATAACATTTATAATTTAAAATTATAGTAATGTGGTTTTTAGAGTCGCTAAGAGATCAAAATAAAGTTTATATGATTGAATAGGTCCGAAGTCTGAACTACTATTGCTATTTTTGTGACCTTTTTACCCATTTCATAGTTTCTTCTCCTTAGGAATAGGAATACCCCGCCTTTGTCGTTGAAGGTAGCCTGTCTGCCTCATATTCAAGTGGTCGCGAATTCAAATGTCGGTTAGGGTAAATTATTCAGATTAGGTTTTCTTGGAGTTAAGGGAAAATCCCGTGGTGAATGTCGAGTAACTTTAAGCTCCATTAGCCCGAGCTCAGTATCATTTTACTGATTTCAGTCATCCTCTGATATGATAATTAGGTTAAAGGAATTATCACCAAACTTATATTGGTTATTGTATTTATGCCCCAAGGGGGGGGGGGCGGCGCCCGCGAGAGGGTGTGTGAAGTGAGAGGATATACAGGACGGCTGGCTATCATTGACAGTACTGTCCAGAGATAAGCACCCAGTAAGCAGTCAAAAATACGTATTTTATTGATATATATTTCTGTTTCTCGTGTAGGTTATTATAGCTTATATAAATCAAGATCTTAAACCATACGAACAAATAATCAAAGCTTTTACATAAATATTTCATAAACATTTCAATCTAAACCTCCTACAAGATCGGGATACCCATACAGGGTCCACAACCCTACTAGGGGCGGTCCTTACCCGACGACCAGACGAAATGGTCGGGCGTAGATTCACAATGAGCGTCTTTCTCTCTGCCACGCTGCACCGAGCACCATCGCCAACGCATCCAAACCTGAAAGAAACTAAGGAAACGACTTGAAGGGGCATCAAATTCGAGGGAGGAAAGAAACCATTTGACTGGCAAACCTGAAAAAAAAAAAAAACCTATGAATCGGGTAGATCGGCCAGGAGTATCGAATCTGGGATCTTCACAATTGGGGCACAGAAACTCGCTGAAATGTCTCTCTTAGTTGTATCACTTTAAAATAATCTATTCCATCAGTTATTCAAACACTAGTCCTCTTGCTTTTTTTTTTTTTTTTTTTTTTTTTTTATTTAATAGAGTGCTAACGCTGATGATGCATGGAATGGTGGAATGCGATGGCTGGGGAAACCGGAGAAGCCGGAGAAAGTGCCCCTGCGCCGCTTTGTTTATCACAAATCTCCCATGCGAACCCGTGTCGTGTTAGTGAGAGGCGAGTAGTCTAACCTGTAGGCCACGGCGCTGCCACCCTCTTGCTTCTTTTTTTTTCGGCCCTGTATACCCTTTTTCCAATTTCCTAACATTTTTACCGAGTTAACATAATTTTTTGCCGTTTTCTTCCGACACACAAATATATACACAAACATACAACACGCATGCACAAGGCGGGACTCAAACCCATAATCCCCTGCGACACGAAGCACCAAAGCAAGACACTTAGCAAACGCGGCCATGGGGAACGCCTAGTTTGCTTTAAACTCTATATTCTCTGGTGCTGACTAGCGGCAAAGCTGTGAGCTATTCCCTGAAAGCCTTAGCTAATGTTGTTGAATGACCCTAGTACATTCCTGGAAAGCCCTGCCCTCCCAGTAGCCTAATTCATCACCCCTCTTTCCTCGTATAACCATTATTACACCGCAAATGACGCCAGCGCGGTCAAAGAATGCTGTACAGAAAGGTCAGCAAAAGCAAAACCCTGAATATAAATCTGATGTGTTGCATTCATGACTTTCTCTACATCTCTGTAACAAATTATTGTTAATCAGCTTATTCTTCTATCTACTTCATGTTAATCAAGATAAAATTAGCAGAAACGCTCTTATTCAATTTCCTATAGGTAGAAGGGAAATAAGGGAATGCACTAGGCTATACCGACAGTCAAATGTTTTAAAATGTGATTGCTATGGCTTTTTACTTGTTTTTTGTTTGTCTTTTCAGAAATCCGAACTATATTTCTTTTCCCACGGTTTTCCCATTTTCCCAACATTTCCTTCTTATTTTCTATTTGATCATCATTTTTGACTTTTGCTTCTAATCCACACACATTTACACCTATAAAAATACAGAAACACCCATGCCGAAGGCGGAACTCCAACCCAGATCCCCTGGAATTGAAATCCATTTCTTTGCATTGCCAGGGGTTGACAAGTTCGTGTATGAGAAAGGTTTTTAAAAGTAAAATAAATAACGAGGAATATCTCAAAAACGGTCAACTCCACGGAAAAATATGTATATGTCTAAAACTGTGTTTTTTTTTATTCTATCTCTTATGGTTTACCAGTTATCTAAAATTCTGAAGGAATCATCCGGAATGAAAAGCTAAGAGGCTATTCCCAGAAAGTTCAAGATATAAATTTTATATTGTCATGTAATATCTTAAGTATAGGACATTTTTAACAAAATGGTTATAGCCGTTTTTAGGAAACGCAACATTTTCTAGGGGCGCTGATAATCTAGTAGTTGAGCGCCCTTAAACACCAATCATCATCATCATCGAATTTTTTTTCGTGTAAAGGATAGAAGGGGAAATCTTCTTGTGGATCCTTTGAAGATGCTGAACTTAAATAGCAGGTATAGTATTTATCCGGCTTTTCGTTTTTGAGTCATGCTACCCACAGACACACTCATACACACACGGACATTTTTATAACTTTTTTTTGGTTGAGGGAGTCCTAAAACATGTATATTTGGTGAAATCTTGGTACCAGATTTTCTCTATATACTATTTACGTGTGTAGGAAGTAAAAGATCTGATGTGGTCCATTCATATTACTCTAGCTATTCCATATATAGACTATTCTTGCTAAAGATTATTTTATTTACATAATGCTAATCAAGATAAATTAGCAGAATTGGTCTTATTACTTACCTCCTTGTAAGTAGAAGAGAAATAAGAAAATACGCTACTCTAAAACGATAGTAAACTTTTTAAAAGCTGGTCGCTAAGTGAAACAGTTGAGCATCGGTTTGCATTGCATGGTGCAGTTTGAGAAAAGTTAGATACTTTAAAATTGAAATCAATAACAAGGAGTAAGAAATATAACAAAAACTGTCAACGCCACAATATATATATATATATATATATATATATATATATATATATATATATTGTAAATTATTGCATGTAAATTATGTGTTCTTAACGAGATCTGTACTCGTCTGTCTAGTAAGTTTTTGTCTAGGTGGCGCCAGTGGCTAGACGACTCACCTCCCTCTTATGCGGACAGATATGCTCATAAGCGCCCGTATGTGGGATTTGTGGAGCACGTAACGGTATATGGGCGATTTTCTCTGGTTCCTCCAGTTTTCTCCGCCACTCATACCACCAATTGCTTCATCATCTTTCCTATCATCCATTTCGCTCGCAATTCAGCACTCTGTGGTTCCGAGCTGTTGCCTCTCCGATAGGTTTTGACCCCCAGGCACCCGCTTGTAAGTCCTAGGGGCGTGTCAGTCCTAAATACGGGTATGGTAAGCCGACTACTAAAAACGAAAAAAAAAAAAAAAAGTTCTTTTTATGTCTAATGGCTTAGCCGGTATGCAAAACTAATCCTAAATGGAGAGGTCTTTAGAATCTATTCCCAGAAAATTATAGATTATATTTTATTGAATATGTAAATATCTTAAATATAATGTATTTTACTTAGATTTTCCATGTTAAGGCTAATTTGTAGAGGGAGAAATTTGTTGTTGTAAATCTTTGTGTTTCATCCTTGGAGGATACTAAACATAAATACCAAGTTTGGTATTTAACTGTCTTTACGTTTTTGAGCTTTGCTCCACAAACACCCGTATATACATATGGACCTTTTTCTAAAAATGTTTTTTTCGGACTCATAAGACGTTAAAACGTATATTTCCGGGGAATATACGTTTAGGTGGAGTACAATACCTTCTCTAGATACTATGTACATTGTATGCACATTTGTACCAGAGAAGGTAATAAAACATGCGTCGCTTTGGCTATTTACAAACTAGGTTCTCCAATTATTAACCAAACTCTCGTGTTCGGGGTATAATTCTGCCACAGGTGTATTTGTCATCACGTCATCACGTTCGACCCAGAAATTTAAACCCTCAGGGGAAATACAACCTGCGTCATCCACACACATTTAATTATTTTAGGATTTAGATAGGGGAAATTACCTATTTATATAATTATGCATTAATATGCTTGATGTGTATACAACGCATTATATATGCAAAGACTATCTCCACACCAAATTTTATTGTAATATCTACAGGTATTATTGAGGTGTTTAATTGATTAAACAACAATTATTTAACCTTAAGCAAGAAATGTTCCACACGACAAACAATTAATAATGTTATACATTTTAATATTTATTCCAAACCAATTAAACACTAAATAACTGTTGGAAACATATCTTTTTACTTTTTTAATACTTTTAAAATAAATATTTTGACAATTTCAGGAAGTTAATACAGGTAAAAATACTGACATTCCAGAAAAATCACTTTCAACACTTTAATTCTCTACAACGTAGTACATAACCGAGCCAGGTGTCTCAGGCTTTTGGCATTCGGGAGATCATAGGTGACTGACCTCTCTGAATTATGATTTTTTACTTTCCCTATACGTACTATATACATAGTTTATAGAGAGGATATAGCACTCCATCCAAAAATTCGATACCAAGATTTCACCGGAAATATATGTTTTAGGGTACCCAAAATCCAAAAAAAAAAAAAAAAAAAAAAAAAAAAAAGCATTTTCAAATAAAACGTCCGTGTGTTTGTGTGTCCGTGTGTCTGTGAATATAACTCACAAACGAAAAGTCGGTAAAATCCCAAACTTAGTTTTTAAATTTAGTATCTTCCAGGGATGTGACACGAAGATTTTGAGAAAAATCCCCCCACCCCAATCCAGCCTTTACATGAATTTTTTTGAAAATTTATATTTTCTCAAAAATGACTCAAACGGTTTTGATTAAAGATATTTACCTGACAAATAAACTGTATATCTTAAAATATAAATATAAAAATAATAGTTGCAACAAATCTTCACTTATGTTTTGGAATCCTTGCTTTGGACTGGTTTCGCAATGAACTTATTGCATTATCAACATAAATTTAGTAACCATAACATCAAAAACCAGACCAAAACTGAGACCAAAGGAAATTTATGTTGATAATGCAATAAACTGATTGCGAAACTAGTCCAAAGCACGGATTCCAAAAGATAAGTGAAAATTTGTTGCAACTATTATTTTTATATTAATATTTGTGTTATTACTTCACTGTTACTAGCTTCTTTTTACATTTATATGTATATCTTGAGTTTGCTGGAAATAGCCTCAGAAGACTACTTTATTTTGGATGAATTTTACGGAATTTTGCATAACTGCTAAACCGTAAGAGATGGACAAAAACTTACCGCACAGAAAATGTAGAACACGGTGAAACACAAACTTTATATTATATACTTTTTTTTTTTTTCGTGAAGTTGATAGTTTTTTTTTAGATATTCCTTGTTTTTTATTTCAGCTTTCAAAAACATACTTTTCTCTTACTTACTTTTTATTAACTCCTGTCCATATAAACAAAGGAATTTTAGTCACATAGAAAGCAGCTTTTGACTATCGCTTTAATCTGTGTTATTACCTTATTTCGCTTCTACTTTCAAGGAAGCAAGTAATTATACTATTTCTGTTATTTTTTTCTCAATTAGCATGAAGAAAATAGAAGTATAAACTTTTTAACAATAACTTGTTACAGAGATGTAGAGAAAGTCATGTGAATGCAACACATAAAATTTTTTAATGAAGGTTTTCCGGATAACTGAGTAAATGCTAGCAGAGCTACTTCATTGTCTTCATGTCAGCTCCATTTCATCCAAGCGGTCCATTTCAGGGTTGTAAGACTGGGACGAAGACTGCGGTGGGGGCGCCCTTCCATGGTAGTGTAAGTGCTTTGTAAATATACCTCTCGGCTGCTGGGTCAGGTTGGAGTCGTCTGTGGTACTTGGGGTGTTCAGTCAGACCCAGGGTACGGATTTCTAGTGCTTCCCGTGTCGAGAAGACAAATGTACATAGTGTACTTTGTGTTCATCTCGACGGTTGTTTCCCTGTGGTCAGCTTTCGGCTGCCCGTAGAATATACTCTCATATATCCTACGGGTCTGAGGCACAATAAGCCTACAGTGGCTGTAGTGTGAACCCACCACCGGATGCGCTAACCAACCAAACAACCTGTGCAAAGGTACAGAAGCTATGGCATTCCAGCTAAAATGTTGATACCGAGATTTCATCGGAAATACACATGTTAGGGTCCCTTGTATCAAAAAAAAAAAAAAAAAAAAAAGGTCCCTATACGAGTGTGTGACCGTGTGTTCTTGTGGGTGTCTCTGAGCAACATAACTATGGAAATGTATCTAGACACAAAACTTGATATATACCTAACTAAATTCAGTTCTTCCAAGGATGTGACATAAAGCTTTTGAATAGCTCTGACTTCACCCTAATGGAATAGTTGTAAATACTTCTATATAAATACCGTATATTACAGATATTTCGTAGTTGGCTTACTCTCCCCATATTTAGGACTGACACATCCCTAGGACTTAAAAGTGGATCCATAGGGGTCAGAAGCCTGTCGGGAAGCCAACGGCATGAAACCACAGAATGGAGAACCTGGAACGAATGGTCGGTCCGTAGCCAGACAAGAGGGTGAGGAAGTGGATGATGTGAAATGCAGGCAAAATGGATGAAATGTAGAATGAGTGGCAGAAGAAACCGGAGGACCCGGAGAAAACCCGCCCAGACGCAGCTTTGTCCACCACAAATTCCAAAAATTCCTTGGGATCGAATCCGGGCCACTTAGGTGGGAGGCGAGCGGTCTAACCACTCGGCCACAGCGCAAGTTGAAGTAAGAAATATTTTGACTGCTTTATTTGAATGTTTCTGTTCTGAGAGGAGGTTTACAAAGCAAATCATCAGAAGAACGTTACGTAATTGCCAAACTTCTATGCAAATAAAGGCTCTGACCCTTGCCGATTTATCACGTGACAGGAGAATAAAAAGACGACGGTAATGAAATATTTCAGCTATTTTAAGTCTTTTGAACTCCACGCCAAAGCAACATTTAATTCCAAGTGGGATATTTTACGTTTCGTTGCGTTCTGTCACATCACGTTGCGTTGGACGTAATCCCAACTTAAGCCTATAGATGAAACTGAATCCTGCTTCTTCATATAACCAGAATTTCAGCTTTTTTGTAAATATTTTTATATAGTTATATAAGAAAGATTTAGTGCCAATTAGATCGCATACTTTTTGCGTTTATATATAATGGTGCATGTAAAGAATTTAAAGCACTTTAAACCATCTTTTACAGAAAGTCAATGAACAAGAGGAAATTAGGAAAACATAACACAAACTTAAAAGCAAGAATTAATCTTCTTACTGGTTCTTACTGGTTGTTATTCCGAACACTGAGAATTGCAAATGTATTCAGGTTTTGTAGCGGATAAAATATAGATAGATACTTTATTTCACTGCTTAGGGCGTGGCCCGGTGGCAGCGCTGCCAAAGTAATAATACAATGAGTTAAATAAACAATAATGTGAATAATACACTGTTAAAAATCCAATGACATCATAGTATACTAATACATACATAATTGTAACAGCAGTAATATAAACGCAATATTTTTATTTACTATCCTGACTATAAATCACTCTTCTTTAGTCTCTTTTTAAAACTATTTACACTTTGTGGCAAAGTCTCCAGTAAATCTGCACGCACAATGTTTTTAACAATTCTAAATACGGTTGATCTTATGAGAGCTGTGGATTTATAAAAATTAATCATTAAATAAAGATAATGGATTCCTTAAAAGCATTTTAAAGCCTCAGCAATTAATGATATATTTACTTTCTCTATCACTTACAATTGTTTTGCATACCAGTCAAAACTTCCATACCGATATTTATTACAAATAAATATGAAAACATTTTACATTTTTGTAATCCTATAAGAAATTTTAAACCTTAAAGCAAACCATATTTTATAGAGAAATATTAAAGTTATTATTAGTATTAGCATTGGCATTATTTTATGCTGTAGAATACTTTGGGAGGTACCTCAACACACTCTTGCAAATTTGAATGGAATCTAAGTAAAATTTGAGACGTGTGGAACATTTTGGAAATGTAAAAATGTAGTTTTAAGAAATAAGTGTTTTGTACGATCTTTAACTTACTGTAAAGCCCAAAGTAAGGGAACATCTTTATAGATGTCCAAAGGTTATGGGCAAAATACTATCTTCAATTGTTTAACAGATTGCGGTAAAGTATTCATTCAGTGTCCCTTAACAAATGAATATCGGCTGAAGACATGGGCGTTAGCCGTTAAATAAAACGAACAATAAGAAGAAAACTTGATTATTGTCGTCTAATATAAATCTTTCTTAATTCTACTCAACACATTAGAATAGGTTTGAAGCGATGAAGTACCCAAGCATACATGTTATCCATATGAATCAGGTGATTAGCATTGACAATATGAAGCTATCGCAAACACAGATCATGAATGCTGAACGTAAGGTTCAAACGGTGACCAAAGTTAAGCAATTATATGTCGGATAGGTTTAGGATTCACTTTCAGACAGTGTTTTATTACGAAACAGTCTTTGAGTCACTATATATAGGATTGAAACTTTGTATACACATCCGAATACTCTCAACAATTTATGGTACCTATAGTTTATCGAAACATGAAGTAAAAGCATAAATGGAAAGGCATAAATAGTATACAATTTCTGAAAGATTTAATGTATGAAAATAATAAATAATAATAAATACAGAATGTATAAAACATGTATCAAAACAATTCATATGTGTGCCAATTGACATTTAAGACAGAAGAAACAAATTCTGATTTGTTATACGACATTCTGTGATTCTTCTATTTATTTTATATTATAACATTTTAAGTAGAACCTATTCTTAATTACACATTATGGACCTCATTAAACGAAGTCAGATTAATTTTACCAATATACCCAATGCTCAATAAAGTAAAGAAAAATGAATCTAAAATCTGATGCGCTACATTCACATAACTTTCTCTGCCTATGCTGCACCAAAATATTCTTACAGAAGCTTATTCCTCTATCTGGTTCATTTTTATCAAGATAAATATTAGAACTGTTTATTATTAAGATATTTTCTGCTTGTACAAGGTGATAAGCAAATTTAATAAGCTAAAGCTATACTAAAATGTTTAAAATATTTTCTATTTGATAGAATTGAAACTCCGTTTTCTTTGCCTGACCAGTTGAAGAAAATATGAATAACGACTTCCAATTTAATTTTGTAAAATATTAATATATAACAATGTCTGAAATGGTGGGCCTACAGGAACATATTTTACATAAATTCTGTGTTTTGACGTGATCTACATTTTTACTTACCTCTTGCGGTTAGGCAAAATTCAAAGACTATTTCCATGAAATTCAGAACATGGATTTCATTTTTCATATATAGAGTTTAGTATATGGTATTTTAATAAAATCGTTACAGCTGATATCTGAGAAAATCGAAAATTTCGAAAAATATTCCATATAAACTGTAGTTAGGGCGTGGGGAGCTTTGGCAAAAGTCTTAGTATCCCACCATTAGAAAGTACTGAACTTGAATACCAAGTTTGAGATTGTATCGACTTTTTCTTTTTGAGTTACACTTCACACAAACACCCTCTCTCTCTCTCTCACACACACACACACACATACACACACAGAAATCCCATCTTCTAACTTTGCATTATTTTTTAATTAGGGGTCCTCAGAATATACATTTCTGGTGAAATTACGGTATTAAATTTTGGAATCTATAATGCGTATATTGTACATACCTGCCAGAAAAAATAAAGTAGTACATCTTAGGTATTTTTTGTATTTAGTATATATGTAGAGAAGTATAGCATTGCACCCAAAAATCCAATCTCGTGATTGCGCTGGAAAGGCACGTATTATGGTCCCCTGTATCCCAAGAGAAACGTTGTTACAAGAAGATCTTTGTGTATGCTAATTGAAATGAACTGTTTATTATATCTTTAAAAGGCGGGTCGAAATAACATACAGGCCTTGAAGTTCTACTCTTCTCATCCCCAGAGAGAGAGAGAGAGAGAGAGAGAGAGAGAGAGAGAGAGAGAGAGAGAGAGAGAGAGAAAAGAAGCTCGGAAATGTTAATGATACAAGAAAGAGCATTTGGCATACATGTTATGCTTAAGTGAAAATATTTTATAAGTTAATTTTGTCCTTTTATTATTGTTTACAGTTACACACAATGTGTTCCACATGTAGGAGGTTCACAGTCTTTTTCCGGAAAATTCGAGGTAGAAATTGCGTTTATAATGGCAATACATTAAAAAGAAAACTATATATAAATCAATAACGTTGCAACTATGTTTATGAAAATCAATAAACAATAACGAAGACAGTATATTATGGTGATGAGATTTCTTGAAAAACTGTTACATAGTTTCTGAAAGCGTAATATTCCTTAAAAATTGACATATTGCCTACTATAAACATATAAATACAAAGAGGAATATTAATGTATGTAATATACAAAATATTACAATATATCAACATATATAATATGTAATTTTATGTTTGATAAGCATATAATATGCATTTTTATGAATTATTGAAAACGTACATCTCCCATTTCTATGTTTCAGGAAAATACGCAATGACTGGAAACCAATTCCTGATCGGTATGTTGGTGATGGACCTGTATATTCTGAAAGCCAGCGCGGACAGTTGTTCGTCACTAGGGCGACCCAATGTTGAAGCTCTTGTACCTCATCCCAAAGACTGTACTCTGTTTTATCGTCTTGACAAATGTCCAGAAGGACTTCATTTTAACCCTTCAAGAGGAATCTGTGACAGGCCAAGTGAAGCCAAATGTAAGTCAGGAGGAACAATAGGTTCCGGTAGCGGCGGATCAGATGGTTCTGCAGCCGGAGGAGGTCAATCAGGAGGATCTGGAAGTGGTGCGACTACTGGCGGACCAGGTGGTCCCGGAGATGGAAGCCATGGAAAACCTGGAGGATCTGGAAGTGGAGGTTGCCCAAGTGTAGGGTCATGTCCTCCTGTCGATTCCCCAGACAGAACCGTCATATTACCTCACCGCACTGACTGTTCTTCATTCTGTATATGTAACCATGGTACTCCCATACTATCTCATTGTCCATCAGAGTTGCGGTTCAATCCCAAAATAATGGTATGCGATTGGCCGAAAAATGTGAACTGTACATCAGGGAGTAGCGGTGAAACTGTAGGATACCCAGGTTCATCCAATAGTTCGGGTAGTGGAAGTGGATCTCCAGGCAAGCCTCCAAGTAGCTCAGGTAATGGGTCACCTAGACCGCCAACTTCAGGCAGTGGATCAACGGGTGGAAGCGGATATCCGAGCAGGCCCCCAGGTGGTTCAGGCAGTGGATCACCTAGACCGCCAACTTCGGGCAGTGGATCAACAGGTGGAAGCGGATATCCGAGCAGACCCCCAAGTGGTTCGGGCAGTGGATCACCTAGTCCGCCAACTTCAGGCAGTGGATCAGCTAGTGGAAGCGGGTTCCCACCAAGTGGTTCAGGTAGTGGGTCCACTAGCCCACCAACCTCAGGCAGTGGTTCAACAGGAACTGGCTCTGGGAGTTCATCCGGAAACAGACCACAAGGACCTGGAGATGGAGCTAATTGCACCGGGAGTGGATCAGATGGTATCTCAGGAGATTCTCACACAGAGTGTCTTGCAATTGGGAGATGTCCAGAAGTCGATCCTTTGGAATATACGATACACTTGCCTCACCAGACGGACTGTAACAGTTTTTGTGTCTGCGACAACGGTGTGGCAAAGAGTAAGCAATGTCCAGACGGACTGCACTTCAATCCTAAACTGCAAGTGTGCGACTGGCCACAGAATGTTAATTGCAAGCGCGGTAAGTACAACCAGCTATGGTTTATCCTTCATGTTATTCTTTAGCACACCATCACTTTTATCGATCAACTATCTTCATACAGAAAGTGATAAAAGACCAATTTATTTGGGAAAGACAACAAAAACGTCCAATAAATTCCTTGCCATATATATTTTCATCTTAGAGAAAAACACTCACATTTTAAACTTGTGGGCAGTATAGCGGTATTGTACCCTCTCACGTAAAAATTAATTGTGCAAAACTACACAGAGAAAATACCCATAATCTTCTCATAGTGTTCAGTTACCGTCGAACTGGTAGAAATATAGGAAAAATGTAGGAAAACCCAACACATGATAGAAACATGGGCTAATTCTGTGTTGCTGGAACAGGCATTGAGGTCCAAACTCTTCTATAAAGCATTTTAAGCATTAACATCTCAACAAAAGCTAATATTTTATCATTGGATTTAGATGGGTAATGCATACTTCTCTATAAATTCTTAGAAATAATTAAATCCACAAATGGAGCAATTAGTGTCCACTTCGTTGACCCCATTTGAATTGTTTCTTTCCGGACGATAACAAAGAATACAAAACCTTAAATTCTATTATTATACCTTTTGAAAATATAACTGTTGGATATTTACAGCTAACAGAAAGATTTCTGTAGTTTCTTCGGATTACCAACAGTAGCTTTGATGACTTATAAAGGGTGTTCATCACATTCCCGAACGTCTTGTTGGAGATTTGTTGAAGGAATTTCAGGGTCATGTACTGCAACACTATTCAGTAATCAAATATTGGTGAGTTATACTAACAAGTAGATGTATTTGGGATTTATGGAACATACTGTTACAGAGAGATATTGAAATTTTAAATGCAGCCTGCACACATACGCTCAAAATTGCTGATGATTCGTGGGAAGGAGAGAGTACAATAATGAGCTGAATTGAATTGTATTGAATTTTAAATAAAGGTAGGCGATTAAGCTGAGCCTCGAACTGTAACTGCTTAACGACCTATTGTTCTGGCTCTAGCATTAAATCGTTACTTAAGAAATGCTTCTTGTTCTACCACCTTCAGGATCTTCGGGATGAAAAGATTGTAGCATCCAAGACTTATATTAGATGTGTGCACAATTCTCTTGTTTTTAGTTGCATACAGAAGTGATTAGGCGTTTAGATGGGAGGCGGTGTAGTGAGCATCGCTTGTCAGGGTTTGCGCTTTCTGTGGTTTTGAGTAATTATTACTTTCTCTGACACGATCCTTGTGAGAGGCGAGTGATTTAACCACTCGGCAACAGTGCGGCATGTACGTGGAAAAAAACCTAACATTATTTCATTGCCAATAGCATATCCACAGCTTTTAAAATATTTGACTGCCGCTTTAGCCTAGTGCATTTCCTATTTCCTTTCACTACAAGGACCATTTCTGCTGATGAATGTCTCGATTGACATGAAGTAGATAGGAGAATACGTTTTTACTTTATCTACGCGTACTATGTATATAGTGTATAGAGAAGGTGCACCCAAAAATTCGATACCGAGATTTCACAGGAAAGAAATACTTGTTTTCAGACCCCCTGAATAAAAAAAAAAAAAAGCATTTTTACAAAAATGTCCGTGTGTGTGTCTGACTGTCTGTGGGCAACATAACTCAAAAACGAAAAGTCCGTTAAATACCAAACTTGGTATCTTAGTTCAATATCTTCTAAGGATGCGACACGAGGATTTCAAAAAAGTCCTCCCACCCGCAACAACCCTTTTGATGGAAAAGTTTCCGAAAGTGTAGATTTTATCAAAAATGGCATTAACGATTTTGATTAAAACATCGTATATTAAGGAAGTTTACATGACAAATAAAATGTATATCTTCAATTTTCTGAAAATAGCCTCTGAAGTAATGTTTATTCTGGATGAATTTTGCAAAATTTTGTATAACTAGTTAACCATAAGAGGTAGACAAAAACTTACCTCATAAAAAATGTGGAGCTCGTTAAAGCACACAGTTTATGTTGTATACATTTTCTTTCCAGGGGTTGACCTTTTTTAAACATTCATGTTTATTGGTTTCAGCTTTCAGATACCTATACTTTTCTCATACGGGAATTTGCACATTGTTGTCCTTAGAAACAAAGGAATTCAATCAAGAATCAACCAAGTTTTAAAACATTTGCCTATCGCTTTAGCCTATGGTACTCCCTTATTTCCCGTCTACTAAGGAAGAAAGTAATAAAACCCTTTCTGCTAATTTTTTCTCTATTAGCATTAACAAACAGAAGAATATGCTTTTTAACAATAATTTATTGCAGAGATGTAGAGAAAGTCATGTGAGTGGAACACATCAGATTTTTAATTTCTCTACACGTACTATATACCTACATAGTGTATAGAGAAGGTATTATAATGGATTCAAAAATTCGATACGGAGATTTCACCGGAAATACATGTTTTGTTACCCCCTGATTAACAAAACGCATTTTTAGAAAAATATCCGTGTGTGTCTGTCTGTCTGTCTGTCTGTCTCTGAATCTGTGGGCAGCATAGCTCAAAAACAAAAAAAAAACTGTTATAAACCAAACTTGATATTTAAATTTGGCATCTTCCAAGTATGCGACACAAAGATTTTTAAGAAAATTCCCCCACCCCAAACTACCCTTTACATGGAACTTTTTTCGAAAATTTTGATTTTCTCAAAAATGACTAATGATTTTGATTAAAATATCGTATGTTAAAGATATTTACCTGACAAATAAAATGTATATCTTGAATTTACTGGGAATAGCCTCTGAAGATTACTTTATTCTGGATGAGTTTTACGAAATTTTGCATAACTGCTAAACCGTAAGAGATGGACAAAAACTTACCACAAAAAATATAGATCACATTACAACACACAATTTATGTTTTATATATATTTTTTTTCGTGGAGTTGATCGGTTTTTAGATATTCCTTGTTTTTTGTTTCAGCTTTGAAAAACTTATGCCTTTCTCATAAAGGAATTTGTCAACTACTGACCATAAAACAAAGGAATTTCAGTCATATAGCAACCAACTTTTGACTATCATTTTAACCTATGGTACTCCCTTATTTCGCTTCTACTTACAAGGAAGCAAGTAATAAGACTTGATTAGCATGAAGTAAATAGAAGCATAAGTTTTTCAACAAAAATTTGTTGCAGAGATGTAGAGAAATTCGTGTGAATGGAACACATCAGGTTTATTTTATTTTAATTTGTTAAAACGCCTGAAAAGTTATCTGAATGGAAGACATCCGATTTTCTACTTTGATTGCAGATGTTATTTCTAAACTCCTTCTTTTTTCTTTCTTTGACATCCTAAATTATCTTCTGAAAAGTCTTATAAAAAAGGTCTCAATTTTGCTTCTTGTGGTCTGTTTTTACTTTCTCTAGTCCCGTATGTACAATGTACATAGGGATAGAGAAGTATTGTAATGCACCCAAAAGTTCGATCCTGAGATTTCACCGGAAATACATGTTTTGTGTGCCCCTGAATCCAAAAATAGCATTTTTAGAAAAATGTCCCTGTGTGTGTCTGTGGGCAGCATAGCTCAAAATCGAAAAGACCGTTAAATTCCAAACTTGGCATTTAAGTTTGGTATCCTTCAAGGATGCGACAGAAAGATTTTCAAGAAAGTTTCTCCACCCCTAACTACCCTTTAAATGGAAACTTTTTCGAAAATTTTGTTTTTCTTAATAATGGCTCTAACGATTTTGATTAAAATACCACATATTAAAGCCATTTCTATCACAAATAAAATGTATATCTTGAATTTTCTGGGAATAGCTTCTAAAGACCCGTTTATTCTGGATGCATTTTGCTTAATTTGGCATAACTAGTAAACCGTAAGAGATAGACAAAACTTGCTATACCAAATTGTTACAATACACAAGATATGTCATATACATTTTTGTTCGTGACCTTACCGTTTTCGAGGTATTCCTTGTTATTAGTTTCAATTGTGAAGTACTTATACTTTTCTCAGAGGAAAATGTCCATTTTTGTTTTTGTTTTTTGTTTGTTTTATTTTTTGTTCTACTGCTGGCCAAGTAAAGAAGCGATTTACAATGACAATCGCATAACGACAGCTTTTAAAACATTTGATATCATTTTAGCCTAGTGCATTCCCTTAGTTCCATTCTACTTATAAGGAACTAAATAATAAAATTCTGCTAATGTATATCTCGATTAGCATGGTATTGAAACAAGTAAGAACTTCTTTCGTAAGAAGTTTGTAGAGTAGCTAGAGAAAGTCATGTGAATATAACACATAAGATTTTTTGACAAACATCACACTCTCAAATATTTATTTATAAATTACATGTTTTATAGAAAAAATTAGTATTCCAAATTAGTGGATTTTAATATTTCCATATTTCGTTTTCTTTAGCATTTCAAACTTTGTTGATTCATTTGTGTGTAGTATTTAGCCCAAATATTTGCAGTTCTAAATCTTCTTACATGTTATATCAGATCGCAATTACACCACCACCCAGAGCCATGTATTTTGTTTTATTCAAATTTATGACGTTCCCTAGCGCGTATGTGCAATGCACATAGTGGTTAGAGAAGTATTGTACTACACCCAACAATTCGACACCGAAGTTTCACCAAAATACATGTTTTGAGAACTCCCGAATCCAAAATGGCTATTACTTTCTCTACACGTTCCACACGGATAGTGTATAGAGAAAGTATTTTATTGCTCCCAAAACTTCGATACCAAGATTCCACCGGAAATACATGTGTTGGAGCCCCCTGATTTCAAAAAAAGGAATTTTTAGAGAAATGTCCGTATGTGTGTCTGTGGGCAGCATAGCTCTAAAACAAAAGTCCGTTATATACCAAACTTCATGTAAAAGTTTAGTATCTTCCAAGGATGAACACGAAGATTTTCAACAAAATCCCCCCATTCCAATTACCCATTACATGGAAACATATCTACATGTTTTCTAAAAAAATGGCTCTGATCATTTTCATTAAAATCTTTTATGTCTAAAATGTTTAATTGACGAATAAAATGTATATTTTGAAACCGATATTTTTCCAATATGAGAATTTGTCGACTCCTGGCGATAAAAACAAAGAAACTACGATCACACAGCAACCAGCGTTTAAAGGATTTGACTATCGCTTTAGCCTATGGCACTCCTGCATTTTCCTTCTGCTTACAAGTAAGTAAGTAATAGAACCATTTCTGGTAATTTTTTTATAGATTAACATGAGGGTAGCCAGCAGAGTGAGCTTTTAAACAATAATTTGTTACAGAGATGTAGAGAAAAGCAAGTGAATAGAACACGTCAGATTTTTTACAATGATGTTTCTTCTCGATTGCTGTACTCTGATCTATTTGTTTTGCCACCGTTATATTTTATAAATGTTTTTTTTTTTACTCCTCTCTGCTGTCTTTCTCCTTGAAAACATTTTAATTTTCTTCCTTTCTGTTATTACTTCACTTTCTTTAGCTTTGCGTTTTATTCCTTTCACT
Source organism: Hymenopus coronatus (assembly GCA_030762935.1). NCBI lineage: Eukaryota > Metazoa > Arthropoda > Insecta > Mantodea > Hymenopodidae > Hymenopus > Hymenopus coronatus. The sequence continues at coordinate 63,397,126 of CM060897.1, read as the reverse complement.
GCTGTTTCTTAAGTTGTGAAGGAAAGATATTGTCAATGAAGACAGGAAATGGAAACGAACCACCAGGAAAAATGTACCACAAAGCATTACTCAGAAGCTTAAATTGACTTTCCAACATAATTATTAACGATTCTTACACGTTTCTCGTAAAGGAGGCGTTGAACAAAAACTGGGTTCAGGCCTGAGGTGCCTTCTCATATTTGTGTGCAAACATTGCCACGCCTTCCTTAGCCACTCCACTGTGCCTGCTTAGCGTATACATGACGAATAACAACAGATAGCGACGTTTCATTGAGAATGTTACACGTGAATAATGGGAACAAATTTTGCGTAGAATGGGGAATTGATTGTTTCTGCTTTCAGAATTGAATATTTTTTGTTCTAAATAGTTACGTTACATGAAAAATATAATATTCAGTCAATATACATATTAATCCAATATTTTAATAATGTAGTATTATTTCTCATAATAATTATAGAATTTATGAATAGTAAGGCTATAAAAAAAAACATGTGTTCCATTCACATGGTTTTCTCTAACTGATGCACAAACTTTGCTCACGAAGAGTATTTTTATCTACGTCATGTTAATCAGGATAAACATTATTACTTACTTCCTAGTAACTAGAGAGGAAATAAGGGAATAAACTGGGTAAAGCATTAGTCAAATATTTCAAAAGCTATCGCTATTTTGCATTCTCAGGAATAAAAACTAGTGAAACGAAAGTTGATTTCTCCCTTGAGAAAAATTGTAAGTAAGGGAATATCTCGCAGTTAACTCTACAAAAATGAGATAATATAAATTATGTATTTTATTGAGATCTACATTTTTTGTGTAATAACTTTTTGTATTTCTTACAGTTTACGACTCATGCAAAAGTAATCCAGAATGAAGAGGTCTTAGAGGGTATGTCCAGAAAACTAAAGATATATATTTTGTTTGTCATTAAAATATATTTAAAATATGAGATTTTAATGAAAATCTTTAAAGCCATTTTTGAAAAAATCAACATTTTCGAAAATATTTCCATATAAGTAAGTTCGGATAGGGAAATTTTCTTGAAAATTCTCGTATTTTACCAACTTTTCATTTTTGAGTTATTATGTTTACAGCACACGGACAAACACGCTAGACCTTCTCTACCTATATACTGTGCACTAAGTAGAAAAAGCAAAAATTGAACATTTTTAGAGGTGATAACGCTTGAGATTAAATGAAGAAAGCGTCTCTCTGTTTTACTATTAAGATAAATGTGAGTCGAAGTAATCTGATGTGTTCCATTCGCAAGACTTTCTCTACATCTACTTTCTCCTCTAATCTAATCTAATCTCTACAATAAATTATTACTAAACAGCTCATTCTTCTATTTACTTAATGCTAATCGAGAAAAAATTAGCAGAAAGATTCATTACTTGCTTCCTTGTAAGTAGAACGGAATGGAGGAAGTACCATAGGCTAAATCGATAGTTAAATCTTTTAAAAGCTGGTTTCTATGTGACTGAAGCACCTTTGTTTTCACGAACAGAAGTTGACAGATTGCCATATGAGAAAGATATATATATTTTAAAGCTGAAACTAATAATAAGAGATATCTCAAAAACGGCCAACCTCACGAAGAAAACGTATGTAACGTAAATTGTGTGTTTTAACGAGCTCTATATTTTTTGTGTTGTAAGTTTTTGTCTATCTCTTACGGTTTATCAGTTATGCGAATTTCCGCACAATTCATCCAGAATAAACATGTCTTCAGAAGCTATTTCCAGAAAATTGAAGATATATATTTTATTTGTCATTTACATATCTTAAATATAGGAGATTTTATTCAAAATCGTTAGATTCATTTTTGAGAAAATACAAATTTTGGAATTATCTTAAAAATGTTAGAGTCGTATCCTTGGAAGATACCAAACTTAAATAATAAGTTTGGTTTTTAACGGTCTTTTCGTTTTTGAGCTATGATCCTACAGACACACACATGGACGTTTTTCTAAAAATGCTACTTTTAGATCCAGGGAGTCTCCAAACAAGTATTTCAGGTGAAATATCGGTATCGAATTTTTGGATGCAATACAGTACCTTCTATATACACTATCTATATAGTACGTGTAGAGAAAGTAAACATATGTGAGCGTTAAGCTATGCGCCCGACAATAGACCGTTTTTGAGATATTACTTGTTACCGGTTTCAACTTTGAAATACTATTATTAATCGGAACCATACAAAGTGAACCGAACCTTAACTGTTTCACACAGCGAAGAGCTTTTAAATGATTTGACAATCACCTTAGGCTAATGTATTCCCTTATTTCCTTTCTACTTAAAAAGAAGCAAGTAAAAGACCAATTATGCAAATGTTTATCTCTATTAGCATAATGCAGATAAATAATACTTTTTAGTGAAAATTGTTTGTAATTGGTGCATCTAGAGAAAGCTAACGGTACTCTGTTGTGGGGCAATCATACCTCTGCCAGTCAGTTATTTATCCTTCAGAAGAAATCTGTGCGTATCATATTTGGAGCTTCACCAAAAACTCACTGTAAACCACTTTTTATGCAACTTGGTATACTGACATTGCGTTCAATGTTTGTTCTGGATTCCCTCCTATATGTTAAAAAATATCAACCTTTTCTCAATATGTTCTTCTGTCCATTATTATCCCACTCGAAAATGCTCTGATATTTATATTAACAAACGCAAATATAGTAAAACCCTTAACAGTTTCTCATGTATATCTGTTAACATTTTCAACACCTTACCTCAGAATATCAAGACACTTCCGCTGTTAAACTGTCAGAGGAGGATCAAAACAATCTGGAAGGCAAATCCCCTTTATAGCATTTCAGAGATTTGTGACCTGAAATAGGATTAATCTTATCCATTTTTAAATGTATTGTTGTAACATTATTGTATGTAGAATGTTTAATTAATGTTCATTCTCTCATGACGCAACCTATGTATGTTTCATACTTAATGACTGAAAATAAACTATCTATCTATGTGAGTGGAACACATCAGATTTTTCTGAATTGTGGCAAAGTATTGAGCAACGAAATGTGGTAAAAAGAGAAATATGGAAACGAAGCGTGAAACACACGAAGTTAACATGCGACAGTGCTCAGCGTGGCATTAAACAGCTCTATACTCCACTAGCTTTAAAATCCATTGATATCTAGGAAGGACGAAAAAAGTAGGGGCAAAAAAAAAGGTTCGCTGTCAACACTGCATGTGTTAGGCCGATAGCACTGTGAAAAATAAATGAAATAGCTTTACCGCTAGTTGGCTGTTGTAGTAATAACATCCGAAATCGGGTTTCAGTACTCCGGATCGATACCGTTATTGGCAAAACATGTAATCTTCTTTCCTTGTGAAGAGCCGAAATAAAACATGCGAATGTTTTTGGATGCTAAAAAAAACAAACAAAAAAAAAACAAACAAAAAAAAACAAAAACAAAAACTGATGTGTTCCATTCACATGGCTTTCTCTTCATCTCTGCAACAAATTATTGTTAAAAAATTTATGCTTCTATTTACTTCACGCCAAACGAGAAGAAACTAGCAGAAATATATTATCAATTGCTTCCTTGTAAGTAGAAGCAAAGTAAAATAGTACTATAGGTTAAAGTGATAGTCAAAAGCTGCTTGCTATGTGACTGAAGTTCTTTTATTTTTATGGACAGGAGTTGACAAATTCCTGTATGAAACCAATAACAAGGATTATCTCATAAACGACCAACTCCACGAAAGAAATCTGATGTGTTCCATTCACGAGTCTTTCTCTACATCTCTGCAACAAATTATTACTAAAAAGCTATGCTTTTATTTACTTCATATTAATTGAGAAAAAAATAGCAGAAATAGTGTTATTACTTGCTTTCTTGTAAGTAGAAGCAAAATAAGGGAATACCACAAGTTAAAGTGATATGGCTGCTATGTGACTGAAATTCCTTAGTGTTTATTGAAAGGAGTTCACAAATTCCCGTATGAGAAAAAGTATAAGATTCTAAAATATAAACCAAAATCAAGGAATATCTCAATTACATAAAACAAAATAACATAACATTAATTTTGTATTTTAACGTGCTCTACATTTTTGTGTGGTAAGTTTTTGTCCATCTCTTACGGTTTAGCAGTTATGTATTATTCCGTAAAATGCATCCAGAATAAAGTAGCCTTTAGAGGCTATTCTTAGAACATTTAAAATATACATTTATTTGGCATGTATATAGCTTAAATATAAGACATTTTAATCAAAATAGTTAGAGCCATTTTTGAAAAAAATCAAAGTTTTCGAAATTTTTTCCATGTAAATGGTAATTTGAGGGGGGTTCTTGAAAATCTTCGTGTCACATCCTTGGAAGATAGCAAACTTAAATAATTTTTAACGGTCTTTCGTTTTTGAGCTATGCTGTTCACACACACACACACACACACACACACACACACACACACACACACACACACTGTTTCTAAAAATACTTCTTGGGACTCAGGTAAACCCAAAACATGTATTTCCGGTAAAATTTCGGTATTGAATTTTGGGTGCATTACAATACCTTTTCTATACACTATGTACATAGTACGTGTACATAAAGTAAAAATCTTATTTTTATTGTGTAAAGAAAGCAGAGGAAGTAGTGTATTTGATTAAAATTTTTGAGTTTAAATTTCACCGCAGGTATACCTTTTAATATCCCCCGAAAAAAGAAAATAAAGATCGTGTGTGTGTGTGTGGTGGGGTTTGGGTCCGTGTGTCTATGAACAGCGTGAATTACGAACGAGAAAGCGAATAAACATCAAAATTACTTCAAAATCTTCTCGGGCTTCTAGCCAGGTAAAAACTTGGCTTGACACCTGGCTAGAAGCCCGAGAAGATTTTGAATTAACACGTCGCCAGGAAAGCTTTAGTTCTTATATCAAAATTACTATTTAAGTTCTCCAACTTCAAAAAATGCGACATGAAGATTTTGAACCAGAGCTCCCCTCCCTTGGCTTTTACATGGGATATTTGTCTTGAAAATGGCGATCCGGGTTCACTCCCAGGCGATCGCATATGGGATTTATGGTGTACAAAGCGGCGCAGGGTCGGAATTTCACATGGTTCTCCCGCCACCGCATTTCCCCGGTTCGCCATCCATCGCCATTGCCTATGGTACCACAGTAGTTAAAGTGGACTTTAAACACTATCAAAAAACATTCCTTGAACATTTTTATTTCTTCAAGCATGCTGTCACGATATTTATTAAAATATCTTATGTTTAAGATATTTTTATTTGAAATGAAATGCAAATCTTCAATTTTCTGGGAACAGTTCCGACGCACTCTTCATTATCAATCTATTGTGGCCTACCACCTCCCGGGGGAAGGATTGATAAACAGGAAACCAAGACCAGTACAAGGAAAAGACTAAGCTAAACACAGAGACGCACGGAAGTCCCTATCAATGTCACTAGACGGCAGCTCTGGCACGCCATAGATGCTATACAAGCCGCCGTCAGAATGATGCCTCTACAACGGCGCCTAGCCTGAACCAGCTGGGGGAAGAGAATTTTACCCCGAGCAAGCAATCGTGCCATCTGCTTGCAAAGCCCCGAGCCACACCTGCTATCAACCTGAAAGATTAAAAGATGAAATGAAATGAAGGAATGAAAGGAAAGGAACCATGGTAGATGTACCGCTCTCCGGCAGTTGCCTAAGCGGCTCCAGGAAAACCAAGAAAAAACCCAGGGCCAGAGTGCGTGGTCGACGAGCAACCAACCCGGACCTCCCGAATGCCAGTTACAGACGAAACCGCCTGGGCCACCTGGATCGGTCGCAGTGCTCTTTGTTGATTATCTTCTGATTCCCGTGGAACTATCTGGTCATCAGCATACGATAGAATATGTAATGGTACGCTTGATTGTATTTTAATAATGCTAATGCATATCTTGATTATCATGAAGTAAATGGAAGAATACGTTTTTGTAACAATATGTAGATCTCGGTATCGATTCCCAGTATGACCATTAGTTTTTCAAGCATATATGTTTTATGTACCAGTGCTTTGTTAGATTTTATTGCAATGCCTCATATTTTCCTTTCCCTGTAATTTAATTTATTTATGCTGCTCAAAAGGTTAAAGACAGCGGACGGCCGGCGGGCGAGCATATTGCGGTGTGGTTGCTTTGTGGAACTATTTTCCATGTCGTTCGATGTGTGATGGACTCATAGAGAGATCTCTCCGAGGGGTAGAGGTAGGTATTTGAGGGGTCCCTCCGGTGTCTGGAAACGTTAGGGGAACCCACCTATATCGGAGTTCGTCACCACGATCTGGTCATACTCTGTGTCCTGGATGTTTCCTATACCCCAATAGGTGGCTTATGTTTTAAGTCACCATCACTTCCTTTCAATGCATGATTAATAACTTCAAATACTATATGAGGTTACATTGAGTCGAATATACTGAATTAAGGGGAACCGAAATGCCCTATCTTGCTAATGTTAAAGTTTGACCACATATCTCAGCAACCATTTAAGGCTTATTCAGAAGTATATTTACAGTTTATTGATGAAAAATAGAATACGTCTACTCATTGAAAGGAGATATATAATTTTTCTAAAACCGCTCCTAAAATGTTATTGAAAATTTATGATTTTTAAATTGATAAAAATTAATCTATATACATAAAAACATTTTCGTTAAAATAAATCCTATTTAGGTGCAGATGTGTGGTAAAAAAGTTCAGCTCTTAGTGTCACTTAGTTTTTGAGATAATGGGGGCATTTGTATAGTAAATTTTACTTCTACAGCAACTGCTTTCAAAAATAAAATTTAAAAAGAAAATGTAACCTGACTTTCAAAACACAGCCTCGCAATACATCAAAACTCTCACATGAAAGAAATATGGGAATGCCAATGCTTGGCTAAAAACTTCCAATAAAAATAAAAATAGTATCTCTTCTGCAACTAATTTACAAAGAGGTTAATGTTTTACCAAGTGAGTGTACCAAAATGATCTAATATTATTTTCAAAATATTTTAAATTATTTATAATTGGCGTACCTGTATGAAAGTCTTATTACTATGATTGTGAATAGAGCGTGATTTCTTTTTTAACAACAATTTTTATGTGGTTTAAATCCGCTTCTTTACATGACCAGGAGTTTACAAATTCTGTATGAGAAAATTTTAGGTATTTTAAAACTGTAACCAATAACAAAAATATCTCGGAAATGGTTAATTCCACGAAAAAAATGCATATACTATAAATTGTGTTTTTTTACCCAGATCTACATGTTTGTGCCATACATTTTTGTCTCTTACGGTTTTTCGGTTCTACAAGATTGAGCAAAACTGATACAGAATGAAGAGATCTTCACAGGTTATTTAAGATGTACATGTTATTTGTGATATGAATGTGCAATTAAATATGCAATATGTCAATCAACAACGTTACAGCCATTTTGAGAAAAACAAAATTGTCAAAAAAGTTTTCATTTAAAGAGTAGCTTGAAGTGGGGGGGATATTCTTGAAAATCTTGTGTCGCATCCTTGGAAGATACTAAACTTAAGTACCAACTGTTTTGGTTTTTACTTTCTCTATACACATTATGTACATAGTATATAGAGAAGGTATTGCACTCCACCAAAAAATTCGATACCGAGATTTCACCGGAAATATATGTTTTAGGGTCCCCTGTATCCAAAAAAATATTTTCAGAAAAAGGTCCTTGTGTGTGTGTGTATGTGTGTGTGTGTGTCCGTCCGTGTGTCTGTGAACAAGATAGCTCAAAAACGAAAAGTCAGTAAAATACCAAACTTGGTGTTTAAGTTTAGTATCTTCCAGGGATGCGACATGAAAGATTTTGCAAAAAATCTCCCCACCCGAAACTACCCTTTACATGGAATTTTTTTCGAAAATGTTGATTTTTTAAAAAATGGCTGTAACGATTTTCATTAAAATGTCGTATATTAAAGATATTTACCTGACAAATAAAATTTTTATTTTGAATGTTCTGTGAATAGCCTCTGAAGATTACTTTATTCTGGGTAAATTTTACGGAATTTTGAATAACTGCTAAACCGTAAGAGATGGATAAAATCTTACCCTACAAGAAATGTAGATCACTTGAAAACACACAATTTATGTTATATACATATTTTTCGTGGAGTTGATTGTTTTTGAGATATTCCTTGTTATTGGTTTCAGGTATAAAACACATACCGTTCTCATACAGGACTTTGTGAACTCGTGTCCATACAAACAAAGGAACTTCAGTCACATAGCAACCAGCTTTTGACTATCACTTTAACCTATGGTACTCCCTTATTTCGCTTCTACTTACAAGGAAGCAAGAAATAAGACTATTTCTGCTAATTTTTTCTCGATTAGCAGGAAGTAAATAGAAGCATAAGATTTTTAAAAATAATTTATTGCAGAGATATAGAGAAAGTCATGGAATGGAACACATCAGATTTTTGAGCTATGCTTTCTCACATATGCCTGCGCGCGAACCTTTCTCTATTTTTTTTTTGGACTTAAGTGATTTCAAAACATATATTTCCGGCGAAAAATGGACATCAAATATTTGGATGGAATACAATACCTGTGCTATACACTATGCACATAGTGTATAGAGAAAGTAAGAGAAATGTGCTCACGTTTGTAGACGGTGGGGCTAGATTTGGCCAATAGCAACTTAAACAATTTCGTTCTTTTATGGACTATATTTTATGCCCAAGGGTGAACGAGTGCCCACGATTAGTAGAGAAAGCACTGTAAGTTTGTTTAAAGCTAGCAGAGTCTTTGTTATTGTGGTGGTTATATTATAAATTAGTCCGGTTCAAAAATTATATTAAGAAGAGTATTTCAATCTCTCTAGCCCATATGTATAATATGTATAATATACATAGTGGATAAAAAATATTATATTCCACACAAAAAATATATGTCTAGATTTCACCGGAGATATGTTTTGAGATCCCCTGAGTAGGGAGAAAGCATTTTTAGACAAATATCAGTGTATGTGTATGCCTGTGGACAGCATAGGTTAAAACCGTAAAGTCCTTTAAAAACCAAATATTGTATTTATGTTAAATATTTTCCAAGGATGCAACGATTATTTTCAAAAATCCCTCTACCACAAACTACCCTTTACGAGGAAGTATTTTGTTTTTCTCGAAAACGGTTCTAACGATTTTGAGTAAATTACCGTATATTAAAGATACTTACATCACAAATAAATTGCATGTTTTGAATTTTCTGGAAGTAGCCTCTGCAGAGCTCTTTATTCTGGATGAGCATTGCAGAATTTTCCGAACGATTAAACTATAAGATATATTAAAAAATCATCACAGAAAATGTGTAGATCTCGTTAATACACATAATTTATGTCATATACATTTTCTTTTAGGGTTGACCGTTTTTGAGATGTTCTTTGTTATTGGTTTCACTATTAAACTACCTTTCTCAAACGGGACCATGCAAAGCTAACCGAATCTCAAGTGTTTCACATAGCGACCAGCTTTTAAAAAATTTGACTTCGCTTTAGTCTAATATATTCCCTTTATTTATCTTTTCTTACAGTTAAACAGCTAATAACATCAATTCTGCTAATGTTTGTCTCGATTAGCATGATGTACATAAAAGAATAATCATTTGTAATAACATATTTAATTTGTAAAAGATAGAGAAAGTAATGTGAATGGAGCACATCAGATTTTTAAGAAGTCAATGCCCTTCTGGTTTGTTCATTTGTTCAATCACTGGCCTTCTGATTCCAAGGTTGCGGATTCAAATCCAACCCACGCCGATGGTATTAAATGGGTTTAAAAGTGATAGTCCCATGCCAGTAGATTAAATAACTCCTGCTGGACGAAATTCCGGTGGCACTGGTATAATACTGGTAATTGATAGCATCGTTAATAAACAATATTTATTTCATCACAAGAACTCCTCGCGATCATTTTCCGGTCGACAGGACCGTCTTTGCTTTGAAGATGATTCACTGGAAGCGATCCATTGATTTAATGCATAAGGAGCGCTCGAAAGAGCATTAGGTTTAGTTTTTACTATAGTCCTTTAAAGATTTAGTTCTGTTTCCACATTTTATTATGTGATAGCGTTCGTACTTCCAGTCACATAGTAAACATACACAGTTGTCAACTGGTTGATAGAATCTTTATGTTCTGCATATCTTGTGGTAGAAGCCGTGGATGGTGAGTCTGGTTAGCACGTGTCTTTGGTACTGGCATGTCTCTGTCCGTCACTGCGCTTGCGCCATAGAAGTTCTGATCGATGTTCTCCTCCTGCGTCTTGTCTCTAGGTGTGATTGGTATGGACCAGCAGATGACGGCAATTGCTCCGACATGAGGTCTTCTATGAAGAAGCTTTCTTTGGCCAGTACATAGGCCATCCTCGAGGGTGAATGCTTTCCAACTCTCTTCACGTTTTCTAATCTTGCGAGTTCGCTGCTTGTTAGCTTCTCCCATATAAGTTCTATGCCATAAGAGGCTATGATCCATTGATTTGATAGTTGCTTGGTTTTCGGAGTATAATGATGAATGCACAACAAAGACAATTCGACACTAAAATTCCTCCAGATCATGCTTAAATAACTCCAAACATAGCTTCGAAGTGATAGCCGCACCTCCATGTTGTTTACAATGAGCAATCGCGGCACTCACTTTTTTTTTCTCTCCAACTTATTATGTAAAATATGAATTGCCGTAGTCGACACACCTATGGCATCTTTCACTTGAAATTTCATTTGAACGATCAACAGGAATCACATCATGGCTATTTTCAATGATCTCTAATTAATCATATATGACAGACGTCTTGGAATCTCCTCAGCAAAAACGGTGGTTCATCATGTTTATATATTTAAATAATATCCAACTGTATTTATAACATTCATCGCGTTTATATATTTAACCAGTATCTAACTGTATTCTTAGCGTTCATCAAGTTTATAATTTAACCAATATCTAACTGCTATCATAGCATTCCCCACGTTTATATATTTAACCAATATCTGACTGTATTCATAGCATTCACCACGTTTATATATTTAACCAATATCTGTGTTCATAGTATTCACCACGTTTACATATTTAATTATTATCTATATGTATGCATAGCATTCACCACGTTAATATATTTAACCAATATCTAACTGTATTCATAGCATTCACCATGTTTTTATATTTAACCAATATCTAACTGTATTCATAGCATTCACCACGTTTACATATCTATCCAATATCTAACTGTATTCATAGCTTTCACCACGATTATATATTAAACCAATACCTAACTGTATTCATGGCATTCACCACGTTTATATATTTAACCAATATCTAGCTGTATTCATGGCATTCACCACGTTTATATATTTAACCAATATCTAACTGTATTCATGACATTCACCACGTTTATATATTTAACCAATATCTAGCTGTATTCATGGCATTCTCTACGTTTGTATATTTAACCAACATCTAGCTGTATTCATGGCATTCACCACGTTTATATATTTAACCAATATCTAGCTGTATTCATGGCATTCAACACGTTTATATATTTAACCAATATCTAACTGTATTCATGGCATTCACTACGTTTATATATTTAACCAATATCTAGCTGTATTCATGGCATTCACCACGTTTATATATTTAACCAATATCTAATTGTTTTCATAGAATTCACCACGTTATATTTAACCAATATCTATATGTATTCATAGCATTCACCACGTTTATATATTTAACCTATATCTATATGTATTCATAGCATTCACCACGTTTATATATTTAACCAATATCTATATGTATTCATAGCATTCACCACGTTTATGTTTTTAACCAATATTTAACTGTAGTTATGGTCTCCACAAATAGGGTTCAATTTCGCTTTTTATCCTCATATGTTTTTTCATCCAAATACAAAGAGAATCATTGAACAATACTGCACGTTTTCCATTTTACCAAAACAAGTTTTTACTATGCATAGGTAGAGTCAGACTGAAAAATGCAATGCCTTAGCCGGGATTTCAATTACGGATCTCCCGGTTTCGAACCGGTTGCTCTAACCACTGAGCTACCTATCCAATTCCTGTCCTACAACGGCCTCTGTGAAACAATTACTCGTATTAACACCAATGGACTAATAGTTGGTTACACGAGGACTACGAAGCCCGGGACTTAAACTTATTTAGGACATTGTAAGTCACCGTTGGGATATGTGATCTCAAAATAATTTGAGATTACCTTGAGGTTTACCGCGAAACATGCGAGTCAGATGGAAAATTTAATGTCATACCGGCATTTGCCATGTTAGCTCAGTGATTAGATCAACCGGTTAGAGACCGACAGATCCAGATTCTAATCCCGGCATTGGCATTAAATTTTTCAGTCTGGTTCTACCTATCCAATTCCTGTCCTACACACGACCTGTGTGAAAAAAACAATTAAATTAATTTTCTTCGTTTTTTTATAGTGTTTATCGCCCACTTTTGTTACATACGGCACTGCATGCGATGATATATTATGTGAAAATGGAGCACCGTTGGAATGTGACGGTGGGGGAAAAAGGAGAACTCGGAGAATAGCCGACCCTGCACCACTTTGTCCACTGCAAATCCCGCATGCGGTCGCCTGGAATCGAACCCGGGCTGCCTTAGTGAGAGGCAAGTGATGTGACCACTCAGCCACGTAATGCCTGCCAAATTTTCAAACTAAACTATGAATTGATACCAAATCTGTTCTGGCAACGTGTTACAAAACACGATGGTAACACCAACTTTCTTTAGTAACACCAATTTTGAAACAGGCATACTTATTAAAAAACGCCCTCACATTCTCATATTTTGGAGTTAAGATATTAGTGTTTAATGGAGAGAAGAGAGTAAAGACAGTTTTGTATCACCCGGTGAGGAGTGGGGCATAGCAGGACTATTCCAGTAATACTACCCGAAAAAACAAAAACAAATAGAAAACACTAGAAAGTAACTCGCTATCCTTGTTTTTCACTGTATAATCCGATGATTGTAACAGAAACACACCTGCGGTTTATTTATCTAGTATTATAAAATAGAACATTCCTGCGAAAAGCATGTTTCTATGATAGATGCAATCTAATGGCAAGAGGAGACCAATACTTTTGGATTATTTTGTTAATAGTGGTGTTTATACACTCTACAGATGAAAAACTCTGAGAGTTTCTGCATGTTACTCTGAAATATTGATATATCCGAAAATGTAAAAATATTTTCCATGGGAATTGGAGTAATATTCTCGCTTTTAAAAAGTTACAGCTGGTCGCTTACGAGGGTCACTCCAGAATTTTGAAATTAACACAATAAAACTATAAAAACATAGATATGATCATTGCATCGTTTCAAAGTGTACTCCATTGCATTCTGTTCACCGTCTCATGCTTTCAAACCATTTTAAATACGAATGAAATTCTTCTTTGTAGAGAGTACAAATGCATTCATTGTAAGAAACTAGTGAGGCTTCAGGTAACTCAAATCGTTGACCTCAAACTTTTTCTTTCACTTTGGGGAATAGAAAAAAGTAACATGGAGCCAGATCTGGACTGTAGAGAAGATGGAAAAATATCTGACTCTTGACTGCTGCAGAAGTTGGGTTGTGTCTTATGCAGTGTGAGCAGAGGCATTGTCATGGAAACAAAATTCCTTGAAGACCAGTTTTAGGACGGTCTTTTACTTTCTCTATACGAACTATGTACATATTGTATAGAGAAAGTATTGCACTCCACCAAAAATTCGATACCGAGATTTCACGGAAATGTATGTTTTAGGGCCCTCTTTATCTAAAAAAAAGTATTTTCAGAAAAAGGTCCGTGTGTGTGTCCGTGTGCCTGTGAACACGATAAATCAAAAATGAAAAGTCGGTAAAATACCAAATTTTGTATTTAAGTTTAGAATCTTCCGGGGATGCGACACGAAGATTTTGAGGAGAATCCCCCACCCCAAACTACCCTTTACATGGAACTTTTTTAAAAAAATTTGATTTTCTAAAAAATGGCTCTAATAATTTTGATTAAAATATGGTATACTAAAGATATTTACCTCACAAATAAAATGTATATTTTGAATTTTCTGGGAATAGGCTCTGAAGACTACTTTATTCTGTGTGAACTTTCCGGAATTTTGTATGACTGCTAAACCGTAAGAGATAGACAAAAACTTACCACACAAAAATGTAGAGCACATTAAAACACACAATTTATGTTGTATACATTTTTTCCTTGGAGTTGATCGTTTTTGAGATATTCCTTGTTTTTGTTTTCAGGTTCGAAATTTTTAACTTTTTTCTCATATAGGAATTTGTCAACTCATATGCATACAAACAAAGGAACTTCAGTCACATAGTAACCAGCTTTTGACTATCGCTTTAACCTATTCTACTCCCTTATTTGCTTTCTACTTACAAGGAAGAAACTAATAAGACTATTTCTACTAATTTTTCTAGATTAGCATGAAGTAAATAGAAGCATAAGCTTTTTAACTACAATTTGTTGCAGATATGTAGAGAAAGTCATGTGAATGGAACACATCAGATTTTTAATCGTTAATTGAAAACCTGTGGCACTAGGAGTAACAGTCTTTTGTCCCTCAAACGGACACCACAATGTGGCTAGTTGCAGAGAAGAAGCAACAGATCATCTGCTTGCCAACACTTCTCGTTCGCTTTACTTTTGTTGGAGGATTTTTTTTCTAGAAAGCCTCAGACATATGACTTTCGCTTAGTTTCAGGATCATACTGGGAAATTCAGCTTTACTCAGCTGTTACAAAGTTAAATATATTTTTTGAATTTCCTCCAACGAATTTTTTAAACGTTTCTCAGCACAGTTTCAAATTGTTTATGTTTCTCATTTTGAGGTGGTGGGGCAAAGCATACTATAAAAATGAAATCTGATGTGTTCCATTCCATTTATCTTCCTCAGTGTAACAAATTATTGCTAAACAGCTTGTGTTTCTATCTGCTTTATGATAATTGAGATAAACACTAGCAGATATTGCTTAAATTATTTGTTTCCTTATAAGATGAAGGGAAATAAGGGCATGAACTAGACTAAAATGATAGTCAAATCTTTTATAAGCTGTTTTCCATGTGGTTGAAACCTGTTTCTATGCAAAGCCAGGAGTTCATATTTTCCGTGTGAGAAATGTTTAAGTATTTGAAATCTGAAACAAATAACAAGGAATATCTCAGAAATTGTCAATTCCATGAAAAATATGTATATGACATAAATTGTGAAATTTTTTGTGTAGACATTTTGTCTATCTCTTACAGGTTGCCAGTTACGCAAAATTCAGCAAAATGCATTCAGAATAAAGAGATATTTAGAAGGTATTCCCAGAAAATTCAAGGTATGCATTTTATTTACCATATACATATCTTTAATATACGGTATTTTAAACAAAATCGTTGTAGCCATTTTGAGAGAGTAAAAATTTTCGAAACTTTTTCCATGTAAAGGGTAATTTGGGCTGAAGGAATTTTTCTCAAAATCTTCGTGTCGCATCCCTGGAAGATACTGACCTTCAATACCAAGTTTGGTGTTCTACTGGCTTTTCGTTTTTGAGTTATGTTCATAGACACACGGACACAAATACACACATATACACAGGAAACTTTTTCTACAAATGCTTTTTTTGGATGAAGGAGACCATAAAATATCTATTTCTGGTGAAATCTCAGTATCAAATTTTTGGGTAAAATGCTATACCTCCTCTATACACTATGTACATAGTACGTGTAGAGAAAGTAATAATGACATCTATTTGTAAACTCATTTTCTATAAAACTGAATTTTTCTATGTGAATATTTATAAAGATGCAACACATAGTGATTGTTTAAGTAACCATTTAAGCTAGAATGTTGATATATGGAAAAAATTACTATTAATGTAAATAAAACTGTATAATAACTTGTATAAATTTCATTAATAAATGTTATATATCTACTTTGAATCTTCCAGATTTCACAGAGATGCATCACCTTTAAGTATCAAGTTTCGTATTTAACGCTAGAGAGATGGCGTGCGATATTTTCTGACTCTAGTCAGTTTTATGCGTAAGCTTTTTATACCCACTTTAAATGCTTTCCTCTTTCTTTGCCATACCTTTTGTTGCATGCCTTGCCGTTTGTTTGAGTTAATTAGCACTGCAGTACAGGCAGTACATTCCTAGAAAAAGTGCTATTTGTATCTCTCGGCATAAAGGAGGGCAGGAAATACCCCTTTCATTGCCTTCTCATACATCATATTCTTTTTGAAGTAAAAACAAAAAAATCTGATGTGTTCCATTCGCATGACTTTCTCTACATCGATATAACAAATTATTGTTAAAATGTTCTTTTAGGTACTTTATGATAATTGAGATAAACATTAGCAGAAATTATTTCAATTTCTTGCTTCCTCTAAGTAGAAGGAAAATAAGGGAATACACTAGGCTAAAACGATAGACAAATCTTTTAAAAGCTGGCTCCTTGTGGATGATATCTGTTTCTATCCAGGGCCAGGATTTTACAACTTTACGTGTAAGAAACGTTTATGTATTTTGAAGCTGAAACAAATAACAAGGAATATCTCAGAAATGGTGAATTCCATGAAAAAAACGCATATGACATAATTTGCGTGTTTTAATGTGATCTACATTTTTGAGTAGTAAGTTTTGTTTATCTCTTCCGGACTACCAGTTACGCAAAATTCAACAACATTCATTCAGAATAAAGAGGTTTTTAGATGTTGTTCCCAGAAAATTCAAGATTCACATTTTATTTGCGGTAATTTAATTTGTGGTATTTTAATCAAAATCGCTAGAGCTATTTTTGAGAGAATCAAAGTGTTCGAATTGTTTCTATTAAATAGTAGATAGTACTTTGGGAGGTTCTGAAAATCTTCGTGTCGCATCCTTATAAGATATTAAATTTATATACCAAGTTTGGTATTTTACCGACTTTTCGTGTTTGAGCTATCGTGGTCACAGACACACGGACATACCTTGACCGACCTGTTTCTAATTTTTTTTTTCAATTCAGGTGCTATTTCCGGTGAAATCTAGGTGTCGAATTTTTGGATGGAATGCAATACTCTCTATACACTATGTAAAGCAATAAAAACGAGTAATGATTTTCCGTTGAGAAAATACAAATATTAAAACACTTAAACCAATTACAAAGAATGTTTCGGAAATGGATAATTCTACAAAAAAATATATTTAAATTAAATTATGTGTTTTGGCGTGAACTGTATTTTGTGTGCAGTAATTTTTTGGTTCACTAGTTATATAAAAGACATCCAGAATGAATAGGATACTTCAAAGGGTATTTCCAGAAATTCAAGATTTACGTTTCATTTGCAGTGCGGGTTGAGGAGATTTTCTTGAAAACCTTCATGTCGCATCCTTGGAAGAGACTGAACTTAAATACTATGTTTGATATTTAACGGACTTTTAGTTTTGGAGTCACATTGTTCACAGACTCACGGACATAGTGGTCCATTCAAGGTACGCCAAATCGTGTATTTGCAGAGAAATCTCGCTTTCACATTTTTGGGTGGAATGTAATGCCCTTTTACTTATTACGTATGTGCTGGAGAAACTGAAAGTATCGAAGTCTTCAAATACGAGGCCAAGGACATAGTGGAGCTGCATAATTTGAAGCAACACCTGATGAGATTCCTCTTGTAGTAAGGAAGCGTGGTTTGTTTGGGACAAAATTGTCGAATAAACACCGTCAAACGCTAATGGAAATACTCTCAATAATGGGCGTCGTCATCTGTTTCTAACAATATTAGCAGGTGACCGGGGCTGCAACATGCACTTGCCACTGGCTGCAAAATTGAATTGGGCTTTGTCTCTTGTATAATACTACCACATTCTCCTCACGTACCATGCAAATACCCTTTACCTAATCTTGAGCGTAGAAACTGTCTTGCTTCTTCTATTAGCCACAACGTGATCATTTTAACATATATCCTCGCCAATTATTGTCACTATTAGTCTTTGTAATTAACCTGGAATACCTAGTTTAGAACACAGCATACAAAATTAATGTAAATAAGTGAAATTTGCTCCTCTGGTATCGTGCTGGATAACACAGCTAAATATCTGATGAGTTTAAAACCAGATAATGTTAAATGGACTAGGGAAAAACGGCTCCGAAGTCGGTCTTTTTGTCATTCCGCTGCCTTTTCGTCCCCTTTTTCGACCGTCTCCTTCACCTGTGCTTCGGAAACGTCTCTCTCACTGATGGGCATGGCTTTGAACCAGTTTCAGGAAGAGTGGAAGAGTCAGAATTTCGATTTAGTGTCAAATATATCATTTTTAGTAAATAGAAACTCCGAGAGACATCTGTAACAAAGATTTTGTTGTACTTTCCATTTACATGACTTTCTCCACATATTTTGTAACCAACTATTCCTAAAAAAGCTTATTCTTCCATCAACTTTATTAGATTAAAATTAGCATCAGTTGTATTAATTCTCGTTTCCCTGTAAGCACAAGGGGAATAAGGAAATAAACTAAGCTAATGAGATAGTCAAATATTTTAAAACCTGTCACTATGAGATTGACGTTAAAATTCGGTTGTGTTTCTATAGCTAGGAGTGAAACGAATGAAATGAGAAACGGATGAGGACTTCCCGTTTGAGAAAATGTTAAATTATTGTAAAATTGAAACTAATTACAAAGTAAATCTTGGAAATAGTTAACTCTACCAAAAATGCATAGCATATAAATTATATGTTTTAACGAGGTCTGCATTTTTAGGTAGTAAGTGTTTGTGTCTCTTGGGTATACCAGTCATGCAAAAGTAATTCAGAATGAAAATATTACCAAGAAATTCATAAGACCCATTTTATTTGTTGTGTAAACATGTTTAATACACAGCATTTTATTCCAAATCGTTTCAGACATTTTCTAGAAAATCGAAAAGTTTATAGTAATGTTCGAAGTAAAGTGTAGCTTTCTTAAAAAAAATTGTGTTGTATCCTTAAGAGATACTGAACTTTAATACAAAGTTTGGTATTTAATCGACTTTTCGTGTTTGAGCTATGTTGATCACAGACCCATAGACACACAAGGACCTTTTCCTGCAAAGGTTACTTTCATTCACATCTGCTTGACAAAGTAAACATAAAACTGGCAGTATAGGTCTGCAGAAGTATATTCTTTTCGTACACATACATTACATATGTGAATGTGCATGTGTATTTAAAGTTTAAAAACAATGAAACTTTGTAACTTTACTTATATTTAAAATAACCTTTATATTATATTGATAACAAGGCAGTATAAGATCATATTGTCTGCACAAAATAAAGGAGTGCTTATAAACTTAAATCTTAGAGTTGACTTAACAAAAATAGGCAACTGTAGAACTTATTGTATGAAAGACATAACTAATGTAAACAAAATTCTTCAAATACCAGTGCAGTGTGCGGAAAATCCACCAATGCTCCTGACTTGTAGAAAAACAACCGCGTTTCTGATCGCCATTTGACAACAGAATATGAGGTGATGTTTGATATTTAATTTCCATGTCTTCCAGGATGCGACACGAAGATTTTCAAGGAAATCTCTCCACCCCAAAATAGTCTTGAAAAAGTTTTACTTGAAAAAGTTTTCGAAAACTTTGATTTTTATAAATGGCTAACGATTTTGATTAAAATGTCAATTTACATGACAAATAAGACGTATATGTTGAACTTTATATAAATAACCTCTGGAAACCTCTTCATTTTGGGTGACTTTTGCCCAATTGTAAACCGTAAGAGAGACAAAAATTTACTGCACAGAAAATGTAGATCTCGTTAAAACACAGAAACTGTGTCACATATCCACATTTTTCGTGTGGAAGTAACTCTTTCGGAGAAACTTCTCGTTATTGATTTCGATTTCTGAGGACTTTTTCTCAAACGAGAAAAAGTTTTAGTTTCTTTTGTTTTTATCTTAGCCATGTAAATATAATCGAATTTCAACTCATAGTGACATCTGTTAAAATATTTGATTGTCGCTTTAACCTAGAACATTCCCTTATTTCTCATATATTTACTTGTACAAGGAACTAAGTAAAAAAAAAACGACATTTCTCTAGATGTTTATTTCAATTAACATGAAATAAATGGACGAATAAACTTTTATAAAATGTATGTGTTATAAAATAGGTAGCGAAACTCATGTGCTTTGGACAAATCAGGTTTGTTGTTCAATTCATATGCCGCTTTTAACATCTTGTTCATATTGGCGGATTTACGATTTGTATAACTGCGCATAGCAAATTTGAAATTGAGTTTTATTTAAGGACGCTCTTCAACTGCTGTGGTTCTTAGTGTCACATTCTATATTGGACTTGAAAGAACGCTTCATTTTGCTCAGAGGTCTCTTCATCGGGCTTGAGATTCCTCTACGTGCCATAAATCTTTGACACGGAACCTAGGGCCTTACTTCTCTTTCGAAGGAAGCCATTTTAAGGATTTCTAAACCCGAAAAAATCCGCCGCCCTCCTCATAGTTTAAACCCACGACCTTGGGTATCAGAGTCTAGCATGCTGCCTCCATACCAGGAGGATAGCCTCATTGCAATTTGAGCGCTGGCTAATGAGTGAGTGAATGAATGAATTTGTGTGTAACCAATGCTCCCCATATAATCTGAGTAACCTTCGGGTCTATCTCATTCCACCAAGCGATGACTAGACCCATTTTGAGGTGGAGGCACCCAGCATGCGGTGTCCGTTATGTCCGGTGATAGGCTGATGAAGAGGATGGCCAAGGAATGAGATGGGCTACAGTTTTTACCACGGATATCAAGCCTCTTTGGGTCTTAGGAATACTCCATATGAGCTAGATAGAACCAACTTAAACTTTCAATCCCATGTATGGCATACCTGCTTGAGTAATTCTAACTTTAATAACTAAATTCTTAGTCTTGCTATATCAGCAATTGGAGTTTTTATATTTTGGTGCATGAGCTCATATATTTACCATTAATAGAAATTAGTAACAAAAGCTTAATAACAAATCAGGAAATACTTTAGTTAACGAAATGAATAAATCATGTTATAGCAATTCTTGTAATTCTAATAATGGTAATAATTATAGTTGTAATAAAGTTAACGGCTGATATAGTTCTTGATATACCTGCAAGATATAAGAAGAAAATAGTTACATCTATCACCTTAAGCTTCACCTTCACCATTTTACCCTTTTGCAGTTTCGCAAATGAAGCAAATATTGATGTACTTTTGCTCAATTTACTGTGCTAGAATATTAATTCAAATATATGCACTTATACCCATAACATCTGTATTATTGTTATTATAGAAACAAAACAGGATTGAGCCTGAGAAAAATGGCTTTAAGACATGACATGAAAGTCATTTAACCAACGCTTTAAGAATATCGTTCAAAGCATATATTATATCCGCCATAAGAGAATAAAATATTCTTATATAATTTTATACACATACGTATGTGCATGACTTGCACCGAAAATCCAAAATTGAATTTTTGACTACAATGTATAAAGATCACTAATGTGTCTTCATAAAATGAAAAAGAGGCTAAGAGTATTTCTGGGTCACAATACCCGATGTTCCCCTTCCTTGTATACGCTTATTTTCAAACATTAAACTTGACTTTTGAAAATTTATTTGCTTATCGTGAGTTTAGTGTTCTTGTACTTCATTAAAAGGTTGTAAAATTACATTAGTGTCATGTTTCAGGATGCATGACCTTGACGGCGGGAAATGGCAGTAATTGGTCACCACCTTCTTGCACACAAAGACAAGGGAAGCTAGGTGATGTTTGCAAGATAATGTGCAAGCGAGGCTACGAGTTAAAAGGAAGTGCTATGTTGACTTGCACGAGCAACGGCTGGAACGGCACAGCTGGAGTAGGCATCATGCCAGCCTGCAAAAGTAAGTAGGGGATCGAAAACAAAAGTTGACTGCATTACGGTACATAAACTGGTTCACTCTTGTCTATGGGTTATATAACATGCACTCCGCTAATCAGATAGTGCAGTATTTCACTTCCAAAAGATCCATATCACAGTTTAGGGTTGTGAAAAATCTTAATATTTTTGTTTTTCGTCTTTTATTATAACTTAGTCTATGATATTTCAGCTTAAAATTTCATTTGCACTTGGATGAAGCACTTCTTAAAGACGTGCATTTCTATAGGCTGTAATACGAGAAATGATCAAAAACTAAGGCTACAAAGCCCATATTCTTGGTATCTCGTCTTTCACAGCGAACTAGTATTGTGCGTTAATTTTAATTCATACGGTTTGTAACTGTGTAGAATTTCAGTTAACTGCCACCTACAGCGCTACTGCAAGGAAGCAACACAAATGGCGATACGTTTGAAACACTGGTATCGCGAAGAAATCCGCTCAGTTATTCGATTTCCGTGGCAGAAATATGAAACAGCGGCTGACATTCACCGAAAACTGGTAGATATTTATATATGGACTAATGTCTCACCAGCATGTCGCTGTATGGTGTCGAAAGTTTACAGCCTGTAGAAGAAACCTCGCTGACTAGGATCGTAATGGCCGACTCAGCAAGGTATCCACATATGTGAACGTAGCTCGCGTGGTGGACCTGATTCAGGAGAACAGGAGGATCCCGTTAGGACATGTGGCGCTAGAATTGGGAATGTATTTTGTAAGCATTCATCATATTATTATTTACGATATGCTGTTGTGCCCGAAAGTTTGTTCTCAGTGGGTTCTACGAAATCTGTCCAACGAACAGACGCGCATGCGGGCAAGTCTACAACTTTTGCAATGGTTATCCACACAACGAAACAGCTTTATTCACCGCATTGTCATGGATTACAAAACATGGATCCACCACTATACCCCCAGCAGTAAGCGGTCGTCAATGGAGTGGAAATACCCCTTTTTCCAAAGGCAAAAAGTTTAAGGTGGTGACATCTGCTGGGAAGGTGATGGCAACAGCGTTTTGGGACAGCGCCAAAGTAATACTCATGGAGTTTTTGAGAACAGGGCATACAGTGACTGATACTGCAAGTCCATGAGACGATTGCACAAAGCAATCAAGAGGAACCAGTCAGGACTCTCACTGAGCGTGTCATCTTCCTTCACGACAACGCGCGACCTCATACAGCCCAGAAGACCACCATGCTTTTGAAGCAGTTTCGTTGGGATATCGTCGACCAGCCTCCTTACAGTCCGGATCTCGCTCCAAATGACTTTCATCTCATGCTTCTCTTGAAGGAACGCATAATGAGCCAACTTTCGCTTCAGATGAGGGTGGTGCAACAACTCGCGACAACTTTTACCAGGAAGGAATATTGAAACTCATCCTACGAAGTGACTGGTGCCTCAATCATTACGTAGACTATGTGAAAAAAGCTTGTGTGTTCCATTCACATGGCGTTCTCTACTGTTACACAAACTATTTTTGTTACAAATGATTATTCTTTTAATTTTTTTTCCACACAAGCCATGTGTAGGACAGGAGTTGGATAGGTAGAGTCATTCAATGCCATAGCATTTGAACCACAGGTGCCACAATCTCTAGCTGGTTGCTCTACCACTAAGCTACCATTCCGGCATGGCATCACATTTCTAAACTGACTTGTTTGTTTCCCGGTAAACCACAAGGTGATCTCAAATTATTTTGAGATGTCATACCAAATTGTGACTTACAATGTCGTAAATACTTTAAGTCCCAGGATTCATAGTATAACCATCTATTATGGAAATACAGTATTGATTTAAAGTTTTTTTTTCCAACAAGCCGTGTATAGAATATGAGTTGGATACTTAATCTTTTATCTACAACATGTTAAGCAAGGTAAACATTAGCAGAAATTGTTTTATCACTTGCTTCCTTGTCAGAATAAGGGACATAAAGGAATACACTAGGCTAAGTCGATATTAAAATCTTTTAAAACCTGGTCCTATGTGAAGCAATTGAAGTTCAGTTTGCATTGCATCTCCTGCAGTAAAATAAGGGACATGAAACGAAATGCCACTCCCCGTTTGAATAAAATTGAGTAGCTTAAAATTGGAGCTAATAACAGGGAATATCTCAGAAAGCCCAGTTTCTACATAATAACGTACAGGCATAATTTATGTGTTTTAACGAGATCTACATCTTCTGTGTAGAAGGTTTTTGTATATCTCTTACGGTTTAGCCGTTATCCAAAATTCTGCAAGTGTCATCAAAAATAAAAAGAACTTCAGAGGCTATTAAAAAAACCTCAAAATATGAGTTTTATTTGTTAGGTAAATATGTTTAATATACGGTATTTTAATCACAATAGTTAGATCCGTTTTTGAGAAAAACGAAATTTTCCACATTTTTTTCCTTCTGAAGTGTAGTTTGTGGTGGGAAATTTTCTTGAGAATCTTCGGGCCACATCCTTGAAAGATACTAAGCTTAAATACCAAGTTGACTTTTAACGCAATCTTCCACTTCTTAGCTGTGCTATCCACAGGCACACACGGGCCTTTTTCAAAAAAATATGTTATCAAACCCAGGCAGGACACCTCAAAACATATATATCAGGTGACATTTCGGTATCGAAATTTTAAGTGCGATACAGTACTTTCTCTATACATTATGTGTATGTGTAGAGAAATTAAAAGGAAATCAGTGCTTCTTTAAAGCCTTCAGAACAAGGCCAGTGCGCATCTAATTGAGCCCTCAGACCGATTTTTGTATTCCTCTTTTCCTTTGTTGCCTTATTCCCATTGTACCTACAAGAAAATATTATGACTACGCCCTGTAATCGCCGAAAACGTGTGTACGACTGGTTTGTAAGTCATAGTTGATTGTCGGCACTCATTGCTCATTATACGCGTGGAACTGTGATTGTTACACCCGTGCGAGTGGACAGAGTTCTATCGAAAGATTTGTTTGACGTCGAAGACGCGTATTATTAAGCCTGGGTGAGTTTATGCCGCTGCAGTGGTTGTGCGGTTGTTCCTAGAAGTTTCCAGTGTTGCAGCCAGCAGATATAAACATGGGCAACGAAGCCCTACGTGTGCAGTTTTCACTGGAAATGCATCGCGTGCAACAGTGAGTGAGTTCGGCGGGAGTTTCATAATGAGCTATATCGTCCCCGCCGCCGCGAAAGTCCAAAAGAAACTATACGGTAGAATTGTTAAGAAAGTCAATTGTTTCTGAGCAAATTCTGCTTCTAATCAGTTTATGGGAAAATAAAGAGTTGTTAGAGAAAAAAGAGTTCTTGTTACAATGTGTGATAAAATTGTTTCTGTAAAAGGTTTATCTCGATTAGAATGAAATATATTGAATAATAAGTTTTTGTAAGAATAGCGTGCTGAAGAATATCAGGAAGGCCATATGACTATGATATATACACTTTTTTTACTTTCTCTACATGTACTATGTACATAATGTATAGAGAAACCATTTATTCCATCTAAACATTCAATAAAGAGATTTCTCCGGAAATACATATTTTGAGACCCCCTGAATCCAAAAATAAACATTTTTAGAAAAAAAGTGAGTTAGTATGCATGTCTGTAGGCAGCACAGCTCAAAAGCGAAAAGTCCGTTAAATACCAAACTTGGTGTTTAGGTTTAGTATCTTCCAAGAATGCGACATGAACATTTTCAATAAAATCCTCCACCCTAATTACCCCTTACATAGAAATTTTGATTTTCTTAAAAATGACTCGCGATTTTGATTAAAATGTCGTAGCTATATCAAAGTTCTTTACACGATAAACAAAGTGTATATCTTGAATTTTCTGGGATTAACCTCTGAACACCACCTATTCTGCATGAATATCGCTGAATTTTGCATAACTGGTAAACCGTAAAAGATAGACAAAAAATGTAGATATCTTAAAGAAAATAATTTATGTCATAAGTAAATATCTTTTTTATGTGCAGAACTGACAGTTTATTTAATATTCCTTGTTATTGGTTCAGCTTTAAAATACCTATACAGTTCTCATACGGGAATTTTTCAACTCCTAACCATACAAACAAAGGTGCCATAGCAACCAGCTTTTAAAACATTTGACTATTGCTTTTGCCAATGGAACCTCCATATTTCCCTTCTACTTACAAGGTGGCAAGTAATCAGACCATTTCTGCTGATTTTATCTCGATTAGTATGAAGTAGATAGAAGAATAAGCTTTTAACAATAATTTGCGACAGAGGTGTCGAGAAAGCTATGTGAATGGAATAGATCAGACTTTTTTAAACGTGTGAACCGTATTACTTTTTAGGCTTTTATTTTATGCCTTAAAAGCAGACGTGTTTTGTCTTAAGAAATGTTGTATTAAAACAAATGAATTTGACAGCGAATCTTACGTTCGCCTAGATCATCGCACTTGGAGAACTTGGGATATGTAAACAAGAACAGGGAGAGCAGGGCGACGTACTAGGAACCTTCGGAACGCAAGACTTCATGATTCTTCTCGATTTTTGACCCACTTCTCTAAGCTTCAGCTTCCAAAAGCTTCCAGGTATTACTGTGACATTTTCTAGCTATAAAGGAGGAGGATTGCAGTGAAATGTGGTTTATGTGAATTGTACTTAGTCGTGTACTTACCGTGAAGTGTTGTGCTAGTCATGGATGGCGTGCATCCTCAATCTATCCGTGTCGAAACCTCGATTGATTTATTAACAGCAGTGAATTTAAGACTTTATTTGTAAAGAATTGTAAGTCAATAAAGAAGTTCTTACATTACTTTATAAAATATTCCATAATAGAATACAACTAAAATTCTTTTAAAACTATGTTTGTATTATATTAAGTTGAAATAAACAAAATATTAAGTTAATTTTGTATGCATAAGGTTAAAAAAAATTCAAAAAATTCTGGAACTAGTAAGCATTTTATAGAATAATACAAATAAAAAATGAAAGAAAAAAAAAAAGGTTTAGACAAAAGTTATTTGTTGTTCTATAGGGAACTCTCACATGTAATGTGACTCGTTTTATATTGTAAATTATGTTAGCATTAGATTCAAGCTTTCAGCTTGGTGCAAAACGTAAAATACTAAACGAATTTTAAAGGGTAGTTGCATTGAGAACATGGCATTGCAATATTTGCATTTTACTTTAGTTTAATATAGATGCAGTATTCCTGTATGCTCTAAGTGGAGCAAAGCGTATCGTTACGCTGTTTCTATGATCGGATTTTAATCTCTAATTCACAAGTTCACCACTATGCACCAAAGTGACTAGGGCTGCACGTCACCCACAGATGGCACTAAAGGAGAAATCATGACTTGTGGATGCAAAATGGCGGAAATTTTGCTCTGGTACTTTCTTCTTTCAAGATATGGGATTTTTTATGCCCAAGTAAACGGTAATAGGCTTACTTTCCTTCCGAAGAAAGCCATGCTACCGATTTTGGCGTCTGAAAAAATCAGTAACCTCCGCCGGGTTTGAACCTGCAAACTTGGGTTTTTGAGATAACCACTAAACCATTGAGAGCGACTTTAATTAATTTCAAATAACCTCATTGTTATTTTAAGAACGTCGTTTTATTTACATAATTTCTCTAAGGAGTTACATTTTTTACCTTATAATCGATAGAACAGTGTTTACTTCGCATTTAACTTCGTGTTAGATATGCAAAAAATGACGCGCACATATTAGATAGATTGCTCAAAAATGATATTCAGCCAAAAGTCTGCATCGCTGCGCACGGAATTTAATAACTGCTGAGTTATGAAAATATAAAATCTCTAACAGCAAAGACATTTAAATTTTGCAAACATTCCGAGGAAATTACTTCATTAATGGAGAGATGAGATGTGTAATCCAAATATTTTATAATAGTTCACAATTCTGTTCCTAGACTAGTATTTAATGTAGGTGAAAACACACGAGGCTTATCTACACTGTAACGACAGATGTTCTTTAATACGAGTATAGGGGTATATAAAAAATATGATGTGTTCCATTCACATGACTTTCTCTATATATCTGCAACAAATCATTGTTAAAAAGCCCTTACTTCTATTTACTTCATGCTAATCGAGAAAAAATTAATAGAAATAGTCTTATTACTTGTTTCCTTGTAAGCAGAAGCGAAATAAGGGAATACCATTGGTTAAAGTGATAGTCAAAAGCTGGTTGCTATGTGACTGAAGCTCCTTTGTATGGACAGGAGTTGAAAAATTTCTGTATCAGAAAAGTAAAGTTTTTGATAGCTGAAAACAAAAATAAGGGATATCTTAAAAACGATCAACTCGACGAAAAAAATGTGTATAACATAAATTGTGTGTTTTAATGTACTCTGCATTTTCTGTGTGGTAAGTTTTTGTCCATCTCTTACGGTTTAGAAGTTATGCAAAAATCCTTAAAATTCGTCCAGAATAAAGTGTAGAATTAGAAAATCAAAATTTTCGAATTTTTTTCCATGTAAAGGGTAGTTTCGGGTGGGGGGATTTTCTTGAAAATCTTCCTGTCGCATTCTTGGAAGATACCAAACCTAAATACCAAGTTTGGTTGTTACCGGTTTTTTAATTTTTGAGCTATGCTGCCTACAGACACACAGACAGACAGACAGACAGACAGACAGACAGACAAACTGACACACACGGACATTTTTATAAAAATGCTATTTTTGGGTTCAGGGGTCTCAAAACATATATTTCCGGTGAAATCTCGGTATCGAATTTTTGCGTGCAGTACAATACCTTCTCTATACACTATGTACATAGTACGTATAGGGAAAGTAAAAAATAGAAGAGAGATTATTAAAAATATCTCACTTAAAATGCTGAAACTACCTGTCGAGCTTCAGAGCTTCCGTTTTATAGTCGGCTGTCGCCATAGGATTGTGCTTACAGTTAAAAAAAAAACTCTGTGCTGTATTCACATGACTTTCTCTGTATTCCTGCGACAAATTATTATTAAAAGCTTATTCTTCTATCTCCTTCATGCTAATCGAGATAAACATTAGCAAAAATAATTCCATTACTTGCTTCCTTGTAAATTAAAGGGAAATAGGGATTATACTAGGCTAAAGCGTTTGCCAAATATTCTAAAAGCTGGTTATTCAGGATTGAAATTTGTTTCTTTGCATGTCCAGGAGTTGACAAACTCCCGTGTGTAAATAGTATAGGTATTTTAAAATTGAAACCATTAACAAGGAATATCTCGGAAATGGTGAAATCCACGAAAAGGTGTATAGGATATAAATGGTGTGTTTTAACAAGATCTATATTCTATTTATCTCTTACGGTTTTACAGTTTTCTAAAATTCATCCAGTATGAAGAAGTTTTCAGAGGCTAGTCCCAGAAAATTCAACATATACTTTTTTATTTGCGATATTAATAACCTTAATATATGTTATTTAATCAAAATTGTAGACAATTTTTGAGAACTTCAAAATTTTCAAAACTATTTCCATATAAAAGGTTGGGTGGATTTGATTGAAAATCTTCGTGTCGCATCCTTGGAAGATATTAAATATAAATACTAAGTTTGGCATTTCGCGGTTTTTCCGTCTTTGAGACATGCTGTCTGCGCGCGCGCACACACACACACAACACAAACACACACACATCCACACACACACACAACACAAACACACACACACATCCCCACACACACAGCTTTTTCTAAAAATTCTTTTTCTGAATTTAGGGAACCCCAAAACGTGTATTTCCAAAGAAATTTCGACATAGAATTTTTGGGTGGAATACAATACCTTCTCTAGCTATCAAATAACTCGCTATGCAGATCATTGAAATTTGGTGCTCTTTCCATGGCCGGAACTAAAACAAACATAAATAAGGACTGCCTCCGTGGTCGAGTGGCCAGCGAGCTGACTTCTCACCCGGAGGTCCCGTGTTCGTTTCCCGGTTGGGGTGTGGAATTTTTCTTTAACCAGAATTATTTCTATCCCCCATAGAGTCTAGAAGTATGAATGTGAGAGTAAATGTACGTGTGTTTAGTAATATAAAGTTTATTAACCTAATGTTCTGAACCTACAGTTTTACAAATCAAATGGGGTTATACAAATGAAACAAAAAAAAATCTGATGCGTTCCATTCACATGACTTTCACTACATCTATGCAAAAAAATATCATTAAAAAGCTTATGGTTCTATTTACTTATTGCTAATCTAGAAAAAATTAGCAGATATAGTCTTATTACTTGCTTCCTTGTAAGTAGAAGCAAATTAAAGGAATATCATTGGTTAAAGTGATAGTCAAAAGTTGCTGACTTGTTTGCATGGACAGGAGTTGACAAATTCCTGTGTGAGAAAAGTGTAAATTTTTCAAATCTGAAACTAATAACAAGGAATATCTAAAAAATTATTTACTGCACGAAAAATATGTATATACCGCAAATTGTGAATTTTAACGTGCTCTACATTTTTGTGTGCTAATTTTTGTCCATCTCTTACGGTTTAATAGTTATGCAAAAGTGTGTAAAATTCATTCAGAATAAAGTAGCCTTCAGAAGGTTCGAAATATACATTTTATTTATCAGGTAAATAGTTTTAATGTACTATATTTTAATCAAAATCATTAGAGCCATTTTTGAGAAAAACAAAATTTTCGCAAAATGTTCCATGTGAAGCGTAGTTGGGGGTGGGGGGATTTTCTTAAAAATCTTCGTGTCGCATTCTTGGAAGATACCAAACCTAAATACCAAGTTTGGTTTTAGATGGACTTTTCGTTTATGAGCTATGCTGGTCACAGACAAGCGCGCGCGCACACACACACACACCACATACGGAAATTTTTCTAAAAATCCTTTTTATTATTGCTTATTATTTATTCTCAAAACATATATTTCCGGTGAAATCTCGTAATCGAATTTTTGGGTGGAATGCAATACAGTCACTAGTACCTACAGGTAGAGAAAGTGAAAAGCGAAGAATAATAGCAAAATGTATGTAGAAAATTGTATCAGTAGAAAGAGACCTTCAATTGTTTTTGTGCCTATATTCCCGTATTCCGCATTCAAACGATGCACTTCCGTGAAACAGTGTGCCATGATGACGTGACATTTTCACAAGTAGACAAGTGCGGCATTGCAAAGGAAGTGAAGGGAAAAGCTTTACAGAAGTGTTTGCTTTTATTGGAACTTTTATTAAAACAGCCACTGCTGAGTTTCGTGAAGAACCCTTCATTCCTTTGGTGGCTCAAATTCCTAATTGGAATGCAGGTGAAACAGTTCTGTTGCACAGAAGGGGCGTTAATTTTCAAGAGAAACACTAAGATATCCCTCAAGTGGATTTGAAACGACTTTTGCCTTTGGGAAGGGATTTGTAAGCAGAAACTAGGTCACCTGACTTACATTTTTAGTAGGATAACGGTGAGGAATTTCGTTGGTTTTATGGTTACGAAACCCTTCTTTGTTTTATAGAAGGATTTAGAAAAACCACGCTGTCTGCAACAGCTGCTGTAAAGGATGTAACAAAAACATGTGCAGAAGAATCAAATGGTAACTATTTCTAATCAACAATAAAGCTGTAATACATATAAAGGAATACTTATGATAGATTGTTTCTCATGAATATTTTTATTAATACTCTCCATCTTTATATATTGAATAAAGAAAGTATTGTATTCCACCCAAAAATTCGAGACAGAAATTTCATTGGAAGTATCTACGCATTTTGAGGTCCTTTGAATTAAAAAAAATCTGATGTGTTCCATTCACATGATTTTTTTAGTTGTTCCGCAAAACAAACATTTTATTCAAAAAATATTTTTTTAGCTACATCATGCTAATCTAGATTACTCTATTACTTGTTTCCTTGTAAGTAGGAGAGAAATAAGGATATGTACAGGCTAAAGCCGGTCGCTATGTGAAACAATTGAAAATCCATTCCCTTTTCTTGCCAGGAGAAAACACAAGCATTGAAAAGAAAGATGTCTCCCTGTTCGAGAAAGTAAAAATGCTTTTTTTTGGAATCAGGGGTCTCAAAACACGAATATCCGGTGAAATCTCGGTATTGGATTTTGGGAGCATTACAATACGTTCTCTATAGGTACACTATGTACATAGTATGTACAGAGAAAGTAAAAATACATTCTTAAATATCTGTGTGATTCCATGTCTATAAACAACATATCTCGAAAACAAAAGGATGGCCAAACTTGGCATTTAAATTCCGAATCTGCAAAGAGTGCGAGCGACACGAAGATTTTCAGAGAAATCTCGAAACCAAAACTCTCTGGTTACACGGAAAAAATTTTAGCAACATTGAAAGAAAATTAAACTTAATGTTGATGTTTTTTCAAAAGACTTTAAATAATTATAATTAATAAATAAAGTTAATACAATTCCATAACAAAGTGTTATCTTGAAAATTTTAGGAATAGCCTCTGAGGTGTTTTTAATATGTAGTCACTGAACCTGTGTGTTTGCCTTGCTATGCAAGTCATAACTGTTGGCATCAGCTGTTACACACTTGCGTTTGTGAATACCTCTGCCATGGTAAGGTCTTTTGACATCGCAGCTGTGATTGTTACACACACGCGAGCAAAGACATTTTCTTTCGGAAGGTTCTTTGACGTCGAAGCCGCGCAATATTAAGCCTGAGTGAGTGTGAATAACAACGGTGTATTGCACGTGCGGCGACATCCGGAAATTTCCAGTGACTTAACCAACAGATATAAAAAGGGAAGGGATGACCTGCCATTAAACCGTTTTCACCGGGAATACTTTGCATGCACTAGTTGAGTGAGTACGACGGGAATTCCGTAGCGAGCTGTATCGCGCCACAGCAAATATCCAAAAGAAATTATACAGCAGAGTTGTCAGACAGTTATTTGTGAGGAGGCTGTAATGAATTTTTGGAAAAATAAATAGTTGTTGGAGAAAAAAAACAGTTTTTCTTAAAATATTGAAATCCGTTTGTATAGCTCGTAGACCTGGAGAAATAGATAACATCTTATTACACAAATATATACATCCGGTTAAACTACACATGTCAAATACATTTCTGTGGTGTTGACCATTCAAGAGATATCTGTTATTTGTTTCAATTTAATAATGCTTATATATTTTACAAATTGGAAGTCGTTATTCTTTTTTTTTAATTTATTTACTATGCTTAGTAAGTAGGGAAATTATTTTATGTCACCAAAAATGTCAATGTCAAGATTTCATTGGAAAGTCTCTTGAATCCAATATAAACTGTTTTAGGAAAAGTCCAGTGGTGTGTGTGTGTGTGTGTGTCCATGTCTTTGTCCACCAACAGCGTAACTCAAAAACAAGAATTAGGTTAACATCAAAATTCATATGGAAAAATGTTCGAAATTTTTTATTTTCTCAAAAATGGCTTTAACGATTTTGATTAAAATACCGTATATTAAAAATATTTACACTACAAATAAAATAAATCTTGAATTTTCTGGGAATAACCACTCAAGACCTCTTTATTCTGGATGAATTTTGCTGGATTTTGCATAACTAGTAAACCGTAAGAGATAGATAAAAACTTATTACACAAAATATGTAGATATTGTTGAGACAAAATTTATGCCATGTACATTGTTTTCGTGAAGTTGACTGTCAGCTCTTGGCAATTCAAAAAACAAAAAAAAAAAAAAAAAAAAAACCAACAAAAAAAAAAAAAAAATCAAAACGGATTTCATCCACATGGCAACATTAGAACATTTGACTATCATTTTAACCTAGTGTATTCTTCCGCCTGCGGTGCCATAAGTAGTTAAAGCGGGCGTTAAACACTACCAAAAAAAAAATAAAAAAAAATAGTGTATTCTATTACTTCTCTTCTCCCTCTGTTAATGTTTATCTCAGTTAGCTTGGAGTAAACAGAAGAATACGTTTTTTAACAATAATTTGTTACAGAGCTGTAGATTTATCTTTTTGAAATGTATTGCTATAATTATTGCTCTTTATATTAAACGTAAGTTAAGTTGAACATTCTCTGATTTCTGGTAATTGGTTAGATTACTTTGAGACCCAGTATACCTGACTATTTTACCATATTTAAATTACGTGTATGGCAACACTTCCGCTTCCTCGTGGCAGATAAACGATCGAGTAAGCGGGAAGGGGTTGCATTAAATAGAGGAGTTTACTAAATGCATTACATTTCATACTTTATTCCACAGCTCCCGAAGATCTGGGTGAAGATTTCGTGGACAAGATTGCAGCCGAGTTAAAAGGAAAAGACGCAGGACTACTCTTTGTCCTGGACGAGTCTGGCAGCGTCTCTAAGAAGCATTTTGAATTGGAGATAAAGTTTATCAAGGCCTTGATATCTGCTTTTCCGTGAGTTTGTCATTTGCCTAATTTTCTTAAGATGCATTGATGCACTTAAGTTTTATTTTAACATAAAATATAGCACAAGGACCGGTTGATAAGTCCCGGGCCTCTCAATGAAAACAACTTTTTTTTGCTTTATTTCTCAACATAATCTCCAGAAAGACTGATACTTTGTCATATCTATTCTAATCTAATTAAACCATCTCTGGTGCGATTTGTCAAGGTTCTCAAAATAGCTGTTTACCGCATCAATGAGCTCCTCATTGCTGTAAAATCTTCGTACTCCAAGAAATGTTTGAGGTTTGGTAACAGGTGGTAGTCACTGGGTGTTAGATCTGGCGAATAGGGTGTATGCTCAAGCAATTCCAACTTTAATTCGCACATTTTTCTCATTGCGATGACCGAACAATGGGCTGGAGCATTGTCGTGATGAAACGAGATTTTTTTTCATTTTTTGTAAAATTGAAACCAATAACAATGTGTATCTCAAAAACTGCCCAAGAAAGCCGTATGTATCATAATTATGTGTTTAACGATATATAGAGATTTTGTTTATTAAGTTTTTATCTATTTCTTACGGTTTAACCGTTAAAATTTTTTTGAAAAAAATTCTTCTGAGGCTATTCCCAGAAAATTAAAAATATACATTTTATTTGTGATGTGACTATATCTAATATAAGGTATTTAAGTCAAAATCGATAGAGCCATTTTTGATAAGATTAATTTTTTTTAAAAATGCTCCATGTATGGGTAGTTGAGGGTGGGAGATTTTCCTGAAAGATACTGAAAATACTGAACTTAAATATCAAGTTTGATAACCGATTTTTCGTTTTTGAGGTATGCTGTCCACAGACACACACACACACAAACACACATCACATTTTTCTAAAAAGAATATTTTTTTACGCGGGTCTCAAAATACGTATTTCTTGTGAAATCTCGATATCAAATTTTGGGTGGAATAGAAGACATTCTCTAACCATAATTCACATTGTATATACATGCTAGAGAAAGTAAAGAGGTTGCTATGTGTGGGTCGTGTTTCCTTGTGTGTGTGTATTTGAACAACTAAACTCAAACTTAATATTTCAGTTTAACATCTTTTAAGTATTCAACACGATTATATGGAAAATGCCCCCACCTCAAACTACCCTTACCAGAGAAAATTATGATTACTTCTATAATAGCTCTAAATAGTTTGATTAAAATAACTTGAGTTTTAAATATATTCATAAAAAAATTAGGTGTATATCATGAATTTTCTAGGAATAGCCTCTGAAATCCTCTTCATTCTTAGTGATCTTTGTACAACTAGTAAACCATAAAAGATAGAATGAATATTACTGGAAAAAAATCATGTATTCCATTCATATAGCTTTTTCTATCGTTCTGCAAACAATCTATTATTACAAATGATTATTCCTTTACATGTGCAATGCTAATCATCAGGATAAACGTTACTATAAAGATTCAAATTACTTATTTCCTTATAAGTAAAAGGGAAATAAGCGTCGGTCTAATATAAGCTCTGCTATGGTTTTCTTTCTATGACTAGGAGTAAAACAAAAGAGGTAATAAACGGCTAAGGATTTCCCATTAGAGAAAAGTTTAAACATTTTAACATTAAAACTAAAAAAGCAGGGAATATCTCTGATACAGTTACCTCTACAAAAAATTGTATACGACACAAATCGTGCGTAGCTGCGCCATCTGCCTGGCACTACAGGAAGCTGTATCTCTGCATTATTAATGTAGTACAATTTTGTTTATCTCTTACGGATTACTGGCTATGCAAAAGCTATTAAGAATGTAGAGGACTCAAGGGCTATTCCCAAAAAATTCAGGACATATATTTCATTTCCCGCGTAAACAGCTTTAATATATGGCATTTTAATCAAAATCTTAAATTTGGTTAAATATTCCATGGATAGGTTCATATGAGGTACGGAAATTCCTAAAAATCAGCGTGTCACGTCCTAAGAAGATACTACACTTAAATGTCAAATTTGGTATTTCAGCACTTTTCATTTTTTAGTTATGTTGCCCATAGACACACTCACACACACACACACACACACACACACACGCTACGTGGATTTATTATAAAATTTATTTTTTTGTAATGTTTTCTTAAAGCATTTATTTCTAGTGAAATCTCGCTATCGACATTTCCAGTTGAATACAATACCTTCTTAATCTAATATTTACATTTTACATATGTGCTAGAAAAATTAAAAATGTATATATTGTTAGAACTGAATACACGTCATCTACTTTTTCGTGGAAACAGGTTTAAATTTTCAAATATGTAATACTTTTTTCAAATGGGAAGTGGTCATTCACTTTTATCACTCTGGTTGTGCAAACAGAACGGAATTTCACCGAAATCACATAGCACCGACTTTTAAAAGATTTAGTATATTCTCTTATTCTTTGTTACTACAAGTAAATATTTAACAAAACCATTTCTGCTACTGTTTATCTTGATTAGCATGAAGTAGGTAGAAGATTAAGCTTTTGTAAGATTTGTTGTGGCCAAATAGCTGGCGAAGGTATTTGAATGAAACACATCAGATATTCTTACCTACATGGACGGTTTTCCTTGATTAACAAGAAGTTCAATACGACTTTTGTAAGACTGCTTTACAAAAGAGCGAGTAAAAAAATCTGATGTGTTTCATTCACATGACTTTCTCTACATCTCTGCAACAAATTATTGTTAAAAAGCTTATGCTTCTCATGGCTGGTTGCTATGTGACTGAGGTTCCTTTGTTTGTATGGACAGGAGTTGACAAATTCCTGTATGAGAAAAGCATACGTTTTTCAAAGCTGAAACCAAAACAAGGAATATCTAAAGACGAGCCACTCCACGACAAAATGTATATAACATGAAGTGTGTGTTTTAAGGAGCTCTACATTTTCTGTTAAATGCGTTTTTGTCTCTTATGGTTAAGTTATGTAAAATTCCGTAAAATTCATCCAGAATAAAGTAGTCTTCAGAAGCTATTCCCAGAAAATTCAAGATATACATTTTATTTGTCAGGTAAATATCTTTAATATATGATATTTTAATCAAAATCGCAGGAGCCATTTTTTCGAAAATCAAAATTTTCAAACATTTTCCATGTAAAGGGTAGTTGGGGGTTGGGGGATTTTCTTGAAAATCTTCGTGTCGCCTCCTTGGAAGATATTATACTTAAATACCAAGTTTGGTATTTTCGTTTTTGAGCTATACCGCCCACAGAGACACACACACACAGAAAAATATCTCTAAAAATTCTTTTTTTTCGATTCAGGGGGTCTCAAAACATACATTTCCGGTAAAATCTCTGTATCAAATTTTTGGGTGATTATCGAATTACCTTCACTATACACTATGTACATAGTACGTGTAGAGAAAGGAAAAAGTGATCTGAAAGCATGACATGATATCTACTGTTAATTTCACTTTTATGCAAAATAAGTTTAAATAAGACTAAGTTATCAGTGAACTGACTTCTCACCCTGAGGTCCCAGGTTCCATTCCCAGCTGGGGCTGGGAATTTTTCTTTAACCAGAATTACTCCCTATCCCCCACAGGGTCTGGAAGTATGTATGTGAGAGTGGATGTGTGCGTGTTTGAGGAAATAACATAGCTTTAACCTAACGTAAACATACAAATAACGAGTTATTTCTAATTCGAAGCCCCCGATATGACCTTAGATGTTAAAGGGGGCTATATAAATGAAAAAAAAAGACTAAGCTAGAAATCAACAATTCGACCTAACAGTTTGTGTGAGATAAACTAGCATAGGAACTATTTCTCCACATAACTACATACTGCTAAGTTGCGTAAGCGGATGTGTTCTATCGTGATAAGCAGACAACCGGCACGTTATGAGAATTAAGAGTGTAATTATGCATTTTTGTTTACTTGCTTATTTATTATGGCAAAGCTAAGGTCAACCAGCCTTGCCTTCCGCTCTAGCACCGTGAAAATAATTACAAACACAACAGCGTAAATACAAACATGAGCAAAAGTTGTTAAATCAAATTATACCAGGAAACAAATATAAAAGCATTGATGAGTTCCATTTACATAGTATCTTTGCAACAAATTATAATTATTGTTAAAATGTCATTATTCCATTAACTTCATAATAATCAAAGAAAAATTAGCACAAATGTCTTATTTCTTGGGAGCACATATACTAAAACGATAGTCAACTCTTTTAAAAGCTGATCAGTATTTGATTGAAATGCCTTTCTTTCTATACGTAGGGGCTGAGAAGTTACCGTATCAGAAAATCAAACGCAATAACAAGGAATATCTTTGAAAGAGTCAGCTCTGCAACAAAAATGTATATGGCATAAATTAGGTGTTTTAACAATATCTACATTTTTTGTATGGTAAGTTTTGGCTATCTCTTACGGCTTATTAGTTATGCAACATTCATAAAAACTCATTCAGAATAAAGAGATTTTCAGAGACTAGTTTCTAAGAATTCAAGATATATGTATTATATGTGTCGTAAATGTATGTCGCAAATGTTTCCATATAAAGGGAAGCTAGGTGTGGGGACTTTTCTGGAAAATCATGTTGCATCCTTGGGAGGCACTAAACTTAAATAACAAGTTTGGTGTTTAACGAACTTTTAATTTTTCGGATTCAAGGAGGACCTAAATATGTATTTTTAGTGAAATATCGGTATGAATACAGTACCTTCTCTAATTCTGTGTGCATAGTACGTGTAGAGAAAGTAAACATCTGATGTATTGCATTCACATGACTTACTTTATGTCTCTGAAACGGATTATTGTGAAACTGCTTCTACTTCATGCTAATCGAAATTAACATTAACAGAAATGGTCTTATTACTTGCTTTCTTATAAGTAGGAGCAAAATAAGGGAATAGGCTAGGCTAAACCGATAGTCAAAATTTGCACTGCATTTGATGTGATGATTTGATCCTGATAATTTAAGCACTGTTAGTAGAGAATTTGTTTTAATGTGAATCAAATTTTATATAGCTTTTTCGCTGTTACAGTCATTTAAAAGTGAATAAATTAGTCAGCAACTGCAATTAGATAGCAATCTGAAGAAAAACTTCGATACCTAATCAGAACGAGGTAGCATACGCAGTTGGTAACGGGCGCAACCTACATCCGGAAAGTCTTAGGTTCGATTGCCTTGGTAAGCCTTCCTGGTCCATGGATGTTTTGGAGGTTTTCCCACTCGCCTAGCAAATGCTGGGAAGGTTCTTTATAGCCCTCAAATTTCCTGTCTCTTCCTTTCATCTTACTTTGGTTTCACTCCGTTTTTCATCTGGTTTGTTTGTTTTGGGGTTGTAAGGGTCTTTGCGGGTCTCGCTGTTCCATGACTACTGCAACGGTCTCTTGAATCTGCCCGCCAGTGGGATGTCTAAGGCCGCAGAAGGGAGCTTGGACGACCCCATGGACCGGCCGCCCTTTGTCTCTCTCGCTTCATCCTTTCTCTCGGAGTACCCCGGACGTACCACAGTAGAAAAGATGGTCTTGATCAGTGTGTCGAATTGCCTCCGTGAGTTAACCTATTCCATCAATACTAAAAAGAACTCAAAACATTTATGTAGTTGTTAATAAGCCACTGTCGATATCAAACTGAAGCTAAATACTGAGTCAACAATGAAACGCCGTCCACTGAAAGGACATATTCGTAATGGAACGGACCCCAAGACGAATTATAAGATCAGCCAACTAGTAACTTGTGACGTCTGCGAGAAAGTTTCTATTTTTCTCGTGATTCTCGCAATTCCGTAAGAAGCAGGGTAAGTGAGGCCGAGAAAAGCATAGGAAAGGACAAACGGGATGATCCTGCGCTTTTTATCTACCTGATTCTAAGATCAAATCTTGCTCTACTCCTTCCTTCGCACATCTTGTCTATGTAACACCATTTAGCTATTCATTCGTACTGTATGTATTTGGGAACGGGACGTTGTATGTTTAATTTGTAATGTAAGCCGTAAAGTTGAAAACAAATATTATTGATATAATTTTGATTATCAACAACAGCTGTTTAGCGCAGAAAAAGGTTAATTACCATAACTAAATATTCATGTAATAATAATAATAATAATAATCAGACTAGTTATTTTAACAACAATCCAACTTTTGGAAGAGAGGAGAAAATTTCATTCTAGAAAATAGTGCAGAATTCTGACGATGTTTTACCACTTAGTTTAATTTTGATGGTTTCATTTTGAGCAATTTTTTGCGATGTAAGGCATTGCAGCGTTTTTAACCCAAGCGTATAAATATAATAACGATGCGGAAAGCAGAGGGGAGTAATGCGAATGACGCGACTAACCTCTAGGCATCCTTTGACATGTTTAAATTCCAAATCGTAAGACTGCTGTCAAAATTTTCTGCAGGGCTTTCTCCGGTTTCCTGCTTAATATTTGCGGTCGTATACACACAGTAACTTACACTACTAAGAAGTGACTGTCGTAAAGTCTTAAGCATTTCAAAAATGTTACGAATACATTCATAAATATTTATGACAGAAATTCTTGTTATGAAGAAAATGTTTCCCATTTATTGGTAGTTAAGATCTTGGATATTACAGCAATAGCTATATAAATAATGTCTTCTAAAACTTATTCAAGTAGTTTTATTAAAAGCTGAATTCCCAGCAAAAATTATATATTCCACTTGCCTACATGACTCTCTACTTAATCTGTAACAAGTGATTCTTATAAAAGCTTATATTTCTGTTTCATCTCAAGTTAAACGTTAATAAATAGTATAATTACTTCGTTCGTTACAAAAAGGGAGAATAAAGGAACACACTAGACTCAAGTGATAGTCACAGTTTTTAAAAGCTGGTTACTGTGTATTTAAATTCAGGTCTCTTTGCATGGCCAGGAGTAAAACTGAAGAAAAAAGAGTGACAGATTTATATCTCGTTAAACCTCACAATTTATGTCACACACATTTTTTGAGTTAAATATTTCCTTTGATTGTTTAACACTTAAGCTTTTCCCGAAATTGAATTTAGAATTCCTTTTTCTTTTGATTTACTCCTGGCCATGCTAGGTATTCAGTCATATAACAACAACTACCCTTTTAAAAGACTTGATTATCGCTTTAGCCTAGTACATTTTGATTCTACCTAACTCCTGTCTTATACACGACTTCTGTGAAAAAACAATTAATCTAATCATTACTTTGTATTATTTGATGTTCCATATTTTAACACTTTTCAATCATAGTTTAAGCATTTTTCATGCATATTTGCATGCATATCTCGAGCTTTTTATGTTGCATATAGTCTGGTCTCTATTAATTATTTATTATGTATACAGGTTGTCAAAACGACGCTCAGCTGGAGTGATTACATTTAGTGACGTGGCGGATGTGGACATTTTGTTGAGCACGAGCGACACCTGTAGATTCCTGGCCTCTGCGGACAGGATTGTGTACAGAGGTGGCAACACTGACATCCAGAAAGCTCTGAGACTGGCTGCCCATGAGATTGATCAACATGCTGTCCACAACATGACTTTAGTCTGTGAGTATAAACGATCATCGGTACTGAAATGTATTTGTAGAATATCTAAGGCTATTTTCACGGCCGGTGTCGTTATATTTAAAAACTGTATTTTCCGGGCTGTTCTGCCAAGGTCGTAGGTTAAAGACTGCTTCCTACAGTGGCTACCACTGAAGATGATGACCGTAGAAGTCGGCGAAACGTATGGTTCACATTTTAAACTACGACCATGGCACAACAGCCCGGATAATACAGTTTTTAATTGTATGTATTAATTACTTTCTCTATGTAGTGCATGGTATATAGGTAGAGAAGGTATTGCACACCAATTAAAAATTTCATATCGAAATTTCACCGCTAATACAGGTTCTAGCGTCCCCTATATGAAAAAGCATTTTTAGAAACAGGTTTGCGCGCGCGGTGTGCATGTCCGTACCTCGGTGAACACGAAAACTCAAAAACGAAAAGTCAGTAAAATATCAAACTTGGTAGTTAGGTATAGTATCTTCCAAGGATACGACATGGAGAATTTGAAAAAAATATCCCCATACCAAACTACCCTTTTTATGGAAAATTTTTTTGAAATTTTTATTTTCTCTTAAATTATTAATTATTTTGATCAAAATATCGTGTATTAAAGATATTTACATGCAAAATAAAATAAACGTTTATGTATTTTGAATTTTCTGAAAATGACCTCTGGAGACCTCTTTATTTTGTGTGAATTTTGCATAAGCATAACTGGTAAACCGTAAAAGATTAAAAAAAAAAAATATAGTTCTCGTTAAAAGCATGACATTTTTTTCTTAGTGTTAACCATTTCCGAAATATTCCTAGTTATTGGTTTCAGTTTTAAAAATGCTTAAAACATTTCTCATACGGGAAATTGTAAATTACATAAAGTAATGCAAAGAAACGGATTCAACCACATACAACTTTTAAAATACTTCATTTGTTGTTTTAGCCTAATGTCTTTCCGTATTTTTCTCCTACTTGCAAGGAAGGAAGTAATAAGACTAATTCTATTGTTTATCTAGATTAGTGTGAACTAGATAGAAGAATAAGTTTTTAAACATAATTTTTACAGGGAGGATGTGGAGAAAGTCACATGAAAGGAACATATCATTTTTTTTTTTTTAAATATAGTGTGAGTATTTAAACCGAGGACAGGCAGCCATTTTAAATATAGTAGAGGTTATAGTTAGCAGCTTACGGTTCCTCAGTTTAATTAATAAATGTTTTATATTTTTCAATATAGTATTTTAAACTGCCTGATCCTTTCGTTATCGGGCAGTGCCTCTTAGACCCACGCTATATTTTTGTGATTATATGTCTGTATTTATTATTTTATTTGTCCTGTTTTCTATGCTTAGCTTTTATTAATATTATTTTATTATATAAAAGAAATATGATGTGTTCCATTCACACGATTATCTCTACATCTCTGTAACAAATTATTGATAAAAAGCTCAAGCTTCTATCTACTTCATTCCAATCGAGATAAATATTAGCAGAAAGACTTTCTTGTAAGCAGAAAAGAAATAAGGGAACACACTAGGCTAAAATGACATTAAAAGCTGGTTGCCCTGTGGAAGAATTCCGTTGATATGCATTGTTAAAAAATCCCCGTATGTGAAAAGTTTTAAGTATTTTAAAACTGAAAAAATAACAAGCAATATCTCAAAAATGGTTAGCTCTACGAAAAAAAGCTATATGACATAAGCTGTGTATTTTAGCTAGATCTACATTTTATGTGTAGTAAGGTTTATCTATCTCTTACGGTCTACTAGTTATGCAAAACCCAACAAAATTCAGCCAGAATAAAGATCTCTTCAGAGACTATTTCCAGAAAAATCAAGCTATAAGTTTTATTTACGGTGTAAATATCTTTAATATACGGTATTTTAATCAAAATCGTTTGAGTAATTTTTGAGAAAATCAAAATGTTCGAAATTTTTTCCATGTAAAAAATAGTTTGGGCCTTCCCAACAATGTAAAAACCTTGTTTTTATCATTAATTACAAGAAAAATTAAGGCTGTTCTGCTCTCCAATCCATTGGTCAGTGTTTCTGTTTATGATATCAAATTTAGGAACTGCAAGAAAGAGTTATGTATATATGAAGTTTGTAACTGAAAATAATGTATATCTATCTGCCTGTCTTCTGTCCATCCATCCATCCATCCATCCATCCATCCATCCATCCATCCATCCATCCACCCATCGTCTATTATCTATGTATCTAGTCTTACTTTTAAAACTTCAAAGCAAAGAAATTCTTATCATTAATTCCCAAAAATAATATTTTATTTTAGACTATTCTGTGTCTCTGTTTGTTTGTTTGTCTCTTTGTCTGTATGTCTGACTGTATATTTGTTAATGCCAACAATAACATAAGATACCTAAATGTATATTTTTGCAGTTCTGGTAACAGACGGTATAAGCTCTACTAACCCCGCTTCAGCAGCT
This sequence comes from Hymenopus coronatus, assembly GCA_030762935.1. Lineage (NCBI taxonomy): Eukaryota > Metazoa > Arthropoda > Insecta > Mantodea > Hymenopodidae > Hymenopus > Hymenopus coronatus. The sequence goes on along the minus strand of CM060897.1, from coordinate 63,352,906 downwards.
CAGAAGATTAGATCCAAAGGCAATGTGCTGTTCACTGTGGGAATCGCTGATTACGAACGTAATCAACTAGAGCCAATATCATCCACGGACAAGAGCGGAGCGCCACTGTTCTACGGTGTAACCAGCTTCCAAGTTTTCGATACTGTGGCTAGTTATTTGGATTCAGGTTAGTATTTCTGTATCTTTATTTGGACTGTTTCACCTTTGATTTCCTTTACCACCTACGTAGTGGGCAGAGAAGATATTGGTTTCCACCCAAAACTTCAATACTGAGATTTCATCAGAAATACATGTCCTCCGAATAAAAATGAAAGTTAATTTCTTCTCTAACATGTAAAATGTACATAGTATTCCACTAAAAATTATATTCACCAGAAATAGATATTTTGAACACTCCTCAATAAAGAATAATCTGATGTGAACCATTCACACCACTTTCTACAGCTTTTCCAAAAAAGAAAAAAGTCTGGTGTGTACTCTACATATCTGCAACAAATTATTGTTATTTAACTTATGCTTATTACTTTATCTAGCCCCGTATGTACAATGTACTTAGGGATAGAGAAGTATTGCATTCCACCCAAAATTCGATGTCGAGATTTCACCGGAAATACATGTTTTAGGACCCCCTGAATCCAAAAAAAGCATTTCCAGAAAAAGGTCCGTGTGTGTGTGTGTCCGTGTGTCTGTGAACACGATAACTCAAAAACGAAAAGTCGGTAAAGCACCAAACTTGGTATTTAAGTTCAGTATCTTCCAGGGATGCGACACGAAGATTTTGAGAAAAATCCCCCCACCCCAAACTACCCTTTACGTGGAACTTTTTTCGAAAATTTTGATTTTCTTAAAAATGGCTCTAACGATTTTGATTAAAATATCGTATATTAAAGATATTTACCTGACAAGTAAAATGCATATCTTGATTTTTCTGGGAATAGCTTCTAAAGATCTGGTTAGTCTGGATCAATTTTGCTTAATTTGGCATAAATAATAAACCGTAGAGATAGACAAATACTTACTATACAGAAAATATAGGCCTTGTTAAAATTCACAATTTACGTCATATACATTTTTTCGTGGAACTTACCGTTTTCGTGGTATTTATTGTTATTAGTTTCATTTGTGAACTACTTATACTTTTCTCAGGCGGGAGTGTCCGTTTTTCTTTTATTCTACTCCTCGCCAAGAAAAGAAGTGATTTGTAATGACAATCGCATAACGACAGCTTTTAAAACATTTGACTATCGATTTAGCCTAGTGTATTCCCTTATTTTATTCCTACTTATAAGGAACTAAGTAATAAGAACATTGTGCTGAATACCTCGATTAACAAGGTGCAGAAAGAAGAATACTCTTATGTAAGGAGTTTGTAGAACGGCTAGAGAAAGTCATATGCGTGTAACACATCAAATTTTTTTTACTTCATACTAATCAAGAAAAAATTACCATACATAGGCTATTTGCTTGCTTCCATGCAAGTAGGAATAGTACAATAGACTAAAGTATTAGTCAAAAGCTGGTTGCTATGTGACTGAAGTTCCTTTGTTTCTATGGACAGCAGTTGACAAATTCCCGTATGAGTTGTTTTAAAGCTTAAACCAATAACAAGGAATATCTTAAAAAGATCCACTACGTGAAAAAATCATTTAACATAAATTGTGTGTTTTAACGAGCTCTACATTTTCTGATAAGTAAGTTTTTGTCTACCTCTTACAGTTTGCGAGTATTACAAAATTCTATAAAATTCAGCCGGAATAAAGTAGTCTTCAGAGGCTATTTCCAGAAAATTCAAGATATACATTTTATTTTTCACGTAAATATCTTTAATATAGGATATTTTAATCAACATTGTTAGAGGCATTTTTGAGGAAATCAAAATTTTCGAAAAGTCTCCATGGAAAGGGTAGTTGGGGGTGGGGTATTTTCTTGAAAAATCTTCGTGTCGCATCTTTGAAAGCTATTGAAGTTAAATATCAAGTTTAGTATTTAATGGACTTTTCGTTTTTGAGATCAGCTGCACACACACACATACATACGTAGACACACACACACGGATGTGTTTCTAAACATGTTTATTTTATTCAGGGGGTCTCAAAGCATATATTTCCGGTGAAATCTAAGCACCGAATTTTGGGTGCAATACAATACCTTCTCTATATACTATGTAAATAGTACGGGTAGAGAAAGTAAAAACTTTCGTTTTAAAATATTAGTCTTTTATCTACATCATGCTAATCGAGATAAACATTCCTTGTAATGGAAGCTAAAGAAGACAATATATTAGGCTAAAACGATAGTCAAATCTATTAAATATCGCTATGTAAAACAAAGGAAAATTGCATTCCTGGGAGTAAAACAAAAGAGGTGAAATTAAAGTTAGTTTACTGCTTGAGCAAAGTAAGCAGTTAAACATTGAAACTAACTACAAGGAATATCTCGGAAACTTTTAACTCTTCAAAAATACATATAATATGAATTTTGATTTTTAAAGAAATCTGTGTTTTGTGTAGCAAGTATTTGTCTCTATCTTACGGACTACATAAAAATCAGCAATGAAGAGGTTTTTAGAGGCTATTCTCCGAAAAGTTAAAATGTCATGGAAATATCTTAAACATAGAGTATTTTATAGGTAGAGTCAGACTGAGAAATTCAATGCCATAGCCTGGATTTGAGCCACGGATCTCCCGATCTTTAGTCGGTCGTTCTGCCACTGACTACCATGGCAACATGCGGGATTAGCATTGAATTTCTCAATTGACTCGCATGTTTCCCGGTAAACCACAAGGTTTTCTTTAATTATTTTGAGATAACCCCATTGCCGACATACAATGCTGTAAATATTTTAAGTCCCAGGATTCATAGTATAGTCAACTATTATGTGGTTTGGTGTTTTTCACTCAAGCCGTGTGTAGGACAGGAGTGTGATAGGTACATAAACCACAAAATTGTTGGCTATATTATGAATCCTGGGATCTAAAGTACTTGTAATAGCGTATATTAAAGATATTTACCTGACAAATTAAATGTATATATGCGTAAGCTTTCACGGCCGGTGTCAATGGTTTTAAAATTTAAAATTTTCGGGCTGTTTTGCCGTGGTCTGTAGGTTAAAATATGTTCACTTAAAATATTTCTACCTAACGTTTCGTCCCTGTCTGTGGGGGACATCTTCAGAGGCACTGCACTCACGTCGCTAACTCGGAAAGAATTACATCAGTGCGGGTTACAGCCAGTATATATACTCGGGCACTGGTGGGCGGGGTCAAGTGGACAGGTTCTGGTTTGTTTATTTGGCCTGGAGGTTGCGGAGCTGGGAAAGTATAGGGAACCAGGTGGAGTTTAATTTAAGTCCTTCGTCTTTGTTGAAGTTGTTTGTGTTTTTATAAATCTCAATGGCCTCTCTGTATAAACGGGGAAAATAATTTTTAGTCGTAGCTATAACCTCTACCTTATCATATTGCATACGGTGGTCATCCAAAGATAAAACATGTTGTGCCACGGCTGATTTTTCTGTTTGTCCGAGGCGGCAGTTTCTTTTATGTTCTGTAATGCGTGTGTTAATGCTACGCTTTGTAGTGCCGATGTAAACTTGGCCACATGTGCACGGGATTTTGTAAACACCAGATTTTGAAAATGGATCGAGTCGGTCTTTAGCTGATTTGAGGTACTGTTTTATTTTAGTTGTCGGCATGTGAAACCATACACATTTTTTTTGTGGAGTTGCTCGTTTTTGAGATATTCCTTGATTTTGTTTCAGCTTTAAAAAAATGTATACTTTTATCATACAGGAAATTGTCAACTCCTGTCCATACAAACAGAGGAACTTCAGTCACCTTCTATTTACAAGGAAGCAAGTAATATTTCTTCTAATTATTTCTTGATTACCATGAAGTAAATAAAAGCATAAGCTTTTTAACAATAATTAGGTGCAGAGATGTAGAGAAAGGCATCAGACTTTTATATTTGTGCAAGTAAAACTATTATTTTGCCTATAATTTTTGTGCAGTATTCCGTTGGGTGAAGGAACATGCCTAATTATTACTAAAAACCTGCCTTCAAGTTTTTGCAAAAGGCTTGAACGATGTAAATTACCATATCTCTGTGATGAGCTCGCGAACGTCGACCTTTATTAGACCTGCCTGCTGCACTATTCTAAATTGGGTCAGAGATGTTCCTTCCCACACTCTCTGACATCATATATCACACAGGAGCTTGTCATTTTCACTGGCGGCTCGTTAGCTTATTTCCCTGATCAAGGCATGTGCTTTTTTGCCCTCTCTCGTTGTATTTAGGATCCCTATGCTGAAAATAGTAACTAAAACCAACCATTGCTGAAAGAATTAACCTACCCCCATCGATTCTAAAAGAAGTGTACCATAAATAAAGTGTGAAGTAAGGTTTGGAAGCAAAACACGTGTTTGTTTGGATGTGGGTCAATCCGATCGTGTATTTCCCAGCGGCAAATAAAAGAGAAACAGACATGGAAATCGTAGCGTGTAACATGTACCCTCTGGCTATGGGTTTCTGAGGAATAACCTTTTGATTTATTGCTTGGAATGTTAAAATATGTGAACTGTAAACTTAACAATAGAAAAAAAATCTCATGTGTTCCATTCACCTGTCCTTCTCTACATTTCTGCAACAAATTACTGTTAAAAAGGTTATACTTCTTTTCACTTCACACTAATCGAGAAAAAATAGCAGAAATAGTCTTCATTACATGCTTCCATGTAAGTAGAAGGGAAATTAGGGCGTAGCATACGTTAAAGTATTAGACAAAAGCTGGTTGCTATGTGACTGAAGTTCCTTTGATTTATGGACAGGAGTGATAAATTCCTGTATGAAAACAGTATTGTCTGTGTGTGTTTGTGTGTGAATGTTAGTGTCTCCGGGCAGCACAGCTTAAAAACGAATTGAGTATCTTCCAAGTACTTTAAAACTGAAGCTAATAACAAAGAATATCTCAAAAATGATCCACTCCAGGAAAAAAATATACACATAGCATAAACTGTGTGTTTTAATGAGCTCTCAATTTTCTTAAAGTAAGCTTTTGTTTATTTATTACGGTTTACCAGTTATACAAAATTCAATAACAATCATCCAGAATACAGGTCTTTGGAGCTCCTTAGCAGAAAATACAAGCTATACAGTTTACTTGCCATGTAGACACCATAAATATAAGAGATTTTAATCCAAATGGCCATTTTTGGAAAATAAAAATGTTTCGAATTTTTTCTATGTAAAAAGTAGTTTGTGGGGTGGGGGATTCTTGAAAACCTTCGTATCGCATCTTTGGTAGATACTGAAATTAAATACGAAGAACCTGGAACGAGTGGTCAGCCATTCGAGAAGCAGATAAGTTCGTGTTACAAGGTGCCTGTGGGTTCAAAGGGCAACCGAACTACATCCAATGTTGTCAAATCTGTGTATAGCCAGACAGCATGAGGTAGCGGATGATATAAAATGCAAGTGAAATAGATGATAGGAAAGGTAATGATGGAGCATTTCGTAGAATGAGTGTCGGGGGAAACCGGAGGACGCGGAGAAAGCCCGCTCAGACGCCGCTTCCACATGCGGGCGCTTGGGATCTAGGTGGGAGGCGAGCGGTCTAACCACTCGTCCACAGCGCGCGCCTAAGAGGTTAATATAGGAAGGTTATTATCGTCAACTTCAAATGAATTCCGAACAGTCAACTGCAAGGCTAATAATTTTAATGAATTGCCCAAAGCCTATAGAGAAAATTACATTATTTATCTCACACTTATATAAAATTTAATTATTTATAGGAAAAATAAAAGTGACAATATTTCAATGAGCAATAGGTTTTTGCACATATCTTATTGTATTTTGTTTATGCCTCAATTGTTTCTAATTAGAATGAATATTTATACAATTTTTCTTACAGATAGGTTATTTTGGTTCGGTTAATTACATATTCTAGGATAAAAACATCTAATGTGTTGCATTCACATTACTTTCTCTAGGTATACTATAAACTTTCGTTACAAAATATTATTTTTGTTACCTATATCATGCTAATAGAGATATACATTAAGAGAAATAGTCTTATTACCTAGTTCCTTATAGGTAAAAGGGAAATAGGGATCACACTATGCTAAGCCGACAGTCAAATCTTTTAAAAGCTATCGCTATGTGAAAAAATTAAAATTCCCGCCTCTTTTGCATTCCCAGGAGTTACACAAAAGAGATGAAACGAAAAATGACTACCAGCTTAAGAAAACTAAATAATTAGTTTAAAAATGAAACAAATGATAAGGAATCTCTTGTAAAGCGTTAACTCTATCACAATTATGACATAAAATGTGTGTTTTATTGTCACCTACATTTTTGTGTAGTTAAGTTTGTCCATCTCTTACAGTTCACCAGGTACAGAAAACTTATCCAGAATAAAGAGTTTTTCAGACGATATTCCCAGAAAATTAAAGGTATAAACTTTGTTTTGTGCTAGAGAAAGTTAAAAGGTAATATTATATTATCATGTTACCAGACGTCCCAGAAGTACCCGACCTGACGTATAGATAACGGTTGTTGTTTCAAACAACAAAGATTATGAAACGTTTGAACCTTAGAAAGCTTAAGTTTGAAGTTTGACGATTTTACATTGTTTAGCATTTGTTTGGCAGCCATCATTCGCTCAGCCCATTTGTAAAAATCTGATGTGTCCCATTCACATGACTTTCTCTACATCTCTGCAAAAAAATATTATTAAAAAGTCATTGCTTCCATTTCCTTCATGCTGATGGAAAAAAAATTAGCAGATATATTCTTATTACTTGCTTCCTTGAAAGTAGAAACGAAATGAGGGATTATCATAGGTTAAAGTGGTAGTCAAAAATAGTTACTATGTGACTGAGTTCATTTGTTTGTATGGACAGGAGTCGACAGATTCCTGTATGAGAAAAGTTAAGTTTTTCATAGCTGAAATCAAAAACAAGAAATATCTCAAAAATAATCAACTCTAGGAAAAAAATGTATATAACATACATTGTGTGTTTTTAAGTGCTCTACATTTGTTGTGTGGTAAGCTTTTGTCCATCTCTTACGGTTTAGCAGTTATGAAAACTTCCGTAAAATTCACGCAGAATAAAGTAGTCTTCAGAGGCTATTGCCAGAAAATTCTAAATATACATTTTATTTGTCAGGTAAATATCTTTTATATTCGAAATTTTAATCAAAATCGTTAGTCATTTTTGAGAAAATCAAAAATTTCGAAGAAAGTTCCAAGTAAAGGGTAGTTGGGGGTTGGGGGATTTTTCTCATAATCTTCGTGTCGCATTCCTGGAAGATACTTAACTTAAATACCAAGTTTGGTATTTTACCGACTTTTCGTTTTTAAGTTATCGTGTTCACAGGCACACGGACCTTTTTCTGAAAATGCTGTTTTTGGATACAGGAGACCCTAAAACATATATTTCCGGTGAAATGTCTGTATCGAATTTCTGGGTGGAGTGCAATACCTTCTCTACAAACTATACATAGTGCGTACAGAGAAAGTAAAAATGGATGAAACTGGTCATCGTTATGTGATACAGTGCTTTCATTTGAAAGGTCTTCGACCAACTAATATTAAAAGTGAGCTAGATTATACTTTGGGGGAGTCTGCTCCTTCGTTTACAACAGTCACATATTGGATGGCAGAGTTTAAGCGCCGCCGAACGAGCTGACAAGACGAACATCGCAGGGGTCGACTAAATGAGGTTACCAGTCCAGAAATTGTAAAGAAAATCCACAAAATGTTATTGGATGACGGTCAACTGAAAGTGCGCGAGCTAGCAGACATTGCAGGCATTTAAAAAAAGTTCTGTACATCGCATACTGACTGAAGATTTGGATATGAGAAAGTTGTGTGCAAGGTGGGAGCCACCTTTGCTCACATTAGAACAAAAACAGTGTCGTGAGGATGTTTCAGTCGAATGTTGGGTAATGCTTCGCTGCAATGAACCTGAGTTTCTGCGTCGATTCATAACAAAGGATGAAATCTGAGATGAAGGAACAATCAAAACAGTGGATTGGAAGGGAAGAATTTGTTCCAAAGAAGGCGAAGACACTTCCATCTGCAGGCAAGATCATGGCGAGATAATTTTCATTGATTATCTCAAAAAAGGAAAAATAATCAATGACGAATATCATGCAAACTCGTTACAGCGTTTGAGTGATGAAATTGAGCAAAAATGACTGCATTTAGCAAAAAAGAAAGTTTTGTTTCGACAAGACAATGCACCAGTTCACACGTCCATTATTACCATGGCCAAAGTCAATGAGTTAAAGTTCGAATTGCTTCCTCATACATCCTATCTACCAAATTTAGCCCCTATGATTATTTTCTATTTCCAAACTTGAAGAAATGGTTTGGTGATAGAAGATTTGCCAACAAGAGGTGGGGGTCTGCAGTTGATGGCTCTTTTGCAGACCTCGATAGTTCTCACTATAAACAGAGTATCTGGGAAAAGTAAATCGAGCTGAAAGGAGCCTATGTAGAGAAATAAGAATGTTTTTCCACCAAATTTTACGCTTTCTTTGTTAGGTCAGGTACTTCTAGAACAGCCCTTACACACCTTATTATTTCCTTTGAAAGTAATTTCTAATCCAGATGGTAACAGTTTTATTTTTCATATAGTGCTGTACTTGATTGTAAGACAAAAAAAAAAAAAAATCACTTGTTTCTAAGGTTTAAGAAGATGTTTACAAATTAAGAGCTGCTCATTAAAATGTTACGCTTAACATAACTAGGTTAAATTTCGAGAATTTCCACCCCTCGTTCTTCATATTTTAGTAGCATTCTTTCTCATTAATATTAAAAAGTTATGGACTTGGAAGAAGCGTCGTATATTTGCATTTTCCGCTCAAATTGCCATTAATTTATTCTTCTTTCCTCTTTCCATTTTAAAACGTTTCCTGGATTTTTGCTTCATTTTAATTTCTGACATTACCAAGAAACCACTACGTTATATTAACCAATTATAAACTTACCTATAAATCTTAACTTCATGCGAGTATTAGCACTGTGTATCTGTGGGACAACTTCTTAGGCATATTTAAAAGTCATTACGTTTATTAGTTTCTCTATACGCACTATGTACATAATGTATAGAGAATTAATTGCACTCCAACAAAAAATTCGATACCGAGATTTCACCGGAAATATATGTTTTAGGGTCTCCTGTATCCAAAAAAAGTATTTTCAGAAAAAGGTCCGTGTGTGTGTGTGTCCAGGTGTCAGTGTGTTCGTGTGTCTGTGAACACGATAACTCAAAAACGAAAAGTCGGTAAAATACCAAACTTGGTATTTAAGTTCAGTATCTTCCAGGAATGCGACACGAAGATTTTGAGAAAAAACCCCCCACTCCAAACTACCCTTTACATGGAACTTTTTTCGAACATTTTGATTTTCTCAAAAATGGCTGTAATGATTTTGATTAAAATATCGTATATTAAAGTTATTTACCTGACAAATAAAATGTATATTTTGAATTTTCTGGGAAAGCCTCTGAAGACTACTTTATTCTGGATAAATTTTGCATAACTACTAAACCGTAAGAGACGGAAAAAGACTTAACCCACAAAAAGTGTAGAGCACGTTAAAACACAATTTATGTTATATACATTTTTTTTCGTGGAGCCGATCATTTTTGAGGTATTCCTTTTTCTTGGTTTCAGCTTTGAAAAACTTATACTTTTCTCATTTAGGAATTTGTAAACTCCTGTCCATACAAACAAAGGAACATCAGTCACATAGCAACCAGCTTTTGGCTTTCACCTTAACTTATAGTACTCCCTTATTTCGCTTCTACTTACAATAACGCAAGAACTAAGACTACTTCTGCTAATTTTTCTCGATTAGCATGAAATACATAAAAGATAAACTTATTAACAATAATAATTTACAGAGATATAGAGAAAGTCATGTGAATGGAACACATCAGATTTTTTTTTTACTTTTTCTACTTCGCACACGGTACATAGAGAAAGTGTTACCTTCTACGCAAAATATCTATACTCGGGTTTCACTGGAAATACATGTTTTAGGGTCCTCCAAATTAAAAAGCATTTTTAGAAACACGATCATGTGTAAGTGAGTGAGTCCCTAAAATAACTGATGTGAGCCATTCAAATGACCTTCTCTACATCTCTGTAACAAAAATTTTTAATAAGCTTATTCTTTATTTATTTGATGCTAAAACATTAGTAGAAAGGGTCTTATTACTTAGTTCCTTTATAAGTAGAAGGGAAATTTGGGAATACACCAGACTAAACCGAAGTCAAATGTGTTTAAATGTGGTTGCTATGGGATTGAGAAACATTTCTTAGCGTGGCCAGGTATTGACAGATTCCCGTATGACAAAAAGCTGAAATCAATAACAAGGAATATCTAGAAAACGGCCAACTTCACCAAAAAATGTTTAGGACATAAATTGTGTGTTTCAATGAGGTCTACATTTTTTGTGCAGTAATTTTTTATCTATCTCTTGCGGTTTAATAGTTATGCAAAATTCAGCCAAATTTATCCAGAATAAACAGGTCTTCAGAAGCTGTTCTCAGAAAATTTAAAATATACATTTTATTTGTGATGAAAATGGCTTTAAAATGTAGTATTTTAATCAAAATCGTTACATGTATAAAATTTTTCAAAATTTATCCATTTATAAAAAGCGAGATTAATTTTCAGTTATGTAAATTGCCATGTCAGCTTATCTTTATAATCATAATGTTGCAACCTAAGATGATATTCAACTTAATTGTAATGTATACTTTTGACCAATTTTTCTTTCTTACTTTCTCTGCATGAACTATGTACTTAATGTATCGAGATTTCAACGGAAATACATGTTTTAGGACCCGCTAAATCCAAGAAAATAATTTTCGGAAAAAGGTGCGTATGTGTCTGTCTGTATGCCTTTGGACAACATAGCTTAAAAACGAAAAGACCGTTAAATACAAAACTTGGTATTTAGATTTGACATCTTCCAAAGATGAGATACGAAGATTTTCAAGAAAGTCTAAAAATTACCCTTTAAATGGTAACTTTTCGAAAATTTTGATTTTCTCAAAAGTGGCTCTAACGATTTCCATTAAAATCCCGTATGTTAAAGATATTTACATCCCAATTAAACTGTATATCTTGAATTTTCTGGGAATAATCTCTGAGTGCCTCTTTATTCTGGCCGAATAAATAACGGTACGAGATAGACAAAGCTTACGACACAAAAAGTGTACATCTCGTCAAAGCAGACAATGTATGTCCTTTACGTTTTGTTTCCGAGATATTTGTTGTTATTGGTTTCAGTTGTAAAGGACTTACACTTTTCTCATATAAGAAGTATCCGTTTTTCTCTTGTTCTGCTCCTGGCCAAGCAAAGCATGACAATCGCAAAACGACAGTTTCCTAACATTTGACTATCACTAATGCATAGCGCATTCCTTTAGTTTGCTTCTACTTATAAGGAACTAAGTGATAAGTACATTCTGCTAATGTTTATATCGATTAGTATGGTGCAGAAAGAAAAATAATATTTCGTAAGAAGTTTCTTGTAGAGCAGCTAGAGAAAGTCATATGACATATCAGATTTTTTATTTTCGAAGTCTGTTAATGCAAACTTATGTGACGAACAGAGTTCAATGAGGGCGTAACTGTTCAGTTGTTTTGGGTTTACGTCAGAAATGATTTGGGTGATTAATTTCAGAAGTATTAATTATACAACATATTTAAATACAATATTGAAACAGTTGTTAAACATAGGTTGAGTATAGGTTTCAAATTGTATAATTGGAAGATTATATGCAATTATTAGGAGTTAACATATTCAAAATGTTTATTTGTTTATCTGAAAATGAAACCTATACACGTGGTACTCTCCAACTGACTTTTAAAGCGTAAATGACGACCCCGCTGCCACGATGCTATTAAATCTGTTTTATGTTTCCAAAAAACCTAATATAACTCAAGTAACGATCATAGTAAAAAACTTAAGTGCCTCTTTCACATTACTTTCTCTACATCTCTGTATAAAGTATTTTTAAAAATATTCCTTTTATATATTCCATGCTAATCGAGATAAACATCAGCAAACTTGGTCCTTATTACTTGCTTCTTTGTAAGTACGAAGGCCGTTTTTTTTTGCAACCTCCGATAGGCTATAAATAAAAGACAAGTTCATAGAAAAAAGTATTTTATTACTAAAAGTTTTGTACATTTATGGTTACTTTTCAACATAAACACCGTAAAGATTGAGTCATTTATCGTACCTGTGCACAAGTTTTGCAATACCCGCTTCAAAAACAGTTGCCGCCAATGATTTCAAATGAACATTGACGTTGTTTTGAAGATCTTCCTTGGTTTGACAGTGCTGTCCTCTTCAGTTCAGGGAAAAGGTGAAAGTCGCAGGGTGCCAGGTCAGGATTGTACGGCGGATGATCGAAAATCTCCTATTGAAATTGTTCAAGGAGCCGATGGGTTGTGCCAGCAGTGTGTGGACGAGCATTGTAATGGATCAACACAATTCCTGAAGTCAGCATTCCTCCTCGTTTGTTTTGAATGGCTCTCCGCAAACATCGTAAAGTTTCACAATATACAGCTGCATTGATAGTGGTTCCGGGCTGTATCATTAGCGACAGCATTTTTTTAAGCGGGTATTGAAAGCTTGTGACAGGTACGATAAATGTCTCAATCTTTTCTGTGATTATGTTGAAAAGTAACCAGAAGTGTACAAACTTGTTAGTAATAAAATAGTTCTATGAACTTGTCGTTTATTTATAGCCTATCGGAGGCTGAAAGAAAAAAACGGCCCTCGTAGAAAGGAAGTGAGGAAATACACTAGGCTAAAGCGATAATCAACACTTTTAAAAGCTGGTTGCTATGTAGTTGAAATCCGTTTCATTCCGTGACCAGGAATTTACAAGTTTCCGTATATGAAAAGTTTCAGGTATTTTAAAACTGCAACTAATAACAAGCAATATCTTATTTCTCCACGAAAAACTGTTAATGTAATAAATTGTGTGTTTTTAAAGAGCGTGTTTTTTTGTGAAGTAATTCTTTGTCTATCTCTTACGGTTTACCACTTATGTATAATTCAGTAAAATTCACCCAGAATAAAGAGGTCTTCAGAGGCTGTTTCAATAAAATTCAAGATACACATTTTATTTATCATGCAAATATCTTCAATTTAAGACATTTTAATCAAAATCGCTAGAGCCATTTTTGAGAATATAAAAAATTCGGAATTTGTTCCATGTACTTAAAGGATAGTTCGGAATGGAGGTATTTTCTTGAAAATCTTTGTGTCGCATCCTTGAAAGATACTGAACTTAGATATCTAGTTTGGTATTTAACGGACTTCACGTTTTTGAGCTATGCTGCCCAAAGGCACACACACGCACGCACGCACACAGACACACACACACACACACACACACTCTCTCTCTCTCACTGGAAATTGCTATAAAATACTTTTTATTTTTTTTTTTTATTCAGGTGGTCCCAAAACATAATTTTCGGGCGAAATCTCGGTATCGACTTTTTCGGCGCAATACAATACCTTTTCTATACACTATGTACATATTACTTGTAGAGTAAAACCGTATTTAAAATCAATACTGGAACAGTTGATAAACATTTCCGTAGATTTAGTTTAAGTTTCAAACTGTATATTTGGAAGATTATTATGCAATTATTATGAAGTAGCAGACACAAAACTTTTATTTGTTTATCTCAAACATGTGACACTTTAAAAGCGAAAATGAAACCGGTACACGTGGTACTCTCCAACTGCCTTTTAAAGCGTAAATTACGTCCCCGCTGCCATGATGCCATTAAATCTGTTTTATGTTTCCAGAAAACCTAACATACGATCATAGTAAAACATCGGATGTGTTCTATTCTCACGACTGTCTACACTTGTATAAATCATTGTTAAAAAGTATTCTTCTATCTACTGCATGCAAATGGAGATAAACAGCATAATTTGTCTGTATTATTTGCTTTCTTGTAGGTAGAATAGGTAGAAAAGAAATAAGGAAATACACTGCTAAAGCGAAAGTCAACACTTTTAAAAGCTGGTTGCCATGCGGTTGATATCCGTTTCTTTGCATGGCCAGGAGTTTACGAATTCCCTGAAACCAATATGAATGAATATCTCATAAATGGTTCGAGTCTACGTAAAAGTGTACCTGCCATAAAGTGTATGTTTTTTAATGAGAACTACCTTTTTTTGTATAGTACGTTTTTGTCTACCTCAAATGGTTTACCAGTTATGCAAAATTCAGCATAATTTATCCAGAATAAAGATCTTTTCAGAGGCTGTTCCTATAAAATTAAGGATATAAATTTTATGTCTCATGTAAATAGCTTTAAAACACGGCATTTTATTCAAGATCGCTACAGCCAGTTTTGAGAAAATCAAAATTGTAGACATGTTTTCCATGTAAATGGGGAATTTTTCTGAAAATATTTGTTTCATATCCTTGGAAGATACTTAACCTAAATACAAAGTTTCGTGTTTTATTGATATTTACTTTTTGAGTTATCGTGTTCACAGTCACATGGACTCACACGGACCTTTTTGTAATTTTTTTTTATATAGGGGATACTAAAACGTATATTTTCGGTGAAATATTGGTATTTAGATGGAATGCAAAACTTCTGTATACATTATGTACATAATAAGTGTAAACAATGTAGAAGTGGAAGCTCGTGCGGAATATATATTGAATGTTGTGTTTAATGCCTTTTTTATGATTAAACTATGCATAAGGAAAATAAGGAAGAAAACATTTTCGTAAAAAAATTAGAGCTCATTAAAACATACAATTTATGTCAAATTATTTTATGTAGTTATTATATTTACCGAAATACACTTCAATGGTTCTCATTATTCTGTCCTCTTTTCTTTCGCAAGAGGTTGTTACTGAATGATGAGGTAATTTAATCCTCCGCTGAATTTAATCCTTGTTGATTCTGATAAACTTCTGATCATTGTTTCCTCATGATGCAACACATCAGTTTTTCGTTGTGTATAACGAAAAACTGATGTGTTGCATTTGCTCGGCTTTCTTTACTTGTACTCAACATACTCTGCTACAAAAAACATATTCTTCTGTTTTCTTCATGCTAATCAAGATAAACATTAGAAAATGGTTTTATTATATATTGTATACTCTTATTGATTGAATGGTAAAGAGTACGCAAGGCTAATAGATTGTCAAATCTTTTAACCACTGGCCGAATTGCGATGGACTTCTAATTTCCGTCTATTTGCATGACCAAGATGGAAAAAAAAAAAAAAAAAGGAAAACAAACCGACAACTTCTTATTTGAGAAAAAGCAGGAGAGTTTGAACCATATACAAGAAATATCTTGGAAATGGTTAACTCCAAAACAAACATATTTGACATAATTTGCGTGTTTTAATGAGATCAGTAGTTTTGGTGCAGGAGAACTTTGTCTCTCTCTTACTCTTTAATCACAAACATTAGAGATATTTCTATAAAAACAGACATTTTCGAAAAGTTCTTCCGTATAAAGCACAATTAAATTGGGCGTATTTTCTTGGAAATTACTAAATTAAAATAACAATTTCAATACTTAACAGGTATACTTCAACACCTGTTAATGTTTTCACCGATTTTTCATTTTTGAGTACACACAGTCACAAACACGCGAACGCTTGCACTTATTTTATTTTGTTTATTTATTTATTTTTATTCAGAGGTTCTCAAATGGTGAGACCTCTGTATAAACTTTTTGGATGGAATGTAATACATCCCCTCCCACTATTAGAAGCAGAAAAAGTGAAAATGCATTATTAAGCTATTTAAAGTAATATTTTTATTTTCTACTAGTAGTGCAACTTTACTAAAGAATTATATGTATTGTACTTTTTCTTTCTTGTAAAAATGCATGCCTAAACAGCTTTTATTTTCGTCTATCATTACTAATATCTGTGATCTGATTGTAGTGAATTGCGGAAATTAAAAGCAAAAACTCAACATTTAATACCGTATTATAATCTGTTTATTTCTGTTTCAGTTTACAACAATGGAACAAGTCAGAACTGTAAGTATAGTTTTATTCATACTATCTTAAGCTAATTTTAAAATTTAAGAAAGGTAATCATTTACAGTTCCCTGACTTCTACTTTTCAGGTGCCATGAAACACCTGTGAAGATTCTGAGTTTCAGAAAGATGTTCTTCGAAAGCAGCCTATTTATATGAATCGCAATGATCTAAGTGAAAAACTGAAATATTTAATTGTACTAAAATTATTTGATTTGTTCGCTATCAGAAAACAAAAGCAAGGCTTCTCATCGTAAATTTGCTTAAAACCTCTTCGGTTGAACACATAGTATACGGTTTATGCCGAAAAGGAAAGAAATACTAGAAAAAGGGGGTAAATGTGGAAGATTTTTGTATTGAATCTGTAGTAGAGTTGAGAAGATTTCACTATTTTTCTATACTTATATTTTATAAAATCTCTAAAAACATTAGCTGAGTGATTATATGATTTTTATTTTTCAACATATATGCATTTTTAAAATGTTATCAGTGTTATACTTCAACACATGTTAATGTTTTCACTCTCCATCTGACAAATTCGGAATACCTTACTGTCAAAGCTAATAGTACTATAGTACTACCCAATTATAATAATAATAATAATAATAATAATAATAATAATAATAATACACTATAACTAATTATTCTTTGTTAACCTTCATATGTTACAATATACTGGACTAAAAGCGAGTAGTTGTATCCTTAGCGCGATGATAGCGCTGCTGTTTGCCAAGCGGGAAACCTGGATTCGATTCCTGGTACGCGTGGAGAACTTTTCCACTGGGAGACCTGTTTCCGGGTGCACTCAGCCTCGTGAGGTCCCTGGAGGTCAGTTACGGAGCTACTGATTGAGAAGTAACGGCTCAGATCAAGAAGACCGCATCAACCGGCCGGGAGGGACTCGAGGCGCTGATCATGTCTCTCCCTCCAGCAGCGGCCGGGCGTTAGACCACGGTCCCTTCTGGACTGCCGTGACATGGAATTACGAAAAAAGCGAGTATTTTTCACTATTTTACCTGATATGCCTGACGGTGAAGTTATATCGAATTACCCCTCGTTTGTAGATGTCACGGTATCAGATTGTGCATTGATTTTTCACTGGAGCCTCACTCCATGTATAACATATAAAATACTTTCGTTTAAACGTGATGAACTGTTTAACTTACTTTCTCGCAAAATGAACTGTTGTCTTTAATTGCGTCCATTTGAAAATATTTCCACATTTCACTCCCTTTAATTAAAACCAAACAGATGGAGCACAAAAAGATGTGGAAAGGAGGTTTCGGCCAGCAAATGGAACATTTGCACAGTTATACTCATATTGAAAAATCACATTTCATTGCAGACAAATCTTAGGTAGAGTCAGACTGAAAAATTCAATACCATAGCATAACATTGAATCTTTCAACTGACTTGCATTATACTATGAATTCTGGGACCTAAGTAATTGCAGCATTGGGGTTGTCATTTCAAAATAATTTGAGATCACCTTGTGATTTACCGGGAAACATGCGACTCAGTTAAAATATTCAATGCTATGCCGGCATGTTGCCATGGTAGGTCAGTGGCAGAGCAACCGGCTAGGGATCGGGAGATCCGTGGTTCAAATCCCGGCTAAGGCTTTGAATTTTTCAGTCTGACTCTACCTTTCCAATTCCTGTCCTAAACACGGCTTGTGTGGAAAAAAACAAAACAAACAACAATTAATCCAAAACCTAAGCTTGTTTAAAACCAACTAAAACCAATTCTAATGAGTAGGTACAATAAATAAAAAGATAGAGACCGGAAATAATATCAAACGAAGAACTATAGATAAGAACTAACCAACTTCAGCTGTTATCAAATAAAGCAAAGAGAATGAAAATGGACAGGTCAAACTCTGGGAAAGCCAGATGTAGCTATCCTGAAGATTGCTCTTGACTGGGACTCTCAAGCAGCTTGGAGGGCAGGACGACCTAGGAAAACATGGAAGTGATTAATAGAAGAAGAAGCAGAGAAACAGTCGGAAAGAAGTGAAATGTCTGGCTACAGGAGGAACTTCAATGCTGTTCTAAGTTCCAGTTAAGAACAACAGGAAATAAGTCAGTGACAACACTACATTAATCTTACAAAAAAGTATGATGTCACAGCTACCTCGAAGAAATTTCGCTTAATTATCTTCTCTCCTGCCTTTCTGGTTCATTCTGCTTCACCGATTTTATCGCCGGACCAGAAAAAATAAATATTAATCCTGAGATCAAGCCAGGCCGCTGCAGAAATAATTCATTATGATAAAATAGTTCATTTACATTTCCCTTAAGTCTGTGTTTACATGAGTATGTTTTCTCTCCCCATTTCCATGCACGTTTTCATTAGATATGAGCCGATGGAATGCAACTTTGATTCACCTAAAGAATATACAATTATAAATCCAAACATGTTTTACAGACACATTCTGGAAACATTTCGAAAGTGAAATTCAACTGCTTGAAGAAGAAATGTGAACATTAAACGGTATCAAAGAGGTATACAAGTTTTATTTCAAGAATTAAATAGAATTTTTACTCGTTGAGTATCTCTATTCTCTGCAGATTACGTACAAATTACTTTCAATGCTAGTATTATAAATTAGACATCCTCGGTGTAGAGCAGAATAAGAAACAAGAAAATTTCTAACTTAAATAACCTTCATGGAGACTAAACAAATACTCGAATTTAATATATATCTACAGACTCAGTTCTGAGTTTTAAGTATAGAATATTAGTAGTAATAAATTTTCCTTATACTTGGTTTAGTTCTCTTGCCCTCTATTAACTTAAATGACTTGTTTCCTGAAACTTCCAATTATTCTAAAATCACAACAGAAGAGGTTTGGAGTAACTTGATGAGATGCCAAAAAGACTGCATGTTTCAACACTCAAATGAGAAACACAAGAAGCAGTACAAATCAGCATAATTTATTGTTTTATATCTTCATGTTTGCAAATTGTTTTAAAGGAAAAAGAGAGAATCACTGAATAAATTATTAAACAGCAAAAGTGCTCCTAAATTTATTCCTAAAATAAAGAATCCTTTAATCCCGATTCAAATCTTTACAGGACTGGAGGCAAATAAATGCTAATATTTATTTGTATCAGCGTTTGAGAACGATATGATACTTGCAGATTTTTTCCCACTATTTTCTGGCAATTTGTTGATGAGAAAAATTTCACGATGTTTTAAGGGTACCTATTATTTTTTATTTCAGATTTCAATGATTGTTTACGTAACAGATCATACAATTGTTCCTCCTCTGTCCCCTACCCTGAAAAACAAGTAATATGAGGGAAAAACATCGATCAACTTGAAACTACGGTTTTGTTTTCATATCACATTATCTAATTTGAATTCAATATGTATTCAGGGTTCAACTTAAAAATATTGAAAACAATGGCATTTTTTATTTTATTTAAATTTAGTTTTATTGAACGAATGCATAACCCAAACCAATCGATTTTTAAACCATAAAATCGCCTGTATTTCACCTGCAAATGTGAAACATTAAAATTAAACCTCAACAATTAAAAAAACCTTCAAATTAGGAATTAAGATAACTTGTACTAAAATCTCTTGATACACTACAGTTAACGTTCGTCTTTTGGGAAGATGACGATTTACAGTCCCTCACAAATTGGTAGATCCCAAGTTGTGGTGTAAATTAAATAAATGCCTGCTAATTCAGCACACGCAAAGTCTTCGTTGTGTAAAGGAAAGTTTGCAACTGAATCGCTCCCTCGTTTCCTCACTGTGAGGCACGTGAATGCAGGTCGGCAGTGTGCGAATTGGGCAAAACACAAAAGCTGACCTTTACGTGGCGTATGTAAACACAATCAAGACATAACCCAGAACCTTTCCAAGCACATTAGACCTTGCCATTTGTATTTTATATATGAAATGGCATTAGTAAGCGAATGGAATGAAATACATTTAGTGTTATGCATATCACTCTCTGCTAAATAGATTATTTGCACTTATTCATCCTGTATAT
Organism: Hymenopus coronatus; assembly: GCA_030762935.1. Classification (NCBI taxonomy): domain Eukaryota; kingdom Metazoa; phylum Arthropoda; class Insecta; order Mantodea; family Hymenopodidae; genus Hymenopus; species Hymenopus coronatus. The sequence continues at coordinate 63,332,830 of CM060897.1, read as the reverse complement.
CTAATGCTTTCAATTGCTTCTCTATGGCTAATATGAATAGTACTGAAAGAAGCTGTTTATATATGCTAAGTGGATATAAATAACGGGCTTAATTGCAGTATAATACAGCTGTAGCTAATAAAAAAAATCTGTGTTCCATTCACATTACTTTCTCTACATCTCTGCAACAAATTGTTGTTAAAAAGCTTATATTTCTATTTACTTCATTCTACTCGAGAAAAATTAGCAGAAATAGCCTCATTACTTGCTTCCTTGAAAGTAGAAGCAAAATAAGGGAGTACCATAGGTTAAAGTGATGTTTCTTTGTTTGTATGGATAGGAGTTGAACAATTCCTGTATGAGAAAAGTTTTTCAAAGCTGAAACTAAAACAAGCAATATCTCTAAATCGATGAACTCCATGAAAAAATTGTATATAACATAAATTGTATGTTTTAACGAGCTCTATATTTTGCTATTGTAAGCCTTTGTCTATCTCTTACGGTTTATTAATTATGCAAAATTCCGCAAAACTCATCCAGAAGAAACATGTTCTTCAGAGGCTTTTTCCAGAAAATTTAAGATATAGATTTTATTTGACATGTAATTATCTTTAATAAACGATATTTTAATCAAAATCGTTAAATTTCTTTTTGAGAAACTCCGACAATGTTTCCATATAAAGGGTAGTTGAGGGCAGGGACATTTTCTTGAAAATCTTCTTGTCGCGTCCTTGAAAGATACCAATCTTAAATACCAAGCTATGCTGCCACAGACACTCCCTGACGCACACTCACAGATCTTTTTCTAGAATTCTTTTTATACAGGAGGCCACAAATTATGTATTTGCGGTGAAATCTCGATATTGAATTTTTTCTCTATACACTATGTAGGTGCATAATACGTGTAGAGTAAGTAAAAATCGTAATTGTTACATTCCCGTGTCCTCCAGCCATCATTTTCCCTTTGCTTTCTCTACACGTGCTATGTATATAGTGCGTAGAGAAGGTATTGTATTGCACCCAAAAATTCGATACCAAGATTTCACCGGAAATACACTTTTTAGGGTCCCCTGTAAAATCTGATGTGCTCCATTCACATGACTTTCTCTACATCTCTGTAACAAGTTATGGTTAATAAGCTTATTATTATGACTATTTCATGCTAAAACATTAGGAGAAACGGTCCAATTACTTAGTTGCCTATAAGGTAATACACTAGGCTAAACCTGCCGTCAAATGTTTTAAAATGTGATTGCTATGATATAGAAATCCGATTCTTTGAGTGGCCAGGTATTGATTGACAAGTTCTTGTATGAAAATGATATAATTATTTTAAAACTGAAATCAATAAAAAGGAGTATCTTAAAAATGGTCAACTCCGGGAAAAAATTTCAGAAAACATAAATTGTGTACTTTAACAAGCTGTACATTTGTGTGCACTAAGTTTCTGTCTATCTCTTACGGTTTAACATTTACGCAAAATTCTGAAAAATTCATTCAGAATAAAGAGGTCTTCAGACGACATTCCCAGAAAACTCAAGATATATGAGTACATTTTATTTGCTATATACATATCTTTAATATATGGTATTTTAATCAAAATCGTTAGCCATTTTTCAGAAAATCAACGTTTTCGATATTTTTCCACGTAAAGGGTAGTTTGGGGTGGGGGATTTTTCTCAAAATCCCAGAAAGATACTAAACTGAAATACCAAGTTTGGTATTTTACCGACTTTTCATTTTTGAGCTATCATGTTCACAGACACACACACAGAGACATTTTTTCAAAAATGATTTTTTTTGGATACACGAAGGCCTAAAACGTGTATGGTGAAATCTTGGTATCAAATTTTTGGGTGGAATGCAATACCTTCTCTATAACTATGTACGTGTAGAGAAAGTAAACATTTCCGTGTATGTGTGGCTGATATTTAAGTTCAGTATCTGCCAAAGATACAACATGAAGATTTTCAAGCAAATCCCCCACCCCAATATACCCTTTATATGTAAAAAAATTTAAAAAAATTGGGTTTTCTCAAAATAATAACCTCTGAAGACCTCTTTATTTTGGATGAATTAGCCTGAATTTTGCATAACTGGTAAACCGTAAGAGATAGACGAGCACTTAATATACAAAACGACTGTAGATCTTGGTAAAGCACACAATTTATGTCGTATAATTGGCCGCTTTCGAGATATTCCTTGTTATTGGTTTCAGTTTTAAAATACTTTCGTTATACGGGAACTTATCAACTAGTCACGCACAGAAAAGTATTTTAGTCTCATAGCAACTCTATTTTAAAGTTTTTGATTGTTGGTTAAGCCTAGTGTATTCTCTGATTTCCCTTCTACTTATAAGGAAGCAAGTAAAAAGTCAGTCCATTTATGCTAATGTTCAAGTCGATTAGCATGAAGTTGATAAAACCATAAAATTACTAACAATAATTTGTTACAGAAACGTAGAGAAAATCACGGAATGGAACATATCAGAGCTTTTTCGAGATACGTTTGTTGAGATAGTAAGAACTTATTTTATTATAAGTATCACAGAGTTACAGAAGACAAAATGATAGTGAAATATGTAAATGTAAATCTCATGGACTGCATTTAACACTCCATAATCCTTGCACAAATCGGGAGAAAGCAGTGAATGGAATTAAAGAGACGCAAAACAAAAAATCTGATGTGTACCATTCACAGACTTTCTCTATATCCCTGCAACAAATAATTCTTAAAAAGCTTATACTTCTATTTACGTTATGCTAATCAGAAAAAAATAGCAAAAATTACTTATTACTTGATTCCTTGTAAGTAGAAGCGAAATAAGGGACTACCATAGGTTAAAGGCATAGTCAAAAGCTGGTTGCTGTGTCAATGAAGTTCCTTTGTTTATATGGATAGGAGTTGACAAGTTCCTTTATGAGAAAAGTATACATTTTTCATAGCAAAAACCAAAAATAAGGAATGTCTCAAAAACGATGAACATCACGAAAAAATGGATATAACATAAATTGTGTGTTCTAATGTGCTCTACATTTTTTGTGTAGTAAGTGTTTGTCTATCTCTTACGGTTTAGCAGTTATTCAAAATTCAGTAAAATTCATCTAGAATAAACTACTCTTCAGAGGCTATTCCCAGAAAATTCAAGATATACATTTTATTTGTCAGGTAAATATCTTTAATATACGAAATTTTAATCAAAATCGTTAGAGCAATTTTTGGGAAAATCAAAAATTTCGAAATAAGTTCCATGTAAAGGGTAGTTGGGGGTGCGGGGATTTTTCTCAAAATCTTCGTGTCGCATCTCTGGAAAATACTTAACTTAAATACCAAGTTTGGTATTTTACCGAATTTTCTTTTTTGAGTTGTCGTGTTCACAGACACACGGACACACGGACTCACACACACACATGGACCTTTTTGTGAAAATGCTTTTTTTGGATATTGGGGATCCTAAAACATATATTTCCGGTGGAATCTCGGTGTCGAATCTTTTGGTGGAGTGCAATACCTTCTCTATACACTATGTACATAGTGCGTATAGAGAAAGTAAAAAGAAGAAAACAGACAACTCCTAACGCTGGACTATTCCATTTGAGGGTCACATCAAGTCGTGCTTGGACATACCCCATTCCTCCCCTCGTAATTTAATGCAAAACCTCCCTGTGTGTGATGTCTGGATTTTTCCATTTTCTATGCAAGCGCTGTTAACGAATTGCACTCTTTCGCTATGAATGATAATTTTAATTTAAAAGGGTGAACCGGTTGGGGCTTTTATTTTTACTTTTTCTATACGTACTACGTACATAGGTATTACACTCCATCCAAAAATTCGATACCGAGATTTCACCTAAAATATATGTTTTAGTGTCCCCTGTATCAAAATAAAGCATTTCAAAAAAGGTCCGTGTGTCCGTGTGTCTTTGAACACGATAACTCAAAAACGAAAAGTCGGTAAAATACCAAACTTGGTATTTAAGTTTACTATCTTCCAGGGATGCGACACGTAGATTTTGAGAAAAATACCCCCACCCCAAACTACCCTTTACGTGGAACTTTTTTTCGAAAATTTTGATTTTCTCTAAAATGGCTCTAGCGGTTTTTATTAAGATATTGTATATTAAAGATATTTACTTGAAAAATAAAATGTATACCTTGAATTTTTTGGGGAATAGCCTCTGAACACTACTTTATTCTGGATGAATTTTACGTAATTTTGCATAACTTCTATACCGTAAGAGATGGAGAAAAACTTACCACACAAAAAATGTAGGGCACTTTAAAACACACAGTTTATGTTATATGCATTTTTTTCGTGGAGTTGATGGTTTTTGATTTCAGCTTTAAAAAAACTTATAGACACTCAATTTATGTCATGTACATTTTTTCATGGAGTTGATCGTTTTTGAGGTATTCCTGGTTATTGGTTTCAGCTTTAAAAAACTTAAACTTTTCTCATACAGTAATTTGTCAACTCCTGGCCATACAAACTAAGGAACTTCAGTCTCATAGCAACCAGATTTTGACTTCAAACCTATGGTACTCCCTTTTTCGCTTCTACTTATAAGGAAGTAAGCAATAAGACTAATTTTTTCTCGATTAGCATGGCTCTTGCAATTTTCAATAAAACATAAATTAAAGATATTTACAAGAAACAATTTATATCTTGATTTTTTTGGGAATAGCCTATGAAGTACTCTTCATTCGAAGGGAATTTTAACTAATCCTCTATTACTGATAAACGTCACGCGATAGACGGAAACGTACTGCACAAAAAATGTTGACTTTTACTCGTAGTCGGCTTACCTTTGCGTATTTAGGACTGACACCCCCCCTTAGGACTTACAAGTGTATACCTAGGGTTCAGAAGCCTGTTTAGTAAGCCAGTGGCACGAAACCCAAGAGTGGAGAACCTCGCATGAGCGTGAAATTGGACATGAAATGCAAGCGAAATGGATGGTAGGAAAGGTGATGATGGAGCAATTGGTGGAAATTTTTTGATTTTATAAAGTAATAAAACAATGTATTCATGAAAGTCCTTCAACTACTGAAGGTGCAATGCAATGGAAAGGTGCACAATCAATTTTTATTAAGAGAGCAGTTATAATTAAGTTATATTAGATTCTATTCTTTATAAAATTAAATATTTCATAAATATCTCCGGAGAAAACGCGTACAGACGCCGTTTCGTCCACCACAAACACCATATGCGGGCGCTTGGGATCGAACAGGGGCCGTCTAAATGGAAGGCGAGGATCATTTTAAAAACACAATTTATTCTTAATAACCACCTTTTTGCTGTAAGCGTACGTTGTTATTGATCGAGTTGCTCGATTCTTGATAATTGTTTCAAAGTTCTTTCGATGTTCAGTTGTGTCTCGCAATAACTGTGAAAGAGTATGGTATTTTAAGGCTAGGAAAATCAACGTGAAATTGTTAAACACTTGACTACCACTATGCCCTTTGCATATATAACGAAATGTGTGCTGGAGCTATTTCTGCAAATGCTTATCTAATTAAAGTGAAGTAGATAGAAATATACCTTTTGGTAAGAACAGTTTATATACCCAGTAATAAATGATATAGGAGTAAAGAAAACCAGATAATGCTAAGTTGTTCACGCCATCTATGAGGTCCATATTTCAACTAATGGAGACATGAATTTCATCGTGTAGCTTCGCAGAAGTGCCTCGTGGTCGTTTGCTTCTGATTAGTGTTAGTGGTGCGTGCGAAGCGGAGAGTGGAGTCAATGGGAAGTCAAAAGGGCAAGGCTTTCATCATGAACATCGGTTATAAATTTCAACATTGGAACGAACTTCATAATAGACTACTAGAATGGATTTTCACACATGTAAGTCTTATTTTAAGTTGATATAATCAGTAGGTCTAAAGTGGTTAAAAATCATAGCTTCCATTTTTATGCATTTAAAAACCTAGTTTAATATGCAGAATTTCGTCCGTTCGAAAAATTGAATGAAACTAATTACGATTGATTGATCTTGTATTTGTGATGGCGATTTTAAAGGTTTTATTTGTCGTTCAATTGTGTTTTCTTTACTTTCTCTACACGTACTATATACATAGTGTATAGAGAAGGTATTGTATTCCACCCAAAAATTCCATACCGAGATTTTACCGGAAATACACGTTTTCATACCCTCTGAATAAAAAAAAAGCATTTTTAGAAAAATATCGGTGAGTGTCTCTGTCTGTCTGACTGTCTGTCTGTCTGTGTGTGTGTGTGTGTCTGCAGCATAGCTTAAAAACGAAAAGTCCGTTAAAAACCAAACTTGGTATTTAAGTTTAGTATCTTCCAAGGATGGGACACGGATATTTTCAAGAAAATCCCCGCATCCCTAAGTACCCTTTGCATGGCACTATTTTCGAAAATTTTGATTTTCTCAAAAACTGCTCTAACAATTATGATAAAAATATCATATATTAAAGATATTTACCTCACAAATAAAATGTATATCTTGAATTTTCTGGGAATAGCTTCTGAAGACTATTTTGAACGAATTTTACGGAAATTTACATAATTGCTAAACCGTAACAGATGGCAAAAGCACTTGCTGCACAAAAAATGTAGAGCACTTTAAAACACACAATTTATGTTATATGTATATTTTTCATGGAGTTGATCGGTTTTTAGATATTCCTTGTTTTCGGTTTCAACTTTAAAACAATACTTTTCTCAAACAGGACTTTGTCAACTCCTGTCCATACAAACAAAGAAACTTCAGTCACATGGCAATCCCCTTTTGACTATTACTTTAGCCTATAGTACTCCCTTATTTCGCTTCTACTTACAAGGATGTAGGTAATAAGACGATTTCTGCTAATTTTTTTCGATTAGCATTAAGTAAATAGAACAATAAGATTTTTAACAATTTGTTGCAGAGATGTAGAGAAAGTCATGTGAATGTAACACATTAGATTTTTTTTTATTATAGAGAAATTCCTGTGCATGTGGGAACGGTTCGTATTTTGGGTATATGAGGGATATTTCCAAATAATTATACATAAACGGGTATTATATGAATAATAACTGGTTTTAGGTGTATTTGCTGAAATTATTTCATAAAAACTGTATTTATAATGATAAAGCTTGGCTTCGTTGCTAGCGGAAAACAATAACTACTGGTATGCAAGAACGTCATATATCGCTCTTGGCAGGATTACCGCATCGTGAGAACCCGAAGCAATCATTCACCGGTTAAAGTGACTATGGTAGTTCGTGGATGAGTATGTTTTGTGTTTTTACTTTCTCTACGCGAACTATGTACATAGTATATAGAGAAGTTATTGTAAAGCACCCAAAAATTCGATACCGAGATTTCACCGGAAATACATGCTTTGACCCCACCCCCCTGAATCCAAAAAATCGCGTGTGTGTATGTGTGTCTATGGACAGCATAGCTCAAAAACGAAAGGATCGTTGAATAACAAACTTGGTATTTAAGTTTGGTATCTTCCAAGGATGCGACACGAGGATTTTCAAGAAATTTCCCCCGCCCCCAACTACCCTTTCCATAGAACTTTTTTCGAAATGTTTTATTTTCTTAAAAATGGCTCCAACGATTTTCATTAAAAATCGTATACTAAAGATACTTACCTGACAAATAAAATGTATATTTTCAATTTTCTGGGAATAGTCTCTGAAGACTACTTTATTCTGGATGAATTTTACGGAATTTTGCTTAACTGCTAAACCGAAAGAGACGGACAAAAACTTACCACACAAAAAATATAGAGCACGTAAAACACACAATTTATGTAATATACATTTTTTTTGTGGGGTTGATCGTTTTTAGAGATTCTTTGTTTTTGGTTACTGCTTTGAAAAACTTGTACTTTTCTCATACAGGAATTTGTCAACTCCTGTTCATACATACAAACAAAGGAACTTCAGTCACATAGCAACTAGTTTTTGACTATCACTTTAAACTATGGTACTTCCTTATTTCACTTCTACTTGCAATGAAGCAAGTAATGAGACTATTTCTGAAATTTTTTCTCGATTAGATTAAGTAAATAGAAGCATAAGTTTTTTAACAATAATTTGTTGGAGAGATGTAGAGAAAGGCATATGAATGGAACACATCAGATTTTTTGTACCATTTGAAAGTTCTACAAATTAAACTATTGGTGATATAATTTTAATTTACAATTTATTTAAATAAATTTGGTAAAGTTTTTGTGACAAGACGAGTATTTAATACTGTGCGTTTATTTTTTATTTTTCTGAAATGTATCGTAGCTCGGATATTTTTATGCAACGGTTTAAAACCAATATAGTACGTCAAATAGAGCAGACTTTTTATGTGGATTATCTGAAATCCCAATAGTAGCAATAAATTGTGAAAAATTTTACGAGAGCAAAATTAATTTTAATTAATATATATATATGTTTTAGCAAAGCTGGTTCTCTACAGTAAAGATGCTGTCATTTTTCTGTAAATAAACATTTTATGTCCCTGGAGCAAAAATATTTGCAGAAAAAGACGCGTGCGCGATGCGTTCCGTTCAAAGACTTTCTCAACCTGTTCTACAAACTTAAGTAGAGAAAGTAAAAAAGAAAGTTTGAATAGACTACGAGACTTAAATTTAGAATCTTCCAATATGTGACCAAAGCTTTTTGAGAAATCTCTTTACCCTAAAGTACTCGTTATATGGAAGTTCTTCGTTATTTTGATTTCCCAAAATTGGTCCTAACTATTTTAATTAAAATATCTATCTTTATTATGCAAATATATATGAATTTTCTGCGAAAGACATATAAGAATATTAATATTCTAAAATAGTTTACCATAACTTTGTATAACTGCTAAAATACAATAGACGGAGTAAGACATAAAAACTGTAGACGTTGTTAAAACACATTTATGTAAAATAACTGATAGGACATTATCTATTACTTTCTCTGCAAGTAATATGTATATATTGTATATACAATATATTCCGCGCGCGGCCCCGTACCTCAACCTACCCTTTAGATGGGAAATTTTCGAAAATTTTGATTAAAATGCCGTATATTAAAGATATTTACATTACAAATAAAATGTATAAATTTTCAGGGAATGGCCTCTAAAGACAAATGGCCTCATTCTGGATAAAATTTGCACAATTTGTAAATCGTAGACAAAAACTTACTACATAAATAATGTAGATCTCGTTAAAACACACAATTTATATCACATAAATTTATTTCGTACTACTGACAATTTGAGATATTTCAAAAAATTTTTTTTTTAATTGTTTCATTTGTAGGACCCCCTTTAACATCTAAAGTCATATCGGGGGTTTTCCATTTGAAACAACTCGTTGTCTGTAGGTACAACTCGCATACAAACTTCCAGACTCTGTGGACTCTCTAAGTTCTCCGCCCCAGCCGGGAATCGAACCCGGGACCCCCGGGTGAGAGGCTAGCTCGCTGACCATTCGACCACGGAGGCAGTCTTTCGAGTTATTTGTTACAGATTTAAAATACTTTTCTCCCGACCATAAATAGAAACGGATTTCAACCACATGGCAACCAGCTTTTAAAAGTTTTGACTATCATTTTCAGTGTATTCCCTTATTTTCCTTCCTCTTAAGGAAGCAAGTTACTAAGACAATTTCTGCTAATGTTAATGTCTATTATCATATACTATGTAGAAGAATGTGCTTTTTAACAATAATGTGAAACGATGATAAAGTCATATGAATGGAACACATCAGATGTTTTCTACTTTCTATAACTTTCATTTAACGTTTCACCTCTTTTCAAGCGTTAAGACGGTATTGATCTTTTTCTTTCTCTGGTTTAGCAAGGATCGGTAATTTCTGAAGCCAGTTTTAATTCAATTGGCCTATTTGACCATCGCTTCAGTCTTGTCTTCCATTCAAGTCTACCATTTATAAGACCTGTTGGACTCCGGAGCTGGACTAATAGATTTGTTCCCTGAAGATGCTGGACGCATATTTTGGCGAAACGTCGGTAATTAAATCATTTGGACCACGGCCTACAAGCCCGGCTGCCATTTATAATCAAGGAATAATATGCCTTTCTCTATGAGCAAAATGTACTTGTGTTTAAAAACCTGGAACCAATATCAATGAATATTTTGCAAATATTGTCAGTTTAAACGTAAAAATTTTTCTGTTTAGTAAGATTACTCTATGTTTTACGGTTTACTAGCAATGCAAAACTTATTCAGAATGAAGAAGACTTAGAAGAATATTTCCAGAAAACTTGAAACTCTTTTTTTCAATATCTAAATGCACATATTACAAATACTTAGAACCAGTATTTAGATTCTCTACAGTTAGGTACTATGTATGAAGTGTATAGAGAATTTATTGTATTCCACCCTAAAATTTAATAGCATGATTTTATTGTAGATACACGTTTTAGGGTCCCCTGAATAAAAAACAATTTTTTTTAGAAAAATGTCCGTTGTGCTTGCGTGTGTGTGTGTCTGTTTCTGTGGGCAAAATAGCACAAAAACGAAAAGTCCATTAAAAACCAGACTTGGTATTTAAGTTCATTATCTTTTAATGGTGCAACACGAGTGTTTTCAAGAATATCCCCCCACCCTCAACTATATGGAAAATATTAAAAAAAAAAAAAAAAAAAAAATACCAAACTTGGTATGCAAGTTTGATATCTTCCAAGGTCTTCAAAAGATCTCCCCACCCCAAACTACCCTTTACGTGGAAAAAAATTCGAAATTTTTGATTTTCTCAAATTGGCTAATGATGCTTATTAAAATAGCGTACGTCAAAAATATTTACATGACAAATAAAATGTATAATAGCCTCCTAAGGTTTCTTCAGATCCTACGTATACCTGATAAATTGTAAAGAGAGACAAAATCTTGCTTAAGCCCACCTGGGTAGTGTGGTTGGAGCGTGCCTGCCTCATATTCAAAAGTTCGAATCTCGCTTAGGGTGAGTTACCCGGATAAGGTTTTTTTCGGGATTTTCATTTATCCGGAGAAGACGAATGTCCAATAACTTTAAGCTCCGTGAACTCCGAGATCATTTGGGCATCATTTCACTAATTTCATTCATCGTCCGATATGACCAACCAGGTTAAAGGTAGTTAAACGACAGAAAGAAAAGAAAAGGGGGAAAAAAAGAGGTTTTTATCGGGAACTTTGGCCACTCTAGAAATTAAACAAATTGCGGTTTGACTTATGGTTTGGTTTATGCTTGTTAAGTTTTCATCAATTTGTTTTATCGGAAAATTTCCGTAATTAAGTTAGACGCTAATTTGTTACGTGTGCGTAGCAATCATTATTTGTGAATATTTATGAAGTATGCTACCTATAAGGAGTAGAATATGAATAAAGAAGTCTTGTAGTACTTTTGCAATGTAAATATATAATAATACTACACGCTAAAGTGCCTAAAACCTGAGTTTTATTGTCGACGGAAGGATATCAGAGGTGTGGTATGCAACACCGGCGTATGTCGCTATACGCTGTGCTGATGTATGACGATATTTTTCACGCAGATACAGCTGTACAGTGAAGGCAGTAAAATATTAAGAACTCTTGTCAGATATTAAACATGAAGCACTACAGTACCTTAAGCATGTTTCTTTTCTTTTTTTTTTTTTTTAATGATGCAGAACTTCGGCCGCTCTTAAATCGAATGAAAGTAAGTGCTATTGATTGACTTTGTATTTATAATGACAATTTCAAAGCCTGTGGTTTTCAAATTTAGCGGAGATTAGATTCCAATCCGTTTAGGTTAGTGTGTGTATATAAATTTATGTTTCTAATTTTCTATTGTAGAACTTGGCGGAGAAATATGTTTCAGAACATTACACTAAATACGTACATAGAGCAATTGTTTGGGATGAGTGGTGCTTAGGCTTGCATATTATGGGTAATGGAGTGCAGAATTTCCGTAAATGAAGAAACTTTAGTCTTAAACCTAGTAGGAGGTGAGCGAAGAAATACTTGGAAGTAAAAAGCCTTTATGCAATGTGAGCAAATTATATTTATACTTAGAACATATATTTTATTTTACAGCTCTAAAGTACTAATATTAATATTCATTATCGATATTTCCAACAATTCCTAACAGCGCAATGGATAGTATGATAGATTAAAACACCAAAGGTATCTGGATCGACTCTCTTTCAACTAATGGTAATTTGTGAAATTGAGTGTTGGGGTACATGGAAGTCAGGATAGTATATAGAATAAGAACGAAAATAAATGAAAAGGAATACAGAGAAGAGAAAGGGGTGATAGCTGTAAACCGAAAATAGAAAGAAAGTAAGTAATTAGTTTTTTAAACCATCTCCCCACCCATAATCCCCCGCTAACCACACCGGTCCCGTTAGAGTGCAAAACTGGTAAAAGTCGCAGCGGAGAGAGATAGCGGCCTAACTTGTAAATAATTACAAAAAAAAACAAAAAAAAAAAACTTGTAACACAAAAAATGCACATCTTGATAAAACACACAATTGAATATACATTTTTTCAGGGGAATGCCCTATCAGAGATATTTCTTAAATTAGTTTTATTTTAAAACGCTGAAAACTTTATCAGAAACTTGCTTCCTTGTAAGCAAAAGGGGAATAAGCGGATACATAAGGCTAAAGTGATAGTAAAATCTTTTAAAAGCTGGCCACTGTCTGAAAAAATTGAGGTGCGGTTAGCTTCGAGAAAACGGTCAATGTGCAACATAAACTTAAATAACATAAATTATTTGTTTTAATGAGACCTACATTTTTTGTGTAGTAAGTTTTTCTCTGTCTCTTACGGTTGAAATGTTGTGCAAAATTCTGAAAAACTCATCCAAAATAAAGAGCTACTCAGAGGCTATACCTAGAAAATTCGAAATATACATTTTTATTTTTGAAGTAATTATCTATAATACACTCCATTTTAATAAAACTAGTCACAGGCACTTTTGAGAGAATACATTTTTTTAAACATTTTTGCATGTAAAGGAAGTTTGTGAGCTAAACATCCCAAGTTTAATATTTAACGGTGTTTTAGTTTTTGAGCTATGCTATCCACAAACACACACACACACTCACACATACACGCACATACGGCCTATTCTAAAAACCTGATGTTTTTCATTCACATGACTTGCTCTACATCTCTGTAACAAATTATTGTAAATAAGCTCATTCTTTAATGTCATGCTAAAACATTAGCAGAAACTGTATTATTACTTAATCTCTTTGTAAGCAGAAGGAAAATAAAGGAATACACTAGGCTAAACCGACAGTCAAATGTTTTAAATTGTGGTTGCTATGGGATTAAAATCCGTTTCTTTGCGTGACAAAGCATTGACAAACTCCCGTATGAGAAAAGAATTTTAAAACTGAAATCAATAACAAGGAATATCTCGAAAACAGACAACTCCACGAAAAAAATATATATATGTGACATAAATTGTGTGTTTTAACGTGATCTACATTTTCTTTGTGTTGTAAGTTTTTGTCTATCTCTTACACTTTACCAGTTATGCAAAGTGCAATTAAAATCATCCAGAATAAAGAGGTCTTTAGGGACTATTCCATGAGAACTCAAGATATACATTTTATTTGGCATGTAAATATCTTAAACATAAGAGAGCCATTGGGAGCCATTTTTGAGAAAATAAAACTTAAATATCTAGTTGGTAATTTAATGGTCATTTTGATTTTTATCTATGGTTTCCACAGTCACACACAAACTCGCACTCAGGGACCTTATTCTAGAAAAAGCTGGGGGACCCAAATCATGTACTTTCGGTGAAATCTTGGTATAAAAGTTTTTGGGAAAATAAAATATCTTCCTATACACTGTGTGCATAGCACGAGTAGGGAAAGTAAACCATCTTTAATGTATTGTATTTTAATCAAAATAGTTAGGTATTTTTGAGAAAAGAAAGTTTTTGACAACTTTTGTATATAAAGGGATGTTTGTGGTGGAGTTATTTTCTTGAAAATCTTTTTGTCGAATCCGTGAAAAATGCTAAACATAAATACCAAGTTTTGTATTTAATGGTCTTATAGTTTTTGAGCTGTGCTATCCACAGTCACGTGCACACACATTTAGGAACTTATTGTTATTTTGGACTCAGGAGACCTCAAAACTCATTTCCGGTGAAATCTCGACATCGAACTTCGGGATGGAATGCAATACCTTCTGTAGCTACTATGTAAATTGAATGTATGTACATATGTGCTAGAGAAAGTAAAAAAAAACAATTTTTTAATGTTTTAATTTGTTAACTTTGTCGCCCTCCGTGGTGTAATGGTTAGCATGCTGACTTCATATACCCAAGGCCACGGGTTCAAGCCCGACGGAGGACGATGGGTTTTTTCGGGTGTAAAAATCCTTAGCATGGCTTCCTTCGGAAGGGAAGTAAAGCCGTTGGTCCCGTGTCGTAGATTTACGGCACCTAAAAGAACCTCAAGCCTGATAGAGAGGACTCTGAGCAAAATTAAGCGGTCTTTCACGCCCAGTATAGAATGGGACGCTGAGAACCAAAGCAGTTAAAGAGCGTCCATAAATAACACGCCATTTCCATTTCTTTTTGTTATCTTTAACACATGTATCATCACTTTAAGCTATGTGGTATTTGTTGAATTTGGTATTAGGCGTTTTGTATTCGTACTATCTTAGCAGATGTTGTTTCTATGAGGAAACTAAGTTCAAAAGGTTGTTTAAACTAATTTAAATGCTAATCTCTATTATGTCACTTGATTGTTGCTGCAAGTTTGGCACTCTGCATCAAATAGCAGCTTTATACGCGATTAACTAGCTCACCGAGAGCTGTGTGCATATGTTACCCTGGTCCTAGACAATGAAGTTTGAAGCAGATGGCTCAAGTTTCTCGTCAGACCTTCGAAGACGCTAGAGCTCCTTAGCTGTTACTTGCTAGGAAACAGGTTTGGGAGACTCTGAACGTCCTCGACAGAAGGCCAATAGAGTAACTAAAACAGCACATAGATACAGAAGAATGCATTATTTAAGGATACCCATCTGTGAAAATTGATCAAAAAGTGAAAAAAACGAGCATTTTTTTTTTTTTTTGCCTAATTAAATAATTTAATGCTTGTAGTTCAATTTCCTGTTATTTTTAATACCATGCGTGCTTTAAACCGTATCACGTGACGATTTAAATGGGTGACTGTAAGTGGGTGCGGTTTCACTATGGTGAAGAATTGCTATAAATCCGAAATTTGGTTTTGACCAATAAATATATCTATTTCAAGTTGAAAATATAATAATATACACTAATGACTAAAAAAGTGATCAATTTACTAATACTGTATTTATCAGTATAGCTGCAATGTATTATAATTCTGTAACTGAAATTTCATCGTGTGGGATAATTTAATTAAAAGGCAATAAAATACCATAAATATGTTAATATTACAGGAGCTAATTTGAACAAAAGTCTGAAAATTAGCATGTAAACCGTTCTTAATACTGCAATTACTGTGTTAAAGTTACAAATCAATCCAAGCAAAATTGTAGATTTTAGGTTTTTCACAGATGGGTATCCTTAAAGGAAGTCAAAATGCGATTTTTATAATTTTTTCGATTTTCGTGTTTTAGTTGCATATGATTATTTCAAGTCTCCCGCTCATTTTGGTATAACTTTTATAGAGGTAGTAGTTTTATAGAACATTTTGGTACACACTCTCGATAAAACATCAATAAGTTTGTAAATACTAGTGTTATAGCAGAAATCTTTTTTTATTTTGATCGCAAAGTTTTACTTTACCTATTGGCAGCATTGGCATCCCGCTCATGTTGTCTTCGCGTGAGTTTCGGAGTACTGCAAAGCTGTGTTTGGAAAGTTAGGTTACATTTCTTTTTAATGCTATGTTTAAAAGCAATTTCTGAAGAAGTAAAGTTTTCTATACAAATGCCCAATTGTCTCGGAAACTAATTGACACAATGTGCTGAAATTCTTACCACGCATTTACACCTAAATAGGCTTTTATGTATATCGATTAGTTATTTCTTTAAAATTTAAAAATCTGATGTGTTCCATTTACATGACTTTCTCTATATCTCTGCAAAAATTATTGTTAAATAGCTTATGCCTCTATTTACTGCATGCTAATCGAGAAAAGTCAGCATAAATAGTCGTATTACTGCTTCCTTGTAAGTAGTAGCGAAATAAGGGAGTACCATAGGTTAAAGTGATACTCAAGTTGGTTGCTATGCGACTGAAGTTTCTTTGTTTGTATGGACAGGAGTTGACAAATTCCTGTATGAGAAAAGTATGCTTTTAAAGGTGAAACCAAAAAACAAGGAATATCACAAAAACGTTCAACTCCACGAAAAAATGTATATAACATAAACTGTGTGTTTTAACGTGCTCTACATTTTTTGTATGGTAAGTTTTTGTTGTTCTTTTACCGTTTAGCAGTTGTGCAGAATTCCGTAAAATTCATCCTGAATGAAGTAGTCTTCAGAGGCAATTCCCAGAAAATTCAAGATATGCATTCTATTTGTTAGGTAAATGTCTTTAATATACGGCATTTTAATCAAAATCGTTAGAACCATTTTTAAGAAAATCCAAAATTTCTAAAAAAAGTTCCATGTAAAGGGTGGTTTGGAGTGGAGGAAGATTGGTATTTTACCGACTTTTCGTTTTTAAGTTATCGTGCTCACAGACATATGTACACACACACGGACCTTTTTCCGAAAATGTTTTTTTTTGTTACAGGGGGACCCTAAAACATACATTTCCGGTGAAATCTCAATATCAAATTTTTGGGTGGAGCGCAATACCTTCTCTATACACTATGTAGATGGTGCGTATAGAGAAAGTAAAATTCATGATTTTTCAATTAAATTTTTAGAGCTTTATTAAAAAAAATCATATCTTTTCTTCCTATGACCAGAAGTATTCTATTTTTCATCAATTAACTGTAACGGTATTGTTGAATATACCTTGGAAAATTTGGCTCGTTTTCTTAAACAGTTGCTGAGATACTGGGTCAAACTTTAACTGTGAGAAGATGGGGCATTTCGACTTCCCTTAAACGACAAGCTGCTAGCAACACTGAAAAGGAAAATAGTGGAAATACACCCAAAATTGTACAGCACTGGTGGACCGTACGTGGACAAAGGAACATTTCTAGACGAGAGACGTCATCGCTAGATTGGCAGTCCATGGATTCCATCACCTGATTTGAAAGAACACAAAATTCCATGAACCAAATATAGAATGTAAATGAAAAGAAATGTGGCCGATATCACATTGAGCTCAGCACAAAAAGAACAAAGAAAATATGTGAATATACAAACATTTAAATTTAATGCATGTTTAGTTTAAAGCTGGCTAATTGGCTGCAATAAAAATAATAATAATAATAATAATAATAATAATTATTATTATTATTATTATTATTATTATTGCTATAATTTTGCGAAATTCTTATATTTCTCTGTAGATTTTTACTCTCTCTAACCGTATGTGCATGTACGTAGAGGGTAGAGATTGTATTCCACCCAAAACTTCGATGTCTAAGTTTCACCGAAAATAGATACAATGAGGTCCCTGATTCCGAAAAAAAACATTTTTACTTTCTCTACCCGTACTACGTGCATAGTGTATAGAGAAGGTATTGCACTCCACCAAAAAAGTCGATACCGAGATTTCACTGGAAACTGCTTTAGGGTTCCCTGTATCCAAAAATGTATTTTCAGAAAAAGGTCCGTATGTGTGTCTGTGAATACGATAATTCATAAACGAAAAGTCGGTAAGATACCAAACTTGGTATTTAAGTTTAGTATCTTCCAGAGATACGACATGGGTATTTTGAGAAAAATCCCTCTACCCGAAACTACCCTTAATATACCCTTATTTATTCTTAATAAGCTTATTCTCCTATCTAATTAATGTTAAAACATTAGCAGAAACGGTCTTATAACAGTTACTTTATAAGTAGAAGGGAAATAAGAGAATACACTAGGCTAAACCGACAATCAAATGTTTTAAAATGTGGTTGATATGTTATTGAAATCCCTTTCCTTGCGTGGGTAAGCTTTGATAAATTCCCGTATAAGAAAAGTTTTAAGTATTTTAAAACTGAAATCAATAACGAGGAATATCTCTAAAAGGGCCAGCTCCACAAAAAAAAAAAAAAAAGGAAAAAAAAAAAAAAACGTACATGACAAATTGTGTGTTTCACATTTCTTGTATCTTTTTGTCTTCTCTTACTGTTTACCAGAAATGGACAACCCAATAGAAATCATCCAGAATAAAGAGGTCTTTAGAGGCTATTCTCAAAAAGTTCAAGATATACATTTTATTTGGCAGGTAAATATCTTAAATATAAGAGGTTTTAATCAAAATCTTTAGCCATTTTTGGGAAAATCAAAATGTACTAAATTTTTTCCCTATAAAGGGTAGTTTGGGGTGGGGGATTTCCTTGAAAACCTTAGTATCGCATCCTTTGAAGATATCAAAGTGAAATACCAAGTTTGGTATTTTACCGTCTTTTCGTTTTTTGAGTTATGCTGGCCACACACACGCGCACGCACATTTTCCAAAATTGCTTTTTATGACCTCAGAGGGACCCAAAACATGTATTACCGGTGAAATCTTTGTATCATTTTTGGGTGTAATATAATGCATTCTCTATACGCTATGTACATAGTACGTGTAGAGAAAGTAAAAAAGAAGAAAAAAGCATCAGGACACTTTATGCCTAACTAGTGCCCCGGATACAAAAAGCAAGTTAAACAAAATTTTCAAAAACTATTGAAGAATTAAATGTCGATGCACGTTTAGCGCTACTGAAGGAAATTTCCCCATGGATATCAGGTGCATCTTACTAAAGGAATTTTCCGGAGAGGGAGTTGTTGAATTGCTTTCTCGCCTGTGTGATGGATTTTCAAAGGAAACTGATTTTCTTCAGGATATAGAGAACGTGAGAAACGCCCTCTCGCCGTAATCCTGTCATACCACCTTCCTACCGATGTTCGTTTGTTTGCCATGTTACGGATATGAGAAAAATGAACAGAGGTGTACATTGCCCTTCGAAACTCTCTGACTGTTTCCTTTACGAATACTAAGAAGGGCGTGAGCATGAAAATCTTGTTGGGAAAATGTATTTTTAAAAATGGAGATAAAGACAGAATGACGGCAAACTCCCACAAGAGGAAATTAAAATGTGGGCTAAGCAACATTTGCAAACTCGTTCTTTACACAGTTAAACAGATTAAAATCAATTCGGTATTTCATATACAGTGTGTTAGACTTAGCTTTCAAGTTAATCCAAATTTAAATGACATGCACATTATTGATTTGTTTTTTCTTTCTCTATATGCACTATGTGCATAGAGTATAGAGGAGGTACAGTTATGCACCCAAAAATTCGATACCGAGTTTTCACCGGAAATACATATTTTGGGTTCCCCTGAATAAAAAAAAAGCAACTTTAGAAACATGTCCGTGTGTGTGTGGGGGGGGGCAGCATAGCTCAAAAACGAAAAGACCATTAAATACCACACTTGATATTTAAGTTTGGTATCCTCCAAGGATGCGAAAGGAAAATGTTCAAGAAAATCCCCCACCATGAACTACCCTTTATATGGAAAAGTTTTCGAAAATTTTGATGTTTTCAAAAGTGGCTCTAACGATTTTGATTAAAATATCGTAAGTTGAAGATATTTACCTGAAAAATGCAATGTATATCTTGAATTTTCTGGGAATATCTTCAGAAAACTACTTTATTCTGTGTGAATTTTACGGAATTTTGCATAACTGGTAAACCGTAAGAGATGGACAAAAACTTGGCACACAGAAAATGTAGAGCACATTAAAACACACAATTTATGTTATATACATTTTTTTCGTGGAGTTGATAGTATTTTTAGGTATTCGTTGTTTTTGGTTTCAGCTTTGAAAAACATACTTTTCTCGTACAGGAATTTGTCAACTCCTGTCCACAGAAACAAAAGAACTTCTGTCACATAGCAACCAGCTTTTGACTGTCACTTTAACCTATGCTACCCGCTTATTTCGCTTTTACTTACAAGGAAGCAAGCAATATGACTATTTGTGTTCATTTTTTCCTCAATTAGTATGAAGTAAATAGAAGCATAAGCTTTTTAACAATAATTTGTTGCAGAGAAAATCATGTGAATGTAACACATCAGATTTTTTTTTTGCACAAACCGTGTGTGGGACAGGAATTAGATAGGTAGAACCAGAGTGAAAAATTCAATGCCATAGCCGGGATTTGAACCACGGATCTCCTGGTCTCTAGGTGGTTCCTCTACCACTGCGCCACCATGACAACGTGCCGACATAGCATTGAATTTCTCAACCGACTGGTATGTTTCTCGGCAAACCACAATGTGATTCTAAATTATTTTGAGATGACATACTCCTATGGCGACTTAAAATGTGTCAAGTACTTTAAGTCCCAGAATGTGCACATGACGCGATGGCGTGTACTTGGACAAGCATAGGGATTTCTTCAAAAAGGTTGCCTTCACTTTTTCTAGGTCTGCCAGCTCCTTCTTGGGCAGGTAAATACACCTGAACAGCATTCTCAGGGCTAATGGTTACACACACAAAAAAAATACGGGAATATAAAGGAACACCAACCGAAGAAACCCCCAAAAGGCCGACGATCAGGACTCTGGCAACCAAAAATGGATCAGTGTACGATACATCCGAGGCGTCACAGACAGAATTTCCAAAGTCCTTAAAAGCTACGACATCAGAACTCGCCACAACTCAACAATAAAGCTCAGATCGTTCCTACGACCAGCCAAAGATACCAGTAACCCACTCCTAAACCCGGGCATTTATAGAATTAGATGCGACTGTGGAATGCCTACATTGGCCAAACAGGACGGTCCATAATAACACGCAGAAAAGAACACATACGCAGTCTAAAACTCAACCAACCCGAAAAATCCGCACTTGCTGAACACGTAATAACAACCGGCCACCACATCAACTTTGACAACACACAGCTTATAGCCACCTGCAGCAATTTTCATCACAGAATGACCTGTGAAAGCATAGATACTTTCAAAGAAAAGAACATCAACAGGGACGGCGGAAAACATCTCCATAACATCTGGAAAACTCTGCTCATAAGGAGAGCCATAGGCTGGCCTCCAGCCAAAGAGAGGCAAGGGGCGGAGACATGCTGACGGCAAACTACGGCAGCATTTACTAAAAGAAGATCCAAACCACAATCTAGAACAAGAAATAAGACCTAAAGGAAACAAAAACCTGGAAAAAGAAAGTGTAAAGCAACTCCAACACCACCAGGAAAGAGCGGCGCCAGCACCCACGCCAATTGGCAGGCAACTAGGCAACCAGAAGCGAGAGGGCGGGGCAACCTCCTCCGCACTGCCACTATATAAGCGAGAGCAAATAAGCAATCACCGCTGGACGAAGACTTCTCGGACCGTGCTCGGCGGGAGGTGCGTCGATACCTTCGAAGCCCCCCCCCCCCGACGAGGCGGACCGACTTCCCGTCATCCGACCCAGTGAACTCCAGGACGCACTCCGGCGCCTCAACCCCAAAAAGGCAGCGGGTCCTGACGGACTAACCCCCGCCATGCTCCGATGCCTTCCCATCAAGGCGGTACTCTTTCTAACCAAGGTTTTCAACATGTGCCTCATCTTGTGCCACTTTCCACGCGAGTGGAGGGAGGCCCGGGTGATATGCATCTTGAAGCCGGGGAAAGACCCGTTACACCCATCCAACTACCGATCCATCAGTCTCCTATCAGTTCACTCGAAGGTTTTCGAGAGGCTAATACTAGCCCGCTTGTCCCCTCTCTTGGGCGACATTCATGCCATCCCAGATCACCAATTTGGTTTTCGTCCTGGGTATTCTACACCCCAGCAACTACTGAGAGTGGTGGAGGCCGCTGCCCTGGCTTTCCAGGACAGAGCCTACACTGCGGCGGTGTCGCTGGACGTGGAGAAAGCCTTCTCTACGACCTGGCACACGGGTCTGCTCCTCAAACTCATCCGACTGGAGCTCCCGACACACATCATACACCTACTACACTCATATCTTAAACACAGATTTTTTGTAGTTTCAGTTGCGGGACACAAATAAACACCTAGGCCAGTAAGAGGCGGAGTCCCCGAAGGCTCTGTACTTTCCCCTACGCTCTTTAGCGTCTACATGGCCGACATACCAACAGTGCAGCAAGTCAACATAGCTCAGTATGCTGATGACGTGCTGTTATACTGTACAAACAAACACCCACGCAGAGCCTTCAACCTTATTCAAAGACACCTCTGCCTCATCCAAGAGTGGTGCGAGCGCCGCTTTCCCGCAAACTTCCCCACATTCACGTACCTCAGACGAAGGATACAATGGACCAACGCCATCACCTACTTGGGGGTGAAGCTTGACAGGGGCGTCACTTTTAGGGAGCACGTCCGAGGGCTGTGGTGCCGGGGCAATGGGGCTGCGGCCTCACTGTACCCGATGCTGAGGTCCTCGATGACGGTTCCCCTTAGGTTGCGCCTTTTGAGGGCTCTCATTATCCCCTTATTAATCTACGCCTGTGAGATCTGGGGCATGGCGGCAGACTCTAGTCTGCTGTTGCTTCAGCGGGTACAGTATAGGTGTCTTCGGGCTATCTATTCTGTGCCTCGAGGCTTTCCAACGAGACTCCTGCACGAAGCCTCTGGTCTACCATACCTGGAGGACGAGATTAGGCGTCGGGCAACAAAATTCAACAAAGGGTTACCATTCCATCGGAGCGCCGTCGTTAGGTCTCTTGGGGATTACGATCCCACAAACCGCCGCTTCAGGCGATACCGGCTTCCCCGCATGGCTTGCGGGCATCCCCGGTAACGAAGGAGCACCACCAACAGCTGCTACGGCTAGGCTCCTTATAATCCTTCAAGAGTTGCTGTGATTCAAAATTATAATCTCAAGAAACATTTTGATTAACACACACCAGCGGTGCACAAGGGCCGTTGCACCATCAAGGCAACCGTCGAGGAGCAATATTTGCCTCCTCCTGTCACTCCACAACCCCAAATCACACCTGCCATCCTGCAAAACCCACAATCCCGTCAGAACGTGGAATCACCGCACAATACGCGAGCACAGGGTGCGAGCGTGGGAGGAGACGATGACCCGCTTGAGACTCGAGGATGGCGAGGTGTGGAGGATTGCCAAAGCTCTCCGACACCGCGGAGGTCAAATCACCTCCGCAATCCAAGGCACCCAAGGCCAGGCTTATGAACCCCGAGCCAAAGCCGATGTGTTCGCTGACTACCTCGAAAGGACTATGAGGCCACGAGAAGACCCCCAGGACGAAGACTTCTCGGACCGTGCTCGGCGGGAGGTGCGTCGATACCTTCGACGTCCCCCCGACGAGGCGGACCGACTTCCCGTCATCCGACCCAGTGAACTCCAGGACGCACTCCGGCGCCTCAACCCCAAAAAGGCAGCGGGTCCTGACGGACTAACCCCCGCCATGCTCCGATGCCTTCCCATCAAGGCGGTACTCTTTCTAACCAAGGTTTTCAACATGTGCCTCACCTTGTGCCACTTTCCACGCGAGTGGAGGGAGGCCCGGGTGATATGCATCTTGAAGCCGGGGAAAGACCCGATACACCCATCCAACTACCGATCCATCAGTCTCCTATCAGTTCTCTCGAAGGTTTTCGAGAGGCTAATACTAGTCTGCTTGTCCCCTCTCTTGGGCGACATTCAAGCCATCCCAGATCACCAGTTTGGTTTTCGTCCTAGGTATTCTACACCCCAGCAACTACTGAGAGTGGTGGAGGCCGCTGCCCTGGCTTTCCAGGACAGAGCCTACACTGCGGCGGTGTCGTTGGACGTGGAGAAAGCCTTCTCTACGACCTGGCACGCGGGTCTGCTCCTCAAACTCATCCGACTGGAGCTCCCGACGCACATCATACACCTACTACACTCATACCTTAAACACAGATATTTTGTAGTTTCAGTTGCGGGACACAAATCAACACCTAGGCCAATATTGCGGGCATCCCCGGTAACGAAGGAGCACCCTCAACAGCTGCTACGGCTAAGCTCCTTATAATCCTTCAAGAGTTGCTTGGATTCAAAATTAAAACCTCAAAACAAACATTTTGATTAACACACACAAGCGGTGCACAAGGGCCGTTGCACCATCAAGGCAACCGTCGAGGAGCAATATTTGCCTCCTCCTGTCACTCCACAACCCCAAATCATACCTGCCATCCTGCAAAACCCACAATCCCGTCAGAACGTGGTTAAGTTCTCTCCGAGAACAGGGACATGTCTAACATACCTCGGGCTGCCCTCAGCCTGCCAATCACACTGGACTGGAATCACCGCACAAGAGCCCAGAAGAAGCTCACGGCAAGATGAGCAAAACGCCGGCATTCCCATGCAAGTTAACGCAGCCTTCTCCGAAAGCTAAGAAGACACATCAGATAAATACCAAGCTTGGTTTTTAAGGTCTTTTCGTTTTTGAGCTATACTGACCACAGGGAACATTGTCTACAAATCTGATGTGTTCCATGCAAATGGCTTTCTCTACATCTCTACAACAAATTATTGTTAAAAAGCTTCCATTTTATAATGTCCGTTCCTATTTTGCTGCGTTACTAATATGATTTATTCTTACTGTCGAATAAAATAAATGTAGATGCAACGGAAAACGTTTCAATAACAATTGCCCTTAAGGAATACACTTCTCCAAACCCCTCGAAGGATTTTCTAAAATACAGTGCATCATGCATTGATATGTTATGTATGTAAACATTACAATTGTGGGCACAGTTCACAATTTACGAAACAATATTATCATTGTGTCGAATGAACTTCAAATAAAATAAAAATATCATGTGTTCTATTCACATGACCTCAGCAAATTGTTAAAAAGCTTATGGCTCTTTTTACTTCATGCTAATCGAGAAAAAAAAATTATCGGTAATAGTCTTATTACTTACTTTCATGTAAGTAGAAGAGAAATGAGTAGCATAGGTCAAAAGCTAGTTGCTATGTGACTGAAGTGCCTTTGTTTGTATGGACAGAAGTTGACAAATTTCCGTATGAGAAAGGTATGTTTCTAAAACTGAATGAATACCAACGAATAACAATGAATATATAAAAAACGAAGTACTCCACGAAAAAAGTGTATATACATAAACTGTATGTTTTAATGTGCTCTACATCCAGAATAAAGTAGTCTTCGGAGGCTATTCCCAGAAAATTCAAGATATACATTTTATTTGTCATGTAAACATCTTTAATAAAAGAAGTTTTAATCAAAATCGTTGGCCATTTTTGAGAAAATTAAAATTTTCGAAAAAATGTCCTTGTAAAGGGTAGTTGAAAATCTTTTTTCGCATCCTTGGAAGATACTGAACTTAAATACCAAGTTTGAGCTATGCTGCCCACATACACACGCACACATACAGACAGACACACACACACGGACATTTTTCTAAAAATGCTTTTTTGGGGGGGGGATTCGGGGGTCATAAAACATGAATTTTTGGTGAAATCTCGATATCAAATTTTTGGGTGCATTACAATACCTTCTCTATAGACTATGTACATAAAACGTGTAGAGTAAATAAAAATAAGAAATTATCACTGTAGTAAAACAAGTATCTACATAAAACTAATTTAGAACTATGTATTAGTCAGGAAAATTCTACCTTCGAATGCACTTGCCCTGCGTGAAAGGCAAATAGTAAGAGACTTCGAGAAATAATACTATATCCGAAGCAACAAAAACAATAGGTCACAAGAATTCAATTTGACGATATGCAACATCCATGCAGAGATTGCACCTACAAAGAAATGAACATCGCACTCTGACAAAAATTCCACAAGTGTTGTGAACATCATCACAAGCCGTTAAAGTTGGTGGCTTAACTGGCATCTGGTAAGGAAGTTCTTAAACATGCGCAATGGTACCATAGCACGAAAAAGCACGTGAACTTGGAAGCTTGCAGCTTAGTTTAGCTTAGCATATTAGTCTGTGTGATCTCCATTCCGCACCTTGTCGAAACAGTTTATTGCCTTACACATAATGTGTGTAATTTTACAATATGAACACAGTGTTTAGCAATTCATGGTTCTCACAGTAGTCACATATAGACATTAATGAAGATTTTTAGAAACATATTCTCGCTGAACCACAATAATTCAAGTGGTTAAAATGGCATAATACCTACATACGCATAGTGTTCAAAGTAGTTTGATGTTTCTGGTTTGTGACCATACTAGTCAGATTACCCTGTAGCCTTGGACTTGGATCGTAGGAAAAAAAATATTTTAAGAAGTATTTTTAGCCTCAAACAGACGGAGGACAGCATGCTGGGACTTGATTCTAAACAGTCAAAAACTGGCCTAGCCTGAATATACACTTAATGGAAGTAAGAGCACTAAGAGATAAGATATTTGTGTAAATACTGTATAGACTTATTTGGTGTTTGAAGAATCTATGTGTGTGAGTGTGTGTTCATATGTGTATTTATATGTTGGCTATCAGAATGCTCTTTCTTTTATTATTCTGTGGTTCTGTTCTCGTAGCGCGAGCGTGTGTGTGTGTGTGTGTGTGTGTGTGTGTGTGTGTGTGTGTGTGTGTGTGTGTGAGTATTTACAGTGTTGTGAAAATATGTAAAATAGATATTAGATAATATTTTAAATTCAGGTAATTTTAGACAGCTGCTGCTGCTGCTGTTCAGCAACAATCAAGTTAATTTTCATTCCACCGCAAAACCATAGCTCAGTTATTACGTTCCAAAGCACACATTACATAAATGTTTTCTATAAACCTAATTGCTTTACTGCATTAACCTCTGCAGGCTCTTTGACAATTATTGCATTTAATATTGAACGCTTCAGTGTTTTGTAAGAATTTGTACTGAGGATTTAACGCCTTGGCTTCAGCAATGTACACTAAGCGTTATAGAGCTGCTGAACTGTGTATTTCTTTGAGAAAAACAAGAAAATTAAAAAGCTAAAAAATGGAAACTTCACATATAAGTACGAACTTTGGATTTCGATGACCAGCGCTATGTCGATTCACCCACCAGTGTGTTATAACAAAGCGCTCTTGCTAACTACATGTGATCTGAAATCAACCGAACAGTTATCGCGGCATGCGCACCCTCAAAGGACAGGACATTTTTCCAAATCCGCGAGTTCAATAATTTTAAATGGTTTATGGATTGTGCACCAATACTACGTTCTTTCGACTATTGGCACACAAATGATCGTTCTGAAAATGGGACACTCACGACCACAACTTTGACATTTGAAAACCTTATCGAACTGTTTATCTAGGATCCCTCTACAGTCCTGCCAATTTGTGCGGTTGAATTCTAGGATATTCTTTATATATACCTGTATATGCAATGAGAGTTTATCTTTAGTTATTTATGAATTGAAATGATGTAGGTGTCCGTCAAAACGAGTACATCTTTTCAATAGTTAAAGAATTACTGATACTCGGAATGAGATTGTTTCTGTGCATTTTCATTTATTTTAGGATATATTTTGGTCACACTAAAAGAGGTGCTCGAGTTTCAAGAAGATTCCATTAAGTACGAAAAAGTTTAGTCGTAATTTTTCCATCCAAAGTAGTACCAAGCCTAAAAACAAACCACTGCTAAACCTAGTTGAATCTTCTTGAAACTCAAGTACTTGTTTCAGTCTTTTAAAGTTTTTGGGTTTGTCTTAAAACCCATTGAATATGTTAGGGATTTTACTCCCACTTTTCAGTGAGTAGTGAATCCCTACTATACAAGCATCGACTTGTTATTTTCTGCTTCAAGGTGAAATTTTACAACAAACAAACACGTCACTCTTAGTAGGGTTAAATTATGCAGAACGCCTCACGTACGAGAGGTAAATATTCCCTAGCTTGCGTCACTTTTATCCTTTGCAACTCGGCGAGAGTCAAGTATCGATCCCAGTAAAGGATTTTAGATTCATGGGCTACCGCTGCTTTAAACATTTTTTTTTTTCAAGATGAAGAATGTGGTGATTAACATACTAGACGAAAGTTAAAGAATTCATGTCCACCATACCTGTATGGAATTTTGGACCAATAATCCATTATCCAAGAAGTTAATAAAAATTCCAATGAAGGAAATAAGGAAAGAAAAAAGAAAGAATGAAAATATCCCCTGTCTGTAACAGGGAATACCATATAAAGTTCTTGTCAGGGACTTCCGACAAATTTCTGGTTTCTATGAGTAGTGGTGTTTGAATTCCTTCAAAGATAATTTTTTCCCTCCTGCTTAGCACAAACTTTAGATTGATCAGTCTTAAAACAGAGTGGTGTAGTTAAATATTTTATGTTAGTGCATCGTTTATAATTATAAAATTATGAATTAGCTGGGCACTTAAGTCCTTGGTCAAAACATTGTTTAAAGCAAATATGTAAAGTTCCTGATATTTTATTTCTGTTGGACCCTTTTTTAAAAGTAATCAAATCTTGTAATGTGCCCAGGTGAACACTTTTCGTCATCTTGTAGAAACTTTTCTTTCGTAAATGTTGTCTGTAGTCTTTACTTTAAAACAGCGGTTATTTGCTACGCTGCGTTGCTATTCGTATGTGTTTGTATTCTATTAAGGCGTTCAACTCAGTGGAGCACCCAAGTATAATATAGGCATTGGAAGCACAAGGAATAATTACAAACTTACAGCCAAAGCCTTGCCGAAACGAAGACAGAAGTAGGTCAACCATTCCGTTCAGATAGAGGAGTTCGGCACGGTGGCCAAATTTCTTTCAAACTCTTTTACCCGGTAATGGGAGATATATTCTGAAAAATGCAGTGTATCAAAATTGTGGCAATAAACTTAAATGGAATAAAAATATTAAGTTTTGCCGATGAAGTTTTATCCGCCAAGACCCCGGAATAATGTGAGATCAGAACTTTCAAGCTCAGGCTAAGGAGCATCTGCCCCTGAAGATGCTAAGGGCGGTATAGTTTTCTCCAAAACACGATGACCTTCGAATGGGACCGCTCCCGGGTGCAACTGGGCAATAACCATTAGCAAACAAAGACGAGCCTGAACTAGGGGTGAGTGGCAACGTAGTAAAATGTCTGTTTCCTGGAGACTCGAAGACTTCACTTGCAAGTCGAGTCACCATTGCGAGCAACTCTGCAACTGCCGGCCAGTCTTATAGCGGTCTTGATTGATGACACTGGAGCGGTTAATACGGATTTTAACTTTTTATCCCAAATACCATTTACCTTCCGGGTTTAGTTTGTTTTTATCCTGAAGTGATAGCTAGGGCTTTTTAACTTTTAATTTTATCTTTGTGTTACTTGTGCAGGACGGTGTTTTCGTTTAGCTTTCTTCTTCCTTTTTTGCTCCAATTCGGTACTAGCTTTTTAGATTCATTCCGCTCCGGTTTGTTGTACTAGAAGTGTATTTTTATATCTTATTTCTTACTTGAACTTATTTTACTTATTTTTGTAATTTATTTTATCCTTTTACCTCAACCACCCTTTGTCTTATCCACGCAGATGGGCTCACCTAGTCATCACATTCTGGATGTAGTCTGTTTTATGATGATAGTACTGTTTTAGTTTAATCTGGCTTTTAGTGACGGCTTATTTTGAACCCTTATTTTGAACCCTTTTTTATGAACCATGTTTTGTTGTTACTGGTTTTATTGTTTTAATGAAGCTCTAGCAATGGATGCTTCTAATCTCCATTTTATTTCTAATTTTAGCTATTATTTTTTACTCTGATCTCTTTTATCGTAATTTTAACTCGGGACTTTTGCCGTTTTAGCTATTTTAAGAGCGCTGATAACCACGGAGCTGAGCGCCCAAAAAATCCCAATCATCATCATCATCATCATCATCTTTGAAGTCGAGATTCGCGCCCCATTTAAGGGGTCAGTAAGTGGAAGATTTGGCAACTGTGAGGGTTGGTTTCCAACCGCAAACTACACAACCCAAACTTCAAAGTTGCGCCAAGGGTTATCATGTTCTGAAAAATATTGCATTTGGTAAAACGTGAATATCTTCGATGACATCTAGACTATAGCCTAGAATTCCGTTAAATGGAAACACATGTATTAATTTAGACACCAGCCGAGAAAGCGCAAGTTTATACATAAGCCGAAGGACTCTCATTAAACAAAAGCTGAAAACGCTGCTGCCTAACGAACTGACACCCCAAATATTAATTGAAAGAACACCCCTCACATTGTACATGTATGTATCCACCGCTGCGCAATCGCAGCAGCGTTTATTAATTTGTGGGGTCCAACGGCAACTACCGGGGACTAAAGTCTTAGAGATTCATAGAGATCCCTGACAGATGCCTTAACCTCGTGGCCGCTCCATCACACTGTTGCCACTTCGCCCCGTCCATGGCTGCAGCACCAAACATTTCAATCTCTTTCCCGCACCGTGGCCGAGTGGTTAGACCTCTCACCTAGACGGACCGGGTTTGATCCCAAGCGACCGCATGTGAGATTTGTGGTGGACAAAGCGACGTAGGGGTGGGTTTTCTCTGGATTCTTCTGATCGCATTCCACCGGTGCTCCATCTTCAATAGACCCGGCAGAGGACGATGGATTTTTTCCAGTATAAAAATCCTTAGTATGGCTTCCTTCGGAAGGGAAGTAAAGCCATTGGTTCCGTGTCGTAAAATTACGGCATGTAAAAAAACCCTAAGCCTGATAGAGAGGCCTCTGAGCAAAAATTAAGCGGTCTTTCACGCTCAATCTAGAATGGGACGCTGAGGACCGTGGTTAAAGAGCGTCCATAAATAACACGCCATTCCATTTCCACCTTTGATGGATGAATCACCCATGTCATCGCCTGCGGTGCCACAAGTAGTAAAAGCTGACGTTAAACAGTACCAAAAAAATTCTCAGTCTTTTGGCACAGGCTCTTCTTTTAAATCCCTTCATCGTTGCTACTAAAGTCAAAATTACTCTCATCATTGCTTATACTTGCAATTACGGTATTTTTCAGAACATGATGACCCTCGGCGTGACTCTGAAGTTGGGTTTAGGTAGTTTGCGTTTAGAAACTTCCTCTCGCTGTTGACAAGTCTTCCACTTTCTGATCCCTTAAATGGGATGCGAATCTTGACTTGCAAGCTCAGTCTTCGAAGCTCCAGAAAACAAGAGATTTTACTACGTTGCCTCTCACCCCTAATACAGGTTCGCCATTTGTTTGCCAATGGATATTTCACAGTGGCAAAGGGGGCGGTCCTGTTTAAGGGCCATCATGATTTGGGGATAACTATATACTTGGATTACTCGGTGCCATCTGAAACTGCATTGTGGAATGTCTGCAATAACGAAGACATCATTGCTTACGAAACATGAGCCTATTGCCAGAGAAGCACACACACCTCTTATCAGCTGAAACAGCACGCTGACTGTCAGGGTTCACTATGGATCTCCCCAACTCTAATGATCTCGTCAAGATGATGCTGCAGAACCGGACGGACCTGAAAGCTGCCCCGGCACCAGAGTTGACTCTCTTAATGCGACAGTTAAAGTCAGTCAACGGAAATATCACCGGCCCACCGATGCTGGTGTGTTAAACTTCAATTGTTCACAAAGCAATCAGCTTTTGAAAGAGTTGCTTATCACTTTATCCTAGTGTATTCCCTTAGTTCCATTCTGCTTGCAAGGAAGCAAGTATTGAGACAATTTCTGCTAATGTTTATCTCGATTAGTATGATGTAGATAAAATACTTCTTCCTAAAAATAGTTTGCAGAACAGGTTGGAACACATCAGATTTTTATTTTAATTTTGGTTCCCTGTCTCTCGCATAGCAATAATGTTTTTATATTCATTGTATCACAAAACTTGTATTTCCTGTGAAATTTCGATACTAAATTTTTGAATGGATTACAAGAAATACTTCTACTTCTTGGATGGTACAGAAAGTAACATGTGCAATTTATACCTGCGGAAAAGAGTGACTAAGCAGGTTAAAACCCATTTACATCTTCATTATTTGTATAAATTAAATGAAATTGATAGAAAATGTTATAATAATTTTCTTCTTATTTAATTTCAATTAAATAATGATAATTTCTGTCTTACTATATATACCGGATCATTTATAAAATTTTGAATAATTACAACTTTACTATTTTAATTAACCTTAACAATTGGACTTTTATTACCATCTTCAAACAAAAATATATTTTCCACAGAAGTCATTGCATATTCAACTATTATTACTTTCTCTACACTTAGCATTCCCATAGTGTACAGAGAAAATATTGCACTCCACCCAAAAATTCGATACCGAGATTTCACCGGAAATATATTTTTTAGGGTCCCATGTATCCAAAAAAAGGCATTTTCACAAAAAGGTCCGTGTGTCTGTGAATACGGTAACTCAAAAACGAAAAGTCGGTAAACTACCAAACTTGGTATTTAAGTTTAGTATCTTCCAGGGATGCGACATGAAGATTTTGAGAAGAATCCCCCTACCTCAAACTACCCTTTACAAGCAACTTTTTTAAAAAAAATTCATTTTCTTAAAAAGGACTTTGATTAAAATTTCGTGTATTAAAGATATTTACCGGACAAATAAAATGTATATCTTGAATTTTCTGGGAATAACCTCTGAAGATTAGTTTATTCTGATTGAATTTTACGGAATTTTGCATAACTGCTAAACCGTAATAAATGGAGAAAAACTTAACACACAAAACATGTAGAGCACATTAAAACACATTTGTTGTATTGCATTATGTTGTACACATTTTTTTCGTGGAGTTGATCGTTTTTCAGATATTCATTGTTTTTTGTTTCAGTTTTGAAAAACTTAAAACTTCTCATAGAGGAATTTATCAACTCCTGTTCATAAAACCAAAGGAACTTCAGTCACACAGCAACCAGCTTTTGAGTATCACTTTAACCTATGGCACTCCCTTATTTCGCTTCTACTTACAAGGAAGCAAGTAATAAGACTAATTCTGCTAATTTTTTCTCGATTACCATGAAGTAAATAGAAGCGTAAACCTTTTAACAATAATTTGTTGCAGAGATGTAGAGAAAGTCATGTAAATGGAACACATAAGATTTTTTTAATCCTTTTAAAAGTTAACCTTTATGACCTATTTCATTTTATAAGAATAGAACTTGAAATAACGTATTTATAATTCCACTTTTAATAAAAGCTGCTTGTGTAACTTGTCATTGATGACTGACTAGACTTTTGAATTACACATTGCAGCATAAAAGCGTCTATAGTCTTCTTACCTTTCAGAGAGTGTTAGAGACATTCGTTAGACTCCTGAGGTTTTTCCAAGCGTTAGAAACCCGTTTTTGAGAAGATTAACGACTTTCTCCATTGTCATTAAAAGCTAACTACGTGAGAAAGATAAAACACAACACTCCTCCTGTTAACTGCTAATGGATTTTCCAATAGGATGGGTTAAGCAACAAAAATAAGACGCTGTAAAATATACGTATATAAAAAGAGAACTTTGTATTTTGTATCTGTAGCAATTTGTAGAGTTGTTTTATTACGTATTTACCTAATAGCAAAGTAAGGAGCATGTTGAGGTTAAAATGCTTTATTTTCACAGTTTGTTACTGAAGTAATGAAAGTCGTATTAGCGCCGTGGCAATTAAAACGTGTTTTTTTTAAATGTACTTACTACCAGTTATAACTGGCAAGCATCTGCTCCAAATGCTTAAGGATATTTTCTTTCGTGATGTTAAATGAGTTAATGTGTCTTTAAGTTCTTTACGATGTTCGTAACATAATAGTTTCAAGTACCAACAGGAAAACCTTTTTACGATGGATTTACAGTCTTCTAGCAGAATATATTCTTTTTTCGCTATTCTCACCTTCCTTGTATGGAGGTTCTTGGACTCCCCAGGACTTACAAGCAGCGCCTGAGGTCAGATGCTTCTTAAGGCGCGGATGGGCTCTGGATCACAGAAATTAGCCAGTGTAGGTGATCAGGCTCATGCCTGGTATGAGGTCAAAAAATCTGATGTGTTCCATTCACATGACTTTCTTTACATCTCTGCAACAAATTATTCTATTTACTTCATCTAATTGAGAAATAGTCTTGTAAGTAGAAGCGAAATAAGGGAGTACCATAAGTTAAAGTGATAGTCAAAAGTTAGTTGCTACGTGACTGAAGTTGCTTTGTTTGTATGCACAAGAGTTGACAAATTCCTGTATGAGAAAAGTGTAAGTTTTTAAAGCTGAAACCAAAAACAAGTAATATCTCAAAAATGATCAACTCCTCGAAAAAAAATTATGTAACAAAAATTGGGTGTTTTAATGTGTTCTATATTTTTGTGTGGTAAGTTTCTGTCTATCTCTTAAGGTCTAGCAGTTTTTAAAAATTCCGCAAAATTAATCCAGAATAAAGTAATCTTCAGAGGCTATTCCCAGAAAATTAAAGATACACACTTTATTTGGCAAGTAAATATCTTAAATAGCAGGGACCTTAATCAAAATCGTTACATCCATTTTTAGGAAAATCAACATTTTCGAAATTTTTTCGATGTAAAGGGTAGCTGGGGGTGAGGGGATTCTCTTGAAAATCTTCGTATCACATCCTTGGAAGATATATATATATCTCGGTATAGAATATTGGGTGCATTACAATACCTTCTCTGTACACTATGTACTTAGTACGTGTAGAGAAACTAAAAAGATGATATGAAATGGCGGTGTAATGGACAAAGGTAAGGAGATAATAAAACAGTTTGCCTTGGAGATTGAACTCGTGTACGTAGAGTATGCTAAATAATATCTAAAGAAAGAAAAGTAAATAATACAGGGTTACTACAAAAGAAATAGACAACTTCAACTGCCTGTAAAACAAAAACTATTAGAGATAGCAACCTAATTATTTTGGAGATATGTTGAGAAACTCTCAAAGTTTTGTTTGTTACTATTGGTAACGCTGTAGTGTTTTGTGTGTAGTATAGAAGCTGAAATGGCGGAAAATCCTGTGGAAAAGGCATATTGCGTGATGGAATTTGCTAGAACGCAATCAGCAACTGTTATCCAACAACATTTTAGAACACGTTACCACAAAAATGAAATGATGCGCTCACAAAAATCAGCATCGTCTTCATCATGTCGCAACATGTCGATGCAAAAGTCACGCCGTATGACCTTATTTTCTTCTCTCAGAAACTGCAACATCTGTAATCTGTAAGGCATCATGTGCAGTCGCTTCCGCAAGATTTTCCATTCAGTTTACTGTGGAATTTGTAATTGCATGCTTGCCCTAGATGTCGATTTCTTTGGGCTTCTTATGTAGGCAGAACGAACACGTTCAACGTTTTCTTCCAAAACTCTTGGTCTTCCCGAGCTCTTCCCTTTGCACAAATATCCCGTTGTCTCGAATTTTCTATACCAGTCGTAGATTGACTGTCTAGTCGGTGGCGTTTTGTGGAATCGTGTTCTAAAATGTCGTTGGACAACAGTTGCTGATTGCGATCTAGCAAATTCCAACACGCAATATGCCTTTTCCACAGGATTTTCCGCCATTTCAGTTTCTGCAACAACAAACAAAACACTACAGCATTACCAATAGTAACAAACAAAACTTCGAAAGTTTTTCAGCATACCTCCAAAATAATTAGGTTACTATCTCTAATAGTTTTTGTTTTACAGGCAGTTGAAGTTGTCTATTTCTTTTGTAGTAACCCTGTATAATATATTCCATTCACATGACTTTCATCATTGTTAAAAAGCTTATTCTTCTATCTACTTCATGTTAATCGATTAGCAGACATGCTCTTATTACTTGCTTCCTTGTAGGTAAAAGGGAAATAAGGCAGTTTCCTATTCTAAAACGGTATCAAATCTTTAGAAAGCTGTTTTCATGTAGTTGAGATCCGTTTCTATGCATGGCCAGCAGTTTACAAATTTCTGTATGATAAAAGTTTAAGTATTTTAAAATCTGAAACAAAAAACAAGAAATGTTTCATAAATGGTCAACTCCACGAAAAAAACGCATATGACATAAATTGTGTGTTTTAATGAGATCTACGTTTCTTGTGTAGTCAGTTTTCGTCCATC
This sequence comes from Hymenopus coronatus, assembly GCA_030762935.1. Classification (NCBI taxonomy): domain Eukaryota; kingdom Metazoa; phylum Arthropoda; class Insecta; order Mantodea; family Hymenopodidae; genus Hymenopus; species Hymenopus coronatus. The sequence goes on along the minus strand of CM060897.1, from coordinate 63,296,856 downwards.
TTTTACGATCCACCAGTTATGCAAAATTCATCCAGAATAAAGAGGACATCAGAGGCTAATCCTAGGAAACTAAAGATATATATTTTATATGCCATGCAAAAATCTTTGCTATACGGTATTTCAATATAAGTTGATACAGAAATTTTTGAGCAAACAAAATTTTCGAATTATTTTTCAGGTAAAGGTGTTTGGGATGGAGGATTCTCAAAAACTCCGTGTCGCATCCCTGGCATCGTGTTGTATTTTACCGGTTTTCGTTCTTCAGTTATTGCGTTCACGGACACGCAAACACATGGGCTTTTTTCTAAAACTGCTTTTTTTGGATTCAGGCATCCTAAAACGTGTATTTCTGGCGAAATCCTTGTATCGAATTTTTAGGTGTAATGCAATATCCTCTCTATACACTATGCTTATAATAGTGTGGAGAAAGTAAAAAATATGACTTTATAAATTCATCAATTACTGATTAAGAAATTTTATTGGAGTTATATTAATTCCAGCTTCATGCTTCAGGTAATCATAAATGTACTAAATACATTGGTATTTTAATTAAAAAATCCAGAGTTATTTTAGAACTGGTTTACGACTACTTTGTTTTTTTTATTTACTATCAGAATGTTAGATTAGGATATGGGTCATCAAGGGTGTTCAATATTTAATGAGAATTGGTATATCAGTTCATGTATTTTGGTTCTAACTGTTCAACAAGCAAACTTTACTTAAACAGGATTATTCTTTTATGTATTTTTATCATACAGATGCAGATATGTTAGCAAAAATAATCTTACTTAGCTTTTTTATAAGTAGAAGGGAAATGAGGGGATATACAGGTATAGTCAAGTATTTTAAAAGCTGCTGTTATGTAGAACTACTGAAATACGGTTTGTTTTTTGCATTCCCGGCAGTGAAACAATTGGGATGAAAGAAAAGTTATTTTCCCGCTTGAAGAGAAGTTTAAACCAGTAAAAAGGAATATTTCAGAAACGGTTTATCTACAAAAATGTACGAGATAAATTGTGCGTTTTAATGAGATCTCCATTTTTTTGTGTGGTAAGCTTGTATATATCTCTTTAAGATTTACAAGTTATACAAAAGTCATCCAGAATGAACAGATCCTAATTTCCTTTCTCATGAAAATATCTTACAGATATGGTGTTTTAACCAACATCGTGAGAGCTGTTTTTGGGAAGATTAATATTGCCGAAGACATTTACATGTAAAGGATTATTTGAGTGGGAAGATATTCTTGAAAATCTTCGTATCGCATCCTTTGAAGATATTGAGCAGATATACTAACTTCGGTATTTACAGAATGTTCATCTTTGAGCTATGTTGCCCACATACATAAATGCGTGCGCGGACGTTTTTATAAAAATGTTTTGGTTTAAAGGGATCTTAAGATATGTATATCCATTGATTTCTCTGTAAAGAATTTTTCGGTGGAATGCAATACGTTCTTCTTTTATGCTCATTGAACATACGTGCTAAAAAGTAACAAAAAGATATGAATAGTAAAACCAACGATTTCTGTAAAAAATTCAACTTGCTTGTTTCTTACCACAATAAATACAACTGTTCAGTAGTATACACAAGGGTAATCACCCAGAGTAAACCGAATTATTAGTATCATCCGCTTTAAGCTTACGATACCATCCAGCTTATTCTCAATGTACGTAATGCAAAACATTTTTATTAAATTTAATGTTATTTCTCTATAGTACTATATACGTAGATATACATTTCGTTTGCTATAAAGAAAAAGATTTCTTCCTTCAAAACAATGCAAGGATGCACATCTGCGCAGTTTCGATGACGAAAACTGTGGAATTAAGGTTCGCATTAATTCATTCATCATATTGACCAGAGTTTGGTCCCCAGTGACTTTTATTTCCAAACTAATCGGCGGGAAGCGATTTACATCTAAAGAATAGGTTATCTCTCTAACAAATGCCTATTTGAAGGTAGTTCCGAAATTCTTTGGAGGGCTTAAAACAGTTACAGAAACGCTGGGTGTATCGACTTAAAAGAAAGAAATAAATACCCAAAATTATTTGTTTTGCTATATGATTTTTCTCTATCCCCGTATGTACAATGTTTTAGGACCCTCTGAATCCCAAAATAGCATTTCAGAAACAGATCCGTGTGTGTGTAAGTGTGTATGTGTGTGTGTGGTGTGTATGTGTGTGTGGGGGGACATCATAGCTCAAAAACAAAAAGACGGTTAAATACCAAATTTGGTATTTAAGTTTACTATCTTCCAAGGATGCGACACGAAGATTTTCAAGAAAATTTCCCTACCCTTAACTACTCTTTACATGGAAAAAAATTAGAAAGTTTTGTTTTTCTTAAAAATGGTTACAACGATTTTAATTAAAATACAATATATTAATGCCATTTGTATCACAAAATGTATATCTTGAATTTTATGGGAGTAGCTTGTAAAAACCTGTTTATTCTGGATGAATTTTGCTTAATTTGGCATAACTACTAAACCGTAAGAGATAGACAAAGACTTACTATACAAAAAATGTAGATCTTGTTAAAATACATGAGATATGTCAGGTACACTTTTTTTCGAGGGCTTGCGTTTTCAAGGTATTCCTTATTAGTTTCAATTGTGAAGTACTTACACTTTTCTCAGACGGTTGTGTCCGTTTTTCTTTTGTTCTACTCCTGACCAAGCAAAGAAGCGTTTTGCAATGACAATCGCATTCCACTCTACTTATAAGGAACTAAGTACTAAAATTCTGCTAATGTTTATCTCGATTAGCATGGTGTTGAAAGAAGAATTATATTTCGTAAGAAGTTTGTTTGTAGAGTAGCTAGAGAAAGTCATGCGAGTGTACACATCAGATTTTCTTTTTCTAAGGACTTATTGAACATCCCTCGTACAATTCTCAAGTAAGTTTCACTCTTCATATGTGAAGATTTGTATTAGGTTTAACGTCAGAGGTGGTTAGTGGGCGGTCCATGTTGATGTCCGCTAACTTGCGAATATTCAAAGGAGAAGGTGAACCTTGACACAGAAACGCAGTTTGCACCTCTTGCAAATAGAAGAGATCCTTCAAGAGACCGCACCAAATCCTATTACACAAGGTGTATCAAAGGCTATCACAGAAGCCATTTCACTTACGCCAGCAGGTTGCCTGAGGCACAAAGAGAAAATCTTCAGCCTCCCCTGCCAAAGCGAGGGACGAGATTGTTTGGGCTTACTTGGACAGTCTGAAGCCCTTAAGGAGAATATTACGTCACGTGGATGCTACTTCTGTTTAGAATTCAGTTATTAATTTCTCTAACACATACAATGTACGTAGTAACTATTGAAGGTGTTGTATTCCACCCAAAAACTCGATGTCGAGATTTCACCGAAAATATGTTTTAAGGTCCCCAAGAGCATTTTTAGAAAAAAATTCCGTGTTTGTGTCTGTGGGAAGCACAGCTTTGAAACGAAATACCTTTAAATACTTCAATTGGCAGTTATGCTTAAGATCTTTCAAGGATGCGACACGAATATTTTCAAGAAAATCCCCTCCCCAAACTACCTTACACATGGAAAAAAAATTTTAAAAACATGTTTTTCTCAAAAATGGCTCTAATTTTGATAAAAATACTGTATGTATTAGAGATATTTACATCACGAATAAAATGTGTATCTTGAATTTTCTGGGCATAGCTTCTGAACACTTCTTTATTCTGGATGAATTTTGCTGAATTTTGCAGAACTGATAAAACCATAAGAGATATGCAGAAACCTACCACATAAGTGTAGAACTCGTTAAAACACACAATTTATGTCATATAATTTTTTCTTGTGGTCAGAACATTCGCCTCTCACCTAGACGGTCTGGGTTCGATCCCAAGCGACCGCATGTGAGATTTGTGGTGGACCAAAGCGGCGCAGGAGAAGTTTTCTCCGGTTTCTCCCGCCATCTCATTCCACCGGGGCTTTCTCTTCATGTATAGTAAAAGCGGGCGTTAAACACTTAAAAAAAAAAAAAAAAAAAAAAAAAAAAAAATGTTTAACTCTTCTGAAACACAAAGCCTCCCTCCATTTCGTCGCTCTAGGCTTACTCGTACCAATGGTCATGCAGAGCGAACCGAACTTCTTTTGTTTCACATAGCGATCAGCTTTTGAAAGAGTTGATGATATCACTTTAGCCTAGCATATTCACTTATTTATCTTCTACTCAAAAAGAAGCAAGTAATTAAGACCAATTCTACTAATATTTATTTCGATTAACATTATGCAGATAAAATAATACTTTTGTAACAATAGTTTATATGTGAAACAGCTAGTGCAAGTCATGGGAATGAAACACATTAGATTGCTTTAGTGGATAGAACAATTTAAGGAAATTGATTCGGACACTTAAAATAAAATCCTTTATGTTGTCTGAAATGACTTACTTTTTTTTTCTTTTCTATCACAAAAGAAAAGAAAATAATCTCAAAAGTATCAGTTGTTACTTTCTGTATCACGTAAATAACAGGTAGAGGTGTAGCATTTCACCCAAAAATTCGATACCGGTATTTCACCGGAAACGTATATCTTGATGACACTAGAATCGAAAGAGAAAACCTTATCAGAAAAATGTCAATGTTCGTGTCTTGTGTATGTGTGAATTTGCTCAACTCAAAAATGAAGAGTCTGTTAAATGCCAAACTTGTATTTTGATAAAAGTCTGTAACCTAAGTGAAGCTTTCATGTTGTACAAACTTGCACATCTTTTACTGACACTTGCTCCATGTTTTTGATGATGATATCTGCAAACGGTAACGGGGCGGTAACGGGGTTACGGGTTCGTATCCCGGGTTTGGGTTTTGGTTATTAGGAATCGTGTGAATTTGTGGATGCCCTAGCTCAGATTTTGCTAGTATTGACACTCTTTCAGGGTGTGGTACCACACAAGTGCTTTATTCGATTAGTATGGTCTTTTTCCGCCGTCAAACACATACGCATTCCTCCTAAATTTTCTATTATGAAATTACACGTTAACCGACCGCGACTATTATTATTCATTAATTTTGATTCAGTGAACTCGTCCGTACTCTGGTTGATATTAAAATTAATTATTTTCGTCAAAACTAGGGTTACACCACGCGCCCAAATATCACATCTTGGTTCTGCTAATGTCCTGCGTCAAGTGCCTCAAAAAGCGTCCCCTGGCCAGCGGAGAGAATTGTTAGGTTCCCCTCGGACAGTGTCTTCTCACCCCCTTCGGTTCAATTTCCGATCCTCTAACGGTATTTTTCGGGGCCGTTCGCCGGCTCCTGAAAACTCGGCTACTTATACGTGTTTGAAATCTTTCTTACCTTCCCATTTTCAATGTACATTTATGTTTCCTTTCTTGGTATAATTTATATTATCAGCTTTTGTTTATCTTTCCCTTCTGAATCACTGCCCCGTGAGAAGATATGTACTGGTCAAAACCTGCTAGAGGATGACTATGAACATTGTCGAAACGCGTCTAAGTCGCCATCATCAAAAACAGTGGAGGAAGTGTCAGTAATAGATGCCCCAGTTTGAACATCAAACTTGGTATTTAAGAACATTCCAAGCAAATAAAGATTTTCAAGAAAATCCCCAAACACAAACTACATGGACATGTTGCTAAACTTTTGGATATGTTATCTCAAGCTTCCCCCGTTCATTAATTCCCCAACCAGCTCCGTAATCACCTTTTCTTTCATTCATTTCATGTTAATTGGCTTACATTCGGACTATTGTTCTCTCTGATCCAAGAGTCCGTCTCCTCTTCAAGAGGCATTTCACTTGTAAGTCTTAGGTAAGTCCAACGGAGGATGAGGAGTGTTACGGTTATTGTTCAATGAGAGCATTCACATGCTTAGGGCTGTCTCTGTTTGTTTACCTCAAGTGTGATTCTCATTTCTGGAGCAGGTTAGAAACAATCGACATCTCGAGAGAAGAAACGGAATGGAGCAAGCGATAATATCTGTGGCCTGTAATTGGGAAGTCCTGGGCCGACCAGTCTGATTAGTTTCTTTTCATAGTTTCTCTCACTCGCTAAGGTAAACGCCATCACGGCTTAAGTTTCGCCTTCAGTCTAAAACAATACTAAAATTTATAATATATAGTAATTTTATTACGACTACGCTGCCATCTATGCACATAGATCGAAAGCACCTATGCAACACGGCTCTACTTATCGCGGAGAAAAGTGATAAGGTTTAGACTCGAGACCTCGAGGGCTAGTTCTACCCGTCTGGGCACATTGGATGGCAAACCTTAACCTGAAAGAATTGTTTTTCCACATTGGCCAATGAGTAAGACAAGGTAGAATCAGACTGAAAAATCTGAAGTGTTCCATGCAATACCCGCTTCAAAAAAAGTTGCCGCCAAAGATTTCAAATGAGCTTTGACGTTGTTTTGAAGCTCTTCATTGGTTTGAAAGTGCTGTCTTCCTAGCCACGTCTTCAGTTCAGGGAAAAGGTGAAAGTCGCTGGGTGACAGGTTAGGACTGTACGGTGGATGATCCAAAATCTCCCACTGAAATTGGTCAAGGAGCCGATGGGTTGTGCCAGCAGTGTGCGGACGAGCGTTGTCATGGATCATCACAATTCCTGAAGTCAGAATTCCTCTTAGTTTGTTTTGAATGGCTCTCCGTAAACGCTGTAAAGTACGAAGATCTTGAAAACGTCATTTGAAATCATTGGCGGCAACATTTTTTCATGCGGGTATTGCAAAGCTTGTGCACTGGTACGATAAATGTCTCAATATTTTCGGCGAGTATATTGAAAAGTAACCATAAATGTACAAAACATTTAGTAATAAAATAATTGTTTTCTATGAACTTGTCTTTTATTTATAGCCTATCGAAATTTGAAAAAAAGGGTCCTCATATAATTTACTAGAGAAGAACAGTAAATGATTATAGATGGCTTATGAGGTGATAGTAGAAGCAAAAATATTAATATTCATCGGAAATATGAGGCGGGGGTATCAGACTTAGGAAAAAAATCTAATGTGTTCCATTCACATGACTTTCTCTACATATCTCTAACAAATTATTGTTAAAAGACTTATTCATCTGTCTATTTCATGCCAATCGAGATAAACATTAGCAGAACTGCAATCTTGTAAGTAGAAGGGAAACAATGGAATATACTAGACTAAAACAATAGTCAAATCTTTTAAAAGCTGGTTGCCATGTGGATGAAATCCATTTCTTTGTATTGCCAGGAGTTAAAAACTTCCCCTATGTGAAAAATTTAAGTATTTTAAAACTGAAACTTATAACAAGGAATATCTTAAAAATGGTCAACTCCACGAAAAAAATGTACATGACATAAATTGTATGTTTTAACAGGATCTGCATTTGTTGTATAGTAAGTTTTTGTCTATCTTTTACGGTTTAATAGTTATGCAAAATTCAGCAAAATTCATCCAGAATAAAAAGATCTTCAGAGACTATTTCCAGAAAATTCAAGATATACATTTTTCTTGTCATGTGAATATCTTTAATAAACGGTATTTTATTCCAAATTGCTAGAGCCATTTTTATGAAAATCAAAACATTCGAAAATTTTTCCATGTAAATGCTTTTTTTTTATACAGGGTATCCTGAAAGTCTATTTTACGGTGAAATCTCAATTTCGAATTTGTTAATGGAATGCAATACCTTCTCTGTACTTTATATACTTAGTACGTGTAGAGGAATTAAAATGGACAATAGTTGAAGAATGTTCTGTAAAAATATATTAAGCCTAAGTAAATCAGCTACCAAAAAGTGTAGCAATGGTAGAATTAGGTAAACCAGAAAGAACTGTAATGATCCTAGAGAGGATATTGAAATACCTATTGGTATAGGTATGTAAAGCACGAAGACAAGAATCTGCTAATAAAGGACAAGAGCTGGTGAGGACAAGTAGAAGAAATATTGAGGAAAACAGAGATGGGTGGTATTCCCATATGAGGAAGAGGGAAGAAAATGAAAAATTATTTTGGAACGCGATGAGAAATAGGATAAGACATAATAAACAGGAAATATGGGGAGAACCAGAAAACAAAAAATAGCTTTGTTTATACCGTAAAATAAATAAGCAAGAGAGGGTTATGTAGTTATGTGTAATAAACAAGAAAAGGAAAGATTAGAATGGATGAGGACACAGGAACATTACTTCTGAAAGGAACCAGAGGTAATAAATTTGAACGATGTATTTTATGGGGCGGGGTGGGTTGAGAAAGACAGTATTGTTTACTATAACTTTTCTCGGGCTATCACCCAGGTGAATTCTGGAATAATTTCCAAGCTTTCAAGAGCTAACGTCGCTCTCATCTTCAGGGAATGATGTGGAGTTCGGTGCTCAGCAAACACTCGCAAAGATTTGTGAAACTGCCAAAAGCTATCCCTAGTTTTAACAGGCTCACATCTGGCAACGGGCCAATCAGAGCAGTCCATCCCGGCAACGGAGACCATTGGTTCCTAGTCAACGCCTCCCATGCCGGACCCGGGCCAATCACAGAGCGGCATATGGCCGGTCCCCCCCACCGACTACTATATATAAGGCGTACCCGGAGTCTCTACATCATTCCCTGAAGATGAGAGCGACGTTAGCTCTTGAAAGCTTGGAAATTATTCCAGAATTCACCTGGCTGATAGCCCGAGAAAAGTTATTTTCTTACCGCCGCCAGGAAAGCTTCAAGTCATGGTTCAGTATTGTTTACTGTTTAACTAAATGTAAAGCGGTAAGAAATTGGAGGAACCAAATTTGGGAACATAAATGGGATAGTATACCAGGAGAGAGGTAGCGACTGAAATGTTGAATGTAAAGCAAAAGAAAATAATTAAAGAGGTAGGGCAATATTGGGAAAGTAAAAGAAAAATGGATAAGAAAAAGAAAGAACTGTAGAGAAAACGGAGAATTAGATGGAATAGGTAGCACAAACCAATGGAAGCTACACTTCAAAAAACGCCAGAGAGCTAACCTTGTACATTTTAAGTAATATATTTAAAGTAACAGGACATGACTTTGTAAATGAGTTAAATGTAGTCTAAGTACAATAAATTTATTGTTATGATGATTATTAATAAAATTAGCAAAAGTAGTTTTTGTGATACAAGACATACGGATGTATTTCCCCTGAGACCGCGGGTTGTAAGGCGTAACTTTGAGTGGGCAGGCAGTACTATAACGAATGTTCTATCGGAGGGATTTCTGCAAGGCCAATGACCCCCACTCAACCAAGTAGACATGGGGCGATTCATGAACGAATCGTTCATATGAACGAGTACAAGAAAAGAATCGTTTGAATCGTGTCAACCTTAGCATGAATCGTCGTTCAAAAAGAATCGTAAGAATCGTGCTAGTCTTAACATGAATCGTTGTTCAAAAAGAATTGTGTGAATCGAAAAGAATCGCATGAATTGAAAAGGATCGTATGGGTTGAAAAGAATTGCATGAATCGTGTCAACCATAGTAGGTGTCGTCGTTAAAAAAGAATCGCAGATTTGAAGTATCGTGATCAGCCATTGTGATTCTTTTGCTTCGACCTTTCGGAGTACCAAACCGAGCTTCGACGGAAACTGCCGAGTGAGCACGATGATGTGTTAACCATTTATGTAAATGTGAAAACCCTACAGCGCTGAGGCCACGAGGCTAAAGAAGAAAATGTATGTTTATGAAATGAATACTACCGATTATTGCCGAAGCCACCACGAGCGTCTTTATTTTAGATGAGTTATTATACAGGTTAAATAAATTTATAATTTACAACTGCTTTATATATATATATACAAAATCTTAAATGTAACATATGCACGGGTAAATCGCCACTACGTTAGCAAGATATAAGACTTCAGAAACTAATTTTATGTAAAAAAAAGAAAAAAAAAAGATCCAACATATTACAAATAACTTTTGTGTAATGTTGCCAAAGCAGTAACCTTTTTTGTTCTCTTTGTTTGACCAGCATAAAGAAAAAACGAATAACGACTTTCCATACGAGAAGAGTATAAATATGGAAAGACTGAAAAAATAACAGAAAATATGTAGGAAATTGTTAACTCTGCATCGTAAGTAGATGCCGAACTTAAATATCAACTTTGGCATTTACCTAACGGAGTTTTTGTCTTTGAGTTATTCTGTTCATTCACAGCTACATAAACACACACGCACGCACACATAGTCCTGTTTCTGAAAATGCCATTTTGGATTCAGGGGATCTCAAAACATAATTTCCGATGAAATATCAACATGAAATTTTTAGCTGGAAAACGATAGTTCACCGTGACACACACAGAATAGAGAACGTTAATAATAGAAAACAGGTTTTTGTCAGGTTTATGAGGTACCATTAAATTGATTATTCAAGGAATATGAAGGAAGTTTCTCTAAAAGTTAAGCTTTACGTTCCTGATCATTTACCAACTTGTGAATTCCTCCGACATCTTCTCAATATGAGATAATATACCATCATGTAGTGCAATTAATATTGCTATTAATAATTCTTTTGAAATTAGATGTCCTTACAATCCAACGTGCTGTACGTTGAATGCAAACATGAAATGCATACACAAATTTGTTTGCGGTCTAATCGGTAAAATCTATGAAATGAAATTGAAGTCTGGTATGCAATGTAAGGGGTAACTCATGCCTCGCAATTTTATAACCTGCCTCTTTCACGACACGTTTTAGTAATTGATGATTTGCTAGGTGATTTTCTTGAAATTCATGACGCCTCTTTGGAAAATAAGAGAATTTAAATACCAAGTTAGCTATTTAATTGACTTTCCATTTGTTAATTATGCTGTTTAGAGGCGCCCGCGCGCGCACGCACACACAATTTTTCATTTTAATTAACGGGGCTTCAAAAGATGCTCCCGGTGAAATCTCCATTTCCAATTTCTAGGTGGGTTGCAATACATTCTCTATCTAATATGTACGATTATATGGTTGAGAAAGTAAAGAGGAACACAATCTAAATAAGTATTTATAAGAGATTCCTGGAATTAGACGAAAGGAAATCGATACATTACTCTGTGTTCTAACATGATCTTATTAACAGGTGTTTAATAATAATAATAATAATAATAATAAATTTATATACTTTGCAATATATCTCATGTAACATAACTAAAGTGGAATTTCATAGAGCAATTTTACTGTAAAATTCAGAAAACTCCAGAATAATGGGGAAAGAATACGTTCAGTTTTACATTGTTTTTCTTTTATGCCAAAAAAAGCTCCTAGCCCCTATCGTAATAACAAACTCGGGAATACAAGGTTGTTTGCATAGCAGGGCGATTCATGCAAGAATCGTGAATCGTGCACCTAGGCAGGCTAAAAGACAAGGAGACGATTCATGAACGAATTGTGAATCGCGCACCTGGGCAGGCAGGCAGGCTAAAAGACGGGACGATTCATGAACGAACTGTGCATAAGATTATTGCGTTTAGCCGAGATACTTGTTGCCAAGCCGAGTGCGGCCGAATACTGCCGAGCACTGTCGACATTCCGTGATTGCCGTGCCGAGTGAGTAGGTACTGAAAATTACCATGGATTCTGATGTTCTATCATCTGTCTGGCTCTGGTTAGCGAAAACAGAAAACCACTGCCATTAAACAGAATATTGTTGAGTTCTGACGAAACGGAGTTAACGATGATGGTTAATTTTTTAAAAACAGTAGCGTATAATCGAAAGCTCAGTAAATCGAATCGTAAACATTTCCATTGAAACTACAGCACCACATAAGGAAAGGATTATTGTTCAGTAATTATTTTACTGAACATTATTAAATATCTAATACATTGTATTGTATGACTGTATGATGTAGATATATCAAGTTGTTAATGGAGGGAAGAACAGAACTTTTAGAATTCCAGGATTAAATAAATTAATATGCACCTTTAAATTATGATTTAACGGCACCGATTTATACACAACAACCTACACTAAATGCGGGTATAGAAACATCTAACTTCTAATATTAAAATTACCTCGGAAGAAAATAATAATTATTCTGGCACTAGGGTTGCCTTATAATGTATTTATAGAAAATATACGACTTACTAGCGTGTAACCGTGGCAGTGATGAATAATAATTACTCTGCTTATTAACATTACACATATACCGCCAGGCGCCATGCAATCGAAGCTTAGGTGTCAATTTTAGATTTAAATAAATTCTTATGTGGTTTTTCTTTTTTCGTTTAATGGAAGACATTTTACCAAATGTTTGCAAAAGAGTACAGCGTTTTATATAAATTACAGTTTTTATGCTATAGGAGCTGCCATATGACTACCATCCCCGTGTAAAAACGAGATAGCTTAACATGAACACAAGACGGCATGGCGATGATTAATGAATCGTGAACGAATCGTATGAATCGATTCATATTGCATCAACGAATCGTACGAATCGGTTACTGAAAATGAATCGCTCGACCCAACTCTACAACCTAGTCCATGCATCAGGTTGGTCACGTATAGAGGTATGAAAACGTGGAAGCAAAACGGAAGTCTGCGTGGTGTAGTGATTACTATACTAGCCTAAAAACCCCAAGATTGCAGGCTCAAACTTGGCGGAGTATAATGGATTTTTTCAAACGCAAACATTCTTAGAATGGCTTCCTTCGGAAAGGAAGTAAAGCCAGGTACCGTCTAATGTGTATTTTCATGTAAAAGAGCCCTTTAGCTTGAAAGAAGGTTCTTGGCCAAATTTTCGCTATTTCACGTCGACAGGCTGTGATTTCATCCTACAGTGACATCTATGGGTTATAAGTCCATACCTCGACACCTTACGAACTGGAAATTCAAATCCGATCACCGAAACATCATAACGGTGCCCTGTAGTCCAATTAGAAGCTACAGGAAATGAACTAACTAATCCAAAAGACGTTCATTTCGATTATGCAAACCCTATCAGGTTAGTATGTTAGAAAACTGTTAAAAGAAAAGAAAAATACCAACTAATACACAGAAGTAGATATACATTAAAGTACTATTGTCCGCGCGTCAGACTACTTGCCTTTTACTAAGGGTTTGCTCCCAGGCGACCGCATGTGGGACTTGTGGTGGACAAAGCGGCGCAGGGGCGGACTTTCTGCGGGTTCTCCGGTTTCCCCCGGCATCGTATTCCGCCGATGTTCCATCTTCATTCCATGTCTGGGTGCCATTTGTAGTAAAAGCGGGCATTAAACACTATTAAAAAAAGGTACTATTTATCCAAATATTTATGTAATTAAACCAACCACGTATATAAAAACTGGGAGGTGAATAATTGCAAGTATTTGTAATGGTGTTTGAGTACGACGTGATGATCCAGTATTTGAAGTTTTTTTCCCTATTTAATAAAGTTGTGTCCATGTGGGAAATTTCACGATTTATTCAGGATGGCTATTGTTTCCTCTTTCAGAAGTTTGATGATTGCTTACGTAACAGGTCACACGGTTGATTCTCATCTGCTCTTTACCCTGCCTGAGTACAGATGGTATGTTGTGAAGGAAGAAAAACGATCGTATTGAAACTTCACCTGTATAACAATAAGTGGTATTTTCATACAACATTTTCTTATTAGGATTCACGATGTAATCAAGGGTCAACTTAAAAATATTGAATTCCATGACATGCTTTATTTACCTATTAGTTTATTGAAGAAATACGTAGCTCAAACCAGCATGTTAACATGTGCATCTCCATTCTTCAAACTAAAAAATCAACCTCATTGCTGTTGCAATGGTGAGACATTAAAATTAAACCTCAACCTTCAAATCGGGAATCAACAGAGGTCATAAACGCTTTGATACTCTACAATGAATGTTTGTCTTATGGGAAGATGACGTCAGATTTTTTTTCTGATCATTAAGTTATATTATAGTTCAAAATTGTGTTATATTAAAGTCTACACTTAAAGCTGCTGAAAAAGATAGCCACAGATTATTGCAAAAAAGAAAATGTAAATTCAATGATTTTATGAGAATTGAACATCAATGCTTGTCATTCTTCACTGTGAGTCATGTAACAACTTTAGCAAAGAGGTCGGGTGTGTGACTATTACACAAATCCCCCCCAAAAAAGTATTTTTAGAAAAATGTGTATGTGCCTGTGGGCAGCATAGCTCAAAAAAGAAAAGCCCGTTAAATACCCAACTTGATATTAATATTCATATTTTCCAAGGATGCGACATGAGTATTTTCAAGAAAATACTGCTACCCCAACTACCCTTTACATGGGATTTTTTTTGAAAATGTTCTTCTGAAAAATTGCTCTAACGATTTTGATCAAAATCTGTTATACTTAAGCTAAATAAAACGATAACGACAAATAAAACGTTTATATTGAATTTGTTGGGAATAACCTCCGAAGACCTCTTTATTCTTGATGATTTAAAATGTTCACATACGGGAACTTGTCAACTCCTGGCCACGCAAAGAAACTGTCTTAAAATGTGGTTGTACAGGATTGAAAACATTTGAATGTTGGTTTAGCCTAGTGCATTCCCTTATTTCCGTTCTACTTACAAGGAACTAAGAAATAATACCGTTTCTGCTAATGTTTATCTCGATTACCATGAAGTGAAGGGAAGAATAAATTATTTAAATAATGTTGCAGAGATGTAGAGAAAGTGATGGGAATGGAACACATCAGAGCTCTAAATTCATGATTTCACAAAACATGTATTTCTGGTGCAATCTCGGTGTCAAGTTTTTGGTTGGAATTCAATAAATACCTTCTGTATCATCCTTGTATGTTGAAGATAAAGTAAAAATAAAGAAATACAGCAATTTATTGAAACAAATGAGTGACACAACTAGAGCAGAAAGTTTAATTCCATCAGAACGTTAGATTATTTTGCGAGTGTTGTGCCAGTTAACCGGAAGCAGCGTTACCATTCATCTTTTTATGAACAGCAGATTTCCAACTAAAATACGTAACTTTTTGTTCGGTGACAAAAACGTACACGGATGTTACCTCATATGTATTTAAACATTTGGTACATTACGTTGTTGAAGAGTTTAATTCGGTCATTACACTTCGGACATTACACTTGACCGGACTGTCATAAAATAATAAAAAATCTGATGTGTTCCATTCACATGACTTTCTCTACATCTCTGCAACAACTTTTTGTTAAAGAGCTTATGCTTCTATTTACTTCATGCTAAGTGAGAAGAAATAACAGAAATATACTTATTACTTGCTTCCTTGTAATTAAAAGCGAAAAAAGGGAGTACCATAGTTATAGTCAAAAGCTGGTTGCGATGTGACTGAAGTTCCTTTCTTTGTATGAATAGGAGTTGACAAATTCCTGAATGAGAATGGTATGTTTTTTAAGGCTGAAACAAAAAACAAGGAATATCTAAAAGGCGATCAGCTCCTCGAAAAAAATGTATATAGCATAAATTGTGTGTTTTAATGTGCTCTACATTTTTTGTTTGGTAAGTTTTTGTGTATCTCCTACGGTTTACCAGTTACACAAAATTCTGTAAAATTCATCCATAATAAAGTAGTCTTCAGAGGCTATTCCCAGAAAATTCAAGATATACACATATGTCAGGTATATATATCTTTAGTGTACGATATTTTAATCAAAATCGTTAGAGCCATTTTTTACAAAATCCATGAGAAGGGTAGTTGAAAATATTGGTGTCGCATCCTTGGGAGATACTGAACTTAAATACCAAGTTGAGTATTTAACGGTCTTTGCTTTTTTGAGCTATGCTGCCCACAGACACACACACGGACATTTTTCTAAAAACGCCTTGTTTTGGATTCAGGTGGTCTCAAAACATGTATTTCCGGTGAAATCTCGGTATCGAATTTTTGGGTGCAATGCAATACCTTCTCTATACAGTATGTACGTAATACGTATAGAGAAAGTAAAATCTGATGCTCTCCATTCACATGACTTTCTTTACATTTCTGTAAAAAAGTAGGTAGTATTAAAAAGCTTATTCTTCCACCTACTTCGTGCTAATCGAGATACACATTAGTAAAGCGATCTTAATTACTTAGTTCCGTATAAGTAGAAGGGAAATAAGAGAGTAAGCAATTCTAAACCAATGGTCAAATGTTTTAAAATGTAGCTGCTATGGGATAGATATCCAACTCTTTGCGTGGCCAGGACTAGCCAAGTTCGTGAGAAAAGTTTTGAATATCTTAAAACTAATACCAATAACAAGAAATATCTCGAAAATGGTCAACTCCATGAAAAAAATGTGTATGACATAAATTGTGTGTTTCAAGGAGCTCTACAGTTTTTGTGCAGCAAGTTTTTGTCTCTTATGGTTTACCAATTATACAAAATTCAGAAAAATTCATCCTGAATAAAAACGTCTTCAGTGGCTATTCGCAGAAAATTCAAGAAATACATTTCCTTTGTCATATAAATATATGAAAATTTAACCAAAATTTTTAGGGTCAGTTTTGATAAAACATACATTTTGACATATTTCCATCTAAAGGTAGTTGGGGTGGAGAGATTTTCTTGAATCTTCGTGTCTCATCCTTGGAAAATACTGAACTTAAGTATAAAGTTTGGTATTTAGTGGACATTTTGTTTTTGAGCTATTTTACCCACAGGCACTCACATACGGACATTTTTCTAAAAAGGAATCGGATTTTTGGCTGCAATACAATACTTTCTCTATACTCTATATACGTGTAGAGAAAGTAAAAAGCTCAACATGTCCAGTGAAATCTAGACGTCCGGTCACCATAGGTTCTGTTAGCTTTATTCGGTGTGTAAATGTAATATATGTCTTTAAATGCGTTGCACTATTTACCTTATATATTTCATATATTTTGCTGAATACGAGTTATATTTTACATACTGCTCTGTCATTTATTAGTAGATCTTAGTCACAAAATTGCCGGATTGAAGTTAGTCGCACACGGAGTATAACAATGACGTGATGGAGCAGCCCGTTTGAAACGTGTTGTACTATCTAGCATTGCTCACTGCCTAGCCTCGTTTTTTTCCCTTTCTTTTTCATCTTTTTGTTTTTCCTATGTTTTCTGTTTCTTTTCCTATTGGTTTTCCGTTTTGTATTTACAAGAATACAATAACCCATGACCAAGGCGGGACTCGAACACGCAATCCCCTGCGCCACGGAGCTAGGCACTTTGGCAAGCACAATTATTGGGACCGGCAATACGTTCAGTTCTACTACTAGATAAACCAGTGATCTCTGAAAGAGACCGCAGATTGAAAACTTTCTAGTACACAAAAGAGTAGGCGTTCTGAACAAATTTTTGAAAATTCAAACATATTTTGAGTGACAGGAGGAGATCGTTTTCTTTCGATGCATAAAAATGTATTTTTTAATTCACTACAATGAACTCTGAGTGAGTTTTGTAGATTTATTTTCATTGTCTTTTCAAAGCTTTGAAAATTATTGTTCTTATTGTTTTATATCAAGCTTAACACTTTTATTTGTAAAAGTACAATGTGTTTTTATCTACTAATCATATTATGAAATATCTATTTTATTGTATCACGTTATGAATAAGAACGATAAATATAACGTCACTACAGGTACCGATTATATCTCAATGTGTGCCACTATACTCTCTTTATACTGCTGACTGCTTTGTGTGTTCGTAACTGTGTGTGCTTCTGAACCCAAAACCGAGTTCTAGTTATTAGTACTGTCTACTTGAAAATAGTTCCACATTTTACTCTTGTTTCCTTCAGTATTACTATTTTACTTTAGTAAAATATTTATGAAAATTAATTATTGGACAAATATTTCTATGCGCTGTTCTATTTCACGTCTTGTAGTTTGATTTATTTCTGCTGAATTCACGCATTTTGATCACAGTAATAGGTAAATACAATGGCTGAGAGTTTTGTTTTTGTTTTTGTAGTGTTTAATGCCCACTTTAACTACTTATGGCACCTCAGGCGGTGACACTGATGATACATGAATGGTGATGGAGCACCGGTGGAATGCGATGGCGGGGGAAACCGGAGTACCCGGAGAAAACCCGCCCCAGCGCCGCTTTGTCCACCACAAATCCCACATGTGGTCGCTTGGGATTGAACCCCGACCGTGTGGGTGAGAGGGAAGTAGTCTAGCCACTCGGCACGGCGTGGCCAATGGCTGAGAGTGAATTACCAAGACAGGCTATTGCAGAAACACTATAAAAGTGCGTCAGCTAAAGCGGCATTATTCACATCTCAGTTCATGCTGCGTACAGCATAAGGAAATTTTCTTTTTCCTAATGGTTTCTATGGAATGTTTCTTTTTTTACCCATAGAAAATACAATCAACATCTATAAAAAAATTTACAGTCTAGAAACTCTTTGGGGATATGTGCGAGACAATAATGTGATATCTGGACCCCTTTCATTGGTTATCCACACACATTTCGATGCCATCAAGTTTCGAGAGTATCGAGATATCGAATCCCCATCCCTAGACAGTGTCTTTTGACTACCTCCATCTGACCTCAGGCGTTCTCTTGACTCCTGAAGGTATTGTCCTCCATGTAGGAGGGTAAGCAGGTGATGAAGACTGTATAATGTTTAGTAATGGAAGCAGAGTAGACTATTTTCAATTGTTCATCTTATAAAGAGTATATATTCTACCATATCACAATATCATTCTCCTATTTTCAGGATTGTAAGATATGCCCTAATTTCTCTAAAATATATGACATACATATAAAGGTAATTTAACTTTATTAGTTAAACTTACCATGCAAAACGTCACTTTTAACTCCATAAGAAACCCGTTTTTGGAAAAAAAAAAAAAAAATACATATTCATTGGATGATGGAGATAGTGGGACTGCATCTTCTTCTAATTTCTAGAAGAATTCTCTTTTGTCTCTCATCTTTACATCTCGTTTGATTTATTGGTTTTTTATGCTTGCTTAACATATACTACTTCAATTTAGGTTAATTTATTGAAGGAACTTGATGCTTGTCTTTCACTAAACTGGGTAGTGATTGTTATTAAGAAGCATAGAAAATTCCCTAAGCATATTTGAAAATATTATTTATTAAGAGATATAAATTGCACAAAAACTGGATTAAAACCATGCCTCTTATAGTACAAATAACAAAAATCACAATTAATACGTCGTGTAGTCAAAGAGTATAGACAACATGAGTATATTATAGTCACATCTATATTACTAATGCTGCTACAAGATAGCCGGTACACGGGTATATGATTGCAGATGTACTACTTCTCCCTTTCAGTTCGGTATTCTCTCTTCATGCAGCGCAGGTGACTTTAAGAGAAGAATGGAAGTTCTCCTTTAGTCAGGTAGCTGGGCCAACTCAAAGTGCCAACAGAAGATAAATATAAATTGTGTTAGCGATATCTACTTTATGACCTTCTCTACACGTACTATGTACATAGTGTATAGAGAAGGTATTGTATTGCACCCAAAAATTCGATACCGAGATTTCACCGGAAATATATGATTTGAGACCCCTGAATTCATGAAAAGTATCTTTAGAAAAACGTCCGTGTGTGTCTCTCTCACTCTCTCTCTTTCTCTCTCTCTCTCTCTCTCTCTCTCTGTGTCTGCCTGTGGGCAGCATAGTTCAAAAATGAAAAGTCCATTAAATACCCAACTTGGTATTTAAGTTCAGCATCTTCCAAGAATGGGACACACAGACTTTCAAAAACATCCCCTCACGCTCAACTAGCCATTACATGCAAACATTTTCAAAATGTTTGATTTTCTCAAAACTGGTGTAACTATTTTGATTAAAATGTCGTATAATAAAGATATTTACATGACGAATAAAATATATATCGTGAATTTTCTGAAAATAGCCTCTGAAAATATATTTATTCCGGATATATTATCAAGTTTTGTACTGAACCGACTTTTCGTTTCTAAACTATGCTGTTCGCGCACGCGCCCACACACACACACACACACACACAAACACACACACACACACTCACAGATACAAACGTACACACATGGACATTGTAGTAAAATTATCTTTTAGTAACTAAGGGACCTCAAAACATGTATTCCGGTCAAATCTTTAAATGCATATTTAGGGCGGAATACCATACCTTCTCTAACTACTGTTAAAGAAACTAAAAAGTGAATGTGAATCAATTATACAGCAAATGATTTATAGTAATGAAATAGTTTTTCATAATTCAATACGACGCCCGGGATTCGATCCACGGATATTCGCCTTCCATGACCATTATCTATCCTGAGTTAACTTTGAAGAAATACAGGAACACGAATTACCCTTTTTTCTTTGATTCACGTATCAGTTAATTCCATTTGTACTATTATGCATTAATAGCATAATATTTAAATTTCATTTCCAATTTGCATCATTGCAAATGATGGCACTTTAATATGAGGGGTTTTTAAACTTTGTAGATTGGGGAGACGTTTTCAGATGATTTATAGCTCAGTGTAGGTGTTAGGATGCCATGGCTTGAACTTATCATATTAAATAATTAAGTGAAGGAGTTAGCGTGGGAGTTGGTTCCAGAAGGATAGATATGAGACTGTTTCGCAACATTAATCACTCCCACCCACTCCGGTATCTATAGTATCCTGTTGTCTTTCTCTCCTTCAGATCCACTCCTATGGTGAGTTTACTAGCAAAAACAACAGTTTCTATCTATCTCGTTGAAACATATTCTACAAGACTAGAAGGGAAATGTGTTGTTCCGGAGTACTTTAACTAGGAATGTCAAGGTCAATGCCAGGAATGAAAGCTGGTAGGCTGCGTGGCACCTTCTGCGACACAGAGATAAGGTTAGGCGTCCGTTCCAAGCTTTTTTATACCTTCTCTAGACGTACGTGTAATGTACACTCATTGACAAAAAAAATAGTCAAGTCTGGAGCTTCCAAGTTTGTCTGTCCTATACGGCACAGCGCCTTGTGCACACCATCCGCGATATACTGTGTTGTGGCAGCGGCAAATGGTTACAAGTTCTAAATCTAAAGAGGCGCGCGGTGGCCTAGTGGTTAAACCACTCGCCTCTCACTTAGGCGGTCCGGTTCGATCCCAAAGGACCGCATGCGGGATTTGTGGTGTACAAAGTAGCGCAAGGGCGGGTGTTTTCCTAGTTCTCTGGCCTCCCCTCCATCGCATTCCACCGGTACTCCATCTTCATTCAACGTATCATCAGGATCATCGCCTGCGGTGTCATTTGTAGTAAAAGCTGGCGTTAAATACTGTCAAAGTCTGAATATTACTAACACATAGTATCAATCATAATCAAATATATAACTTGAGCTTCAAGAACCAACTATCAATATTAACCAACAATATTGACGACACCAGACATCATACAGTTTGGATTGTATAGCATTACTAAACCGGCCACCTTCCATGTTCGTTCATTGTAGCGCTTGGGCCACTCCTCTGGTGAGGATTGCAGGTTTGTTCTCGCATGTAGCAAACATGTTGATTCCTTCTTTTAGTGACTTGTTTTTTAATTCAGGAGTCACAGACATCCATGCACTAGTCGGGACTCGAACCCACGATCCCCTATGCTGCGAAGCACCAAAGCGTTGCTATGGGGACCGGCATTGAATCAACACATAGCGGTTATTTATTTAGATGTAGATATTTCATACACGATATTCGATAAAGTTGGTAATATGATATTTATTATGGTGTAACTTTAAGGGTTTGTTCTATGCTGCACACAAAAGCAAATGGTGAGCAGAATGGTGCGCAAACGCATCAAGTACGAACAGTTTTCTCACAATGAATCACACCGCGTTTGACTGTGGTGGTACAAGGAAGTTGCTCCTTGCACTAGTCAAAGTAGGAGATGTTTCTGCTCGTGAAGCGGAACCCTTTCCAAGATGCTTCTGAAATGAAGACAAATTCCCATTTCCCTGGATCAGCAGAATAGTGTAAAATGCGAGTTGCCTTGCGTTTGTAGAGGAATATACCAACCGAAAGTGCGATAACCTAATATTCTCAGACGAGGTGACACTTTCTTCCACAGTAAATCCATTCGATACGATACAAAGGGTTTCTGATACGGTGCAAAACGATGTGGCTCACAGTTCCACCACGCCCGTGTATCTGTATCGCGTTGAGATGGTCTAGATGTGCTGCTGCAACTTGACGATATACTGAACAAAGTGCAATACACAGTGATACTTGATAATATTTTGATTCCCTGTATGAGAATGACATATTAATGGAATTATTGAATTCCTAACGGATAATCACCTTGTCCACACATCTCGAAAGCTTTCAATTGGTTCTCAGAAAGTCAGGATATTAGAGAGGTAAACTTGCCTCCCTGTTCACATATTTGAACTCTCTTGTGAATGTGTGGGCTGAGGTGAAAAGGGAGCTACCCTCCAATTTACCTGCAGATGTGCGAAAGGCAAAAGATGGCTTCTGGGCACAAATTCAAGAAGTCTGGGATCTTGTAGCTTCTCGTCCATATTATTGCAGTAATTTTATTTTATCTATTCCCTGAAGATTGAGAGTTCATACATTCGATATTAATTATGTTTATTTTGTTTTTAAAAAAAGCCTTTACATATAGTGAAGCTATCTTCTTGTACAAATCTGGACATCCATTGCAGACACATGCTCCACTGGATATGGTGTTGGTGTCGGTAATCTGGACGCGTTTCGACAACCTTCGTTGTCATTTTCCTTTGCAGGTTAGCAGACGTCTTAGTTGGCTGGGAAGCATCGACGTCATTCTGATTGCAGTGACCTCTGGTGGAACGTTTCGGAACTTTTTGCCAGTTTTGAGTCTGTAGCTTGACTTTCAGTTTGTACAAGTTTTAAAATGACATCTGCTGGTGGTATCTCAGGTGGTGGCTGCTATTACTAAGAATGAAGATTTTCTCCCAGACATCCAACTATAAAGGAGTATTAATAGCTTTCAGTAATTTGATTTCCTGTCAATTTCGAGATTAGTATTCCAGAAATGATTTGCCTATTACAGATTTATCCAACTGTTTCAATTTAATGTTTCTTTGATGTTCCTTTACACGAACTTTTAAGCTTCTTTCTTCTGTCTATGTAAACTACTTAACTTAATTTTTGTGTTTTAGTTTTAGAAGATAATAGTTTATTTACTCATCTTTTTAGTTAACACTCGTGTTAAGAGAACTATGTTTATGTGTACAAAGATAGGTCCATAACTACATATGCCAAGGCTATTATGTTCTACATATCCACTCATAAAATTAATAAACGTATAAAATGACAGGCAACGCCAGATTTAAACCTAGAAGCCTATGAGTCAACTCATAGTTCAATGTGCAGTTCTTTCGTGTGCATTGTGAACACAGCTTTTACAAAGTTACAAACAGCTGTGCAATCGGCACATGAAATATGGGAATGACTCATTTTTGTTTCCACGGATGTTCATAGGTACCGAAGATATTAAATTCCACCCAAAATTCGATACCGAGATTTCAGCGGTAATAAGTCGTTGTAGTCTCTCCTGTGTACAAAGAAAAGCATTTTTAGAAGTTCCTGTGTGTGTCAGTATGTCTGGGAATGCGATAACTCAAAAACGAAAAGTCGGTAAAATACCAAAGTTGGTATTCAAGTTTAACATCTTCCAAGAATGCGACACGAAGAATTTGAGGAAAATCCCCCACCCCAAATTACCCTTTACATACAAAAAATTTCGAGTCTTTTGAGTTTCTCAAAAATGGCTCCAACAATTTTGATTAAAATGCCGCATATTAAAGATTTACATGACAAAATAATGTATCTCGAATATTCTGGGAATAGCCTTTGAAGATCTTTCTATTCTGGATGCATTTTGCATAACTTCAACCATAAGAGATAGACAAACATTTACATAGTGTATAGAGAAGGTATTGTATTGCACCCAAAAAATTCGATACCGAGATTTCACTGGAAATATATGTTTTGAGGCCCCTGAATCCAATAAGAACATTTTTAGAAGAATGTCCATGTGTGTCTGTTAGTCTATCTGTCTGTCTGTCAGTGTGCGTGTGTGTGTCTGTGGGCAGCATAACTCAAAAACTTGGTATTTAAGTTCTGTATATTCCAAGGATGAGACAGGAAGATTTTAAAGAAAATCCCCCACCCCCAACTGCGCTTTACATGGAAACATGTTCAAATATTTTGATTTTCTCAAAAATGGCTCTAATGATTTTGATTAAAATCTCGTGCATTAAAGATATTTACATGACAAATAAAATGTATACCTTGAATTTTCTGGGATAGCCTCTGGATGAATTTTGCGGAATTTTGCTTAGCTCCTAAACCGTAAGAGACAGCCAAAAACGTACCACACATATCTCATCAAAACATGCAATTTCTGTGCTTCACTCTTTGTTGTGAAGGTAACCGTTTCCAAGATAATCCTTTTTATTGATTTCAATAGTAGAACACTTGTATTTTCCTCAATCAGAAAACGTCCGTTTTTCTTTTGTTGTTCTTCCGGCCAAGCAAAGAAGCGATTTGCAATGACAACGCATAATGACAGCTTTTAAAACATTTGGGTATCTTTTTAGCATAGCGCATTCGTTTAGTTCCCTTCTAATTGAAAGGAACTAAGTAATAAGAACATTCTGTTAATGTTTATCTCGATTATTATGGTATAGAAAGAAGAATAATCTTTTGTAAGAAGTTTGTGGAATAGCTAGAGAAAAACATATTAATGTAGCACATCAGATTTTTACTTTCTATACACGTGCTATTTATATAGTGTATAGAGAAGGTATTGAATTCCACCAAAAATTCGTAACCGAGATTACACCGGAAATATGTGTTTTAGGGTCCCCTGTATCGAAAAATAAGTATTTTCAGAAAAAGGCTCAGTGTCCATGTGTCTGTGAACACGACAACTCAAAAAAGAAAACTTGGTATTTAAGTTTAGTATCTTCCATGGATGCCACACGAAGATTTTGAGAAAAGTCCCCCCAACCCCAACTACCCTTTACATGGAACTTTTTTCGAACATTTTGATTTTCTAAAAAATGGCTCTAAGGATTTTGATTAAAATATCGTATATTAAAGATATTTACATGACAAATAAAATGTATATTTTGAATTTTCTGGGAATAGCATCTGAAGACTACTTTATTCTCGGTAAATTTTACGGAATTTTGCATAGCTACTAAGCCATAAGAGATGTACAAAAACTTACCACACAAAAATGTAGAGAACCTTAAAATACACAGTTTATGTTATATACATTTTTTTCGTGGAGTTGATTGTTTTTGAGATATTCCTTGTTTATTTTCTGCTATAAAGACTTATACTTTTCTCATACAGGACTTTGTGAACTCGTGTCCATACAAACATAGGAACTTCAGTTGCAGAACAACCAGCTTTTGACTATCACTTTAACCTATGGTATCCCCTTATTTCGCTTCTACTAGCAAGTAATAAGATTATTTCTGCTAATTTTTGCTTCATTAGATGAAGTAAATAGAATAATTTGTTGCAGTGATATAGAGAAAGGCATGTAAATGGAACACATCAGATTTTTTTCGTTTGAGTTTTTAGATATTGCGTGTCATTGACTTCACTTTTAAAATATTTAAAAATTTGTAAACTTCTACTAATGCAAAGATATGGATGTCATCCACATGTCAACCAGGTTTTAAAATATTTGACTATCGCTTTAGCTTAATGTATTCCCTTGTTTCCCTTCTACTTAGAAGGAAGCAAGTAATAGGACAATTTCTACTAATGTTTATCAGGAAGCAAGCAATAGGACAATTTCTACTAATGTTTATCAGGAAGCAAATAATAGGACAATTTCTACTAATGTTTATCAGGAAGCAAATAATAGGACAATTTCTACTAATGTTTATCAGGAAGCAAGCAATAGGACAATTTCTACTAATGTTTATCAGGAAGCAAAAAATAGGACAATTTCTGCTAATGTTTATCAGGAAGCAAGCAATAGGACAATTTCTGCTAATGTTTATCAGGAAGCAAATAATAGGACAATTTCTACTAATGTTTATCAGGAAGCAAGCAATAGGACAATTTCTACTAATGTTTATCAGGAAGCAAGCAATAGGACAATTTCTACTAATGTTTATCAGGAAGCAAGTAATAGGACAATTTCTACTAATGTTTGTCAGGAAGCAAGTAATAGGACAATTTCTACTAATTCTTGTTAGGAAGCAAGTAATAGGACAATTTCTACTAATGTTTATCAGGAAGCAAGTAATAGGACAATTTCTACTAATGTTTATCAGGAAGCAAGTAATAGGACAATTTCTACTAATGTTTATCAGGAAGCAAGTAATAGGACAATTTCTACTAATGTTTGTCAGGAAGCAAGTAATAGGACAATTTCTACTAATGTTTGTCAGGAAGCAAGTAATAGGACAATTTCTACTAATGTTTATCAGGAAGCAAGTAATAGGACAATTTCTACTAATGTTTATCAGGAAGCAAGTAATAGGACAATTTCCACTAATGTTTGTCAGGAAGCAAGTAATAGGACAATTTCCACTAATGTTTATCAGGAAGCAAGTAATAGGACAATTTCTACTAATCTTATCAGGAAGCAAGTAATAGGACAATTTCTACTAATGTTTGTCAGGAAGCAAGTAATAGGACAATTTCCACTAATGTTTATCAGGAAGCAAGTAATAGGACAATTTCTACTAATCCTTATCAGGAAGCAAGTAATAGGACAATTTCCACTAATGTTTATCTTGATTAGCGTAAACTAGAATAAGTTTTTAGCAACAATCCGAGATGGAGAGAAAGTCTGTGAGTGGAAAGCATCAGCTTTTTAATATTCGCCCCTCACAAGCCATCTAATACATCAATACAATATTAATGAATCAAAATCTTGTCTAAAATTGATAGATATGCAAAAGGTAAATTATTCCTAAAATTATCAGTTAAACTTTCTCTATGTCGAGATTTTTGAAGGTTCATGCCAGAAAATGTTTTTTCACACACATGTATGCACGCAAGTGTACGCCCTGTAAGTTAAGACCATTACAAATATCTCCTCAAATATTAAAAGAAACAAGCTATTGTGCTAGAGAATGAGTGAGGGGGGAGTAAGTAAGGACTATTTACATTGCTCATAAAGAAAGTATAAGGCGACCAAGGCGAGTGTGATCCTGCATCGGAGAGTGCCAGTCCGAATAGGAAGATGCAACTTTATAAAAGTTACATTAGTTACAAAAATACATACTGAGTAACGCAGCAATTTAGAACTATGCACCATTGAAAGCAGCTTGTGGAACAAGTGATTTGATATGCATTAGCTAATGAGTTTTTCCTGCTTTCTAACTTATTGATTTGACTCTTTGCATCTAATTCATATTCGTAGTCAAGTATATGTTTTCATGCAATTCAAATAAATGAGTAATCTAAATGAATGAATGCCTACATTATGTATGCGATCTCAATGTGTTGTGCTTTTAGAATTAGTGATAGTTTATCGACGAGCACGCAATATGGAAGTGAACGATAATTACTTTCCATTCTAAATAATTAAGCGCAAAGCGAAATGACCTCTCTTAATCCCACATGCACATTCTGATTCACACCGCATTATTAACTTGTCATTGCTGGAAGAAACGCTATTGATGTATTAGTAAACCAGTTGCACATTCCATAAAGTGAGATTATATATCACTTGTTCGCAAAAAACTTATCACTTTCCTATCCTTATGTCTGAAATTTACACTTTATTTCTCTACACGTACTATGTACATAGTGTACAGAAACGATATTGCATTCCACACAGAAATTCGATACCGAAATTTCACCGGAAATACACGTTTTAAGGTCTCCTGTATCTAAAAAGCAATTTCATAAAGAGGTCCGTGTGCCTGTGAACACGGTAACTCAAAAACGAAAAGTCGGTAAAATACCAAACTTGCTATTTAAGTTTAGTATCTTCCAGAGATGCGACACGAAGATTTTTAGAAAAATATCCCACCCCAAACTATTTTTTACATAGAAAAAAATGGAAAATTTTGATTTTCTCAAAAATGGCTGTAACGATTTTGATTAAAATACCGTATATTAAAGATATTTGTTACAATTAAAATGTATATTTTGACTTTTCTGGGAATAGCCTCAAGACTTCATTTTGAATGAAATTTTATGAATTTTTGCGTAACTGATAAACCTTAAGAGAGAAAAAGCACTTACTTCACAAAAATGTAAATCACGTTAAAACACACAATTAATGTTAGATACATATTTTTGGTGTAGTTAACCGTTTTTGAGATATTCCTTCTTATTAGTTTCAGCTTTAAAATAGTTATTAAACTGTTTTCATACGGGAATTTGTCAACTCCTGTCCATGCAAACAAAGGAACTTCAGTTACATAGCAACCAGCTTTTGACTATCACTTGAACCTATGGTACACCCTTATTTATCTTCTACTTACAAGGAAGCAAGTAATAAGACCATTTGTGCTAAATTTTACTTGATTAGCATGAAGTAAAAAGAAGCATAAGCTTTTTAAAAATAATTTGTTGCAAATATGCAGAGAAAATTATGTGAATGGAACACAGTGTTTTACACCCGCTTTTGCTGCAATGGCACCGCAGGCAATTACACTGAAGATGCATGTAATAAAGATGGAGCACCGGTGGAATATGATGGCGGAGAAAACCCGCACTTGCGCCGCTTTGACCACCCCAAGTTCCACATGCGCTCGCTTGGGATCGAACCCTGGCCGTCTAGGTGAGAGTCGAGTGTGCTAAATACTCGGTCACGGCACGGTCATGACTATGGATGAAAATATAAATTGATTGAATAGTATCGTAATAAAAGTTGTTTTTCAGTAAGTTGATAAATTTATAATATTTTATATAGGATGGTATGAAAAAAATGAAAATATTAGTCAGCTTAAAGGTAATTGTTTTATCTATCCAAGATTATTCTCTATTCCTCAGAGTCTGGAAATATGAAAGAGAATGTGAATAATTATGATCTATTGAACAAAATATAAAGAAAAATCTATTGTGTTCAATTCACATGACTTTCTCTACCAATTCTGCAAAAAAAAAAAAAAAATCCTTAGAAAAGATTATTATGCTACATGATAATCAATGATAAACAGCTAGTCTTATGATTTTGTTCCGCGTAAGTAGAAGGGAAATAAGAGAATAAACCAGGCTAAAGCAATAAATATTTTAAAATCTGCCACTAAATGAATAACAGACAATTCCCTTCTTTTAGCATAGACAGGAGTAAAATAAAACGCACAGATAACGACTCCCTGTTTGAAAAAGTATAGGTATTTTAAAATTTAAATGAATAGCAAAGAACATTTCGGAAATGGGTAACTCCACGACAAAAATTTATAGGGCTTAAAATGTGTGTTTTCACGAGATCTACATCTTTTGTACAGTATGTTTTTGGTTGTTTCTTACGGTGTTTTAGCTATGCAAAAGTCATCAAGAAGAGGAATTCATAGGCTACTCTTAAAAAATTTACCATTATAATATTTTTTTATGTAAATATCTTAAATATGCGGTACTTGAATCAACCATTTTAGAGCTATTTTCGAGAAAACTGAAAGTTTTAGGATGCAGAGATTTTCTCTAAATACCTCGTGGAAGATACCATACTTAGTATTTTAGTTTAGTATTTAAGTAAATACTAAATTTTCACTTTTTTATTTATACCGTCCAAAGACACATACACACACTGATAGTTTCTAAAAAAAACCGGATAAATGGGACCTCAAAACATGAATTGCCGGTTAAATCTCGGTATCGAATTACGTGCATACGTAGTAATTGGCAGAGAACGTAAGAACAGAAACTCGATCGCAACAGTGCACTCTAAACAATATGTTCCAAAGAGAAATGCTGGGATTTGACTGTGGAATAAAAGGTGGCAGAGTTGCCGATGTTAAGTTTGTAATCCCTCACGCGGCATTTATCCAAGTCACAATTGTAATTCATACTGGTTATGAATGCGTTATATATATCTGTGTGTGTATATGCGTAAACTTGTTGCTTTCTTCCTCAAAATGGGGAAAACATACTTACAGAAAATTCCCAGGGACTTCACCAAAGGTGTAATATAAATATATTTAATTTAAAATAGTTATTTGTGATGCAAGTGGTAAAAATTGTGTTTTATATTATATAAAGCAATTTTAACACGTGTGCTAAACACTGTTGTTTGACAGATCTCAATATTTATAAACATATTATAATTATAAATAGATTTTTTCACCTATATCACGGAGTTCATGCTTAATGGTCAGCGGTATGCTGTTGTTGCCTTGTTAGCATCAGTACTGACAACATGATGACTTACTCGAACAGAACGGAAACATTCAATACAACGAAGCACTGTAGCAGTTGTAATTTTTCTCTCTCCGCTGCTTAGACAATTTTGTCTGGTCAGCAGATTCCATGCACATTCTAATCATCCACCATTTTATGGATCGATACGAGCTTTCAGAGTCATAGCCTACTTGAATGAAGCCGCGGACGCATAAACCAAAGTTGGCTACGTTAGAGTGTTATAATTTTATCAGCTGTCTCTAAAGTATATCATTGTTTTATATGTATTATAGGCCGATCAAGTGGAATGAAATCTATACTGGAAGCGGAAAGACATGAACTGCGGCGTTGTAAATATCTGAAATATACTGTATCTTAATCAAAATCGTTAGAGCCATTTTTGAGAGCCATCTAAATTTTTAATTTTTTTTTCATGTAAAAGGTTGTTTGGGATAGAGAATGTTGTGACGCTATCTTTAGAAGATGCTGAACTTTATATATAATTTTGGTATTTAGATCAGTTTTCGTTATTGAGTTATCCTGTTCTCGGTCGCAGGAACCTTTTCCTAGTGTTGTTTTATTCAGGGTACCCTAAAATTATAATTTCAGTAAAATATTGGTATAGAATTTTTGGGTGAACTGCAATACCTTCTCTACCTATATACTAAGTATAAAAAGTAAAAATATATATAATTGGCGTATTCATTCCTACACGGGTTCTGGTTGAAGGGTCCTTATATGTTTTATTTTCTGAGTATACAATAAAATACTAAACGTTAAAAAACGTGCAGTTTGGCTTTTCACCGATATTCGCCGTAATTCTGTATTCTAGAAGCCAAATAGACAGTAGCTATTATCGATTCTTGTATGTCGTTTATAAACTGCATAGTAATAAAACCGGCATATAAGGAACTACGATAGCATCTAGTATATTGGAAAGATTGTCAAGCAAAAAGAGTTCGTAAGCAAAAGCCTTCAATTTGATGTCTTCAAAACGTATAAAAGTTTGTTACAAGATCACCGAAACATGCTTTTACATACTCAAGAAATAGGGCAGCTTCAGAAAAAAGTTGATGGCCTTTGTATATCAAAGTCCCAAGAAGCAGGTCAGTTCTACATTGCCTTTTAGATAAACTCGATTGAAAACGCCCTTTTCATGCATATCTGAAGTTTAACATTGTAAACTTTAAACGTTGATCCTGCATATTGCATGTCGTCATGCAGAAAAATGTCTTCAGAAGAGAAAAAATCTGATCTGTTCCATTCACATGACTTTGTCTACATATCTGCAACAAATTATAGTTAAAAAGCTTATGTTTCTATTTACTTCATGCTAATTAGAAATAGTCTTATTACTTGCTTCCTTGTAAGTAGAAGCGAAATGAGGGAGTTCCATAGGTTAAAGTGATAGTCAAAAGCTGGTTGCTATGTGACTGAAGTTCCTTTGTTTGTATGGATAGGAGCTAAGAAATTCAAAGCTAAAACGAAAAGCCTGGAATATCTTAAAACTCGCCAACTCCACGAAAAAAAGGAATATGACATAAATTGTGTGTTTTATCGTGAGCTACATTTTCTGTGCAGTAAGTTTTCCCCCATCTCTTACGGTTTAGCAGTTATGCACAGTTCTGTAAAATTCATCCAGAATAAAGTAGTCTTCAGGGGCTATTCCTAGAAAATTCAAGATATACATTTTATTTGTCAGGTAAATATCTTTAATACACGATATTTTAATCAAAATCGTTAGCGCCATTTTAAAGAGAATCAACATTTTCAAAATTTTCTTCATTTAAAGGGTAGTTTGGTGTGGGGGAGATTTTCTTGAAAGTCTTCGTGTCGCATCCTTGGAAGATACCAAACTTAAATACCAAGTTTGTGCTTTAACTGTCTTTTCGTTTTTGAGCTATGCTGCTCACAGACACATACACACAGACAGACAGACAGACACACACGGACATTTTTCTAGAAATGCTTTTTTTATATTCAGTGAGTCTCAAAGCATGTATTTCCGGTGAAATCTCGGTATCGAATTTTTGGGTGCAATGCAATACTTTCTCTATACACTATGTACATAGTTCGTATAGAGAAATTAAGAATCTGATGTGTTCCATTCTCACGACTTTCTCTACATCTCAGTAACAAATTATCGTTACAGAGATGTTATTCATGATAATCGAAATAAACACTAGCAGAAATTGTCCTTATTATTTGGTTCCTTGTAAGTAGAAAGGAAAACTCTGTGTTCCATTCACATGATGTCCTCTAGTTGATCGGTAAACAAGCCTATTATTCAAAACTTTAAGCTGTTCTCTACATCATGCTAATCAAGAGAAACATATGCAGAATTAGTCTTATTACTAGCTTCCTTGCAAGTAGAAGGAAAATAAGAAAATATACTGGCTAAACCGATATCCTCGTTCTTTAAAAGACAATTGAAATTCCAGTCTCTTCGCTTGTCGGGAGTAAACAAACTAGAAACGAGAAGAAAGATGATTTTGTCCGAGAAAAGTTTAGTGGCTTAAAATTGATGAAAACCATGAATCCGAAATATCTAAAAAATTGACAAATCTACAAATAAAGGTATATGATATAAGTTGTGTGGTTTATTAGCTTCTAAAGTTTTTGTATATCTCTTACTATTTGCCGGTTATATAAAAGTCATCCAGAATGAAGAGGTCTTCAGAGACTATTCCCAGAAAATTCATAATATACAGTTCGTTAGTCATAAAACATCTTATGCATGTGTTTTAATCAAAATCGTTAGAGCCATTTTTGAAAAAGAAATCCAAAAATGTTCCATGCAAAGGGTAGTTGGTGTGTGGGGATTTTTTTAAATCTTCATGTAGCATCCTTAGAAGATACTCAACTTAAATACCACGTTTGGTATTTAGCTGCCTTTTCATTTTTGAGCTTTGCTGCAAGCAGACACACACAAACCTTTTTCTAAAACTACTTTTTTGGATTCAGGGATTCCCAAAACATGTACTTCCGGTGAAATCTCGGTATCAATTTTTGGATGCATTACACTACCTTCTCTATACACTGTATACACAGTACGTGTAGAGAAAGTAAAAATACAAATAAAAACATTTTGATTGTGTAACGAATGGCGAGGAAAGACAGTTGCGAAAAGAAAACGTGGTTGGAGTTATTGACATAACGGCGCTTATTGAATCTTGAACATATATTCACAAATTCATTTTCTGGGTAGCTTAAATATCACGAACGAGGCTAGGAAACACAGAGAAAAAGAGAGAGAGGGAGGGAGAAAGAGAGAGAGATGTATACTGACGTTCATAAAAAGTGGCTCATGACTAATATTAGTTTACGGAGAGGACACCTAACACCACGAACTTCAATGGATCTTTGTGTATAAAACTCCGGGAGAACGCATGACGTGGAGCAACCGCAGGCGACGTATGGACTACAGGACATGCCGGCACAGTCGACAGAGACACGCAGAGTTCTCTAATAGTATACTCTAGCCACACGGCTACAGAGCTGCTCAGCAGCTTCCCTTTGGTGGGACCGGGGAAGCCTCGACCCAACAATAGAGGATCGATATACTGCATTTTGGTAGGGCTGAGAAGAAGTTCAAATGCGTAAGCATCTGCGCCTTCTGTCCGACACAAACCGCAAACAACCCTGGAATCAGCCTGAAACAGGAAAGAGGGAAGTGAAGCAAGAGGAAATGGGCGAGGAAAGGAAATGCAGCAGCTCAAGCTTCGCTTTCGCGAGAAGAGAAAGCCAAGAAAGCCCATGGTCAGAGTGGGCAACTGGGAATCAAACCTGGAACCTCATGAATGTAAACCTCTCACGTTAACCATCTCGCTCGGTTAAAAGCCCATAACGGAACGCATTATTTTAGTAATGACCTATGTTTCAGTAAAAGCTGCTCTGTCCCTCCAACACAATTTCTAGACACTGGATTGGGAGGGTACGTTATCTCCTCCAGTCTGGTCGAATTTCCAAGGGTAACATTTCATGTAAATCAAATACTCATCAGCGGATACCTTTAAGGTATTTCGCATTGTTTGGAATCAAATAAAGTGTAATACAAGAAAAATATTTGAAAAATCACGAACCAATGTTTGTCTACCTCTCCAGGTCATTGATGAAAGCTGAAACATTAATGGCAGAGCATGCTTCGGTTTATCGATATACACAAGCAATACTTCACTCCTAACTCCAGAAGGCCGAAGTCCGCTGTATTTCCTTAGCGCAGGCAGATCCACTTTGGATGCACGCCAAAAGAGCAAAGAGTTATAACTCACAGGGGTTTGTCTGCAACACACAATAACCTCAGCAATGAGGGCAAGCTATCAGCATGAGTAAGATACAATGCTTGCACTTGCATTCCTATATGTAGTAGACAGCCGGTTGCAGGTAAACTTCTATGTTTTCATAACATACATTTGCCTCATCCTCAATATTTACATGTAACCGTTTGGGTTAAAATAGTCACTTGCTGTTGCCCTAAATGCCTGTTTTGACGCTAGTACATACTTTCTACTCCAAGTCTACTTTTAGAGCTGTTTTATACATTAAAATATTTCTCCTGTGTTGCATTCATATTTCTGCTTTATTTGTATTTTACTTTCTCTACACGTACATAGGTATAGAGAAGGTATTGCATTCCACCCAAAAAGTTGATACCGAGATTTCACTGGAAATACATGTTTTGGGTCCCCCCGAATCCAAAAACAGCATTTTTGGAAAAAGGTCCGTGTGTGTGCGCATGTGTCTTTGGACAGCATAGCTCAAAAACGAAAAAGCCATTGGTGCTTGGTGTTTAAGTTTAGTATCTTCCAAGGATGCGACACGGAAGATTTTCAAGAAAATTCTCCCATCCCCCACTATCCTTTACATGGAACTTTTTTCGAACATTTTGATTTCCTCAAAAATGGATCCAACGATTTTGATTAAAACTCTTGTACTTAAGATTTTACATGCCAAATAAAATGTATATCTTGAATTTTCTGGGAATAGCCTCTGAAGACTACTTTATTCTGGATGAATTTTTCGGAATTTTTATAACTGCTAAACCGTAAGAGATGGACAAAAACCTATCACACAAAAAATGTAGAGCACGTTAAAACACACAATTTATCACATCCATTTTTTTCGTGGAGTTGATCGTTTTTTAGGTATTCCTTGATTTTGGTTTCAGCTTTAAAAAACTTATACTTTTCTCATACAAGTATTTTTCAACTCCTGTCCATTTATACAAACAAAGGAACTTCAGTCACATAGCAACCAGCTTTTGACTATCACATTAACCACTTTTTACTCCCTTATTCCCTTTCTACTTACAAGGAAGCAAGTAATAAAACTATTTATGCTAGTTTTTTCTCGATTAGCATGAAGTAAATGGAAGCATAAGCTCTTTAACAATAATTTATTTCACAGATATTTTTTTTTCTCTCCGTATATTTAACACACTTATCGTTGCACTTACACATTCTGGAAGATTTTGGCATACGCTTGGACATCAAAGTGACGTAATATTATGCTTCGTTGAATAGTCTTTTATATATGGTCAAACGAGTACAGAAAAATTAGAAATCTATTGTTATGGTAGAAAATGGGACGGATGTCCTACTTCATCAATCTCGAAACCGATTCTCCATGTTCGCTACAGATGAAATGGCATCTACGGGTACAATCATCCCAAACACTTGTTTTGTCTAACAAGTATTATTATATGAACATAGTAGCTAGAGAAGATATTGTATTCCATCCAAACATTCCATACCCTATTTTGCAGGAAATACACGTTTTGAGGACCCGTTTAACCCAAATCGTAACATTTTAAGGTAAAAGCTCTGTGTATCTAGGATAGCATAAATCCAAGACATGTCCATTAAATACCAAACTTGGTGTTTAAGTTTGTCTTCAAAGGATGATTTTCACCTCCAATCAATACTAGTCTTTTACATGGATGGTTTTGAAATTTTCGATCCTCCCAAATATGGCTCTAAATGTTTTGATAAAAATTCCGTAGATATTTACAACAAATAAAATGTATAATTTTAATTTGTTGGGAATAGCCTCTAAGGTCCTCTTCACTCTGGAGGACTAAACTCTAAGAGATAGGCAAAAACGTACTACACAAATATGTAGATATCGTTAAAAAACACAATTTATATGTTGTAGGTTTTTTTAGAACTAGCCATTTATGAGATATTCCTTGCTATTGGTTTTAAACTATCTAATGATTAGATTTTTCTGAAATAGGAGATCGTCATTCACGGTTTTCATCAAGTGAAGATAACTTCCTATTATATCACATAGCAACGGAGCTTTAAAACATTAATCGCTTTAGCCAGGCGCATTCTCTCCTTCTACGTAGAAAGAACTTATTAATGCAACTACTTCAGATAGTCTTTATATCGCAATATTGTTAAAAATATTTTTTTAGTTTAGGTAGAGAAGACTATGCGAAGTTAAAATTATTATAAATGTAGATAAAAGTTCATAAAATCACTTATAAAACTAGAGAAAAAACAATGGAACGCATATTTTTCACTATATTTGGCAATCAAACCACAACCTCTAAGTCAATTAGTAAATATGACGAGATTGAAAATGAATTGATTTTTTTCTCATACCTTTAACATAATCATGTTACGTTGATAATTTGAATGGAGCGGTCTACTGCCTGATGAATCTCTGAAGGGAACACCACGAAGTGGTTCTGAATCTCCGGAGTAAAGTCAGTCACAAGGGTTTAAGTGCAGTGTAGCTACTTCTTTCTCAAAACTGGTTGTGTTCCAATTATTGAATTCCAAATATCCGAAACAATAATTGTGTTCCAAAAAACAGTAATAATGCATATTCACGGCTTACTGTAAGGCACGTAATACATTGAGATAGCCCACTACAACCGTACATGAGAGGTACTTCAACTTCACTTTCTGGGGTGCTAACGAACTTTCGATCTTGGACTTTCGAGCTTGCTAATCTTCGGCGACACTTCCTTAGAACTCACGCATTTTGTAGGACAATTCTCGGCCGCATACAGCGCTTATTCGGTCATGATGGAGCTGGAGGCTTTGTGACATCCACCACACTCCCCGGACTTGATTCCGAAGCTTCGTGGCATTCGCTCCATTCAAACTATTTAACACATCAGACGCTGCTAAAGGTATCCCACGACTTCCATTCGCAGCAACGGGCTGTGCACAAAACTGGTGACTACTTTGAAGGACTCTGAGAGCAATATGTTACCGGCATCAAATGTATAGCA
This sequence comes from Hymenopus coronatus, assembly GCA_030762935.1. Taxonomy (NCBI): domain Eukaryota; kingdom Metazoa; phylum Arthropoda; class Insecta; order Mantodea; family Hymenopodidae; genus Hymenopus; species Hymenopus coronatus. The sequence continues at coordinate 63,259,438 of CM060897.1, read as the reverse complement.
GAGCATCCAAAATGGTGGGCGGGCGGACTACAACGGGGATTGTGAAAAATTGGCTTAAACAATATTTGACAAAGGAGTAACGAAAATAAATATGACTTCGTAAAAATATAACTATGGGATATAAGCAAGGCAGGAAATGGAATCATAATATGAAAATATCGTCATTGGAGCTTCAAAATGAAACAAAAATTGGGTGGAGCAAAGAAATATTTATTTTAAAATTGAAAGGTAGTTAATGATGGTAGTAGGATTTGTCTATTATGCGGGGATCAGGAAGACCGAGACATACTTTGGCTGATTGTGTGCTGCTGGAGGGCGTTAGGGTAATCTTATTACGAAATTATTGTAACTCGAAACAGACGGAGTACAGCATGCTGGGACTTGAACAGTCCTAACTGCCCAAGCTTGGGCTCATAGTTGAAGGAAGTACGTATACTAAGACATAAGATATTTGGGTACATATTGTATAGATATATTTGGTATTTGAGTTATCTCTGTATAGTTGAATGCGTGGGTGTAGTTGTGAGTGCGAGTGCGTGTATGATATCAGAGTGTCCTTTTTGTTGTTGTTGTTTGTTTGTTCTATTGTATCGCGCGCAGCATATGTGTGTTTATATAAGTAGTATAGGGGTAGGTTGTATTGTAAATTCGAGGATTATTACTCAGCATGTACGGATACCCAACCCATGTGACTGTGTGATTAAATTGGTGTATTGTATGTTTAATAAATAGTTACTATTAACAGGTACTGCTAAAGGTATCCTACGAATTCCACATCGCTGATAATGGTTCACAATGCTGTACGTAATATAATTTTATCATTGATAGTAAATAAACTTACAGATTGATATGTAATATAGGTCAAAACTTAGAAATCCTTTTAACAGTTTAGCCTGCAGTACTTTTAGATTTTATTGCTTTACCCTCCATTTGAACTCTTTCATTAATTGACGAAAGTTCTAAGTCCACATCAACACTAAAAACTATTGGACATCAATGATATTAAATTTATAAATTTTCAGATTTTAACTACTCTGAATTGCAATAAAACTTGTTAACGTGTATCTCTTCTATATCAGTTATAATAAACAGTTGCGTTTATTAAAATTCCATCCCTGGTATGAACCTCTTTACACCATTCAATTATTTCATGTGCTGGTCTTGGAGAAGGTTTAATGTTCGATGAATATGTTACAGGTAGCTTTTTGCGACTGGGGCGTTGACAGCAGGAATTTACCGGTTCACTGGATGTGAGCTCCAAATGCGAGCCAGAAGCGCTGCTTCTTATGACATTTCGCTTGGTGAAGCGTGCTGCATGCGTGTTACCATGGTGATCTGTATTCTGCCTGCACGGCGAGAGGTAAGATCACTGGCTTAATCCGCAGGAGAGGAAAACAAATAAGAAACCCCATTTCCGAAAATCCACGCTTTTATAGCAGATTAACTATTTAGACCACCGCTCCAAAAGTTTACACCTTTCTCACGTCTCAATGCTTACTCTGAAGCACAGGGGACGTCGGATTTTCTACAGGAATGAAGAGAAGCAGTGAATCTATAATAGCCCCACTCTTAGAACGGTGTTGCCAACCTGGACGATCCGGATGGAAAAGTACGATGATTTAGTTGTGAATACCCGTAAATAATTAGAATCCTAAATATTATAATAATAATAATAATAATAATATAATAATAATAACAACACACTTTGATCAGTGGCTTATGCTGGTATTATGACTAGCAGAGCCGAACAATCTAAGATATTGCTCATTAAATGCTATTTTACATGCGTGTTGATCTCTTATGTTTGTCCAGAGCTGTCTGTGGTTGACCTCTGTGATGTACAGGTTACAAGGCTATATACCTCATATACTCAAGGTCGTGGGTTCAAACCCGGAGGAGGACGGTGGATTTTTAGGGCATAAAAATCCTTAGAATGCTTCTTTCGGAAGGGAAAAAAGCCGTTGGTCTCGTGTCGTAGATTTACGACGCGCAAATGAAACCCAAAACTGATTAAGAGGCCTCTGAACAAAATTAAGCACCATTTCACATCCAATGGGACGCTGAAAACCACTGTAACTAAAAAAGCGTCCATAAATAAAACTAATTTCATTCTCCAGAGCTGTGATCATATATGCTAAATGTGTGTAACCCGTCGCATTCCAGAGTATTTTCTCTGCTGCATACAACAAGCCTGGCCAGAAAAAAAAAAAAAAAAAAAGGTATTTAATTTGCATCAGCCACACAACCGCACTTACTTTCCGTAATTCCTTAGACTACTTTTTTTTTTTTTAATTTTTTTTTAGCTTAACGTAATTTAACCTGGTTGGTCATATTGGAAGGATGAACATGTGAAATTATGTTCAAATGACCTAGGCATCCATGGAGCTTAAAGTTACCCCGATAAGGGAAAACCCCGAAAAATAACCTTATCCGGGTAACTCACCCTAAGCGAGATTCGAACTCGCGACCTGTTGAAGGAGTCACACTACTACCACTCTACCCAGGTGGGTTAACATATTTATTTCTCCTTCTGCTCATGCTGCAAGTGCGGAAGTGCTGTTGTAGGCCTTCGTTGTTTGATAGCCCCAACTTATCCTTGTATTTCAAGGATATGTATGTGTGTATGTGTGTGTGTATTGCATATAAGTAATATTAATATTACTTATTAATTTCTAATTTACTTTAGACATGGGCTTCGGTGATAGTTTTGGTAACTCCCAATATACATCCCTGACTTTGATTTTTCTCTGGATTCATTTATTATTTCTATCTGTTTACAAATAACATGTAATGATGTGGTTTTTCCTGAATAGCATATCACTGAAGTTATAACTGCTCACGCAGGGAGAAAACGGGTCAAGTGATTCGGAGGAATCTCTAACTGTAGCTAGGTTTGTATAAGCGAAACTTCTTGCCTGTTATTTTATCTCTTACACATATTCAGCCATGTCCAGTGCGGCCAACCTATACGATTCGGATGGAAACGTACGATAATTAAGACCTAAATACGAAGTATGATCTAAAAATGTATGATATACGATAATTATAAACGTATAGTGTAATTATATACTTTGATAATTCACGATAAACATTCTTGATTTATAATATTATGCATAATATTATAAATAATAAAATAGAAGAATATAAAGATGACTGGAAAAGCCATTTATACCGCATGGAGAAAGGAAGAATACCAGCTTCAGTAAATACTTATCAGCCCAGATGGAAGAGAGATGCAGGACGTCCAAGGAAGAGATGGCAATGAAGTCATGGTTGTGAAGACGGAGCAGGCATTAGTGCATAATCCCTGAAGTGCAGAAGAATAAGAGAATATAATTTTTTACAGATGCTATGATGCGGTTTTTCTCTGGATAGCTTTGCGTCTGATGTTGTTACTGCTCGCGAGTTTTTGCTTAAAAAATGTAAAATAACATGAAGTATATATTTTTTACAAGATAGAAGGCTTTACCGGAATGTAAGTAAGCACCATTTCGCTCTATCGTCACCGCAACGTTAGTGTCGCAGTTACACGCATTTACACTCGTCTCTCTGGTTCATTTTCTGTCCATTGGCGCCATTACAGTCGGATATTATTGTGTTTACAATTGTTAATGGTCGTTTAAATGATTTGACACTCACTGATCCTGTAAACTGTAAAGTGTGTTCCGTAAAACGGTTTTTGATCACAAGGAATGTTAAGCCGGATGAAATCCTTCGTGAAGTTGTAGAGATTTACGATGAAAATGTAAAGATAGATGTGATGAGAAAGTGGGTTAAGCAATTCAATGATGGACGCTCGAATATTCATAACGAAGCACGGACTGGGCGGCCTTCTGATGTCACTGATGGTTTAGTTGAACAAGTGAATAAGGCAATTCGTGAAAATAGATGGTTCACAATAAGAATGTTTTGTGATGTGTTTCCACAAAACAAAGCAATGACAATCTTCTTTGGAGACAGCTTTCTTTGAAGAGGGCATAGAAAAGTTGATTCCACGCTAAGACAAATACCTGAAAATGGGGTAGCTATATTGAAAAATAGGTTAAGAAATGCTTTTCCATGTACAAATGTAGTCATAAAACCCAAACTATTGGCCATTTTTTCCAAACTTATTTTACGGATATGTTTTGTATACATGTAATTTGTGTAGTATTGGGCAGAAAGATAATATCGGATGTTGAAAAACGTTTTATGAAGCCCACGTTTAAAAACTGCGTGTAAAACACGTGAGGTATTAGAACTATTCATCTTAAATGTAAATAACGACATAGTTTATCGAAAAAGTATTGGTGTGATCAATCTAAATAATCAAAATAAGATAATTTTAAGTTCCATGTTTTATCCTTGGAATTGAAAATGTTAGCAACACTGCTTAGAACCAATTTGATTTAAACATATGATGTTATTAACTAGGACGCAATGCGTAGCAAACTAAAGCACATGATAGTACATAATAAATACTATATGAAATACGAGATCTAAGTAGTTCGAAATTGTTTACTTTCTCTACACATAATATGTACATAGTGTATAGAGCAGGTATTGTATTGCACCTACATTTTCTATGCCGAGATTTCACCGGAAACACATGTTTTGGGTCTCCCTAATTCAAAAAAAGAGAAAAAGAAAAAAAAAAAAAAAAAAAAAAAAAAAAAAAAAGAGAAAAGGTCCGTCCGCGCGCGCGCGTGTGTGTGTGTATGTGTGAGAGTGAGTGTGTGTATGTGTGTGTGTGTCTATGGACAGCATAGCTTAAAAACGAAAAGAGCGTTAAATACCAAACTTGGTAAAAAAAAAAACTTGGAAAAACATTAGACAATTTTTATTTTCTCAGAAATGTCTAACCATTTTGACTAAAATCTGTTATATTTAATATACTTAAATGACAAATAAAATTTATATCTTCATTTTTCTGAGAATAGTCTCTGAAGTCCTGCTTATTCTGGATAAATTTTGCGGAATTTTGTATAACTGGTAAACCGTAACTTACCCCACAAAAAATAACTTACCCCACAAAAAATGTAGAGCTCGTTAAAACACACAATTTATATTATATACATTTTCCTCGTGAGGACCGTTTGAGATATTCCTTGTTAGTAGTTTCAGACTTTAAAATTCTTTTGTTTTTATCATTCGTGAACTTGTCAAGTAATGCAATCCCATAGCAACCAGCTTTTAAAAGATTTGACTATTGATTTAGCCTATGGTAACTTCCCCCCTACTTACAAAAAGTAAGTAATAAGACCATTTTTAGTAGGTTTTTTCTCGATTAGCATTGAGTAAATAGAAGAGTAAGATTTTTAACAATAAAAGTAAAGAAAGTCATGTCAATGGAACGCATCAGATTTTTTAAATTATAGAATAGTATATATGAAAGATCGAGACGAGTTAATAAAGGCATAAACTTGGCTGCTTCTACACGAGGCTAAGGTTATTTCGATTATATACCATTCTTCGTGTGACCTATGTTGAAACATGGGAATAAAGACAGAGAAAGCACTGTTCTAGCTCTGCATAGACAGGGATTAGATAATAACCCTTGCCTGTCTAATCTCAAGCCGTACCACTTCCATGCAATTTTTATTAGTGACACCACTTGACGGTATTGCAGCTTTATACTTTCTGTAGCATGTATGTATAATGTACATAGAGAGGTATTGTATTTCACCCAAAGGAGATTTAACCAGAAATACCTGTTATGGAGACCCCTGAATACCAAAATACCAAACTTCAAATTTAACTTCAGCATCTTCCAAAGATGCAACACCATTTTCAAGAAACTCCACCACTCCAAACTAACCTTTCTATGGAAAAAAGTATAGATAAGTTTGATTTTCTCAAAAACAGCCCTAATGATTTTGTTAAAATACTCACAGGACAAATAATATATATTGAATGTTCTGCTACTAACTTCTGAAGTCCTCGTCATTCTGAATTACTTTTGTACATATACAGGATGTTCGGAAACTCATATTACAAACTTCTAGAGCTAGTAGAGGGGACTGAGTAGACAATATCTTCCATATCCGGAAACGTACCGTTTCCTTACTACAGCCATTACAAAGTGCCGATGTTGTTTTGCAACTGGATAGGCTGTAGTTGGCGTCAAAGAGCACCATGCCCAGTGAGGTGTGCTGTAAGGTACAGCATTAACTGGCGTTTGACTCATTACACAGGAAAGTCACCTTTACTTGGTAACAATTCCAAAATAACAAAACAGTAAACTTTCATTGATCAGAATATCATTTGTGTCAAAAGTGGAAAAACAAATTTGCTTCTTTCTTCTACGTACAGTACACTGGATGTGTTCCATACTGCACAGTATGAAACTGCTCACTACAATAGAAGCTCGATGTGACGACCACCAACGTCGTTGCATACACATTGTAACATGTTCCGGTACACTCGTTCAATCACACCCAGTGTCCCGTCAATCTCTTGTGCAGCGACCATAACTCGTGCCAGCAGATCTTCCTTGGTCTCTACAGGAGTCCCGTACACTATACTCTTCATGCAACTCCACAAGAAATAGTCCAATAGCGTTAAGTCCGGCGATCGTTGGGGTCATGCAATAGGCCCACCCCGGCCTATCCATCTTTTCCCGAATCTTCTGCTAAGATCTTCCCTAGCATCACGTGAAAAGTGCGGTATTGCGCCATCATGCTGGAACCACAGTTCCTGACGGACATTCAATGGCACATTCTCCGAGAACAGGGACAATACTTTCTGTAGGAAGACCAAGTACGCATCACTCGTTAATCTTGCTGGAAGAAGGTATGGCCCGATCACATGCCCGTTTAGAATACCAGCCCACACACTGAGTTGGAATCCCTTGACATGCGTCGCCTGCCCAGACATGGTTGTTTCGAGAATTGAGAACACCCTCCATCGTGAACTTATATTCATCGGAAAACAGAACTCTTCGTGGAAATTGGTGCTCAGCAATGCAGCGGTGCAGAAACCACGTACAAAATCGACTGGTTGTAACGCCTGTACTTTTTGAGGGTGGTAAGAATGTAGTTGTTGCTCGTGCAGAACCTCCCACACTACGCTGTTAGAAACATCCATCGCACGCATACTTGTTGACGGTTCCTGTTCAACGTAGTGCAGTACAGCCTCTTCGAATTCGGGGGTGCGACGTCTCTTTGGAGCATCACAATCCCTCCTCTCGATAGTGAAGGTATCTCGTTCTCGGAGCCGTCGCGCAATTCTAGCAAAAAGGGTATGCGATGGAGTCGTGCGTTGTGAATACCGCACTTGATACAATCGACGAGCTGCTTTTCCGCTGCGCCATACACCAACAGCATGTTTGTGTATTCTGCAAACGTGTACCCAACCATGCTGATTAGAGACACACAGGCTCGTGAATGGAGCTCCAGGCATGATATCACAGCAGGGTAAACGTCACGTGCCATTAGGTGATCCTCTGACGTCATGTACTGCCTATCTTGTCGCATAACACCGGCCAATCCGATACATGGTAATGGCTGTAGCACGGAAACATTACATGGGTTCCTATTCAAAATATTGCCTACTCAGTACCCTCTGCTAGCCCTAGAAGTTTATAATATGAATTTCCGAACACCCTGTATAATGGTAGAAGGTAAGAAATGCACAAGAAATAACTACAGAAAAATATAGATATAGATATCCACAATTTATACAACATACATTTCTTGTACAACAAATAATTTCCAAGGTATTCTTTTCATTGGTTTTAAAATATCCAGTATTTCCAATTTGAGAAAATTCCAAGTTGATGTTCACTTTTTTCATCCTGGTCATGAAAAGAGACGGGAATTTCTATGTTATTATATAAGGGTCACTTTTGAAAGATTTAACTATCGCTTTAGCCAAGTCTATTCCCTTGTCTACCTTCAAGTAAAAGAAACAATTATGCTAATGTTTATCCATATTGGCGTGAACAAGAGAGAAGAATAAGCTTTTGTAAGCATATTGTGTTTCCATAATAGATGTGGAAGGAACACCCCAGATTTTTTGTTTGCAGTAAAAGATTAGATAATCCATCCATAGTACTCAAATAAATTTTAAAATAATTAGATCTGTACTTAAATAATTCCTCCTGCAATCGTTTCAAACACTGTTGGTACATAGGGCTAAACGCCATTAGATGTTTCTTGGACTTCGAAATATGAGATTCGTCGACGACTGCGGCAGTTGCTTACATGAATCTGGTAACGAATATTGTTGATTTTCCAGATTTCAACGCTTCTATTCACCGGCGAAGGATTCCCTCCTCGTCTCCCTTTCACCAGATAGCAGAGATTTTCTATATCTTCCAAAACCTGCTTGGAATAAGACAAAATCCAACGAAATAAACAGGTTAAACACATCAATCAGCAGACTTGGAACTGGTCACAACACGTTTCACTGTATGAGAGACGGTGGAGAATAGCTGCGCCCAACCTTTGCCACCCTTCTCTCTTATCGAGCGAGGTAGCGAGAAATGGACCATGTTTCAAGATAACAAGCAGTATTACATGCTGGCTAATTTAGATTTAAACTCAGATCATATAAAATACTCTTAATGATCAAACAAACCTAATTTATGAACATCTACATCCAAAACTATTCTGGTAATATTAGGATTATCAATTATGAGAAAGAATTTTATTTAAATATATATAAAATTATTATATGAAACTTTTATTATTTCGGAAGGATAGGCCTATTTGCATATACCGATGCAAATGTTGACAGTTTGCTAAAAACTGTGTCAACATCCGAGGTTATAAAGCAAACTCGAATGAATATAATTGATTATAAGTAACTATCATGTATAATGTGAATTATAATACTTTAATGTAATTGGAAGTGTATGCAAAAGCGTACATGCTTGATAAACAGCTACAGGCACTGAAACTAAGGATCTGATACCGACAGAATCACTGTGTGTGCTTCGTATGCTTTTCTTTCAATAGCGTTGTTGAACTTGAGTTTTGGTAAACATTAATAGGTTGAGCTCATCCTGAGATGTTTCCTTTGTTTGCTAAATTCCATTATCTATAGGCTTTGTAATCCCTGGAAAATTGCTAGGGATGCAGCACTTTAATGCAGAAGACGAGGGACGTTCAATAAGTCTTTAGAAAATATAGAAAAACACATTTTATAGAGGTTTTTTTATTTTTACTTTCTCTACACGTACTATGTATATAGTATATAGAGAAGGTATTGCATTCAACCCAAAAATTCAATTCCGAGATTTCACCGGAAATAGGTTTTCGGTCCCCCTGAATCCAAAAATAGCATTTTCAGAAAAGGTACGTGTGTTCTGTGTGTGTCTGTGAGCAGCATAACTCAAAAACGAAAAGACCGTTGAATATCAAACTTAGTATTTAAGTTTGCTATCTTCCAAAGATGCGACAAGAAGATTTTCAAGAAAATCCCCCTACCTACAACTACGCTTTACATGGAACTTATTTGGAAAATTTTGATTTTCTCAAAAATGACTCTTAACGATTTTGATTAAAAGATCGTATATTAACATTATTTACCTGACAAATATAATTATCTCGAATTTTCTGGGAATAGCCTCTGAAGAATACTTTATTCTGGGTGAATTTTTGCATGACTGCTAAACCGTAACAGATGGACAGAAACTTACCACACAAAAAATGTAGAGCACATTAAAACACACAGTTTATGTAATATACATTTTTTTCGTGAAGTTAAGATTTTAGAATTTCCTTGTTTTTTGTTTCAGCTTTTAAAAACTTATACTTTTCTCATACAGGAATTTTCTCAACTCCTGCCCATACATACAAACAAAGGAACTTCACATAACATCACTTTGTTTATTTTTATTACAACATTATTTCAATAACCACACAAGCTAGAATGTAGATAGATGTCAAAAATATCGCTATGTTTATGTATAGCAGCTGGTGTACTTTTCAATAAGATATCTGGCATATTGTGGATTTTCTAAATACTCAGGTGCATTACCTTGAGATGAATGAAAATGTAGCTCTGTTGCTTTATTAGAGACAATTTATGTTGATCATAAGGCAGTGTAAGACTATATCGCCGGTGTTGCGGAAAGGGGTGCAATTCTAAAAATGTAATTTTTCAGCAAGCAGTTTCGACAATCCTCATAAATATGTTCTCACTTTATTAGCAAAAAGATTTATGTTGTTATCTATAAGTGTGATGATTGAAAGCTGTTCACAGCCAAGATTGGAGCTTTCTTCGTTGGATCTGAGTATAAAGGATATGTTCAAAATGCAACTTTGGGATTTTATCCCTTTACCCTAGCACCGGTTATTTATTTGTGCACAAGATAAAGCAATGTTTATAAACTTAATTGTGTTGCTTACCATATTAGCTGGTATTAATGCTCTCAGTGGCCAAAAGTCACGGGAAGACTTGTCTCATTTGAAAATGTGTTGTGTATGATGCCCAAATGTACCGAGCCAGCTGAGTCCGGCGTTTCGTCTGGGACTGGCATTTGGGCGGTACGGGTGCGATCCCCGTTGACCACGCCCTCTAGCCCTGGGGATTTCCGTGGTTTTCCTGGAGTTGTTTAGGCGAATGCTGTGGTGCTGTGTATCCAGCACGGTTCCATTCTATTTTATTCCTTCATTTCACTTCCCTTCTTTATCCTTCACATCGGCGCAGGTGTGGCTTGAGACTCTGTAGGCCAACGGTTCCCAACCGGTGTGCCCCGGCACCCAAGGGTGCCGTGTGATTAACTAAGGGGTGCCGCGAGATATTGAGATAAACAAAAAAAAACCTTCTACTGAAGCCTTAAGTCTTGTAAGGTCTTGAAATGAAATAATTCAAATCAATTACTCTCATGCACGGCAGATGGTGATAGTGGTCGATTCATTTCAATAATTCAGTTATACTAGTATCCCACAGATGGCATTACAGCTATACCCTGCCGAACATTCCCGAGGCTACTCGCTTCCTCATGAACATTCCCGAAACTTCGACAGATCAATATATGAAAGTATACGCCGCTTGGCGCTTTCAGTTGTCTTCCTCGCGTTGATTCACAGTGTTTAGCTATGGATAAGTTCATTGTTAAACGTAAACGCCAGGACAGTGAAAGTGAACAGTCGGCTCCTACTGCTTGCTTTAAGAAGCCAAATCTTACAGTTTCTCCCGGACCGTCCAATTCACCACATAAAGAAGACAAACGAAAGAAAAGAACATACCAGGACAGTTACTTAGCGTATGGATTTAAGTGGAATAACAACGAGGAAAACCCTATACCTGTGTGTTTAGTTTGTGGCGAAACACTTAGCAACGAGGCCATGGTACCTAGCAAACTGAAGCGGCATCTTACAACAAAGCATCCTAGTGTGTCACAGAAAAGTGTAATGTATTTTTCACATATATTAGAAGGGGAGAAGAAAAACAGCTGTGCGAATGATAAAGAGAATGACCATAGGTGATACTGCTCTTGAAGCCTCATTTAAAGTAGTAGAACTGATAGCTAAAAAAAAGAAACCTCATACTCTTGGAGAGGAAATCATTGGCCCTGCATGTCAAGTTAATAGTTTCAACAATACTTGGCGAAGGAGCAGCTAATCAAATTTCGAAAGTTCCTCTGTCCAACATCACAATCAGCCGCAGGATATCTGAAATGTCATGCAATATCAACGAACAAGTCACAGAGAAAATAAAAACTTGTAGAACATTTGCTTTGCAAGTAGATGAGAGTCTCGATATTGGTGACAAATCGCAACTCCTTGGTTTTATCAGATATATTGATGAAAAAGATATTAGTGAACAGTTTCTGTTCTGTAGACCACTGGAGACTACAACCACAGGCCATGATGTTTTCGTTTCTATTAATTCCTATCTCAATGACCATGATCTTTCATGGAAAGACTGTTGTGGTATATGTACAGATGGTGGACCATCTATGTCTGGGAAAATTAAAGGTTTTACTGCCAGAGCTCTCAATGAAAATCCATCCATTATTATAACTCACTGTTTTCTGCATAGAGAGGCATTAGTCGTGAAAGCGTGTAATGAAGATTTTGCTGAAGTGTTTAACCAAGTTGTGAAAATGGTGAACTATATGAAGTCTCGACCTTTAAAGTGCAGAATTTTTGAACAGTTATGTTGCGCAACGGATGCAGCTCATACCTCTTTGTTACTTCACACAGAAGTAAGGTGGTTGTCGCGGGGTCGTGTATTGCACCGGTTTCTCGAACTTAAAGAACAGCTACAAACTTTTTTTAAGGATGAAAATCAAGGCACATTTCATGAGCTCTTACTAAATGATTCTTGGTGTTTTGAACTGTCGTATTTGGCAAATATTTTTCATAAGCTGAATGAACTGAAAGTTTCGATGCAAGGTCGACATGAAACAATAATCTCCTCAACCAATAAAATGAAATGTCTTAAAAGAGAACTTAGTTCTTGGAAGTCTGCAGTTCAAAAAGGAGATTTGTCGAACTTTCCATCTCTTCTTAATGTGGCAGGAGATATCAATCTGGGTAAACTGAAAGACCGCATTTGTGATCACTTATCAAGATTGCAAGATGCAATAGATGCGTACTTTCCAACTATTTCCACTACGAATCTCGACTGGGTTGTCTCACCATTTGATTTCGTAGATAGTGCAGAGGAAATAGATTGCACTGCTTGCGTTGAATTTATTGATCTTTGCGCTGATTCCACACTCAAAGGTAAATTCACCAAGAGTGAGGCGTCGGTGGCTAGTTTTTGGCTTCAACGGAGAGAGGAGTACCCTAACCTAATGAAGAAAGCAATTAACGCACTTTTGCCCTTTTCAACATCCTATCTATGCGAGCAAGCCTTCTCTGCTATGGTGACAATAAAATGCAAAGCAAGAAATAGACTGAATAACCTTGAGGATGATTTGCGTGTTTCACTGTCAACTGTAAGACCCGACATCACATATCTGTGCTCTAAGCATCAATCACAAGTTTCACATTAATCATTAATCGAACAAAATTTATTGATGTATTTTTACTCAGTGATTGTAGTAAAGTTTACTGTATTATGTTATGGTGTACTTCATTATTATATAATATTTCAATAAATTAACATATTAAGCTTAATTTTCTTTTTAATTCAAGGAAGGGTGCCCTTGGTGTTTAATGTTATTCCCAAGGGTGCGGTGAACTTCAAAAGGTTGGGAAACACTGCTGTCGGCAGATGACACGGTTGATTGATCCGAGTGAAGCTCTCTTCCCCTTGTTTGCGCTGGTTGAGGCTAGGTGCCGTTGTAGAGGCCTCCTTTCGGCCTCCCGGCGTTGTAAAGCATCATGGCATCTAGTGACTGTTATAGAATTTCTTGCGTCTTTGCGCTTATCTCCGTCGTTTCTGTGTGCTGGCCTGTGGTTTCCCTTCTCCCGGGGAGTGTAAGGCCGCAATAAATCTGTACCGGGTCGCAGTTACCAAGGTGTCCCTCCTGTTAACGTGCTCTACCCTCTATTCCTAAATGTTGCGGCGCACGGCGCGAGTATAGACGGATATCTGCGAATACAGACACGCGTGTAGTGAATATAGCAACATGTCGCAAGTTAACGATCGCAACGTGGGATGACAATCGGTTCACGACGCATTTGTCATAGCACATCGGAGATTACATGAGAATTGTGTGTCCGGAGTGGATCTTCAATATCACAGAGAAAATATTTCCACACGCGTAAGCCACCGCATAGGGGATCTCAGGTGATTAATGAGTGGACATCACGTCACCTCAACAGTACCATGCGTGGCGTTCGAAGGGCTACTGTGATTCAGATCACTGCCTAGATGAATGTTAGCCCATTTCCGCCGGACTGTAAGGAGTGCCATGCACCACAGTCGACGATTAACTTGTGTCTCTTTGCTGACACTTCGACACTTAGCTCTATAATGTGCATGGATCCGCAAACTTCGGCAATGGACCTTGGTACAGTGGCGGCGTGTGCTACAGTCCGATGAATACCGGTTCCAGTTATATCGCTTGAGGGTGTGGAGCATGCTCATGAAGCTATGGATGCTGCGTGTCAACTAGTTTGAGTCCAGGCCTGGGATGCGTTCTCATGGTCATTATGCCGCATTGTTCGGCTGCAGCAATCAATGACAAGTGAACACCATCTGCATCCCTTTCCGGCACTGGAGAACCCTGGTGGAGATTGCATGTTTCAACAGGAAAATACGACATGTCACCACTCTTTGGTGTCACGCAGGTGATTTGATGAGAACTCTAGTGAATTCATGATCATGGTATGCCCTTCTAGATCAGTATGTCTAAGTCCAATCGTGCATTCATGGGATGCTGTCATTGCTGGTGTACGTTTTCTGATAGCGGAAGGAGTAGGGGGAACGGACATTCATCGACGAATGTCACAAGTGAACGGCGAACATTGCATGTCCCTTACAATGGTCAAGACGTGGCACAAGCGCTTCAGGGAAGGATGATTGTCGTTAGCCGATGATACACGGTCTGGAGCACCTCACTGCAGTACCGATGTCATCGTCCAGCTGGTTGATGCACTCATTACCCAGGACCGCCGAGTGATAGTGAAAGCCATAGCCGCAGAGGTCGGATTGAGCGTCGGAAGTGTACACACCATCATGAAGGAACGACTGTGTGCCACAGTCTTCAACCACACCAGTAAGCATGTCGATTGGCCCAATGCCTGGGTAATCTGCAGCGCTATGCTAGGGAGAGGAATGAGTTCCTGGCACGAGTGGTAGCTGGAGATGAGTCATGGTGTCATGACTTCGAACGGGAATCAAAACGACAAAGTCTCCAGTGGAAGCATCCAGGGTCATCACCATCAAAAAAGCCAAGGCCTTCCAAAAGAGGGCAAGAAAGTTTATGCTGACGTTCTTCTTTGACCAAGATGGCCCCTTGTGATAAACTTCCTGCAGCACGAAACCTCAGTGAATGCCCAGCGTTACTCGCAAACCTTGACCAACCTTTGCCAAGCGATCAAATCAAAACGACCAGGCAATCTCGCCACTAGGGTCATTCTGCTCCACGACAGTGCAAAGCCTCATACGGCCAACACAGTCGTGGCACTCCTGTAGAAATTCAAATACAGGTTCTCGGCCACCCTCCATACCCCTCCAGACCTCTCTCCCTGCGATTATGTCATATTTGGTCCCCTTATTAAAGCTCTGAGGGGCAAATCATTCACCTCGGACGACGACGTCCAGCTGTACGTGCGGAACTGGATCATATCGCAGCCCCGGGAATTTTATGAGACAGCCATTCACCGCCTTGTGTCACAGTAGGACAAGTGTCTCAACAACCAGGACCAATACTTCTAACATACAGGTACTGGTTTCGGTACTGATACTTCCGGTTCGTTTTTGTTTTTTTAACGCTCCTCATAATCTGCTGCTTCTTGACACTCGAAAAACTTATGTGGAATACCCAATAGGTCACGTTCCTTCCCTTAGAAGCTGACCATCTCCATGACTATTTAGTTGCGTATTAAATTAACTTTTAGATATACATCTGGTAGGGCTTTTACCAGATGTCAGTAGTGTTAAAAGTAAAAAAACTCTGCCACTTAGTGTTATAACATTGAAACACTCTACCTCTGGTTTCTTGCGGAATGTGACCACGGCCTCTTTCAGGTAGGCTGACAATCTGACTCTAATGCTACCAAGAAAGTCAAGAAGTCTATATAGTAAATTACATATATAATCAATGCTTCAATTATCACTTCCGCTACCCAAGGAATAACTATTTCAAATTGTAATAATGCACAATAAACGTTACAGCTTGTTCAAAAGATTAATAAGTTTAGTGAAACTTGTAATCTCTTAATAAATTAAATCTTTGTTAGTGAAAGTTGTAATCTACTAATAAATGTTCTTAGCTGATTTTAATCGTTTTATTGTTTTCAGGTCTCTGTTGTATAGTATTTTGCAGGTCTATAATAGTCATTATGTCAGCCCTTATGCTAAGCAACGAACCCAACCGTGATAAAACAATATAATATATCTATAAATATTTATAATTATTAAAAACAAACAAACATGTGTTCCATTCACATGCCTTTCTCTGCATCTCTGCAATACATTATTGTTAAAAGGCGTCTTCTTCTATTTACTTACTGATAATCGAAAATAAAAATTCGCAGAAATGGTCGTATTACTTGTTTCGTTGTTAGTAGAAGGGAAATAAGGGAGCACCATAGATAAAATCAATACTTTAATCACGTAGCAACCACCTTTTAAAAGATTTAAGTACCTCTGTTTGAATCAACGGAGATGACAAATTCCCGTATGTTTTTTTAAGCTGAAACTGATAACAAGAAATATCTCAAAGAGCTAGCTCCACGAAAAAGATGTAAATAACATAAATTGTGTATTTTAAGGAGTTGTAAGTTTTTGTCTATCTCTTATGGTATATCAGTTGTGCAAAATTCCGCAAAATTCATCCAGAATAATAATATTTTATAAGTTATTTTAATAAAAATCGTTGGAGCCATTTTTGAGAAAATAAAAATTGTCGAAATTTGTCCATGTAAAGGGTAGTTGGGATGGGGGAATTTTCTTGAAAATCTTTGTGTCTCATCCCTAAAAGATATAAAACTTAATTCCAAGTTTGTATTTAACAGTCTTGTAGTTTTTGAGCTAGTTTTTTGCTAAAGATTATATTTTGAATTCAGGATGTCTCAAAACAAGTATTTGCGGTGAAAATAAAATTATCGTTTTTCCACTTTATCATAAATTACTATTTGTAATTCTTAAGAGGAAAAAGAAGCAGGTTAAACTTAAAGTAAGGATTTTCATTTACATTAAAATTAACTATCGTGCAATTCCTGAAAGAAAGTCTTATCATTAATTACAAAAACTAATATTTTACTTTCAACATACTGTGTGTTCTTAAACTTTTTTGGGGTATACTTTTAAAAGGCCATTTGAATGAATTATAGGTAAAACCTGCATCTTCAAAATGTTCGCGGATAAGATGTTTCGCCTCTTACCCTTTGTAATAATAGACGCTGAAATTACGTAAACTGATTTAGCGGGAAGTAATTTCGAAGTTATTAAGGAAAAGGTTCTATTACGCTTCTACATTTACTTGCCCATATTCCGTTCTTACTATGGTTGGTTAGTGTTTTTAATTCGTTGGATACGGTGAAGCAATATTAAAGTGCACAAATTGCCTAGAAATATAATTTAATGTTCAGTAATTTAGAAGGCGGAAAGCAGCTTAAACTCCTGTTTAGATATTCTTGGTCACTGTAAAAATGTATCTTTAGCTATTCATTTTTACTGTATCATATACGTTGAATATATGAACAAAGTAGGTAGCAAAGCTATTGTATTCCACCCAAAAATGTGATACCATAATTTTACTGGAAATCCATGCTTTCCGGACTTCTGAACACAGAAAAGGGATTTGTAGAAAAAGGTCCGTGCTTGTGTGTGTTTTTTTTGTTTGTGTTTTTACTACTATGGCACCGCAGACGATGACACTAATGAAGCCTAGAATGATGATGGAGCACCAGTAGAATGTGATGGGGCCGGGGACCGGAGAACCTGAGGAAAAGCTGCTTTGTCCACCACAAATTCCACTTGTGGTCACTTGGGATCGAACTGTGTGAGTGTATGTGTGTGTGTGTGTGTGTGAGAGAGAGAGAGAGAGAGAGAGAGAGAGAGAGAACATATAACTAAAAACGGAAAAGCTATCGACTACCAAACTTGTTATTTAAGTTCAATATGTTCAAAGGATGCAACACGAAGATTTTTAGGAAACCTTTTGCAATTCCAAACCATCCTTTACATGGAACATTTCTCGAAAATTTGCTTTTATGAAAACTGGCTGTAAGGATATTCATTAAAATACCTGTCGTTTAAGCTAATTTCAAGGCAAATGAAATATATAGGTATCTTAAGCTTTCTGGACTTTCCTCTGAAGACCTCTTCATCCTGGGTGACCTTTGCATAACTGGTAAACCGTGATATAATGGAGGAAATCTCACAGCAGGAAATTGTAAAATAATTTGTCAATTTGTCACATACATTTTTTGGGAGTTAACCATTTCCGAGACGTTCCTAGTTATTTGTTTCAATGTTTTTCAATACTCATGCTTTCCTCACATGGAAAGTCGAAATTCGCGTTTTAATTTCTCTTCTTTGAACGACTGTACATAGTAGATAGGTAGAGAAGGTATTGCATTCCTTCAAAATTCCGATATCCAGCTTTCTTTGGAAAATACAATTTTAGCTGTAAACAAAAAAGTTATTTTTAGAAAAAAAAAATGAACCTCTGTTCTTGTGTCCGTGAAGGGCATAGGCTCAAAAACAAATAGTCATTTAAATACAAAATGTCTTATTAACGTCTTGCGTTGGCGGTTCATTCTGCATTACATTTCTTTCGTGTACAGAAATACATTAAAAATACTTGTCGCACTGGAAATACTTATCGTAGGGTCTTTTCGCTGATTTCCCCCATGTCATTCACCTGTTTGTTATGCTCTTAAAAGCGTATTGGACGAGCTACGTTACCGAGGGTAAGGGGGTGGACATGAAACGAATTTACGACAGTGAAGTTCTGAATTGCGAACTGGTGATCCCAGCTTTCTGGCTGAACGATAACCACCCGTCTCACCAGGTGATACAAAAGTAAGTTAATATTTTCTCTTCACTGAATACTGAAGTTCTAATGCTTAGATAATTCGCGCACGTCGTGACAAAATTAATACACTGCTTATACACGTCAACCTGTTCTAATGCAGCGACGCGCGGGTTTGAAGGATGAAGAGGAGGAATGCCCAATCGGTTTTACCTTTTCTTATTCGCGTGTTGTACCAGAATGGCAACAATGAAAATCGTGCTAAGACCGAATCCCCGTCAAAGGTTCATATTTTCAGCAAAATCACAGCGCCAGACGTATTTTTATTGTCTTTGACTGTACAACGGAGTGTAAGTGAAATTACGACCGACAAAGTCCAGGGGCCGCAGGAAAATAATGCGTTGTTTAAGAGCTTTAGGAATATTCAGCTAAATATGGTCTACACGTAGGTAGCTTGTGTTCCTAAATGGATGCCAGCTAGACAATAGTAGAATTGTCATCTATGTTGAACGAGGATGAGAAACCCGCATTTTAGAGCATTCCGAGTTGAAACTGGGCGCCGTATTTCCATAGGAAGGGAACAATGATACTGACCAGAGAGAGTAGATAGTGTTTATATAGTCTCTGTGGAACTCTGTAAAGCCTGCCACAAGATAAGAATATTACTAGAGTCTGCAACGGAGAATAGTAAAATAGTTTACTTCGCTTATATCCACTACCACTGAGTTATGGAATAATTTACTCTAGGGGGAAGGTAGGGCCTGCCAGTTTCAA
Organism: Hymenopus coronatus; assembly: GCA_030762935.1. Taxonomy (NCBI): domain Eukaryota; kingdom Metazoa; phylum Arthropoda; class Insecta; order Mantodea; family Hymenopodidae; genus Hymenopus; species Hymenopus coronatus. The sequence goes on along the minus strand of CM060897.1, from coordinate 63,240,132 downwards.
TGTAAATGGTTTGTGTTGATTAACACGACTGTCATTTGTTAGACCAGTCCGCCGATTTTCTCCTACATCAGATAATGCATACAATGCGAAACAGTGTGTTACGCCTACCATTCGTTGGAAAAGGTGTTCGAAATTACGTTCCTTGCGTCTGTAATATACACACATTCATTCGTCTTTAGCACTACAGCCCATGAGCTTCTTCAATAAATTGCAACCATTCGGCTCTCTTTGGCGCCACCCGTCTCCATCTTCTCCATCCAACTTTTCGTAGGTCCTCCTCCATTTCCTGTATCCATCTCAATCGTGGTCGGCCACTTCTCCTCTTTCCCCCAGGTTGCCCTGGTACACCTTTCCTCCGCCATCCGCTCCACATGTCCCAGCCATCTTCCTCTACCTCTTTTGATGAAAGATACTATTGCACGTTCTTCATGAAATTCCACCAACTCCTTATTGTTTATACTTCTTACTGATTATTTTCAAGACAAGGACCATCATATCTTATATTTTACTACTTTTCTTTCTCACACCGCTAAATATTTTCAATTGCAGGTGTTAATACTCAGGTTTCAAACGTGTTAGTAACTCCCGGTCTAACTATAGTTTTAAATATAGTATTTTTGGTCGATCTAGATAGAGACTTCAGCTTTAATAATTTTCCAGGTCCAAAAAGGCATTTGTTGCCTGCCATTATTTTTGTATTTATCTCAAATGGTATTTGATAATATAATATAACATATCATATTATATAATTTGAAATCTGTGCGTGAAGTGAAGTTCCGTAACACGTAAGCGTAAAAATACCAAGTTATTAATTTTACAAATCTCCTATAGCAAGTTCCACCACTTGTATATTTGCAATAAACTGTCCACTGCATGCTATAAAATTGTTTAAATGAGCCACTTTTTTTTTTAATTATTGAATGTTTATTGAAACAATACAGCTAAAATTAAATTTAACGGTTTCCAGCGTCTCGCCTATGTAAAGCGTAAAAGACTGCTTAATTTTGCTCAGAGGTATCTTTATCAGGACTATGGTTCTTTAACGTGCCGTAAATCTGCGATGTGGGACTAATACGTAACTTTACTTCTCTTCCAAAGGAATCCATGCTAAGAATTTTTACTCCGGTAAAAATCCATCGCCATTTGCCGTGTTTGAACCCCCGACCTCGGGAGGCTAGCAAGTACTGCTGTTTCCTAGCATACTTTATAAAATATGTCTATAAGAACTAAATTTTTACTTTAAAATGTTCAACGCGTCAGCTTTCATTTAAATTTCCAAGAATGTGCAAAAGTATTCATCGTAACATTCTACAGGACAAAATAAGTGCTAATACCAATACAGACTTTAAAAATATTTTATTTCTATGAAAGTATGGTTGGTTTTAAGGATTAAATGTTTTTATGGACTTATTAAAATTTTCAAATTCGCGCATCATATTTATTTAAACTATATTTGTTAAGGTTTTACATGTAGTTCAAAGCCCCAATTGAAAACATTGAAACATATTTTCTCAATATATGAAACACTTAGGGCATTTTGATTATATTTCGTAATAGAATTTATGAAATAATTTGTAGCTCTCAAAGTCCTTATCGAATTTGAATATAATTTTTATCTATATTAACTATTCAGCAATGCAATTTTAGTAAAATTTAAAACATCAGTAATACAAAAATCTTATGTGTTCCATTAAATGTTGCATCGTTGTAAAAAATAGTGTTAAACAGCTTATTCTTCTATCTACTTTATGGTAATTGAGATAAACATTAGTAGAAATTCTCAATTACTCGATTCTTTGCAAGTAGGAAGTAAATGAGGGACTACACCAGGCTAAAACGATAGTCATTTATTTTAAAAACTGGCTGCCATGTGGTTGAGATCAGTTTCTATGCATGACCAAGAATTTACACATTTTCGTGTGAGAAAAGGTATTTTAAATCTGAAACAAATAATAAGGAATATCTCGGAAATGGTCAACTCCATGGGGCAAAAACGTATGTAACATAAATTGTGTATTTTAATGCAGTATACATTTTTGTATAAATAGAAAATTTTTGTTTCTTTTATGATCTGCCAGTTACGAAAAATTAACAAAATTCATCCAGAATTCTTCATAGCCTATTTCCAGAAAATTCAACATATATATTTTGTCATATAAATATCTTTAATATACGATATTTTAATCAAAATGCTTGTACCACCGACGCCGCCACCGCCGCCACCACCACAAGCACCACCACAACCACTACTGAAAATGCAGTACGATGTAGAGCTGAGTCAAAAGGATATTTTCAGCAAGATGGCACTACATGCCATACATCAAATGAATTCATGAACCTAATTTCAAGTTTCTTTGACGGCCGGATAATTTCCAGGCACCTGTGGCCATCGAGATCTCCGGATTTGTCATTGCCAGACTTCTTTCTGTGGGGTTACCTAAAAGAGTATACGCCACACGTCCCCAGACATTGGACGATCTAAAGCACAACATCACAAAGGAGATTCAAGTTATTGACAACAGAGTCCTCCAACGAGTGGCCGGTAACATGGAACGACATGTTGAGTTGTGCCTTATTCAGAATGGAGGACATTTTCAACATTTGCTATAGAGCTAAATAAACTCCCAAAGTTCCTCTACAATTTAGGTATAATAAGTTGTCGCTAGTGCAATTCGTTTTGAAACAATTAATGAAATAAATGTGTCAGCTCTATATAAATCCCCCTGTACTGCTGCTGCTGCTGCTGCTGCTACTCAGTGCTTGAATTTTTCTGTCTGACCCTATTTTTCCAGCTTCTGTATTATACGCGGCTAGTGTGCAGGCAACACTTATTCATGATTGACCTACTGTTGGATAAACTATGAAATCCGGGAAATATTCAGGACACCCTAAGTCCCCCCAAAAATGGCGTGTTATTTAAGGACGCTCTTTAATTGCTTTGGTTCTCAGCGTCTCATTCTAAATTGGGCGTGAAAGATCGCTTAATTTTGCTCTCTGTCAGGATTGAGGTTCTTTTATATGCCGTAAATCTACGACACGGGACTAACGGCTTTACTTCCCTTCCGAAGGAAGCCATGCTAAGGATTTTTACATCCGAAAAAATCCATCGTCCTCGCCGGGTATATCAAGTTAGCTTAGTAACCATTACACTACGGAGTGTTTAAGTCCCCAACGGAGTATGTCATCTCAAAATAATTTGAGATCTCTTTGTGGTTTACCGGAAAACCGAGTTAGTTGGGATTGACGTGGTTGCACAGTTGGATAGAGCAACTGAACAGAGACCAGGAAATCCGTGGTTGAAATGTCTATGGCATTGCAATGTCTATCGGAGGGTCCGAAAAACGATGGACTTTGAGGATACTCCACATGAGCTAGTTCAATGGTGGTAGCATGCATAGGGTGAACTTAAAATCGCCACACCAGATCGAACCATAGACTCTCAGCCCAAGAGCTGCAAACAAAACCACTGCACTAATCCAACTCTCCCAATTGCAGAATATCAGTAGCCTACTTTTTGATTGTCCACTATCTATATATATATATATATATATATATATATATATATATAAAAGAAAAAGAAACAAAACAGATTAACACTTCATTTAGATTGATGTGTCAAATATTTCATATTACTAATTAAACTATCAAAAATTTTATCAAATTATCAGCAAACATTTTTGTTTAGAATTCAGCAACCTTGTCAATAACACACACAAATCTTAATCTATATTAGCATATAAGCTCATTAATTTATTTCCATATTGTTTAATCTAATTACTATGTACAGTATTACGTTACAGGATTTGAATTTGATATGCTCATTTGGCATTAACCTATACATGATTATATTAATAGTGATGCTGTAGTACTTTTTTACTTTCTCCACATACTACGTACATAATGTATAGAGAAAGTATTGTATTGTCCCTAAAAATTGCTACCGAGATTTCACCTGAAAGACAGACTTTGGGTACCCCTGAAACCCAAAAAAAAAAATTTTTAGAAAAAGGTCCGTGTGTGTGTGAGGGCAGCATAGCTGAAAAACGAAAATACCGTTAAGTAACAAACTTGGTGTTTAAGTTTGATATCTTCCAAGGATGAGACACGAGGATTTTGAAAAAAAAATCGAAAATGTGTAATTTTATCAAAAATGGCTTAAACGATTTAATTAATATATTTTATATTTAAGATATTAACATGAAAAATAAAATGTATATCTTGAATTCTCTAGCAATAGCCTTTAAAGATCTCTTTATTCTAGATGATAGTTATTGAATTTTGTATAACTGGTAAACCGAAAGGGAGAGCCGAAAGTTACTACACAAGAATGTAGATCACGATAAAACACGCAATTTATGTCATTTACATTTTTTTCCTGCAGTTGACCGTTTTCGAGATATTCCTTTTTATTGATTTCAGTTTCAAAATACTTAAATTTTTCTCATACGGGAACTTGTCAATAGCTGGCCAGGTAAAGAAACGTATTTCAATCCGATAGCAACCACATTTTAAAATATTTGACTGTCGGTTTAGCCTACTCATGCTGTGTTTTACCAGTGGGCATGCGGACACATGATTCCGCGCTGCTGCTGTAAACAGTGACGCTTCTAACGCAGTCTTTCTTTTTTTTTTTATTTTGTCTACACGTACTATGTACATAGTGGATATAGAAGGTATTGCACTCCACCCAAAAATTCGATACTGAGATTTCACCGGAAATATATATATTTTAGATTTTGCTGTATAAAATAAACATTTTCAGAAAAAGGCCCATGTGCCCGTGAACACGATAACTCAAAAACGAAAAGTCGGTAAAATACCAAACTTTGTATTTAAGTTTAGTATCTTCCAGGGATGCGACACGGAAAATGTTGAGTAAAACCCCCCACCCCAAACTACATTTTACATGACGGCCCGGGTTCGATCCCAAGCGACCACATGAGAGATTTGTGGTGGACAATGCGGCGTAGGGGCGGGCTTTCTCCGGGTTCTCCAGTTTCCCCACCATCACATTCCATCGGGGCTCCATTCGACCAAGAAGCAGTCTTGTCATAACTCCGCAGGACCTTCACCTCCACCAAGAACAAAAGCCAACAGGCAACCATTACAGAGATTGAGCAACGAGGTAAGTCCAAGAAACAGCAGCGCACACGGCATCCACCACAAATGAGAACAACGCCGCAAGAGGAACCTCCCCACAGATGAGCCAATCACCGCCGAATCCAAAGATTCCAAACAAATCCAAACCCAGCTTCCACGAGAACTTCAGAAACGTCACTCAAGCAAAAAGGGAATTCAGACTTAGACTTCAACTACACCTCTATCACCGACTTGCAAGACTAATTGATGGAACTCTAATACAACTCCTCAAGAAAAACTACCCCCCCCCCAAAAAAATAACCGTACCGGGATTCTAAAGCATGCCCTCAATAAACTACTTGCAGAACGTAATGAAGCAACACAAATCATACAAAACAAGGTCAGCCAATGGAACTACAAGGAAATAATCAGCACCACCGACCACCTCTCTGCAAAAAACTATTGTTAAAAAGCTTATACTTCTATTTACTTCATGCTAATCGAGAAACAATTAGCAGAAATAGTCTTATTACTTACTTCCTTGTAAGTAGAAGGGAAATAAGGGAGTACCATAGGTTAAAATGATAGTCAAAAGGTGGTTGCTATGTGACTGAAGTGCCTTTGTTTGTATGGACAGCAGTTGACCAATTTCTATATAAGAAAAGTATGAGTTTTCAAAGCTGAAACCAGTAATAAGGAATACCTTTAAAACTATCAACTGCACGAAATAAAGGTGTATAACATAAATTGTGTGTTTTAATGTGCTCTACATTTTTTCTGTGCTAAGTTTTTGTCCATCTCTTAAAGTTTACCAGTTATGCAAAATTCCGTAAAATTCCTCCAGAATAAAGTAGTCTTCAGAGGCTATTCCAGAAAATTCAAGATATACATTTTATTTGTCAGGTAAATATGTTTAATATATGATATTTTAATCAAAATCGTTAGACAATTTTTATAAAATCAACCTTTTCGAAATAAGTTCCATGTAAAGTGTAATTTGAGGTGGGCGATTTTCTTGAAAATCTTCGTGTCGCATCCTTGGAAGATACCAAACTTAAATACCAATTTTGGTATTTAAGGTCTTTTCGTTTTTGAGGTATTCTGTCCACAGACACACACACATAGATACACACAGACACACACGGACATTATTCTAAAAATGCTTTTTTTGGATTCAGGTGTCTCAAAACATGTATTTCCAGTGAAATCTGGTATTGAATTTTTGGGTGCATTACAATACCTTCTCTATATACTATGTACATAGTGGGTATAGAGAAAGTAAGAAGTTATTAGTATAAAATTATTTTAATGAAGTAAGAAAGGACAAAATCTGATGTGGTACACTCACATGACTTTCTTTAGCTGCTCTACAAACGATTGTCACTGCAAAGCGCTTCTTTGCTTGGCTAGGAGTGGAACGAAAGAAAAACGGACTCTTACTGTCTGAGAAAAATACAAGTGCTTTACAACTGAAACTAATAACAAGGAATATCTTGAAAACGGGAAACTCCACGTAAAAAATGTGTATGACATATATTGCGTATTTTAAAGAATTCTGCATTTTTTTGTGTAGTAAGTTTTTATCTATCTCTTATGGTTTAGTACTAAGCAAAATTCAGGAAAATGCATCCAGAATAAACAAGTCTTAAGAAGATATTTCCGGAAAAGTCAAGATATACATTTTATTTGTGATGGAAATGGCTTTAACTAGTAGTGCTTTAAACAAAACCTTTAGAACCGTTTTTAAGAAAAACAAAATTTTCGAAATTTTTTCAATATAAAGGGTAGTTAGGGGTGGAGGATTTTCTTAAAAATCTACGTGTCGCATCCTTGGAAGATAAAAACCTTGGTATTTAAGTTTGATATTTCACGTTTTTTCGTTTTTGAGCTATGCTGTTCAGACAGGCACACAGACCTTTTTCTGAAAATGCTTTTTCTGGATTCAGGGGTCCTAAAACATCTATTTCTGGTGAAATCTTGGTATCGAATTTTTGGATGCAATACAATACCTTCTCACTCTACTAATTACATTGTACATGTGGGGCTGAGAAAATAAAAAATGTCTTCCCGGTCGATAGAGATGAGCCGTTCTTAAAAAAAAAAAACTAACAAAATAACTAAATTCGTCGAAGCCAAAAAGCCTTGGGTAAAAATCCATAAATCCCCTTGCCCATCAAGCCCTCCGCAGTCTTGCTGTGCTCTGCAAGTATGTATTGAGTTGACAATAACATGGTGTTGTCCATTTGTTACAAGTTATTTATTGCTTAGTCCTGTGCTTAGAAAGTATATTATGGCACAGTATGTTTTTTTATAGCTCAGTCATCTCTTCAAAGTGAAAGTATAGAGCAATTTTTTTTTTCAACCCACCAGTTGGCGCTCGTAAATCAGTGAATACAATTTCGCCCCCGTTTTAAAGAATTAGGGCACGGAAAATGATTTTGCCTTTTATTCAACACGACTCTGCAAAAGCTTATTGGCTAATATTTCTATGAGAACAATTTTACAGAACATTTTTTTAAGTACCTAAATTATTAGTAGAGATTTTGGCTCCCTTGGCCCCCCAACCTAGCCCCCCTGGGGTAAATTAAAACATAAAGTGTACAAAGCAAACCTACACGCCCTGGAAGAAACAAAATTAATATCCGCTATATTTCTCGATGTGAACTGTGGTGAATGTCGAAATTTCCTAAAGAGGTATCAAAAATATGTGGACAATGGTTGTCAGTTTCAGCATCTTATTTCGTAAAATGGAAAGTAAAGCCTTTAAAAGTAGTTTTAAAAATGTTGTATGGTTGCATCTGCACCATTCTATTATAGCTCTCCCTGTACAAGTTAGAATTCAAAATTTATTTAAAACTAATTCAAAATCTTCTCGGGCTTCTAACCTGGTTAGAAGCCAGAGAAGATTTTGAATTAATACGTCGCCAGGAAAGCTTCAGTTCTTATCTTAATTTAAAACTATTTATCAGTGATTTTCGTTAGTTTTGCTAAGTAAATTTCCCCCTCTCTAATTGCACGTAATTATACATAATGAACATTCTTTCCCTATATTAATGTTCCTTCGTTCCAGGTTCTTCATTCTGGGGTTACGTGCCGTTGGTTGCCCCACAGGCGTCTGATCCCTATGCACCCGCTTGTCAGTCCTACTTACGGGGAAAGTACACCGATTACTTAACGTAACGTATACTAAATTGTATAATATTTCCTGTATTAGGCAAATAACTTTCTTTAATTTAAGTATTTCGAAATACACTTGGTCCATAATAACAATAATCATAATCTTAACAATGAGAATAATCACAACTGGTGGTAGTAATATACAAAATGGTAGAGCTGTAATGTCCCCAATTTTGCAATATAAGTTTTAGGTGATGGAAAGAGCTACTTCGACCAACAAATGTTGCACATTTTCAGCTCTGTAGGGCCCTGCCGTAAGCTTTAGTAAATTAAAACCGGGACATATTTGAATATGTAAATGCTACTGCTTATACCTTTCGGACACAATACTGAATAGTATCTGTAATTTTAACACATCGTGTAAATTAATTCATTATTTTAATCATCCTGCTGGAGGTAACATTTTGTGAACATCTGGTGTTCTACGTGAAAAGCCAATATAGAGAAGCATGAGAAGAAGACAGAAAATGAAAAAAAAAAAAAAACAAACATTCTTGGGTATCGATTGTCATATATTAATGATGGGGCTAACTCTTTTGCCTCCTTCATGAATAAACCTCTTATTGATGTTCTTTTTTGAGATATAAGTTACAGAAGGGGAGACAAAACTGTTGTTTACTTTCTCTATGCGTACTATGTACATAGTGTATAGAGAAGGTATTGTAATGCACCCAAAGATTCGATACCGAGATTACACCGGAAATACATTTTTATAAAAATGTCCGGGTGTGTGCGTGTTTGTGGACAGCATAGCTCAAAAACGAAAAGACCGTTGAATACCAAACTTGGTACTTAAGTTTGGTATCTTCCAAGGATGCCATACGAAGATTTACAAGAAAAACCCCCACCCCAACTACGCTTTACATGGAACGTTTTTCGAAAATTTTGATTTTCTTTAAAGTGGCTCTAACGATTTTAATTAAAATATCGTCAGATATTAATATATATATCTTGAACTTTCTGGGAATAGCCTCTGCACACTACTTTATTCTGGATGAATTTTACAGAATTTTGCGTAACTGCTAAATCGTAAGAGATGGACAAAAACTTTCCACACAAAAAAATGCAGAGCACATTAAAACACAGAATTTATGTTATATACATTTTTTCGTGGGGTTGATCATTTTTAAGATACTCCTTGTTTCTGGTTTCAGCTTCAAAAGCTTATTTTCTCATACAGCAATTTGTCAACTCCTGCCCATATAAACAAAGGAACTTCAGTGATATAGCAACCAGCCTTTGAATACCAATTTAACCTATGGTACTCCCTTATTTCGCTTCTACTTACAAGGAAGCAAGTAATAAGACTATTTTTGCTTTTTTTTTTTTTTTTTTTTTTTCGATTTGCATGAAGTAAATAGAAGAATAAGCTTTTTAACAATGGTTTGTTGCAGAGATGTAGAGAAAGTCAGGTGAATGGAACATATGTGATTTTTTTCAATTAAAACTATTAAATTCATTACCATATGAAAATTAGTGGGTAAATGCTAATATGGTCACGCTCTCCCGAAATCTATTCCTGGAGATTACGACTGGCTTCGCACGGTTACTTTTTGAAGAGGGACTCTGTTATTTGTTCTCTATGTGGCAAAGATCTGTGCATCAGTCATGTGTTCCTAGAGTGTATTCCTCTAGCACAGTTGACTTATGTCGTCGCAGCAAGCGATCGCCAACGTAGCACTATGTGAGGAGTAGTTGAGAGATATCAGAGTAGCTCATGTTAGAGTTAATACATTGCTCTACTTTGCTTATTAGCTGAAAGCTTTATTTGTTGTATATACTACATAACATGAACTGATCTAATCTAAAACCTGATACTTTCTCTAGCCCCGTACATAGTGGATAGAGAATCTATTGTTTTCCACCCAAAACATTTAATATCGAGATTTCCCCTGAGTATGAAAAACCACTAGAAAAAGGTGCGTGTGGACAGCTCAAAAATGAAAAACCAAACTTGGTACTTAGATTCAGTATCTTCTAAGGATGCGACACGAAGATTTTCAAGAAAATCCCACCGCCACAAATTACTCTTTACATGCAAAAATGTTTGGAAAATTTTGATTTTCTCAAAAATGTCTTTAACGATTTTGGTTACAATACTTGGTTTAAGATATTTTTATAACATTAAATTTACATCTTGAATTTTCCGGAAATAGCATCTGAGGACCTCTTCTTTATGGATGACTTTTGTATAACTGGCAAACCATAAGAGATAACATAATGTTATATACATTTTTTTGTGGAGTTAATCGTTTTCAGATATTCCGGATAATTGGTATGCGTTTTAAGGCACTTAAACGTTTCTCAAACGGGAAGACACATTTCTTCTCGTTTCTCGTTTGTTTGCCCCTGGTAAGAAAAGATAATGGAATTTCCAATGTTTCACATAGCGACCGGCTTCTAAAGGACTTGACTATCGCTTTAGCCTGCGCATCTCCTTGTTTCCCTTATACTTACAAGGAAACAAGTAATAAGAGTAGTTCTGCTTATGTTTATCTTGATTAGCATGATAGCTAAAAGATTAATCTTTTGAATAAAAGGGTTGTTTGAGAAAGTCATGTGAATGGAACGCATAAGATTTTTTGTTATTTTAATTCACATTATTTCAGTTGTCATTTGCTCTTCAAGGAAGAAATACTACCAAACTTCTGGTTGTAATGCTTTGTTATATTTACTATATATTACTTCGGCCGCGCCGTGGCTGAGTGGTCAGAGCACTCGCCTCTCATCTAGAGGTTCGATCCTAAGCGACCGCATGTGAGATTTGTGATGGACAAAGCGGCGCAGGGGCGGGTTTTCTCCGGCTTCTCCGGTTTCCCCCATCACATTCCACCGGGGCTCCATCTTCATGGAGGTGTGTGTATATAACGTGAATTATACATTATGGAATTCAAGTATTTTGTTTGTTACTAAAGGTAATATAATGCTAGTCCAATGAACTGTTAGTTTCAGATGAATTATTTTACTTTTGAAAATAATACATGGAAACATATTAAGAGTGAGCTTTTGACCGCAATCGTGAAAGTCTTTAGACGTCCATAGCGGATCATTTAGCTGACCTCCCTTGGCTCGAGCTATACTTCCATTTAAGGATTACACAGTACATCAGTTTACCAGCATACTGTTTTATTAAACAGCAGTTTTCTCAAAAGAAATTGTTACACATTTAAAATGTTCCACCTGAGTGATTTTTTATTTAAACGCAACTAAAATTTCCTTGAATTTACAGAAGTATCTATTTAATATTACAGATGACAAAATAATCCTAACACCAATAATAATTTTTTTCAAAAAAATTCTTAAAAAGCTGATATATTCAATTCACATGACTTTCTCTACATCTCTATTACTGTTAATAAGCTTAATCTTCTATCCTCTTCATGCTAATTGAAATAAATACTGTCTTATTATTTAGTTCCCTATAAGTAGAAGGGGAATAAGGGAATACCCTAGACTAAACTGGCAGTCAAATGTTTTAAAATGTGGTTTTATTATGGGATTAAAATTAGTTTCTTTGCGTGGCCAGGAGTTGAAAATTCCCATAAGAGAAACGTTAGAATATTTTAAATCTGAAACCAATAATAAGGAATATCTCGCAAACGGTCAATCCCAGGATAAAACATACCTACATGACATAACTTGTGTGTTTTAAGTTGCTTTAGATTTTTTTGTGTTGTAGATTTTTGTACATCTCTTAGGACTTACTAGTTATGCAAAATTCAAAAAAGATTCACTCAGAATAAAGAGGTCTTAAGGGACTAATCCGAGAGAACTCAAGACAAATATTTTACTTGTAATGTAAATATGAGGGCGGATCGAAAAGTAACGCACAATAACGTTTTTATAAAAAAGTTTAATAGTTAAAAAAAAACACACAAATGAGCTTGCACCTTTTATTTACTTTTCGTCATAGTCTCCAACATTCTCAACACATTTCTTATCGTGATACTATTTTCAATATACCCTGTTCGTAGAAGTCCATTTCCCCGGAACAATTGCTGAATTCACTTCCGCATCTGTTGCAAAGCGTTACCCGGCCAGGAATTTCTTCATGTGACCAAACGGACGAAAGTCCGACGGTGGAAAATGCGGACTGTATGGCGGATGCTGGAGCACCTCTCAAACAAATTTGACGATTTTCTGATGAAGAGCAGCAGTAACATGGGGCGCACATTGTCATGAAGAATTTTATATCGCCAGCTGTTTTGGTGTTTGTCACGAAGGGTAAACGCAATTTCACCCAGGTTTTAATGTACATTGCAACATTTACAGTGAATCCGTGTTTAGCAAAGTCCACCAATAAGATACGATGCTTATTCCAGAGCACTGTTCCAAGCACTTTCCTAACAAATTGAGTCCCTTTGAATGCTTTCTGCACAGGGGAACCACCATGTTTCCATTCCATACTTGCTTGTTTTGTTTCGTGCGTGTAGTGGATGCCCACGACCCAGCGTATGCCAACGATTCCTTTCAGAAATTCATATTCTTCTGCGTTGTACTGCGTTAAGTGATCCAAGCGTGCCATCATTCGCTGGCCCTTGTGGTTGTGAGGTTCTTAAAGCACCCAGCGAGCACTAACTTTACGAAATTTCAACTTGCCATGAACAATACGATGCACTGCATCTAGGAAATGTTGAACTGTTGCGACAAGGATCGCAGTGACGCACGCCGGTCGTTCAAAATTGCCACCTGCTTGGCAATCATTAAGGTTCACACGGCCCTCTTGAAAGAATGCACACCAACTGGAGACATTGCTACACTCCATATGACCATCCCCATGCACGTCACGCATATTCCTGTGAATGTCACTCAGTTTATGCCCTTTGTCCCACAAATGTCGAACTACACCCCTGCTCTTCACACGTGGACGACAGCAGCATACGCGTCGTCTTTGTTGCTCAGTTCACGCTTCTCTTGCTAGAGCTACACATGATAGAAAAATACCCTCTGTAACGAAAACCTCAGTCTATATTGGTGTGAAATTGCAACATTCCAGCTGCAATACTAAGGGAGAAAAAAATTATTGTGCACTACTTTTCGATTCGCCCTCATAGATCTTATGTGTGTTTAATAAGCAGGACGCAAACTCTTGATGCAGTTGAATCTTTCCAACAAATCAAGGAGAACTAGTTGAAACTGGAAATAATTTTATTTTAAATAACCTGATGTTTATGAATATGCATTTCACTAGTTGAACCCCATACGGGAGAAGCACATGTAAGGAGAGGTCCGACCAGAGATTTGTACGGAACAATGGAGCACTCAAGACCAACTCTGAAGCATCTACTCATTAGAGGATGCAACGTTATACTTCTGGAGGTAACAAGCACCACGAAGCTTTCTACATGTGCATGCCATGTTAATCTGGCGTCTAAAATACGCCAATAAATTGAACAGGAGTATGTGAGGATAGCTATGCCAATTGTACATTTATAATAGACAGCATTAGCACCGTAGTTAAGGGTCTTAAGAGTACCCAAAACTGAAATTTCCAAATCTTGCATTTTTCAAGCAATCTTTTCGAAAAAATTTATACGTACTACTGTGATACAATTATCCATAGAATGTGAATTTCATGCAGATATCTTTAATAATTTTGGATTTAAAAAGTAATTAAGTGTTTTTATTATATTATACATATTCATTAGAAGTTTTGCACGATGCATAAATTACTTTTTTGGAAATCCAAAAATATTAGTACATTTGTTTCATGCTAGTAAATAAAATTTGCATATAGAAGTTTTGTTTCTCTTCTGGTTGCTTCAGAAAAAAATGTAAACCTTTAAATATTATTATTTTATTATAATTTATGTTTGTTATATTGATTGTGCAATATATCAGGTAATTTTCATTTGTAACAAACATCATATGCTAATTCTTTTTATTAATATTCTCTGAGTCTGTGATGAAAATTTGAATCACAGTAGAACAATTTGAAGTTCTGAAAACGTTTAAAAGTAAAAACACTAGAAAATAGGTTTTAAGGTTTAACATACTGTTTAATACCATTTGTTTGTAAGCCTTAGAATTTCATATTCTCATGCAGCAATTTCTACTTTCTCTATATTCACTATGTACATAGTGTATAGAGAAGGTATTGCACTCCACCAAAAATTATATACCGAGATTTCATCGGAAATATATGTTTTAGGGCCCCCTTTATCTAAAAAAAGCATTTTCACAAAAAGGTCCGTGTGTGTGTGTCCGTGTGTCTGTGAACACGATACTCAAAAACGAAAAGTCGGTAAAATATCAAACTTGGTATTCAAGTTTAGTAACTTCCAGGAATCCGACACGAAGATTTTGAGAAAAATCCCCCCAACCTAAAATACCCTTTACATGGAACTTTTTTTCCAAAAATTCAATTTTCTCATAAATGGCTCTAACGATTTTGATTAAAATTTCGTATATAAAAGATATTTACCTGACAAAGTGTATATCTTGAATTTTCTGGGAATATTCTCTAAAGAATAGTTTATTCTGGATGAATTTTACTTACGAGAATTTTGAATAACTGCTAAACCGTAAGAGATGGACAGAATCTTACGTCACAAAAAAATGTAGAACTCGTTAAAACACACAATTTGTTATATACATTTTTTTCGTGGAGTTCGCCGCTTTTGAGCTTATTTTTGGTTTCAGCTGTGAAAAACTTATACTTTTCTCATACAGGAATTTGTCAACTGCGGTCCATACAAACAAAGGAACTTCAGTGACATAGCAACAAGCTTTTGACTATCTATTTAACCTATGGTACTCCCTTATTTCGCTTCTACTTATAAGGAAGCAAGAAATAAGACTATTTCTGCTAATTTTTTCTCGATTAGCAGGAAGTAAATAGAAGCATATGCTTTTTAAAAATAATTTATTGCAGAGATATAGAGAAAGTCATGTGAATGGAACACATCAGATTTTTGAACCATGAACTCTCACAGTGTATTTATACAAATTTCGAATAATATATAAACCAAAGAAAAGCTGCAAGTCATTTGGTCCGAGTCAAGGAAATGCGCCTGGTTGAAAAGAATTCCGTTAACGCAGATTAGTGATGCCTGAAGAGAGCTGACTACCAAATTGAGATTAGAATTAGAATAGAGCACAATAGTAGCATTTGCATACATTGCCGTACAGCTAGATTGCTGTATATATCATATATAAATATACTAAATAATATAGATGCTAGTATTGATGTGGTACTCCAGTAGTAAATGCCCTGGATGCTCCTATTGTGAATCCATCGATGCGAACCGCAAACAGGCGCTCCGTTACAAAACTTTTGATAACGGGAATAAAGTAATCTAATTCTTATAATTTGAGTAGTAGTTCTTCTTGCCACACTTTATCGAAGGCTTGGTCCAGCCCCTGGTAGCCAAGTTCCGGATTCAATTGTCTGCGGAGGGCGATGGAATTTTTTCGACCGTAAACATTCTTAGCATGGCCTCCTTTGGAAGGGAAATGAAACCTTTTGACCTGTTTCATAGATTTACGTAAAAGAACAAGCCTGATGAAATGGCCTCGGAGAAAAATTAAGTGTTTTGTTACGCCAAACATAGAATAGGACTCTGAGGACCATACTAGTTAAAGGTAGTCCATAAATAACACAAGTTCTTTGAGTAATATCCAATAAAACAACTGTATTATGTATTTTCTTTATTGTATGCTTCATTTTCAAACCTTTAAGGATAAATTCGATTGTCCGTAATAACTGGTGTGGTATGGAATGGATAGGACGGGAACCGAATTGTTAAAATGGAGTAATATTATTGCGAAATACGAAGTTGGAAAGACGTTTATAAATAATATTTTCAAACTTTTTGATAAAATGATGATAATTAGTTGTAAGCATTTGAATGTGTTAGGTTTATGAAAAACAACATCAGTGAGTTCCTATGTACGTGGAAAATAACCAATTCTCAGAGAAGCTTTGTAGATTGCAGTTAAGTATGCGAGAGTCTTCTTAATAAGGTTCTTAGATACAATTTTGGAATTAGACTGTGTCCTGGTGACTGCTTATTAGGTAGCTGTCTAATAAAGAAGATCAGTTCATGCACAGAAGTAGGAGCAATTTTATTTGGAGCATTTGATTTGCTGACTTAGTGATGAAGCTCTCTTATAATTTCGTTTGTGTTGTTTTTACTACTACTTTTATTGGGATTAAATATGTAGATTTAATCTGAAAAAAGTATGTTGCATTTTGAATTGGCATCGGTAACAATCTGTCTATTGATGTGTAATGCTGGTATAAACGTGGTTCTCGTAAAATATGCTTTGTTGCTTCCCAGAGTCCATCCCTTCATTCGCTAACACTACTCGACGCTCCGTCAGAGCAAGTTGACTTTTATAAGCAGTGTATTAATTTTGCCCATCAAGTGCGCCAATTGTTTTAATATTACACCTTCAGTATGTAGCACAGAGAGAGGTGAGAGCGGTGGTTTATTGTCCAACCAGAGTGTTTGGGGATCACCTGTTCGCAACACATCATTTCATTTTTTGCAAGTTACGTTTCATGTGCACCCCCTTTTGCCCTTAGTAACGTGACTTGTCAATTACGGTTTAAAAGCATAACACGGCTAACTGAGAGGCCACTCTTGAATCGAAAGGTGGCACAAGCGTCAACCAGCGCCCAAATAGGTGGAAGACATCGGCGCAGACAGCGAAAGTATCCCATTTTCGAAAAGTACTTCCAGGTATAGTTTAAATGCCTTTGAATGTACATTAGGATGAGTCATATGTTTTAAGTAACATGATAAAATTTTGTGAATAATTGAAAATATAACATAAGTAAAAGTAATTTATTATTATTGCTATTGTTACAATTATTTATTATTTTTATTTTTACTTTCTCTATAAGTACTATGTACATATAGAGAAGTGTATAGAGAAGGTATTGCACTCCACCCAAAAATTCGGTACCGAGATTTCACCGGAAATATATATTTTAGGGTCCCTATATCCAATAAAAGTGTTTTCCGAAAAAGGTCCGTGTGTGTGTGTCCGTGAACACGATAACTCAAAAACGAAAAGTCGCAAAAATACCAAACTTCGTATTCAAGTTTGGTATCTTCCAAGGCAGCGACACGAAGGTTTTGAGAAAAATCCCCACCAGCCCAAACTACCCTTTACATGGAACTTTTTTCGAAAATTTTGATTTTCCCAAAAATGGCTCCAATGATTTTGATTAAAATATGTTATATTAAAGATATTTATCTGACAAATAAAATGTATATCTTGAATTTTCTGAGAATAGCCTCTGAAGACTACTTTATTCTGGATGAATTTTACGGAATTTTGCATAACTGCTAAACCGAAAGAGATGGACAAAAACTTACCACACAAAAAATATAGAGCACTTTAAAACACACAATTTATATTATGTGCATTTTTTTTCGTTGAGTTGATTGTTTTTGAGATATTCCTTGTTTTTGGTTTCAGCTATAAAAAACTACTTTTCTCATACAGGACTTTGTGAACTCGTGTCCATACAAACAAAGGAACTTCAGTCACATAGCAACCAGCTTTTGACCATCACTTTAACCTATGGTATTCCCTTATTTCGCTTCTACTTACAAGGAAGCACGTAATAAGACTATTTCTAATTTTTTCTCGATTAGCAGGAAGTAAATAGAAGCACAAGCTTTTTAACAATAATTTATTGCAGAGATGTAAAGAAAGTCATGTGAATGGAACATATCAGATTTTTATTATTGTTATTATTCATACATGTCCCTTATTACTTAATTATTCTTCCATTATTATCTAAATAAAGGTATAAGTAAAATTGCTGCATCAAACCTCCCCATTAGCTAATAATTTATAAAGCCGCGTATGTTTCTGCTCCTCTGCTATAATGCACAGCTACCAGAACTTTGTGGAGTAGCACCTTCTTGTAAATGGCCTCAGAGGCAAACACATAACATTGATTGCAGTGTAATAAGCCATGTTGCCTGCAGTATCACCTTCAGTTGTGTGGCGAATGTTAATGATACTCTGATAGAGTAATCAGTGCTGCAAACCAGATTTAACACTAGATCGCTATATTGTTAGTGGATTCCAAATTTAGCACGCGATTTCTACTTAACCAACTGATTCTGTATATTAGTTTCCACCTATCTCTTATGACCGGCTTGAATCAGTTCTCGAGAAACTAACGCATTTTAAAACGAAGGCTTCAGAAACAATTGCTCTTAATAAATCTACTCTGACACGCGTAAACAGTCAAAGATGGCTAGCCCAATACACTCGGCGTTCTAGTGGAAGGGGAGAGAATTATTTACAGCGCTGAAATATGCAAAAATATAATAAGATATTAGTTTCACTTTATATGTCTTTTACTCATGTATGTTTATTATATAAAAATGTTTAATTTCAGTATGGATACATTATAGGGCTAATACATCAATAAAATTACAGAGCTTTCATTTCAAACCTCCCAGTGTTAAATGACAATTTATTTCAATTTAATTTAAAAAAAACAACCCACAGCCACCACTACTTTGAAATTTCAAAGTCGCTCCTATATTTTAAAGTTCTCTACACGTACTTTGTATTTAGTGTATAGAGGAGGTAATTATTGTATTCCACCCAAATATTCGATTTCGAGATTCGATATTGAGACACCCTAAATAAAAAGAAAAAGCTTTCTCTAGCTCATATGGACAATGTACATAGTGGATAGAGAAGGTATTTTTTCCACCCAAAAATGTTATAGCGAGATTTCACTACAAATATACAATTTCAGGGACCTGAGTCCGAAAAAAGGTATTTTAGAAAAATGTCCTTGGGAGGGGGGTGTCTGTAAGCGGCGTAGCTCAGAAACAAAGAGTCAATTAAATATAAAACTTGGTACTTAAGCTAAGTATCATTCAAAGATGTGACAGATTTTCATGAAAATCCCCCACCCCCAGCTATCCTTCATAAGGAACATTTTTTAAAAAATTTAATTTTATAAAAAATGGCTCTAACCATTTTGATTAAAATGCCGTATATTAAACATATTTACATCACAAATAAAACGTATATCTTCAATTTTCTGTAGTAAAGTCCCTAAAGTACTCTTTATTCTGGATCAAATTTCCTGAATTTTGCATAACTGGTAAACTGCAAGCGTTAGACAAAAACTTACTGTACAAAACATTTAGAACTTGTTAAAACACACAATTTATGTCATATACATTTTTGTTGTAGAGTTGATCGTTTTCAAGACATTCCTTGTTATTGGTTTCAATTTTAAACTACGTAACTTTTCTATAATGGATCACCTTTTGTTTCAGCTCTCGTTTGTTTTACTGCCAATACAAAAGAAACTGAACTTCAATTGTTCACATAGCGAACAGCTTTTAAAATATTTAACTAGATATCGCTTTAGCCTAGTGTGCTCTCTTATTTCCCTTCTGCTTACATGGAAGCAAGTAGTAAGGCCAATTCATGTCGATTAGCGTTATGTACATAGATAAAAGAATACCTTTTGTAAGAGTAGTTTGTTTACAGAACAGGTAGAAAAAGTAATGTGAATGAAGCACATCAGATTTTATACATACTATGAAAGAATATTCATCTGTTTATTCATCTCATTCATATATTTTATATCTTTTGTTTTAAGTCAACCTGGATTGTTATTGTGGAAGATCATTTTGAACATTTCATGGAATCAGTATCTTTAACATAAGTTATTTTAATAAAATTTTCTACTCCCAGTATTGAAAAATCAAAATGTACTAAATATTTTGCATATAAAAGATAGTTTGATTTGGGGGGGTTCTTAAAAATCTCTTTATCGCATTCTTGGAAGATACTAAGCTGCTTTTCTAACCACTTCCACAAGTTGTGCGCCAGATAAGGTTATCTTTACTGACATCACGCATTTATGTGACGAAGAAAACCTCCCTAAAATATTCAGTGATGTATGCGCCAACATTCAGCTGCGACCTGGTGGGAAAAGTTAGAACTACTAATTCCTTCGCTCTTCTGCGGGCCACCATGAGGAAAATTCCTTCAGTCTAGCTGAAATTTGCCGATAGACAGATCGACTTTAAGAATACAGCAAAGTTTCACTGCGTAGCCACCTAGGATAGCTAAATTAAGCTTTCTTTCGGCTTGGAAAAAATTATGGGATTGAATATATGTTGGTGTGTCGCATTTTTATTATTTTCAAAAACTCGCTTTGCTAGTTGGGACAATCATGTTTCTTTAATCGCAATATTTAGTTTTCAAATTATTAATTCAAGGTTTGTAACTGACAAATGTAAAACTTATGCATTAACAGTAAAATTTGTTATATCTTTAAAAGTTTGTTTGTTAAAATGCTCTAACTTAATATAACTTGGCAGTTTCCTAGAAACTTTCTCCATAGACCTATAAGGAAACTTGTGTTTTTTTTCATTTATTTACGATTTCCTCTGGGTTTTGTACCTCATTTATAAATTTTGGTATTTATTTCGTTGACTCACGGACCTTCTAGAAATACTTTTTTTCATATAGGGGTGAAATCTCTGTATCGAATTTTCGTTGGAATGTAATGCTTCTCTACCTAAATA
Source organism: Hymenopus coronatus (assembly GCA_030762935.1). NCBI lineage: Eukaryota > Metazoa > Arthropoda > Insecta > Mantodea > Hymenopodidae > Hymenopus > Hymenopus coronatus. The sequence continues at coordinate 63,219,343 of CM060897.1, read as the reverse complement.
CTATATAACTACAGAGGAAATAAAAACCTTGTTGCTTTCTCTATCATGAATGTAAAATGTACGTATTAAATAGAGGACGTATTATAATCTACCCCCAAATTCGATACAAATATTTCACCAAAAAATATCTTTTGAATCTGTAAAGGGCATATTTAGAAAAAACTGTGTGTGTGGACAGCATATCTAAAAACAAAAAGTCCAGTAAATACCAAACTTGGTATTAAAGTTTTAAAATCTTCCAAGAATGTGACAGAAGTATTTTCAGAAGAATTCCTCAACTACCTTTTACATGGAACATTTTTCGAAAATATTCTAACAGTCTTGATTAAAATACCATATGTATAAGATATTTTTATTACAAACGAAATACATATCTTGAATTTTCAGGGAATAGTCTCTGAAGACTTATTCTTTCTGGATGACCTTTCTGCAACTAGTAAACCGTAAGGGATAGACAAAAACTTACTACACAAAAACTATAGATCAAGAAAAAACGCACAATTAATGCCATATAATTTTTTGTAGAGTTAACCGTTTCCAAAATATTCTTTGTTATTGGTTTAAATTTTAAACCACTTAAAATTTTCTCAAAAGGACGTCATCTTTCGTTTCACATCTGTTTTACACCTATCCACGCAAAGAGAACCGAAATTCAATTGTTTCCCATAATGATAGCTTCTAAAAGGTTTTTGATTATGGCGTTGGCTGGAAGCATTCCCTTATCTCCCTTCTGCTTACATGGAAGCAAGAAATAAGACCGTTTTTGCTAATGTTTATCTCGATTAGTATGGTGTAAATAAATAAATAAATAATCCTTTGTAAGAATAATTTTTTTTTGCAGAGCAGGCAGAGAAAGTCCTGTGAATAAAACACATCGGTCTGACTCTACTTATTTAACTCCTGTCACATACACGGTTTCTGTGAGAAATCAATTAAACTTATCAAAACGTATCAGATTTTCACTTTCTCTGCACGTATATACTGTATAGAGAAGGTATTGCATTCAACCCAAAATTCTATACCGAGATTTTACCGGAAATACACGTTTTAGGATCCCCTGTATTAAAAAAAAAACATTTTAGTAAAAGTTCCTCATGTGTGTCTGTGTCTGTGATAATGAAAACTCAAAAACGAAGAGTCGGTAAAATAGCCTACTTGGCATTTAAGTTAAGTATCATTCCAGGGACACAACAGAAGATTTTTAGCAAAATTTTCCAATGGCAAACTACGCTTTACATGGAAAAAAATTCGAAAATTCTGATTTTCTCAAGAATGCCTAATGATTTAGATTAAAATGCCGTATGTTAAATATCTCTTCATTTCAAATAAAATGTACATCTTGAATTTTCTGGGAATAGCCTCTGGAAGAAAGTTACAGAATTTTGCATAATTATTAAACCGTAAGAGATAGACAAAAGCTTAGCAAACCAAAATTGTGGATATCGTTATAACACACACTTTAGGTCATATGCTTTTTCATCGTGAAGTTGATCATTTTTGAGATATTTCTTGTTATAGGTTTCAGTTTTAAAATAAAACAATACAAAGAAACGGATTTCATCCACATGACAACCAGCTTTAAAAGACTTGACTATCTATTTAGTCTTAGTGTATTTCCTTATTTCCTTTTTACTTACAAGAAGGCATTTCTACTAATGTTTATCTCGCCTAGTATAAAGATGATAGAAGCACAAGTTTAACAATAATATGTTAGGAAGATCTGCAGATGTGAATGGAACACACCGATTTTTCATTTAAAACTCGAATTGTTGTACATTTCTGAGAAAGTTTGTGCCAACATTCAACTGGGGATGTAGGAACCGGAGTGACCATTGAGTTTGTTCTCAGTTGCTTGGAACACAAAACATCAAAGGAGTTCTATTTCTGCACAGACGTCCACCATCAAAAGCTTCCATCTAGCATCCTCTAGGTTCTCTGACTTGGACACAAGAGATAATTTGGAAACACAGGCAATTCACTTTAATGAGGGCAGTGGGAGGTATAGAATACTACAGAAGAAAAAACCAGGAAGCAGCTGGATACGAGGAAGTGGTAGCTAATAGCAATGATTGTGTTTCCTAAGAAGAAGCATCTCACGTGTAGCAGTTACATGATTCTCTCAACTCGTTTCTTTTTACAAGGACCCCATGGTGCTATTCTGACAGTCTAGAGCAGAAAAGCCTGATGTGGTCCATTTACTTGACTTTCCCTATTTTTAACAAACAATTCTTACAAAACCTTATTTTCTTTTATCTCCTTCATGCTAATCGAGATAAGCATTAGTAGAAATTGTTTTATTACTCAGTTCCTTGTAAGTAGAAGGGAAATAAAGGAATATGCTAGACTAAAGTGACAGTGAAATCCTTAAAAGTTGGTTATGTGATTGAAATTCGGCTCTTCTTGCATGGATAGAAGCAACGAAACAATATATATGAAATAGTAGTATTTTATTATTGTCATTGAATACATTCTTTGGTCGTCTTCTTAGCGCGGTGGTAGCGCAGCTGCTTACCAAGACCTGGGTTCGATCCCCAGTACCCGCTGGGAGACCTGGACCGAGGTGCACTCAGCCTCGTAAGGTCCCTGGGGGTCCAATTGAGGAGCTACTTGATGGAGAAGTAGCGGCTCCAGGTCATGAGGACCGCATTAACCGGCCGGGGGAGCTCGAGGCACTGACCACGTCTCACCCTTCAATACTGCACCCCATCCAAGACATCTATAATGGACCGAGATGGGGGATGCAGCGGCCGGGCGGTAGGCCAAGGTTCCCCGTGAGCTGTCATGCCATGGAAGTATGTTACTACATTCTTTGCTTACAAGACATATTGCCGTTAGTTCAACATTTTAATATCGAAAACAGCATTGACTCTCATCATTTTCCACTAATTACTCTAAAAGTATCACAGCTAGTTGCTCATACAAGCGCAAGTTGTATCTTTAGATGTAGCGCTCTGTGAAGGGTTTACATGCATAACGAACATAACCTACACTTTACAGAAGGCAGGTGTGTACATGCTGATAAGGAAGGGTAAAAAATTAAACTGGTTAATGTGAAACAAATGGTATAATGCTAAATCCGCCCTTGTTAAATATTGAAGAGAGGGGGTGAGGAACGAAGAATTTCTTTCGTAAATCTTAGAAAAATGTATAAAGACATTCTAAAGCGGAAAAAAATTGAGTGGCAAGAAACAAAGGCGAAAGAGGTGCGTTAGGTAGTTGAAAATGGGGAGGTCAGTGACATGTGGAAGGCTACTAGGCAGGTTCGAAAGCGAAGGCACATACAAAGTATTGCTGCTGGGGAATGGACACTTTAAAGCTGTTTATGAAAGAGGGCAGGTAGATATAGAATCATTTCTTTTAACTGTTGAAGCAATTTCTGCAGCTCCGATTGTGGAAATGCTGGATAGCGATATTAGCAATGTAGAGATAGTCCGTGCAATAATAGGTTTAAAAGATGGGAAGGCAGCCGGTATAGAAGGCCTGTCAACTGAGTTCTTCAAGAGCTCTCTAAAAATTAGTAAATTGGCATGTATGTATACAACCAGTGTCAATAAAATATTTGAAGGGGGAGAATATCCGGAAACATGGAAAACTGCCATTGTGTAACCTCTTCACAGGGGCTGCTTTCTGTATTTGGAAAAATATACACTAGAATATTATCCGAAAGAATTAAATGTTGAGTCATGATAAGATTTCAAAATTTCAAGCGGGATTCAGAGAAGGCTTTCCGACCACTGACAATATTTTTGTTCCAAAAACCATAATTGATGATAATTTAAGAAATAAGGGAGGTAAGCTATATTCCTTATTTGTAGATTTTAAGAAGACATTTAATACTTTGAAACGTAGTGCTCTGTAGGTTAAATTAGTGCGTAAAGGACTTTACGAAAAAATTAATAAACCACACAGGGCAATATATAATTGTTATCAAGACTGATCCGTACTGCATAGCGCAGAGGGGAGTCAAGCATATTATCTGCGTTACTTTTTAATTTGTTTATTGATGACATTGTTAATATGATGTTGGAGGAATACATAGATGCGCCGACAGTTGAAGGCGAAACAATACCAATTCTTTTGTACGCTGATGACATTGATATTCTGTCTAAAATAAATAAATATACATGAATAACAAATTTCACCTAGAGAAAAGTTTCTTTAACAATAACAATGTAGTAAATCTCCGAAATGGTTAACTCAATAAAAAAAATCTGATGTGCTTCATTCACATGACTTTCTCTATATTCCTGTAAATTATTATTGTTAATAAGCTTATCTTTTATTTATTTCATGCTAATCGAGAAATATTAGCAGAAATAGTCTTATTTCTTGCTTATTGTAAGTAGAAGCGAAATAAGGGAGTACCATAAGTTAAAGTGAAAGCCTAAAGCTGGTTTCTACGTGATTGATGTTCCTTTGTTTGTATGGACAGGAGTTTACACATTCCTGTATGAGAAAAGTTTTTCAAAGCTGAAACCAAGAAAAAGGAATATCTCAAAAACGATCAACTCCACGAAAAAAATGTATATAACATAAATTGTGTGGTTTAACGCGATCTACATTTTTCGTGTAGTAAGTTTTTGTCCATCTCTTACGGTTTAGTAGCTATGAAAAATTCATCCATAATAAAGTTGTCTTCAGAGGCTATTCCCAGAAAATTCAAAATATACATTTTATTTATCAGGTAAATAAGTTTAATATAGGATATTTTAATCAAAATCGTTAGAGCGATTTTTTAGAAAATTAAAATTTTCAAAAAAAGTTCCATGTAAAGGGTAGTTTGGGGTGGGGGGATTTTTCTCAAAATCTTCGTGTCGCATCCCTGGAAGATACTAAATTTAAATACCAAGTTTAGTATTTTACCGACTTTTCGTTTTTGAGTTATCGTGTTCACAGACACACTGACACACACACACACTCGCACCTTTTTCTGAAAATACTTTTCTTGGATACAGGGGACCTTAAAACATATATTTCCGGTGAAATCTTGGTATCGAATTTTTTGGTGGAGTGCAATACATTCTCTATACACTATGTACATAGTGCGTATAGAGAAAGTAATAATGATTCACATACTGTGCTTCAACGAGATCTAAGTTTGTGTCTTCGTCTCGCATCCTTGGTAGATGCTAAACGTAAATATCAAGTTTAGCATATAACCAATTTTTCGTTTTTGGGATATGGTGTTCACACAAACATACACATGCGTACGCGCGCGCTCACGGACCTTCATCCAAAAGTTTTTGTTTCTTCCTTTCTGTTGGGGGGGGCGGATACAGCGAACCATAAAACGTGTATTTCTCGGTATCGAATTTTTGGGCGGGATGCAATACCTTCTCTGCTTTATTATTGTATTAAGTAGATAAAGTAAAAAATGTAATTTTACGTCTTTGGGTCCTTATAGTGTTTTTCTTAGTTAATATTTCTTATGTGTTGAGTTGCACACCTACCAGAACTCATTGGATGGAACAAAGTGAAGACACTTGCTAGATGTTTTCATCTTCCATTGTTAGTATGTAATAGTTAACATTGAAACCTTAACCAGTGAGAGGTCGTGATATACATCCTGCTAGAGGCCTACGCAGCTTACTTTCTGCTGCTCCATTGTTTTCTCTTGTTGTATAGTGGAGTTTCATACTTCTGAGCCCTTAAGTAATTATTTGGATCACAAGTATTTTGCAAAAAAAAAATAATAATAAAAATAAAAATTATCAACCTTTTTCAAGTAATGAATGCTATTTGAATAAAATGCCATATGTTGCGCCTATTTTGTAGTTTTTAGTTTTAGGTGTTTTTTTTTTTTTGTGAATTATTCAGTTTCTAATGAGTTTATTTATTTATTACATTTTTACTTTCTCTTGCCCCGTATGTACAATGTACATAGGGATAGAGAAGTATTGCATTTCACACAAAAATTCGATACCGAGATTTCACCGGAAATATATGTGGACCCCCTGAATCCAAAAAAAGCATTTTCAAAAAAAGGTCCGTGTGTGTGTGTCCGTGTCCGTGTGTCTGTGAACACGATAACTCAAAAACGAAAAGTAACTAAAATACCAAACTTGGTATTTAAGTTCAGTATCTTCCAGGGATACGACACGAAGATTTTGAGAAAAATCACCGCACCCCAAACTACTCTTTACATGGAATTTTTTTCGAAAAATTTTATTTTCTTAAAAATGGCTCTAACGATTTTGATTAAAATATCGTATATTAAAGATATTCACTTGACAAATAAAATGTATATCTTGAATTTTCTGGGAATAGCTTCTAAAGACCTGTTTATTCTGGATGAATTTTGCTTAATTTGGCATAACTAATAAACCGTAAGAGATAGACAAAAACTTACTATACAAAAAACGTAGGCCTTGTTAAAATACACAATTTACGTCATATACATTTTTTTCGTGCAGCTTACCGTTTTCAAAGTATTCATTGTTATTAGTTTCAGTCGTGAAGTACTTTTCTCAGACGGGAGTGTCCGATTTTCTTTTGTTCTATTCCTGGCCAAGAAAAGAAGCCATTTGTGATGACAATCGCATAATGACAGCTTTTAAAACATTTGTCTATCGATTTAGCCTAGTGTATTCCCTTATTTTGTTCCTAGTGATAAGGAACTAAGTAATAAGAACATTGTGCTGAATACCTCGATTAACAAGGTGCAGAAAGAAGAATAATCTTATTAAGAAGTTTTTAGAACGGCTAGAGAAAGTCATGTGAGTGTAACACATCAAATTTTTGTAATAACAAACTTCTCCAGAAGCCTCGTTCGTGGTATTGCTTCCACTACTTTGACACTGTGGCTAGAAGTGCTCCATTTAACTCCGCTGCCCTCGCATCATTATAACCTTGTTCAATAACGCCAATAATTTTCGATTTTGCTGACCATGTCCTTTGTTTCTTTAAAATTATATCTAATAAAAGGGAAAATGTTTACTGGGAAGTTTCACCCAATACACTTCGTAAAATGTTAAACTCTACGCTACCTTTTAAGAAACAAATTAAATAATTAAAATGTAATTCTTTTTTTTAGGGATGTTTAACATCCTTAATTTAATAACAAATTCTAAAATCATAAAACTCTTCAAATTAATTATATATACTGTATTTGGTTTAACTTCCACTTCATTTTTCTTCACTTCTTCCAATAACGACCTATATTCTTTGGTTAGGGTTAGAGAGGCAGGCTTTTGACATGAAACCAATATTAGATGTACAGGTGCGTCATGTCCGAGATTATGCTTTACATAACAATTGGCTTTGTAAAATATTTGACTATCCTTAATTAGTCTCTAATAAACAAAACTACCATCTATGCTAACGTTTGTCTCGATTACCACGATCTAAAATAAAAGAATATGATGTAACAATAGTTTGGAGAAAGTCATGTGAATGATTTTTATGGTAATCAGCTGACACGTATTTGTTCTCTTTTAATAACTTGCACTGACTTTGTCTCGCTGCTTAAAGTGATAGTGGAAGTAATTTTACGGTGAGTTTTAATGAGGAAAATGACATTCATCATTTTAAGAAGGCACACAAGGTTATATTAACTATCAAACCCTCACTTCTTTAGGTGCAATGAAATTAGAAATCTACTTCAGGAAGTATGAAATGAATATAGTATATCTTGAAATTTTAAATAAACTTTTTTAAGTTTCTTTTTTAAAGAAATAGGTTAAACCTAATTTTCTAGACTCTACTAATATAATGTTTTAATAATGGGAATGGACAAGCGGGAATGAAAACACTGATTCTTGGAAAACGCACCTCATCTAACAAATCTTTTAGCACAATATCTATACACAAAGGTGCCCAACCTCTGCTCTTATGAGCTAATTGCATCACCTAGATGTGTTACCACGCCTCCTTTGTTTTGCGCATGGCCAGGTAGGAAGCATTTCCGCTTCAATCTTTCAGTGGCGTTTAACTGAACGGTTCCACTCTCGACAGCGAACCAGACTTACCTTATTCCAATTAGAATGGGAGGAAGAATTCTTAATATATATTAATATATATATTTTTGTTAAATATGAAGTCCTATGCAGTTTTTTATGGGGTTACGAAGTAATATTAAACGACACTTTAAAAACAGGCTCTTACTGATATGACAAACATTTCTTATGATGTATGCAATCAGTAATAGCAGTTGAATTTGAATTGATTTTACCTGCAAAGACGCTCCCCACGGTCATCAACTGGAACTAACTGCTTTGCAAACTTCAATAGCCATTACATATTCTCGAAAAAAAGTCTGGAATTTATTTAAATCGATTCCCAATGAAACATTTCCCAAATTGCCAATTTTTTCTGGAAAGCATATATCACTATTTGTTTCGATATATATATATATATATATATATATATATATATATATATATATATATATATGTATATGCTTTCCAGAAAAAATATGTGTGTGAACAGATGTTCTTTAAACGAATAAAATAAAATGCACATATTGTAGTAGGGAATGAGGGTAGCATCATTTGGTCTAGCTTTTAAGATTCTGTTGTTCATCCTTGTCGGTAAACATTGATGAACTGGTTACAAGAAAACAATGCCAACCGAGTCACTAATAAGAATGGCGTTCAAGAAGTTTTTTAGTATTTGTACTTTCCGATATAAAATTGAAGTGCCCCCGTCACTGATAGAACCAACGTCATAGATAGATAGGTATTTGCCTGCTGTTACTAAACGAGTGGGCAAGCTGACTTTTCACCCCGGAGGTCCCGGGTTCGATTCCCGGCTGGGGGGGATTTTTATTTAATCAGAATTATTCCCTCTCATCCAGAGATATGGAAATATGTATGTGAGAGTGAATGTGTGTGTGTGTGTGTTTGAGAAAGTAAATTTATTTAAACCTAACTTAAAATAAACCTACAGACAATGAACTTTTTCAAATGCAAAGCCCCCGTTATGACGTTAGATGTTAAAGGGACTGTATAAATAAAAAAATGGGTGGAGGTCTATCCTTCCCTCTACCGCTGGGCACCTATGCCTATACTGAACACTTAGGAAACACTAATGGAGATTTTGAGTTCATATCGCATAAACAAGCTGTATTTCCATAACAAAGAAGCAAAAAGAACGTCATGACTGGCTGTCGTTACTTGTGAGGACAGGATGCATAAAATGTGACACACAGAGCAGATTTATGGACCTACATATTCTAACTGTATTATAAAAATGTTGAATAGATAGGTATGGGAAAATAAAACACAACCAGTGTGGATTCACAATGAAGTGATAAGGTATTCTTTGTTTACTGTTATATATTATATACATATTCATGGAGCTGTGGGATCTGACTGTTGTATATTGTGTTTGGCATATACGTTAGCCTTTTTGTTTCATTCCACCACACCTGGTTTTGATATAGTCAATGGTCTTTGTTAAGTTTCCCACATTTACTGTGCACAGGACTTAGAGGCAAAAACATTAACTTTTGATACCGGAATTATCTGTTAAAATTATCATTTTATACAGAACTAATGGAGAAATAAAGGAATAATTTAGTACAATAAGTTATATGTTAAAATCTAGAATAATGTAAAAAGGGTTAAGTTATAATTGAATCGAAAATTACAGAAAGCTTGTGCTTCAGCTGTTTTAGGAAAATTAAGTTATCCTAAATGATAGGTTTGAAGGTAGATGAAGAGGTCTACACAGAAACGGCATGAATGAGCCATAAAATATGGTGTCAAAATTAATTATTAAATTATTTAAGTTTTCATCTTATTTTATGTTGCTTTAACAACTTTTTGGTAAATACTTCGTTGACGGAATGTGGTGCACAGTAGCCTTCAAATCTCTTCCTCGTACTATACTATCTTCGCTTAGTGGTAAGCAAATAGAGTAATGTCCAGTCCAACTGATCTACCATCCGTAGTCAGATGGCGACGCGCGGTCAGTTTTTGAGCTCTCATCTCCCTACACCATTTAGTTGTGCGACAAGCAGGTGGGGTTAGGGTGTCATCCTGTCTACTGCTTTCACTATCTCTGAGCAGATGTCAGCTCAATCGCAATTACCATCTACTATAAATTTTACTGTTTTAGACAGAAGTTTGGGTTATGGTATTAAGTATCAAACCGACATTTGCCGTGGTAATCGAGGCAAATCACGAAAAAAAAACAAAAAAAAGACAGAAAATTTCGTCTCACGAAATTTGAGCCCAGGACCTCCCGAATGAGGGTCACAGACGTTGTTGCCTGAGCCGTTGAGTTCATTGATGACCTAAGTAAGGAGTATTTTTATTACTAAATCTTGACATTTTCCCCTACGATTCTTTTTAATCGCAATTATTTTTTGAATTTTTGATATTGAAATTGCGTAGATAAGAAGGGAAACTTCAAGAGCTTTTAAAGGAATAATTCCCAAATTAATGTTATCAAACAATGACTAGCAACTATATTGGCTGAAGTCCTGATCAGACTTACATTTCCTACAAAATCTGCATAGAAGTGGGATAAGTTGCCTATCAATACGAGGAAAGTGGAGGGCGTAATCAAAAGAAAATATGCGCTGTTTCAGAATAAGTAGAGTTCTATGCAGAGATTTTACATAAATTGTATTTTAACAAGGTCTTCTTTTTTGTTTAGTTTATGCAGAAGTAATCCAGAATGTTAGGACTCCAGAGTATTTCCAGTAAATTCAAGATACATATTTTTATGATAAAAATATATTAGGCATGTGGTATTTTAATCCATATCGTCGCTCCATTTGTGAGAAGCTCAACATTTTTAAAATGTTTCCATTTAAGAGTGTTGGGGTGAGGGATGTTTCAAAAAATCTTCATGTCGCTTCCTTGAAAGATACTGAAATTAAATACAAAGTTTAGTACTTGGCAGACTTTTGGTTTTTTGCCCGCACACTCAGGCATGGCCATGCGCTTTTTAGTTTCAGAGGTCCTTAGAATAAGGTATTTTAGCTGAAATCTGGTATACATTCTACTCATGTGCTAGAGAAACTGAACATCCTCCCCCCCCCGTTTCCGATTCAGGGAACCTTAAACCCTTATTTCTAGGAGTTCTCGGTATCAACTTTTTTGATGATATGCAATACCACCTCCATTTATGCACTATGTATGAAGTAGAATGAGTAAAACGATTTAAGCTTCGGTTTTGCTCGTACCGTCCCCACCTCTAGTTGATACCGCTCAGTTCAACACCTACTTGGCGGCGATTGCAAACGTATTCACCGTATAACATTTTAGCGAGTAACGGTAACTTAATATTATTTACTTTTACTACACAAACAGATTTTGTCTGTGGTGTAAAGTTTTTATGAATATAAATAGACGCTATTACAATTTGACGTTGTAAGATTGAGTTACTCATCTTCTGGCAACTGCTCCAAACAGGTCAGTTGCAGCCTCCATTAAATAATATCAACAAATTTAACTGATGGTCATTCTAGCAACCAGTCACGCATATCCTTTGAGACACAACTCAAGCTTTCACTGCTAGCAACAAAACGCCTTCAATCTCTATTTGCATGAAGCAGATAAAAAAATCTGATGTGTTACACTCACATGGCTTTCTCTAGCTACTCTACAAACAAACACCATGCTGATCGAGATAAACATTAGCAGAATTTTATTACTTAGTTCCTTATAAAAAGAATGGAACTAAAGGAATGCACTAGGCTAAAGTCATAATCAAATGTTTTAAAACCTGTCGTTATGCGATTGTCATTGTAAATTGTAGAACAAAAGAAAAACGGACACTTCCGTACTTCACAATTGAAACTAATAACAAGGAATACCTCGAAAACGGCAAGCTCCATGAAAAAAAATATATATGACATAACTTGTGTATTTTAACAAGATTTATATTTTTTGTACAGTAAGTTTTTGTCTATCTCTTAGGGTTTACTAGTTATACCAAATTAAGCAAAGTTCATCCAGAATAAACAGGTATTAAGAAGTTATTTCCAGAAAATTTAAAATATACATTTTATTTGTGATAGAAATGGCTTTAATATGAGGTATTTTAATAAAAATCGTTAGAGCCATTTTTAAGAAAAACAAAATATTCGACAATTTTTCCATGTAAAGCGTAGTTAGGGGTGGGGGATTTTCTTGAAAGTCTTTGTGTCGTATCGCTGGAAGATACAAAGCTTAAGTACCAAGTTTGGTATTTAACCGCCTTTACGTTTTCGAATTATGCTGTCCACAGACACACAGACAGACACACACACACACGGACCTGTATCTGAAAAAAAAATGATTCAGGGGATCCTAAAACATGTATTTCCGGTGAAATCTCGACATAAAATTTTTGAGTGGAATATAATACTTCTCTATCCCCATAAGTATAATGTACATATGGGGATAGAGAAAGTAAATATGAGGTTTGGTAAGAATAGTTTGTAACAGAGATAAAAAATTTTGTGTGTTCCATTCAGATGGCCTTCTCTACCTGTTCTGCAAACATACTATATTTACAAAAGCTTTTCTTTCATCTACATTATGTTAGTCAATAAAGCTAGGTTAAAGCGATAGTCATTGTTTTTAAAACCTGGTCGCTATGTGAACAATTGAACTTCGGTTTGCTGTGCTAATTTAAAATTGAAGCCAATAATATGATATATCTCGGAAACGATCAACCCTACAACAAAAATGTAAATTATATAAATTGTATGTTTTAACGATATATATTCTGCGGAGTAAACTTGTCTCATGTTCATTTACTAGTAATGCAAAATTTAGTAGTCATCCAAAGTGCCAGGTCATCAGAAGCTAATACCAGAACATGCAAGATATATATTTTATTTTTGATGTAAATATCTTTAATATAAGATATTTTAATCAAAATCTTTAGAGCTGTTTTTGATAAAATATTTTCTATGTAAAAGGTAGTTTGGGATTTGGGTATTATTTTGAAAATCTGCGTTTCGTATCCTTGCAGTATATTATACTTATATACCAAGTTTGCTATTTAACGTTTTTTTGGTTTCTGAGTAATGCTGTTCAAAGATATATACATACCGCACACTCACACATACACTTATAAAAACTGTTTTGCACTCAGTGGACATCAAGCATATATTTCCGTCGACATCTCATCAAATTTTTCGGTGAAATACACCACCTTTTTTATTCACTATATTCATGGTACGTGTATAAAATGTAAAACTTGTGGTTTATTCACATGATTTTTTCCCTGCCTGTACTGCAAAAATTCTTACAAAAGCTTGTTCTTCTATAAACTTCATGCTAATCGAGATAAACATCACCAGAAGTGGTATTCCTACTTCGCTCCTTCCAAGTAAATTAAATATCTGAAAAAGCAGCTTAAACAGATAATCAAATTTTTTAAAACTGGTTGGTTTTGAAATGCCGTTTGCTTTGCTTGACCAAGATAAATAAAAATCTGATGCGTTCCATTTACATGACTTTCTCTACCTCTCTGCAACAAATTATTGTTAAAAAGCTTATGATTCTATTTACTTCATACTAATCGAGAAAAATTAGCTGAAATAGTCTTATTACTTGCTGTCTTGAAAGTAGAAGTGAAATAAGGGTGTACCATAGATTAATGTGATAGTCTAAAGCTGGTTGCTATTTGACTGAATTTCCTTTGTTTGTATGGACAGGTGTTGACAAATTCCAGTATGAGAAAAGTATGTTTATTAACCTGAAACAAAAAACAAGGAATGTTTAAAAAACGATCAACTCCCCCAAAAAAAATGTATATAACATAAATTATGTCTCATAAGGTGCTCTACATTTTTTGTGTAATACATTTTTATCTAAATCTTACGGTTTAGCAGTTATGCAAAATTCTGTAAATTTCATCCAGAATAAAGTAGTCTTCAGAAGCTATTCTCAGAAAATTCAGGTAATACATTATATTTGTCAGGTAAATATCTTTAATATATAATATTTTAATCAAAATCGTTAAGAGCCATGTTTAAGAAAATCAAAAATTTTGAAAAAAGTTCTATGTAAAGGGTAGTTTGGATTGGAGGGATATTTCTCAAAATCTTCGTGTCGCATCCCTGAAAGATAATAAACTTAAATACCAAGTTTGGTATTTTAGCTACTTTTCGTTTTTGAGTTATCGTGTTCATAAAAGCACGGACACATTGACACTCGCAGACTTTTTTGTGAAAATGCTTTTTTTGGATACAGGGGACCATAAAACATATATTTCCGGTGAAATGTCTGTTTCGAATTTTTGGGTGGAGTGCAGTACCTTCTCTATATACTATGTACATAGTTTGTATAGAGAAAGTAAAAATGAATATCAATTTCGCTTTTGAGAAACGTCTAATTATTGCAAATTTGAAACCAACAAAAGAAATGTCTCGAAAATACCTAACTCCACATAATGGTATACGAGGACTAATTTTTTTGCGTGGTAAGCTTTTGTTTATATATATGTTTATCTGTTATACAAAAGCATTGAGAATGTAAAGACTTCAGAGTCTATCTACGTGAACTCAAAACATGCATTTTATTGTGACAAAATAAATTAAACACGTAGAATGTGAATCAAAATCATTAACCACTCTTTTAGAAAACCAAAATTTTCGAAAATGTTTTCATTTAACGGTAGTTTGGGGTGGAGAAACTTTTTAAAACTCTTCCTTTCGCATTTTTGAAAAATACTGGAACTCTCATTCAAAGTTTCGTATTTAATTGACTTTTTGTTTTTTAAGTAATGCTGTTCAGGGACATATGCACTCAAAACCTTTTTCTAAACTGACTTTTTATGAATTCAGGGAATCTCCAAACATATTTCCGGTGAAATTTTGAAATCAAATACCTACCTTCTCTAGCTACTATATATAGACGTGATAGAGAAAGTAATAAACGTGTCTAGAGAAAGACACGTGAAGGTAAAAACATATTTTTGCCTCATATTTTATTTTTCTTCCCTTCTTTATACAAAGGAAAACTCTTTCATTCTATTTTCCGGTTCTCTACCGACCTCTTCCGAGAAATTACTTTCACTTGTTTGGATTCCAATTTGCGTGTTTGTAACCTATATGAAACACAACCCGGTAAACATTAATAACTTAGTAGACTTCGGGGCACTTTTACCCAGAACTTCATTTTGTTTGTATAATAAGTACTCGGTGTTGAATTTGCCCTCGTCTTGTTTTCTTATGTATGTGGGATACATTTACAGTGGTATAAAGGAGCTGCCTGCTCGAAAACAGCATCCTTCATTAATGAGCTAATTAGCTTTGGTTTACCTAAACTCGCTCCTACGCCCACTTCATCACACAATGATGCTTTCATAATCTAATTTGTGTTAGGCATTTGTTTTATTGCAGTTATTTGTGGTAGGCGTAAGCATGGTACTCCTTACATACGCGTGTGTGTGTGTGTGTGTGAGAGAGAGAGAGAGAGGGAGGGAGAGAGATGGAGTAATAGAGGTTTTAAGGAGCTGGATTTTTAGAGAGAGAGAGAGAGAGAGAGAGAGAGAGAGAGGGAGGGAGTTTTAGAAAAAGAGAGAATTTTAGAGAGAGAGACGCATAGTTTCAGAGACAGACCCATGTTTTAGAGAGAGAGAGAGAGAGAGAGAGAGAGAGAGAGAGAGAGAGAGAGTTGGAATGATGAAGTAGTGTTTTATGAGGCTTTAGAGAGAGAGAGGGAGAGATAGAGAGAGAGTTTTAAAAAATAAACCAAAATTTCTTTTGTGTACATACCAAAATGTGCAAATTAAGTATTTCTACAAAGAACTATCTGAATTAAAATATACCCGATAGAAAAACAAATCTACTCAAATGCGTAAAAACTGGTTTCGGTACGATACTTATTCAATTCAGTCGGAGAAACAACTGATAATTGGCAGAATTAAAAAGAATGACAATAGCAGTTAATAAATTTGAACGATAATAACGGATATCTCGCATATTTGAAAGTTTTTTTTTTTTTGTTTTTTTGTTTTCATTTCAGGAGATCCAACATTTGTCGTGTAGTAAGTTCACCTAGCATATACCAAGTATGAACGATTATACAATACTCGTTACGAATTAATTGTTTTTCAAGGTCCTTACCAGTAAACTCAGGATATACGTGTTAATTGTTATGGGAATATTTTAATATATGTTTTTTGTTTTGTTTAGTTTAACATACTTTAACCTGGTTGAATATATCGGATGATGAATGAAATCAATGAAATGATGCTCAAATGATTTCAGGGTCCATGGAGCTACTGGGCATTCGTCTTCTCAGGATAAGGGAAAACCCCGAAAAAAACCTTATCCGGGTAACTCACCCTAAGCGAGATTCGAACTCATGACCTGTTGAGTGTGAAGCAGACCACACTACCCAGGCGGACCATAGGCTTTTGTGTGAACATCAGAGGGTTTCTCATCCTTATTAGGAATAGACGGGGCTGTCAGAAAATTGAATTATAACGGGAAGATTTTAAAATCTTCGGATTATTGTTTAGCGATGATTTAATAAAGAATGAGGGAGGTATATAGTAAACTAAATCGTCATTAGAATTTAAAACACTAATAGTGTAAACCAGCCAGTTTTAGTTTCTCTAGAACATATGTAAATGTACATATTAGGTATAGAAGGTATTATATTCCACCCCAAAAATCAATACCAATTTTTTAACGGAAATACATGTTTTGAGGACCAATTTATAAAAAATCTGGGTTCCATTAACATGTCCTTCTCTACCTGTTCTGTAAAAATTACTTTTACGAAAAATTACCGATTTATATATATCATGCAAGAATTAGCAGTAATTGTGTTATTTTCTTTCTTCTAAGCTGAAAGAAAATAATGTAATACACTAGAATATAGGAATCGTTAAATCTTTACAGGGCTAGTGGCTATATGAACCTTTAAGTAAAACAAGAAAGTGCTGCATTTTTTGTACACTAAGCTTTTGCATCTCTCTTATGGTTTACCAGTTATGTAGCATTCATACAGAATGAAGAGATTTTCAGAGGCTATTTCTAGAAAATACAAGATATACATTTTATTAATGATTTAAATATATTTATTATACGGCAAACGATGTGTTTTTTCCAACTGCATAATATTGCATACCTCTTGTGATTCAAAAGCAAATTGCTTGTGGCGGTTTTGTGGAGCAAAATCAATGGTTGTATTATCTGGTGTAGGAAAGCTTTTTATATGCAAAGCTTACACGTCTTGCATAGTAATTATTGTTGCTGGAGTGATAATATATTGCTTTCTCTACACTACTATGTACATAGTGTGCACCCAAAAATTCGATACCACGATTTCACCGGAAATGCATTGTTCGAGACCCCCTGATTCTAAAAAAAGCAATTTAAGGAACTTGTCCATGTGTGTCTGTGTGTATGTGTCTGCGTGAAGCATAGCTGAAAAACAAAAAGTCGGTTAAATACCAAATTTCGTATTTAAGTTCATTATGTTTCAAGGATGTGACATGAAGATTTTCAAGAAAATCCCTCCACCACCAACAAAATGCAGATCTCCTTAAAAGGCATGATTAAGGGAAGAAGGTACTCTGAAATGGTAAAAAATAAATATGTTTTGTTTTAGACTAATAAATTCTCTATTATTTCTAATTTCCGAAAATGTATACTTTTGCCGGTTAAGAGGATGTTAGTAAGTTTAAATATAATTTAAATACAATTCTGTATTTCCTTTAAGCTGTTAAGTAATGCCCCTTTTTAGAACATTTGTATCTATAAATGCAGTTTTCTCAAACCAGTATTTTTGGATTTTTATGAACCTTTTTTCGAAAAAGTATGAGAGCTGAAAAGCTGCAATTTTCAGTACATGTATACAACACTTAGTTAGACTTTAACTATAATCGGATGTTATAGTATATATTTATCACATTAACAAAGCAACAACATTACACATTTTCCACATTTTTCCTTTTTTGAATTTGCAAACAAATTTGTTTTTTAATTTCTACTGAAATTGCATCATAGCTAAATAATTGAGATTCAGAAAAGCTGATTATACTAAGAACAAGCATGCTCAAGTGTAATTATGTATTGCGAGCAGTATCAGAGAAATGGTACATGAATTTATATGCTTTAAGACAAAGTTTTATTACTTTTCTGCTGAATGAAATATTTTTATAGACTCAACCATATAAGCTATTACTCCAAACAACCACTTGAAATAATTTCCATGATTTATACAATAATTCATACAAGTTTATGTAAAAACAATTGAATACTTTAAGAGCAGTAGTACTTCAAATCACTTAAGGTGTAATTTCCGATGTTTAGACTACCTTGTTCCTTAAGTTATATACATTTTGTTCCTGGAGTTGATAGGGGAACTTGTCAACTTCTGGCCACACAAATAAACTGATTTAAATCCCACAGCAACCATATTTTAAACAATTTGGCTGTCAGTTTAGTCTAGTGAATTACCTTATATCCCTTCTGCTGATAAGGAACCAAGTAATAACGTTTCTGCTAATGTTTATTTCGATTAGTATGACGAAGAAGAATAAGCTTATTAATATTAATTTGTGTGGGATGTAGTCTTGTGAAGCACATCAGATTTGTTTTCTACACTTTAGCCAGGTTTTTCCCAACTGTATAATATCGCATGCCTCTATTTCATCATTCAAGAGCAAATTGCTTGTAGCGTTTTGTGGAAGAATATCCATGGTCGTATTATCTTGTGGAAGAAAGCTATTTATATGCAAAGCTTACACGTCATATCCAATAATTGTTTTTGCTGGAGCGATAAGATATTTTCTTTGATGATTACAGTTCTCAAGTACGCCATTAATTAAGCCATTTTACAAGGTCTGTTTGGCCATCTGGGAGCAGAACGGATGACCACTGCGGTTGGAAAAACCATTTGTTTATGCGATATTTTGAAACGCATCCTTACACGGAGTGAAAGACGACCTTGAGAATCCATCGACAAGAATAAACACCAGCAAGACCAAAATCATTAGGTTTTGCAAGACTGGTTACAAGTACATTTTTGCTCTTTCTTGTTCCGTTGTTTTTTTCCTTCTGGCTTCAAGGATGACACAACCCATCAAGCAAGAGCAATTTTACGACCAACAATCTGGTAGTATGTTTTTGAATTTCCAAACGTCTAAAAGCATCCGTTTTATGGCCTGTAGCATGGTTGATGTTTGCTGAGTGCTATAAAATATTTTTATAATCCCATCTGGAGCCCTCCTAGTTTGTGTTCATTGCGACTACTCTGTTTATTTCAAACACAATTATATTATGTTAGCCGGTGGCAAACTTTTATATGCCGAACAAAGTTTGTTCAATTATTTCTCTTTTAGTCCCACGGTAAGTCACTCTGTGTTAAGATCACAAAATTGATCTCGTCTCTGAAATTGCTTCGCAAAATATACTTGTTGATCTTTCCAGGAGATTGTGCGGCCGTCGCTTTTGCTCCTTGCTGCTCTGATTATTTTATATCGTCGTCTTGTTTTTTTTACTTTATTGCCCTTGCTCCAGCTAGCTGAGTTCTACGGTCGAGCAACTATCTCTAAGCAAGGGTAGGTAAAATGAACTATTTCGGAGATAAAAAGTTTACTTTATCTACACGTGCTATGCATTTAGTGTACCCAATATTCGATACCGAGAAATATACGTTTTAGAGCTCCCTGTATAAATAAAAAACAGTCTGATGTGCTCCATACACATTACTTTCTCTACATCTCTAAAACAAATTATTGTTAAAAAGCTTATTCTTTTATTTACTCCATGCTAAATGACAATAAAAATTCAATCTTAAGATTTCGCGTATCACTGTTATGTAATTAATATATCGGGACGTATAACTAGAGGATATTGAAGAACTCTTAAGGCAAATGACGAACAGAATTGAGAACTCACGTCTCCGTAGTTTCAAGCACCCCTGTTTTGCCTAAGCATTAAAACTACACTCTGGTTGGCTTATATTGGCGCGTTAAGTAGCGTCTGTTTTCATTAGCCGATAAAAAGAATCCTAGTACCTGTATTAGGCTGCTAGCTCAGAGTAACTTTCATTTTTATGATATTCTCATCCCTCTAAAGCTTGCATTCTGTCACTTACTATTTCTAGCTCGTATGTAGAGACTCCTTCGCACAGCCTTGTCCTACCTACATGTCATGGACTTATTGGGAGGTGAGACGTGGTCAGCACTTCGATACCCCCGACCAGTTAATGCGGTCTTCATAACCTGGAGCCGCTACTTTTCCATCTAAGTGCACTCCGGTCCAGGTCTTCCAGCGGGGGAAAAAATCCGCTACTGGGAATCGAACCCAGGTCTCCCGCTTGGCAAGCAGCAACGCTACCACCGCGCTAAGGAGACGACCCGTATGTACAAACAAGGTACATAGTAGCTATAGAGGGTAAATATTGTATTTCGCCCAAAAATTCAATATTGAAATTTCCCTATAAAATGTGTTTTGAAGTCCCCTGAGTTAAAAAAATAATTTTTAGAAAAAGAACCATGTATGTCTGTGGACAGCATAGCCCAAAAACGAAAAGTCCGTTAAATATAAAACTTAAAGTTCAATATCTTCCAAGGATGCAAAACGCAGATTTTTAAGAATATCCCCCCTCCACAACCGCCCTTTTTGTGAAAAAATCCAAAATAGATTTTCTCAAAAATGACTATAACGATTTTGATTAAAATATCATAAAGGTATTAACGATTCTTACATGACAAATAAAATATATATCTTGAATTTTTTAGGAATAACCTCTAAGGGCCTCTTTATTCTGGATGTGTTTTTTTTTTTTAATTTTGGATAACTAGTAAACAGTAAGACCTAGCCAAAAGCTTATTACACCGAAAATCTAAATCGCCTTAAAATTCACAATTTATGTCATATTCATTTTTTCTTGGAGGAAAAATACTCCTTTTTATTGGCTTCAGTTTTAAAATGCTTCCTTTTCTCATACAGAAAAATTTCAAGTCCTAGCCACGCAAAGAAACGGACTCAATCCCATATCAAGCACATTTTAAAATATGTGACTGTCAGTTTAGCCCAGTGTATTTTTCTTATTCCCCTTCTATTTGTAAGGAACTAAGTAATAATATGTAATAAGTAATTTCTGCTAGTGTTTATCTCAACTGGCATAGAAGAATAAGCTTACTAACAATAATTTATTACAGAAATGTAGACAAAGTCATGTGAATTGAACACGTAAGATTTTTAGAAAAAGGTCCTGGTGTGTGTGTGTGTGTCTGTTGGAAGCATACCTGAAAAACGAAAAGAACATGAAAAACCAAACTTGGTATTTATGTTTAGTATCTTCCAAGGATGGGATACAAAGAGTTTTCAGAACATCCCCCCACCAAAAATTATCCTTTACGTGGAAAATGTTTGGAAACATTTTTCTTACAAACAGCTCGAATGATTTTGATTAAAATACCGAATACTGAATATACTCACACCAAAAATAAAATCTATATTTTTAAGATGTTCTCATAACAAACGGAAACGTATATCATGAGTTTTTGGGGGAATAATCTTTGCAGGCCTATTTACGTGGATGACTTTTGTATAACTCGTAAACCGTAAGAGATACACAAAAACTTGCCACGTAAAAAATGTAAAACGCACTAAAACACACGATTTATACACACACATATATGTGTATATGTACATAGATATAGCTAGTCGTTTCCGATGTAACATTCGTTTCATCTCTTATTTTATCCCGGGATTGCAAGAGAGAACCGAATTTCAATTGTTTCACACAGCGACAGCTTATAAAAGATTTGGCTATCACTTTAGACTAGTATACTCCCGTTTTACTTACTTCCTTGTAAGTAGAAGGGAAATCTACTGAGCTTATCACAATTAGTATGATGAATATAAAAGAATAATAGATTTTGTATGGGTCATCGTTGGATGCACAGATGTGTGAATGGAACACATCAGATATTTACTTTCTCTGCACATGCGATGTACTTAGAGAAGGTTCTGTATTGCACCCAACAATTCGATACAAGGTTTCACCCTGAATTAAAAAAATGCATTTTTATAACAATGACCGTGTGTGTGTGTCTGTGTCTCTCTGTCTCTCTGTGCCTGTGTCTCTGTCTCTCTCTCTGCCCTCTCTCTCTCTCTCTCAAAAACGAAAAGTTCGTTAAATGCCAAGCCTGATATTTAAGTTCAGTACCTTCCAAGGATGCGACACTAAGATTTTGAAGCAAATCCACCCAACCCCAACTACCTTTTACATGTAAGCATATTTGAAAATTTTGATTTTCTCAAAAATGGATTTTGATTAATATATTGTATAATGTAAATATCATTATACAATATGATGTATATCTTGAATTTTCTGGGAATTACCAATGAGGACATCTTTATTCTGGATTAATTTTGTATTTCGGATTATATAGCTTAAATATATGGGATTTTAATCAAAATAGAGCAATTTTTGAAAAAATCCAAATTTTCGAAAATGTTTTCATGTTATGTGTAGTTGGGGTGGGGTATTTTCTAGAAAAACTGCGTGTCGCATTCTTGGAAGATGCTGAACTTAAATACCAATTCTGGTGTTTAACGTCTTTTCGTTTTTGAGCTATGCTGTCCCCCTCCCCATACACATACACACACATACAAGGACTTT
This sequence comes from Hymenopus coronatus, assembly GCA_030762935.1. Taxonomy (NCBI): domain Eukaryota; kingdom Metazoa; phylum Arthropoda; class Insecta; order Mantodea; family Hymenopodidae; genus Hymenopus; species Hymenopus coronatus. The sequence continues at coordinate 63,196,802 of CM060897.1, read as the reverse complement.
TTACGATTTTTTTTTTAATTCAGGAGACCCAAAACGTGGCTTTCAGGTGAAATCTCAGTATCAAAGTTTTGGGTGCATTACAATATTTTCTCTATACACTATGTACATAGTAGGTACGTACAAAGAAAGTAAAAATGCTTTTTACGGACTCGGGGGACCACAAAACATATACTTCCGGTGAAATCTCGACATAGAATTTTTGTGTGGAATATAATACATTCTCTTCCCATTATGTACATTGTAAATGCCGACTATAGAAAGTAAAAATATACTACTATATCACAAGTTCTGTGTTTTAACGAGATCTACATTTTTTTGCGAGCTAAGTGTTGGTCGGCTTACTAGTTATGCAAAATTTATCTTGAATGTCTTCTTCCAGAAAGTTCAATATATATTCAGTCCTTCATGTAAATACCTTTAATATACGGTATTTTAATCAAAATTGTTAGTCATTTTTGAGAAAATGAAAATTTTCGAAATTGAGTAGTTGGGAACGGAAGTATTTTTACTTTCTCTATACGCACTATGTACATAGTGCATAGAGAATGTATTGCATTACACCAAAAAAATCGATACCGAGATTTCACCGGAAATATATGTTTTAGGGTCCCCTGTATCCAAAAAAGTATTTTCAGAAACAGGTCCGTGTGTGTGTGTGTGTGCGTGTGTGTGTCAGTGTGTCTGTGAATACGATAACTCAAAAACAAAAAGTCGGTAAAGTACCAAACTTGGTATTTGAGATTAATATCTTCCAGGGATTTTGACACGAAGATTTTGAGAAAAATCCCCCCACCCCAAACTACCCTTTACATGGAACATTTTTCGAAAATTTTTATTTTCTAAAAAAATGGCTGTAACGATTTTGATTAAAATATCGTATATTAAAGTTATTTGCCTGACAAATAAAATGTATATTTTGAATTTTCTGGGCATAGCCTCTGAAGACTACTTTATCCTGGACGAATCTTTCATAACTACTAAACCGTAAGAGATGGACAACAACTTAACACACAAAAAGTGTAGGGCACGTTAAAACACACAATTTATGTCATATACATTTTTTTCGTGGAGTTGATCGTTTTTTAGATATTCCTTTTTCTTGGTTTCAGCCTTGAAAAACTTATACTTTTCTCATACAGGAATTTGTCAACTCCTGACCATACAAACAAAGGAACATCAGTCACATAGCAACCAGCTTTTGGCTTTCGCTTTCACCTATGATACTCCCTTATTTCGCTTCTACTTACAATAAAGCAAGAAATAAGACTATTTCTGTTAATGTTTCTCGATTAGCATGAAAGAAATAAAAGATAGCTTATTAACAATAATAATTTACAGAGATATACAGAAAGTCATGTGAATGGAGCGCATCAGATTTTTCTCAAAAGCTTCGTGTCACGTCCTTGGAAGAAATGGAAATGGCGTGTTATTTATGGACGCTCTTTAACTGCTGTGGTTCTCAGCGTCCCATTCTAAATTGGGCGTGAAAGACCGCTTGATTTTGCTCAGAGGCCTCTCTATCAGGCTTGAGGTTCTTTTACGTGCCATAAATCTACGACACGGTACCCACGGCTTTACTTCCCTTCCGAAGGAAGCCATGCTAAGGATTTTTACACCCGAAAAATCCATCGTCCTCCGCCGGGTTTGGACCGCGTCAGCATGGTAACCATTACACCACGGAGGACGACTCCTTGGAAGATGCTGAACTTAAGAACCAAGTTTGGTATTTAACGAACTAATCGTTTTTGAGCTATGCTGTCCATAGACACACACACATATACTAAAAACTTTCTAAAAATGCTTTTTTGGACTCAGTAGGTGTCAAAATGTGATATTACCGGTAAAATCTCGGTATCGAATTTTAGATGCATTATAATACCTTCTCTATACACTATGGTAGAGCAAGTAAAAATAGAACGGAATTGGGATTACGCTGCTGTTCCAGTTCAGATGGCGGGGAAGTACCAGCCTGCTTGGCGTGAAGCGAAAGTGGTATGAGTAAGGGAAAGAGATCATGAAAGTTACTAATCACCACATAAGGTCACGTATAATGAATCGAACCGTCGCGACGTGGCCAAGTAGTTAAAGCGACGTTAAAAGGAATAATAATAAAAAATATTGATTATTTTATATGAATATTATAATAATATAAAATAAAAGTTGTGTACAGTTTCACATGGTGTTTTATTTTTAATATAGAGATCAAAAGTTTATTTTCTACAAAAATTCTAATTTATGAATCAAATGCATCAGGTCCTGTACGTTGAACTAGGTTTTGTTTAGATTAAAGCACATGGGTATCGTCAGTGATGAACTTGCTGATCAACTCGCAAAACGAGGAGCAATGAGCCAAGAAGAGTGAAATCTACCATAAAATATTAAAAAGCGCACTTAAAGGTTTTTTTTTTGTTGTTTTTTTTTGTTTTTGTTTTTGTTTGGTAGTGTTTAACGCTCGCTTTAACTACTTATGGCTCCAGGCGGTGACACTGATGATACATGAATGAAGAATGGAGCACCGGTGGAATTCAATGGCGGGGGAAACCGGAGAACCCGGAAACCCCCCCCCCCCCCCCCAGCCGCTTTGTCCACCAAAAATCTCACATGTGGAGAAATCTCACATTCGGTTGCTTGGAATCGCTGCAAATGTGTTCATCACCAGAGAATTCTTCCCGAGCGTCAAAAAAGGACTCTAAATGAAAATAACTAACACTCCAAATCTGAAAGCAATCATCACACAGAAAAACAAGAGCCTACCATCAAAGAATTAAGATTCTAGATAATCAAAACTGCCCATGCAACATAAGTGATCTATGGTTTGTTCTTATAGTTTACGTGTGTACGGTGTTAAACAAAGAAAGACAAATAGAGCTCATAATGAATGGCCAGCGAATTAAAGTATATTAAGGTAATGCATCTATGAAATTTGGAAAATTCACAGTATTCAATGTATCTTATTGAAATCTATACTGGTTACTATACCCAATAATAGTGATAATTTTTAAATATATCAAAATTATAAACATACATAGTTATTTAAATAACATTTTTACGTTTAAATAGATTGTTCTAATAAATATGTGCCAAGTAATGAATTTTTAAAAATAATGCACATAAAATATCAACTTCTAACAAAATTACTTTTTAAATAGATTTGTCATATTATATTTTTTAATATTAGTCATAATTAGTGGAGAAAAACTATTATTTTTCGTACTTTCCAAAACTCATGGTTTTTCATAATTTAATAATTTATTTATAAAATAGGAGCATTATTTCCAAAACGTAATATAGCCATTTTCTTCAATTTGCTTTTGAGAGGCAGTATAAAACATTTGAAACATATTGATAAACAATTGGTTTGAGTATGGAAAAGAGTTGGAAAAGAGTTTGCAAATAAATAAGGGCTTAAGTTGGGAGTGCCTATTAATAAGCCTGCGTCTACCCATCTATAGCTTCAGTTAATTCGTAGTTATTGTGCACAAGGTGGTAAACACGATATATTTTCTTAAAGTTTAGAATTCATATTTTATTATTTAACAAATTAAAATTTTAGTTTTTCACAATGTAATAATTACAATATAAAATAAGATAATCTGATGTGTTCCATTCTCATGAGTTTCTCTACATCTCTGCAACAAATTATTGTTAAAAAGATTATGCTTCTATTTACTTCTAATTGAGAAAGAATTAGCAGAAATAGTCTTATTGCTTGCTTCGTGGTAAGTAGAAGCGAAATAAGGGAGTACCATAGGTTAAAGTGCTAGCCAAAAGCTGGTTGCTATGTGACTGAAGTTCCTTTGTTTGTATGGACAGCAGTTGACAAATCCCTGGATGAGAAATGTATAAGATTTTCAAAGCTGAAACTAAAAACAAGGATATCTTAAAAACCATCAACTCCACTAAAAAATGAATAAAAAATAAATGTTGTGTTTTAACGTGCTCTACATATTTCGTGGAGTAAGTTTTTGTCCATCCCATAAGGTTTAGCAGTTATCCAAAATTCCGTAAAATTCATCCTGAATAAAGTACTCTTCAGAGGCTATTCCCAAAAAATTCAAAATATACATTTTATTTGTCTGGTAAATATCTGTAATGTACGAAGTTTTAATCAAAATCGTTAGAGCCATTTTTGAGAAAATCTAAATTTTCGAAAAACGTTCCATGTAAAGGGAAGTTGGAGGTGGGGAATTTTTCTCAAAATCTTCGTGTCGCATCCCTGGTAGATACTAAACATAAGTACCAAGCTTTGTATTTTACTGACTTTTCGTTTTTGAGTTATCGTGTTCACGGACACACACACACATACACACATGGACTGTTTTCCGAAATTTTTTTTTTTTTATATAAAGATGACCCTAAAACATATTTCCGGTAAAATCTCGGTATCGATTTTTTGGGTGGAGTGCAATAGCTTCTCCATACTCTATGTACATAGTATGTGTAGAGAAAGTAATAAGAAAAAAAAGATAAGCGGTAGAGGAACAAAAACAGCTAAAAATACAACTTAAAGTTTGAGTAAGTTTCCGCATTTCCTGCAGGTATCAACGACCCCTGTATTTGGCAAATTGCTGCCTTTATATACCAAAGTAACAATTTCCGAAACGAGGATGCACACGCACATGAAAATTTGGGAACAAATGCCAAACAACAATGATACCAATTTTATGGTAATGCTTGGTTACCGTGAGAAAATGTTTTTCTTCCGTTCTGGTAAGTAATTTAACGTCGTATTTCTGGCAGAAGTGTTTTCTTGCGGTTCTTGAAAGACTTGAGTTGGTCCGGAAATGGCTGAATGAAAATGAAGGTACTTGCCCCACAAATTAAGAGGAACAAGGTGAAACCTTGGTCTTGAAGAATAAAAATGGAACGGACGATAACAGACCTTGCATCAACCGGGGTGTAAAATGGGTTGAGTAATGGACTGCAAATTCCTTTCACTCACCATTTCTGCCAAGGTTTTAATCTCGCATTCGTTATTACCTATTGTCTTAGAAGCAACTTAAAATTTAAAATTAGGTGTTGTCAAATGCATACTTGTTTTTAACCGTTGAAATTTTAGAGTCTCCCTAAAAATCAGATGTATTCCTTTCACATGACCTCTACATTTCTGTAAAAAATTATTGTGGAAAAGCTTATTCTTCTTTCTACTTCATGCAAATTGAGATAAAATTACCAGAAATTGTTTTACTACCTGCTTCTTTGTAAGTAGAAGAGAAATAAGGCTAAAGCGCTAGTCAAATATTTTTAAAGCTTGTTGCAATACGACTGAATTTTTTTTTTTTACGCATGATTAGGAGTTGACAAATTCCCGTGTGAGAAACATTTAAGCATTTTAAAACTAAAATCAGTAAATAACAAGGAATATCTCGGAAACGGTCAACCCCACGAGAAAAAAGTATATGATATAAATTATGTTTTAACGAGATGTACACTTATGTAGTAAGTTTCTGTGGATATCTTAAGGTTCATCAGTTGTTCAAAATTCAGCAAAATCATTCAATTTAGTGTTATTTAGAAGACTCTAAAATCCATTTCGTTTGGAAAAAAATGTTATGTTGTACAGAAGACAGCAAAATCCTGTTCATTTGGAAAGAATCTTGTGTTATGAAGAAGAATAATTAATAAGAATAATAATTAAAGAAGAATAATGATAATTAAATAATAATATAATAATAATTAAATAATAATAATCAAATAATAATAGAAAAATTCCCCTGGCACCAATCAGGGAATGAACCCGGGTCTAGCTTGAGTGGCCAAGCTGATTACTTTACTACAGAAGTAGTCTATGTCTAATTTTGTACAACTGGTAAACTATAACAGATGTACAAAGTCTTGCTTCGTGAAAAGTGTATTACAATTTTTGTTATTTTCCTGGGGTAGGAAATCCTTACGGGTTTGTATTTTCTAATAGCTTTATAATTTTAATCTTAGGTTGTTAAACTATACCTTGTAAATTAAAGATTGTTTTTTTAAATCGTTTTACGATTTGTTAATAATAGATGTAAGCATGGACATATCAACTGATAAACCTAAGTTCATTTAAATTCCAAGCTAATAAAACATTTATTTTAATTATTTAGGATATAACTTGCCTATGTAGTATAATGAGTTGGCATGGTTAAACGAATGTTTAAATGAACAAGTGAGTCAGGCTGAAAGATCCGATGCTATACAGGGGATTTGAACCAGGAATCTCCCAGTTTCCTTTCGGTTGATCTAATCTAATCAACTAGAATGCCAACAACTTAAACTGCCCAATATACTGACAGTTTTACCGTAAACTCAAGAACTCAAATTCAGTATACCAAGTTTACTTTCTCTACAAGTAATATGTACATAGTGTATAGGAGAAATATTGTATTCCACCCAAAAATTCGACACCGAGATTTCACGGAAATCTTGTATTAAGATCCTCTGAATCCAGGAAATGAATTTTCAGAAACAGCCCGGATGGGTAGTGGATGGTGGTAGCCTGAATGCCTCACATTCAAAAGGTCATGAGTTCGAATCTCGCTTTGGGTGAGTTACCCGGATAAGGTTTTTTGGGGGTTTTCCCTTACCTTGAGAAGACGAATGTCGAGTACACTTAAGCTCCATGGACCCCGAGAACATTTGAGCATCATTTCACCAATTTTATTCATATATGATGAACCAGGTTAAAGGACGTTAAACTACAAAAAAACAAAACATTCAGAAACATATCTGTGTGTGCAGAATAGCTCAAAAACGAAAAGGTCATTAAAAACCAAATGTGGCATTTAAGTTAAGTATCTCCCAAGGATGTGGCACGAAATGCCCCTCCCCCCTGTTCCAAACTGCCGTTTACATAGAAAAGTTTCAACAGTTTTAATTTTATCAAAAATAGTTCTAACGATTTTGATTAAAATATCATAAAAGTATTAACGTTATTTACATGAAAAATAAAATATATATCTTGAATTTGCTAAGTAAGCCCTCTGAATCTCTCTTTATACTGGATGAATTTAGCTGAATTGTGCGAAAGTGATAACCCGCTAGAGATAGATAAAAATCTTACTTCACAATAATGCAAATCTCTTTAAAACGACCAATTTTTTTTCTTTCTTTCTTTTTCTATCTTCCATTTCTGAGATATTGCTTGTTATTGGGCACAGCTTTAAAATACTTATACTTTTCTCATAGGAATTGGTCAACTCCTGCCCAACAAACAAAGGAATTTTAAGCACACAGCAACCAGCTTTTAAAGGATTTTACTATCGCTTTAGCCTCTGGTATTCCCTTATTTCCCTTCTACTTGACAATTCTGCTAATTTTATCCCGATTTTAGTATGAACTAGATAGAATAAACTCTTTAAGAATAATTTGTTACTGAGATATAGAGAAAGTCATGGTGAATGGAACACCTTAGATTTTTGGTATAACGTTTGTGACGGTAAATCAGTTGTGGTGTAGATGAGTTGAAGAGATTTCGGCGGTCTTTGATTCGTTCCTTTGTGCCTACCTACTCAGATATGAATAGTGTTCCGTGGTGTAATGCTCACCATGCTAACTTTAAGGATCTATTCTGTATCCTTTTCTTTTCATTGTTGCTGTTAGTGACTTTCCCGCTGCCATTGTTTCTGCAAATACTTTTGATTGGTCCAATACTTTAGATCAAATTTCCGATTGGTTTGACACAAATGGCTTGCATATAAATAAAGAAAAAACGCAACATACCTTATTTAGTTTAAAAGATAAACAAAGTAAAGAGCAAAAAGTTAAACTTCTTGGAATATGGTTGGACAACAAGCCTTCCTGGAAATTCCACATAATGGAAATATGCAAAAAGTTGTGTAACGTTCTATTTATTTTAAGAAGACTTAGGATGTGTGTTTCCATTAGTATTTTATTGACTGTTTGTTATAGTTTATTTCACTGTGTTATTTTGCTCTGCGGTAGAAGTGGGGACACCAACCAAGTATTTTTGCTCTAGAAGAAGGCTCTGAGAATAAAAAAAATTGTAATTCTCACCAACATTGTGCACCTATTTTTAAAGAATTTAGAATTTTAACTGTGGCATCTGTATCTATTTGCATGCTTGAATTTTATTCATTTTCAAAGTTACTTTTTTCTGATATACATAACCATTATACAAGGTGTAGAAATAACATGGTATCTCCTAAAGTTTACAGAAATCTCTTAACTATCATCTTTATTTTAAAATGTTAAAATAAAAAAAAAAGTCATTACATACAGTGAAGCTGTCAATTTTATTAAAATCTGGACATCTATTTCCAACACGTGCTTCACTTGGTAATGGTGTAGATAGAGTACCCTGGACGCGCGTTTCCACAATTTTCGTTGTCATCCTCTTGCGCGTCCAGGGTACTCCATCTATACCATGACCAAGTGAAGCACGTGTTGGAAATGTATATCCAGATTTTAGTAAAATCTCATCTTTATGTTGGAGTAAAATTATATAATAAACTACCTTTAAATATAAGACAAAGTATAAATGTAAATTCTTTTAAAATCGGTGTTGAAAACAGAATTAAGTGACCTAGTTTTCACAACATACAAGAATATTTAAACATAGATGCATTTTAATGACTTGCTGATGAAACCTATTGGATTATATATGTGCCAAATGGTGAAATAAATTATCATTATCATTATTATCATGTACGATGTTAACGGGTTCAAACCCGGCGGAGGTCGATGGATTTTTTCGGGCGTAAAATCCTAAGCATGAAGGGGAAGTGAAACTGTTAGTCCCTTGTCGTAGATTTACGGCACATGAAAGAACCTTAAATCTAACAAAAGAGATCTATTTCACTCCGGATATAGAACTGGACGCTGAAAACCACAGTAGTTGAAGAGCAACCACAAATAAAACTCCATTTCCATTTCTCAGATATGATAATTATGTTCGGAACTGAAGGGTTACAAGGATTCAGAATAATCTCTTCTCTGGTGGGACATAATGCAAATGCAAGGTTATTACTTATATAAAATCACGGATAAATTTACGATCCCAGAACGACTCGAAATCACCATATCCAGCAAAAGTAGTAGTATTTCATTATTAAAGTACGAGCATACAAATTAGACATTTGTTCAGTTAAATATTTCATGTTTTAATGCGATAATAGCCACAACGTTTCCTTTGTCACTGTGTCAATCTGTTTTTCAAACACATGTTACAAAAATGATACTTATTGCTCCCAAGGCGTCATGAGAATTTTGTTTTTTCCGTCCTTGGCCCTCCGCATGTTGGCAACATTTACAATCTGAACATAGCGGGAGAAGTCCCTTAGGATAGCGAGAGTTGAGGGCTCTAAATTATAAAACATTCAAGGGATATAGAGCCACCCGAATATCCAGCGATGTTTTCATAGGCTGGCAAGAGTGTTCACCACTATTTGATTTTTGGCGCTTAGCAGCCTTATTTTATCGTTTATAGGCGAGGTCACAAAGAAGGGGGCACAATGACTTCGCCGGAGCCACATCTTCTATTTGAATATGTGCCTTACATCATGATTATCAGAACTATCCATTTTAAAATTCTATACAGCTAATCGACATAGTTTTATAACAAACATGGAAATTGATAACATTAATACTAGACAAAAGGGATATAATCATCGTCCCAATGCAATTCTTCGTTGCTTTCAGAAAGATGTTTATTATGAAACAATCAAGATATTTAATATAAGAACTGAAGCTTTCCTGGCGACGTGTTAATTCAAAATCTTCTCGGGCTTCTAGCCAGGTAAAAACTTGGCTTGACACCAACGTTTCGAAGAAGTGCATCTTCCTCGTCTTCAGGGTGAACTGATGAACGAGGAAGATGCACTTCTTCGAAACGTTGGTGTCAAGCCAAGTTTTTACCAGGCTAGAAGCCCGAGAAGATTTTGAATTAAGATATTTAATGTTCTCCCCAGTAAACCCAAAGAAAATGTTGGCAGAGCTTTTAAGGCTTCTCTTAAGGAGTACCTTTGCAATGAATCGTTTTACTCTGTAGATGAATATTTAAGTGACAAACCTGTCTGACAATACCGTAATAATCGTTGTATTTATAAGTATTATAATGTATTGCATTTTGTGTATATTGTTGTGTATGTGTTTTACATTCAAATTAAATTATTGATTACTTTGACTTACACGAATGTGTCAAATGAACTTTTTAGTATTTAGCAATGACATAAGGTCTGTAAAGCCTGATGCTTTGATATTTTACACTATAGTACAAAACATATTTGTAAATATGTATTGCAATTTGTTGACATTTAGGAAGAGTGCATAATACAATAATATTTTAGTTTTATATTATTACTAGTAGTAACTATTATGTCGATAATTAGAAAAATATCATCTGACATTACATCAATGTTACATATAATGAACCTATATTTGCTTCTACATTTTAACACTAATTTTTGATACTCTTTGTCTTTCTGAAGAAAAAGAAAGAAACATATGCTTTTATAGAGCACATTAAGTATAGTACAGTGGCGTACATGCCTCAAAAGCAAATGAAGTGATTATATGTCTGTTCTGCTGTTTTTGTAACCCGTGCTTTTAGCACCAGAGCTTTATACATTGGTTTTTTTCCGTAGTACACAAATATGTATGCACATATATACCTTGACAAGTTCTATGTTCAGTGGTCTTATGCAAGGTAAGAGCGGCAATACTATGCGGCGCTATTTGCGAAGCAAAGCTCAACGTAGAGTGCAACCCATTATTGCAAAACAGTTATCATAACATAAAACCACGTAATTAGGAAGAAAAGCGTTCGAATATCATCTTCGTTCTGCTGACATGTGAACAAAATTAATTTGCTTTACAAGTATAGTAAGTTTTTCTAGTAGTGTACTTATCGATGTGAGCATTCTAACTGCAATAAAGTTGAAAATGAAAAGTTCAGTTGAAAAGAATGCAAAGTTTAGTGTGGTGTATCGCTTCTGAGCTGCACTTTTAGATCCAACAAATGCCATTTTGTTGGTGATACTAGTACAAATACAGAACTGATAAAATATTTCAAATATGCCCCGATAACATCATGCGAAATGGAACGAACTTTTTCGCATTACAAATCTTGTTTTTCGTAACGTAAAATGAGATTTACATTTGAAAAGCTTCAGAAGTACATATAGTTTCCAGTAATACAGCTGCAGATGAGTAAAGATTTAGTAGTTTAATTCCTGCTTTCGTTTCTACTAATAAGAGTCTGAAGATATTTAAGAAGTTAATTTTATTATTTGGATATTATTATACATTCGATCAATTTGTATGTTGCACATAATCATTTAAATAGGTATGCTTTTACGGATGTCTCCTAAGGCATTTTTGTTCTAAGTGCTGTTCACTTGACATGTTTATTCTTATCAATGACTTGTTTTGATGCGCCGAGACGGTCGGTCGCAACCTATATACGGAAAGGCGAAGTGTACAGACTTTCTAGCTCTGATGATTCTCTGGATATAATCTGTAAGTATTTTGCAAGAAACCAATTCGTTACCGGGTTCACAAGTGAAAACATTACAGTTTAAAATCTGTTTAATTCCCTTCTTTGTTAGCCTATCGCAACCATGTCTTTTAAGATAATATTGAGTTGCAGGCTATCACTTTTTCAACAAACAGATAAAAAAATCGGTTTAATTGATTGCCTTTCTCTGCATCTTTGAAACTGATTGTTAAAAAGCGTACTCTTCTATCTTATTAACGCAAATCGAGATAGAAATTAACAGAAATTATGAATGTTTCCTTGTAAGTAGAGGGAAATAATAGAATACATTAGGTTAAAGCGATAATCAGATCTTTTAAAAACTAGTTGCTGTGTGATTTAAATTAGTTTATTTGCATGGCCAGGAGTTGAAACATTCCCATATGAGGAAAGTTTAGGAATCTTAGAACTGAAACAAATAAGAAGGAATATCTCTGATATGGTCAACTCTACGAAGAAAGTATATACAGCATAGGTAAACTGTGTGTTTTAACAGGCTCTACATTTTTTGTACAGAAAATTTTGGTCTATCTCTTACGGTTTACCAGGCAGATAAATCATCCAGAATGAAGAGGTCTTCAGAGACTATTCCCAAAATCTTCAAGATATACCTTTTATTTCTCATATAAATAATCTTAATATATGGCATTTCAATCAAAATCGTTAGAGCCATTTTTGAGAAAATCTACATTTTCGAAATTTTTTCCATGTAAAAGGTAGTTTGGGGTAGGAGGATTTTCCTTAATCTTCGGTTGCATCCTTGGAAAACACTGAATTTAAATTCTAAAGAGAATGAAAGAAAAAAACTTGCCACAGTTTTATTAACTGGACAATTCCTGGAGAAGAAGGAAGGATACATTTGACAGGAATGGTTTTAGCAATAAAGCAATACAGAGAAATGGGCTGGAGGAAGGACTATGATAATTCTATCATAGTCCTTCCTCCAGCCCATTGCAGAGGTGCATCAGAAATAAATGTAACCACTATAAAGCTGAAAGCCTATAAAATAAAAAATCTGATTCGTTCCATTCACATAACTTTCTCTAACTGTTCTCCAAACCAACTATTTTTACAAAAGATTATTCATTTACCTACATCATGCTCATCGAGAAGGGAAATACGGAATGCATCAGGCCAAAGCGATAATCAAATATTTAAAACCTGACGCTATGTGAAACAATTTAAATTCGGTTCTCTTTGCGTGGTTAGGAGTAAACAAGAGGTATGGACCGAAAGATGCCTTCCCGTTTGAGAAAAGTTTAAGTAGTTTAAAATTGAAACCAATAACAAGGAATATCTCCTAAACCCAATTCTACAAAAAAGTGTATAGCAAAATATGTGTTTTACGGAGATCCAGAGTATTTTTGTGTAGTAAGTTTTTATCTATCTCTTACGGTTTACCAGTTATGTAAAATTCAGCAAAATTCATCCAGAATGAAGAGGTCATCAATGGCTATTCCAGAAAATTCAAGATATACATCTTATGATGTAAATATCTTTAATGCCTAAATTTTGGTAAAGTCATTAGCCATTTTTGAGAAAAACATTTTCAAACGTTTCTTTTCATTTAAGGGTAATGGGTGCTTTTTCTTGAAAATCTTTGTGTTGCATTCTTGGAAGGTAATAAACTTAAATACGAAGTCAGGTATTTAATGTCTTTTCGTTTTTTGAGCAATACTATCCACATGCACGCATATTTTTCTAAAATGCCTTTTTTGGACTCCGGGGACCTCAAAACAATTTCGGTGAAATGTCGATACCAAATTTTTCTCCCCCTATATGTGCATAATGCGTGTTGAGAAAGTAAAAAAGTAATGAAATCTTAGGCAGTGCCGTGGCTGCATGGTTAGACCGTTCGTCTCCCAGCATACCCTATCTGAGTGGTGGACAAAGCTGTATTTGGGCGGGTTTTTCCGGGTTCTTCAATTTCCTTCGCCGTATATTCCACCGTATGCTCCATAATAAGTCTTCTTTTCATCCGTTTCAGCGTCATTTATATCATCTTCCTCAATCTCACACCAGATATTGGGCTGATTACCCATCCCAACATTCTTTGATCGAAGGTTTGTCTGCTTCTCTGCTCCCCGGCGCTGGCTTGTAGTAAGTCTTCTCCATATGAGAAGGGTAAATAGCGAGAGAAGAACATGAAATCTTGCTCCTCTTGTGCTGCTGCATTCCGTTTCAAGATACTCAAGCGAACTACCTGAGACAGGTTTGGAATATTAGCATCATGTAAACTGATATTAGACGGTTCCTCAGTGGTGGTGATGATTAGAGGGCGAATGAAAGTGACTTGATCCGTGGTTTCAAGTTACCTATGCATAGAGCGTAATATATGGGCACATGGCCCCCTGAGTCCAGTTGGTGGATAAAGAAATACGCCATAGCAGGCATGATGTTCCGGTTCGCAAACAGAGCCCTTATTTGACTACTACGTCTTTATAAGTCCACTACAATACTGGGATTATAAAGTATTGACATTACAGTATGTGAAATACAAGGTTCTATAACTGAATAAAAAGATTAACAGCGAGTACAACAGGATGGATCTATGATTTTGTATGCAGGGGGGTGACGAACAAGGTTGGTTTCGAGGTCCTTACCTTTTACTTTCTCTACACGTACTATTTAATAGTGTATAGAGAATATATTGCATTCCATTCAAAAATTCGATACCTATTTCAACAGAAATATATGTTTTAATATCCCTTATACCCCCCCCCCAAAAAAAAACGATTAGAAAAATATCCGTGTGTGTGTCCATGTGTTAGTGTGTCCTTGAATCTGGAATACAATAATTCAAACATGTAAAGTCGGTAAAACACTAAATTTCGTATATAAGGTTAGTGATTTCCAAGGATGCAACATGAAGCTTTTGAGGAAAATACCCCACCCCAAACTACCCTTTACATTGATAACTTTTTGAAAAGTTTGATTTTCTCAAAAATAGCTCTAACGATTTTAATTAAAATAGAGTATATTAAAGATATTTATACGACAAATAAAATGTAAATCTTGAATTTTCTGGGAATAGACCCTAAATATCTCTTTATTCTGAATGAATTTTTCTGAATTTTGTATAGGTAGCTGGTATACGTAAGAGATAAGACAAAAGCTTACTGCTCAAAATATGTAAATCTCGTAGAAACACAATTTGTCATAAATATTTTTTTTTCGTGGATTTGACCTTTTTGAGACATTCCTTGTTATTGGTTTCAGTTTTAAAAAATACTTAATCTTTTTACACACGGGAATTTTTCAACTCCTGGCAATGCATACAAGTGAATTTTATTTACATGTCAACCAAATTTTAGAAGATTTGGCTATCATTTTAGCATAGTGTATTCCCATTTTTTCCTTCCACTTGCAAGGAGGCAAGTAATTAAGATAATTTCTGTTTATTTTTATATCGATTATCATAAAGTAGATAGAAGAACATGCATTTCAACAATAATTTGTTACAGCGATGTAGAGAAAGTAACGTAAATGCAACATATCGGACTTTTAAAAATTTAGTTTCCAAGGTTTAGAATAGAGATAAAAAATATTTGGCTGGAACATTTTCTAAAAGGAAATAAATATACTACATATGACACCAATATTTATTTGACTTGTAACAACTTAACAAGAAGCATTATAGTAAAGAAAATATACTAAAATAGTTGAGCTGAAATCTGTATGTACAAGTAAAAACTCTGATCTTTTACACTCGCATGACTTCCTCCAGCCGTTCTAAAAACTTCATACATAAAGTTCTTCTTTCTGCACCTTGCTAATCGTGGTACTCATTAGTACAATGTTCTTATTATTTAGTTCCGTATAAGTGGGAAGAAAATAAGGGAATACACTAGGCTATACCCATAGTCAATTGTTTTAAACGCTGTCGTTATGCGATTGTCATTACAAATCGCTTCTTTTCTTGGCCAGGAGTAGAACAAAAGATAAACGGACACTCCCGTCTGAGAAAAGTATAGGTACTTCACAACTGAAATTAATAACAATGAATACCTCGAAAACGGTAAGCTCCACGAGAAAAATGTATATGACATAACTTGTGTATTTTAACAAGACTTACATTTTTTGTATAGTAAGTTTTTGTCTATCTCTTACGGTTTACTAGTTATGCCAAATTAAGCAAAATTCATCCAGAATAAACGGGTCTTCAGAAGCTATTCCCAGAAAATTCAAGATATACATTTTATTTGTTAGGTAAATATCTTTAATATATGATATTTTAATCAAAATCGGGAGAGCCATTTTTGATAAAATCAAAATTTTCGAAAAAAGTTCCATGTAATGGGTAGTTTGGGGTGGGGGGATTTTTCTCAAAATCTTCGCGTCACATCCCTGGAATATACTAAACTTAAATACCAAGTTTGGTATTTTAGCTACTTTTCGTTTTTGAGTTATCGTGTTCATGGACACACGGACACACACACTCCTACGAACCTTTTTCTGAAAATGTTTTTTTTGGATACAGGGGGTCCTAAAACATGTATTTACGGTGAAATCTCGGTATCGAATTTTTGGGTGGAATGCAATACTTCTCTATCCCTATGCACATTGTACATATGGGGCTAGAGAAAGTAAAAATCTGTTATTAAATTCACATGACTTTTTTAACTGTTTTACAAACCAAATATTCTTACAAAAGATTTATTCCACGTCATGCTGAGCAGTATAAATATTAGTAATATTGTTTAATTATTTCTTTTAGTTTAGAAAAAAGGAAGTAAGGGAATATACTATGCTAAAGCGGTATAAAGCTGAATGAATTTTGCTCCATTTTGCATAATTGGTAAACCATAAGACATAGACAAAATCTTACTGTACAAAACATGTAGATCACGATAAAACACACAATTTATGTCATTTTTTTTTCTTTTTTTTTTAGATATTTCAAATGCTCACTTTCCTCACACAGGAACTTGTTAATGCTTGGCCACGTAAAGAAAGGGATTTCAATATCGTAGCAACCACATTTTAATATATGTGATTGTTGGTTTAGCCAAGTTTATTCCCTTATTTCCCTCCTACTTATAAGGAACTAAAATGTAGGACTGCTTGTGCTAATGTTTTAGCGTGAAATATAAGAATAAGCTTACAGAGATGTAGAGAAAGTCATGTGAATAGAGCAGATCTGAGTTTTACTTTCTCTATACGTACTATGTACATAGTGTACAGAGAAGGTATTGCATTGTACCCAAATATTCGATACCGAGATTTCACCGAAAATACATGTTTTGAGACCACCTGAATACTTTTTTTTTTTTTTTAGAAAAACGTCCATGAGTGTCTGTGGGCAGCATAGCTCAAAAACGAAAAGACCGTTAAATACCAAGTTCAGTATCTTCCAAGGATGCGACATGAAGATTTTCAAGAAAATACCCCCACCCCAACTACTCTTCACATGGAAACATCTTGGAAAATTTTGATTTTCTAAAAAGTGGCTCCAACGATTTGATTAAAATATCATATATTAAACATATTTACCTTGATATACATAATTATGTATATAATATAAAATGTATATCTTGAATTTTCTGGGAATAGCCTCTGAAGACTACTTTATTCTGGATGAATTTTACAGAATTTTGTGTAATGGTAAACTGTAAGAGATAGACAAAAACTTGACACACAAAAAATGTAGAGCACATTAAAACACACAATTTGTGTTATATACATGTTTTTCGTGGAGTTGATTGTTTTCTAGATATTCCTTGTTTTTTTGTTTCAGCCTTAAAAAACTTATACTCTTCTCATACAGGAATTTGTCAACTCCTGTCCATACAAACAAAGGAACTTTAGTCATAGAGCAACCCTCTTTTGCTATCACTTTAACCTATGTTACTCCCTTATTTCGCTTTTACTTACAGGGAAGCAAGTAAAAAGACTATTTCTGCTAATTTTTTTCCAACTTAGCATGAAGTATATAGAAGCATAAACTTTTTAACAAAAATTTATTGCAGAGATATAGAGAAAATCATGTGAAAGGATTACATCTGATTTTTTTTTAAACTGTAATTCTTATTTTTTCAATTTTTTCCATCATTTAAGACCAGCTCAGATAAAACGAGGTAACATACAACAAAATGTTTCACTAAAAGCAAAATAAGCAATAATAAAAAATTAAGTACAAAAACGAACTATAGAATCTCCAGATGATAAGAGTTATAGAATTAATGTTCAGCTACATAGAAAATGTACTACTTTTTTAAAATGGATAAAGAGAATTCGCAAACATGTGTGCCATGTGTGCCGAAGAATTATATAGAACAAAATCTAATGTGTCCCATTCATATGACTCTCTCTACCCACCCTTCAAACTATTCTTACAATAGATACCTTTTTATCTAAATAATGCTAATCGAGAAAAAGCATAAGCAGAAATGTTTACTACTTTACTCCTGGCCAGCAGAAGGGAAGCAGTCATATCGTTTAGAAGCTGGTCGCTATATGAACAATTGAAGCTCGTTTCTCTTTGCCAGGCCAGTAAACAAAAGCGAGATATAAGGGAAGGTAACCCCGTTTAAGAAAAGTTACGAGATTAAACTTGAAACCAATAAAAAGAAATATATTGGAAAGGGTCAACTCTACAACAAAAAGGAAAGTCACATAAATTGTGTGTTTGTAAATTGTTGTGTATTTCTTACGGTTTACGTTCAGTAAAATTAATTCAGAACGAATAGATCTTCTGAAGTTATTACCTGAGAATTCGAGATGTACATTTTATTTGTGATTTAAATGTCTATAATATACGGTATTTTTCAAAAGTTTTTCCATGTAAAGCGTTGTATAGGGTGCGAAAATGTTCTTGGAAATCTTAAGTGTCGCACCCTTTTGAAGTTGATAAGCTTAAACATTAAGTTTGGTATTTAAGTGTCTTTTACTTTTTGAGCTATGCTGTTAACACACATGGACCTTTTTCTAAAAATGCTTTTTTTTGTACTCGGGTGGCCTCAAAACATATGTCTAGTGAAATCTCGGTATTGAATGTTTGGGTGGAATGCCATATCTTCTCTATACATTATGCATATAGTACGTGTAGAGAAAAAAACTATATGATTAATGTATGTGTATAAAGTAATCTTGAAAATCTCTTATTCGGTTTTCTTATTTCTTTCTCAAATGCTTTCTCATAGGAGCATGTACTTAAGACCCTGTTATTATCTTCTAACGCTAATTTAGATTAAAACGCTAATAAAGATTTGTATCTGGATGTTAAAATACGTGTGAGCTTATGCCATAAAAACGATGCTTGCTAAGGTGCCTTTGACTTTTCGGTGAGAAAATGCCAGAACCAAAAATCGTGGTCAATCCAACCAAATTAGTATAAAATAAATGCTTATGTGCTAGATTCACTTGAGTTTCTCTATCTACTTCTCAGTAAACAATTCTTAAAAAGTATGTTCTTTTATTTACTTCCCGTTAACCGAGATAAACGTTTCTAGAAATATTTTATTACACATTTCCGTATAGGTACAATGTTAATATGGCAATACAGAAACACAATAGGCTTAAACGATGGTCAAGCCCTTTAAAGAGCTGGTTGATCGATGATTTCATTGAAATTCCGTTTGTGTGAGCAGAAGCAAATGTAAAAATTTTTTGTTTGATAAACACGTAGCTATTGGTAAATATAAACCAATTATAACGAATATCTTGAAAACAGTTAATTTCACACAAAAACTGCATGTTTTAAATAGTGTGTCTTAATGAGCTCTATAATTTTTGTTAGTAAGATTTTTACTTTCTCTACAGATACTATGTACATAGTGTGTAGAGAAGGTATTGCACTCCAACCAAAAATTTGATTCCGAGATTTCACCGGAAATATATGTTTTAGGGTCCACTGTACCCAAAAGAAGTATTTTCAGAAAAAGGTCCGTGTGTGTCCGTGTGTCCGAGTGCCAGTGTGTCCGTGTGTCTGTGAACACGATAACTCAAAAACGAAAAGTCAGTAAAATACCAAACTTGGTATTTAAGTTTAGTATCTTCCAAGAATGCGACACGAAGACTTTCAAGAAAATCCCCCAGCCCAAGCTACCATAGCAACATAGAACATAGAAAAATGAAAATATTGTTTTTCTCGAGCATGATTCTAACAAATTTGATTTAAATATTGTATATTAACACATTTAGGTCACAAAATAATGTATATTTTGAACTTTCTGGGAATAGCCTCTGAAGAGCTCTTTATTTTGTGTGAATTTTGCTGAATGTTCACAGCTAATAAACCGTAAGAGATATACAAGAACCTATTACACAAAAATGTAGACCTCTCCAAACCACACAAATTATGTCTTATGCGTTTTTTGCATAGTGGACCATTTTCGAGATACTGAACTTGAACTTCTTCACATAGCTATCAGCTTTTAAAATATTTGACTATCGCTTTAGCCTAGTATATTCACTTACCTTCTTCTTACAAAGAACCTAGTAATAAGACTAATTTTCCTAATGTTTATCTCTATTAGCTTGATGTAGATAAAAGAAAAATATTTTGTAAGAAGAATTCATATTTCAAACAGGTAGAAAATCAGTGAATTGAACACTTCAGTTTCTTTTTCATCAGGCTCAGTTTTCAGAAATTATCTCGCTTCACTCGGCTTAATATTTTTGACATCTTACTACAGATTATCTCTTTAAAATTACTTTTAAATTCTCAAACTTGCTATTCTCACTATTATCATTAATCAAAAGAGGCTGAAAGCTTTACTGCTTTTCGATTTCTTACAAAAATAAGGAGAAAATAGAAATAAAAATGGATGTGGATTCTTTATTACTTTCTTTCCAATTAAAGGTTTAGCTCTTAATGGATTTTTTCTTTATTATATATGACTGATTTTATAAGTATTTTTGTTTTTATTTATATTTTTACAAGGAGTTTAATATCTACTTTATTTTTAATAACAAAGACTCTTCATTTACGTCTGCTTCATAACACACACACTAGACCTTTAATTTCTCTAATTACATATGTAAACTTTCCTTGCCTGATTTGGAAGTATATTAATAGTTGCATCTTGGACTGGTTTTAAAATGTTGCCTGCTAAATCTCATCTTCTTCGCTCATTTTTAAGTTAAATTTACATATGAAACTACCATCCAAAATTTGGAATATAACAATAATGATAGTAGACCTATCGTATCTTTTTTCCAAAGCCCACATTACTCTTTACCTAAAACCATCGTTTCGTCACTAAATAAATGCCACTAAATATCCACGTATTCTAAAATATCCTGCAGGTAGGTAAAATATTATAGACAAGACGTTAGAAACCTAGGTTTAGTATCTCGCTGCTCTATTAAACCTCTGGTTTTGTAACTAGTCCTCTCAATAGGCCGGTCCCCATGACCGCGCTCGCTTTGGTACTTCGTGGCGCAGGGGATCGTGTGTGCGAGTCCCGCCTTGCTGTGGGTGTTTATATGTTTGTAAAATATATTTGTGTATGTATTAGCAGAAAAAAGCAAACTGTAATCAACCACAAAACAAAGTAAATGTTAGGGAAATGAAAAGCAGGAAAAAAAATATTTTTAATTGTGCTTTTCAGACACATCATGAAGCGTTTTTTTAAATTTGTTTTAATACAGGGGTCCTCAAAACATGTATTTAAAGTAAATCTCTGTGTCGAGCTATAGAAGGAATCTCTGTAATTGCTTCCTGCTACATACGTTATAGAGAAGGTAAAAATGGTACACGAGTTATTTTAACAGAGCTCTGTTTATCGTCACCTCCCACCTTTTAATACACATTATCGTGATTGTTGTTGTTCATGCCTTTCTGTTCATGCTCAGGCGCTCTTACTTGGCAGAGATTTCTGAAATTCTTTCGTTACGTCAACAAATCAGATAATCTTGTATCCACCAGGGCCAAGAGTATCTGTGTTGCCATAAATACACCACGTGTTGAAACGAAATTAGAACGAGAACGGCTTTTGCGTCCAAGTTAACCTTTAAGCGATAAATACGAAGTTTTAATTTGCAGTCATGATGTGTTTAGAACCGCTGTGATATTGAGACACATATCATCAAAGAAACGCACAAAGCTAAAGCGCCATCCACATCTAAGAGAGGGTTACTAAGTGATGTCTTAGATCTTAAGTTCTCTTGTGTGGCCAAGAGTAAGAAAACAGATAGTCGACTGACGACATCCCAACTGAGAAAACAATAGTTATAAGATAATTTACACCAATAAAAAGGAATATGTTTGAAATTGTTAACATCATGCAGACACAAAAACAAACAAAAACCAGGAATTGTGTGGTTTAACGTGATCTACATATTACATGTAGTAAGATTACAGTTTACTGTTCACGAACAAAATCATCCAGAATGATGACGATTTCAGATTTAACGTGATCTACATCTAATATCTAGTAAGATTACGGTTTGCTAGCCACGAAAAAAATCATCCAGAATAATGGGTACTTCAGGTTTAACGTGGTCTACATCTTGTATACTGTAGTAAGATTACGGTTTACTAGCTTTGAAAAAAATCATCCAGAGTAATGAGTACTTCAGGTTTAACATGGTCTACATCCTGTATAATGTAGTAAGATTACGGTTTACTAGCCTTGAAAAAATCATCCAGAGTAATGGGTACTTCAGGTTTAACGTGGTCTACATACTGTATACTGTAGTAAGATTACGGTTTACTAGCCTTGAAAAAAGCATCAAGAATAATGGGTATTTCAGGTTTAACGTGGTCTACATCCTGTATGATGTAGTAAGATTACGGTTTACTAGCCTTGAAAAAATCATCCAGAATAATGGGTACTTCAGGTTTAACGTGGTCTACATCCTGTATGATGCAGTAAGATTACGGTTTGCTAGCCACGAAAAAATCATCCCGAATGATGGGTATTTCAGGTTTAACGTGGTCTACATCCTGTATGATGTAGTAAGATTACGGTTTACTAAACTTGAAAAAATCATCCAGAATAATGGTTACTTCAGGTTTAACGTGGTCTACATCCTGTATGATGTAGTAAGATTACGGTTTCCTAGCCAAGAAAAAAATCGTCCAGAATAATGGGTACTTCAGGTTTAACGTGGTCTACATCCTGTATGATGTAGTAATATTACGGTTTACTAGCCTTGAAAAAATCATCCAGAATAATGGGTACTTCAGGTTTAACGTGGTCTAAATCCTGTATGATGTAGTAAGATTACGGTTTACTAGCCTTGAAAAAATCATCTAGAATAATGGGTACTTTAGGTTCAACGTGGTCTAAATCCTGTATGATGTAGTAATATTACGGTTTACTAGCCTTGAAAAAGTCATACAGAATAATGGGTACTTCAGGTTTAACGTGGTCTACATCCTGTATACTGTAGTAAGATTACGGTTTACTAGCCTTGAAAAAAATCATCCAGAGTAATGGGTACTTCAGGTTTAACGTGGTCTACATACTGTATAATGTAGTAAGATTACGGTTTACTAGCCTTGAAAAAATCATCCAGAGTAATGGGTACGTCAGGTTTAACGTGGTCTACATCCTGTATACTGTAGTAAGATTACGGTTTACTAGCCTTGAAATAAGCATCCACAATAATGGTTGCTTCAGGTTTAACGTGGTCTAAATCCTGTATGATGTAGTAAGATTACGGTTTACTAGCCTTGAAAAAATTATCCAGAATAATGGGTACTTCAGGTTTAACGTGGTCTACATCCTGTATACTGTAGTAAGATTACGGTTTACTAGCCTTGAAAAAATCATCCAGAATAATGGGAACTTCAGGTTTAACGTGGACTACATCCTTTATGATGTAGTAAGATAAGGTTTACTAGCCTTTAAAAAATCATCCAGAATAATGGGTACTTCAGTTTTAACGTGGTCTTCATCCTGTATGATGTAGTAAGATTACGGTTTACTAAACTTGAAAAAATCATCCAGAATAATGGTTACTTCAGGTTTAACGTGGTCTAAATCCTGTATGATGTAGTAAGATTAAGGTTTACTAGCCTTGAAAAAATCATCCAGAATAATGGGTACTTCAGGTTTAACGTGGTCTACATCCTGTATGATGTAGTAATATTACGGTTTACTAGCTTTGAAAAATCATCCAGAATAATGGGTACTTCAGGTTTAACGTGTCTACATCCTGTATGATGTAGTAAGATTACGGTTTGCTAGCCACGAAAAAATCATCCCGAATGATGGGTATATCAGGTTTAACGTGGTCTACATCCTGTATGATGTAGTAAGATTACGGTTTACTAAACTTGAAAAAATTATCCAGAGTAATGGTTACTTCAGGTTTAACGTGGTCTACATCCTGTATACTGTAGTAAGATTACGGTTTACTAGCCTTGAAATAAGCATCCAGAATAATGGGTACTTCAGGTTTAACGTGGTCTTCATCCTGTATGATGTAGTAAGATTACGGTTTACTAGCCTTGAAAAAATCATCCCGAATGATGGGTATTTCAGGTTTAACGTGGTCTACATCCTGTATGATGTAGTAAGATTACGGTTTACTAAACTTGAAAAAATTATCCAGAATAATGGTTGCTTCAGGTTTAACGTGGTCTAAATCCTGTATGATGTAGTAAGATTACGGTTTACTAGCCTTGAAAAAATTATCCAGAATAATGGGTACTTCAGGTTTAACGTGGTCTACATCCTGTATACTGTAGTAAGATTACGGTTTACTAGCCTTGAAAAAATCATCCAGAATAATGGGAACTTCAGGTTTAACGTGGACTACATCCTTTATGATGTAGTAAGATAAGGTTTACTAGCCTTTAAAAAATCATCCAGAATAATGGGTACTTCAGTTTTAACGTGGTCTTCATCCTGTATGATGTAGTAAGATTACGGTTTACTAAACTTGAAAAAATTATCCAGAATAATGGTTAATTCAGGTTTAACGTGGTCTAAATCCTGTATGATGTAGTAAGATTAAGGTTTACTAGCCTTGAAAAAATCATCCAGAATAATGGGTACTTCAGGTTTAACGTGGTCTACATCCTGTATGATGTAGTAATATTACGGTTTACTAGCTTTGAAAAATCATCCAGAATAATGGGTACTTCAGGTTTAACGTGGTCTAAATCCTGTATGATGTAGTAAGATTACGGTTTACTAGCCTTGAAAAAATCATCTAGAATAATGGGTACTTTAGGTTCAACGTGGTCTAAATCCTGTATGATGTAGTAATATTACGGTTTACTAGCCTTGAAAAAGTCATACAGAATAATGGGTACTTCAGGTTTAACGTGGTCTACATCCTGTATACTGTAGTAAGATTACGGTTTACTAGCCTTGAAAAAAATCATCCAGAGTAATGGGTACTTCAGGTTTAACGTGGTCTACATACTGTATAATGTAGTAAGATTACGGTTTACTAGCCTTGAAAAAATCATCCAGAGTAATGGGTACGTCAGGTTTAACGTGGTCTACATCCTGTATACTGTAGTAAGATTACGGTTTACTAGCCTTGAAATAAGCATCCAGAATAATGGGTATTTCAGGTTTAACGTGGTCTTCATCCTGTATGATGTAGTAAGATTACGGTTTACTAGCCTTGAAAAAATCATCCCGAATGATGGGTATTTCAGGTTTAACGTGGTCTACATCCTGTATGATGTAGTAAGATTACGGTTTACTAAACTTGAAAAAATTATCCAGAATAATGGTTGCTTCAGGTTTAACGTGGTCTAAATCCTGTATGATGTAGTAAGATTACGGTTTACTAGCCTTGAAAAAATCATCCAGAATAATGGGTACTTCAGGTTTAACGTGGTCTACATCCTGTATACTGTAGTAAGATTACGGTTTACTAGCCTTGAAAAAATCATCCAGAATAATGGGAACTTCAGGTTTAACGTGGACTACATCCTTTATGATGTAGTAAGATAAGGTTTACTAGCCTTTAAAAAATCATCCAGAATAATGGGTACTTCAGGTTTAACGTGGTCTACATCCTGTATGATGTAGTAAGATTACGGTTTACTAAACTTGAAAAAATCATCCAGAATAATGGTTACTTCAGTTTTAACGTGGTCTAAAACCTGTATGATGTAGTAAGATTAAGGTTTACTAGCCTTGAAAAAATCATCCAGAATAATGGGTACTTCAGGTTTAACGTGGTCTACATCCTGTATGATGTAGTAATATTACGGTTTACTAGCTTTGAAAAATCATCCAGAATAATGGGTACTTCAGGTTTAACGTGTCTACATCCTGTATGATGTAGTAAGATTACGGTTTGCTAGCCACGAAAAAATCATCCCGAATGATGGGTATATCAGGTTTAACGTGGTCTACATCCTGTATGATGTAGTAAGATTACGGTTTACTAAACTTGAAAAAATTATCCAGAATAATGGTTACTTCAGGTTTAACGTGGTCTACATCCTGTATACTGTAGTAAGATTACGGTTTACTAGCCTTGAAATAAGCATCCAGAATAATGGGTACTTCAGGTTTAACGTGGTCTTCATCCTGTATGATGTAGTAAGATTACGGTTTACTAGCCTTTAAAAAATTATCCAGAATAATGGGTACTTCAGGTTTAACGTGGTCTACATCCTGTATACTGTAGTAAGATTACGGTTTACTAGCCTTGAAAAAATCATCCAGAATAATGGGAACTTCAGGTTTAACGTGGACTACATCCTTTATGATGTAGTAAGATAAGGTTTACTAGCCTTTAAAAAATCATCCAGAATAATGGGTACTTCAGTTTTAACGTGGTCTTCATCCTGTATGATGTAGTAAGATTACGGTTTACTAAACTTGAAAAAATCATCCAGAATAATGGTTACTTCAGGTTTAACGTGGTCTAAATCCTGTATGATGTAGTAAGATTAAGGTTTACTAGCCTTGAAAAAATCATCCAGAATAATGGGTACTTCAGGTTTAACGTGGTCTACATCCTGTATGATGTAGTAATATTACGGTTTACTAGCTTTGAAAAATCATCCAGAATAATGGGTACTTCAGGTTTAACGTGTCTACATCCTGTATGATGTAGTAAGATTACGGTTTGCTAGCCACGAAAAAATCATCCCGAATGATGGGTATATCAGGTTTAACGTGGTCTACATCCTGTATGATGTAGTAAGATTACGGTTTACTAAACTTGAAAAAATTATCCAGAATAATGGTTACTTCAGGTTTAACGTGGTCTACATCCTGTATACTGTAGTAAGATTACGGTTTACTAGCCTTGAAAAAATCATCCAGAATAATGGGTACTTCAGGTTTAACGTGGTCTAAATCCTGTATGATGTAGTAAGATTACGGTTTACTAGCCTTGAAAAAATCATCCAGAATAATGGGTACTTCAGGTTTAACGTGGTCTACATCCTGTATACTGTAGTAAGATTACGGTTTAATAGCCTTGAAAAAATCATCCAGAATAATGGGTACTTCAGGTTTAACGTGGTCTACATCCTGTATGATGTAGTAAGATTACGGTTTACTAAACTTGAAAAAATTATCCAGAATAACGGTTACTTCAGGTTTAACGTGGTCTAAATCCTGTATGATGTAGTAAGATTACGGTTTACTAGCCTTGAAAAAATCATCCAGGAAATGGGTACTTCAGGTTTAACGTGGTCTACATCCTGTATGATGTAGTAAGATTACGGTTTACCAGCCTTGAAAAAAATTATCCAGAATAATGGGTACTTCAGGTTTAACGTGGTCTACATCCTGTATGATGTAGTAAGATTACGGTTTGCTAGCCACGAAAAAATCATCCCGAATGATGGGTATTTCAGGTTTAACGTGGTCTACATCCTGTATGATGTAGTAAGATTAGGGTTTACTAAACTTGAAAAAATTATCCAGAATAATGGTTACTTCAGGTTTAACGTGGTCTACATCATGTATGATGTAGTAAGATTACGGTTTCCTAGCCACGAAAAAAATCGTCCAGAATAATGGGTACTTCAGGTTTAACGTGGTCTACATCCTGTATGATGTAGTAATATTACGGTTTACTAGCCATGAAAAAGTCATCCAGAATAATGGGTACTTCAGGTTTAACGTGGTCTAAATCCTGTATGATGTAATAATATTACGGTTTACTAGCCTTGAAAAAATCATCCAGTATAATGGGTACTTCAGGTTTAACGTGGTCTAAATCCTGTATGATGTAGTAAGATTACGGTTTACTAGCCTTGAAAAAAATCATCCAGAATAATGGGTACTTCCGGTTTAACGTGGTCTAAATCCTGTATGATGTAGTAATATTACGGTTTACTAGCCTTGAAAAAATCATCCAGAATAATGGGTACTTCACGTTTAACGAGGTCTAAATCCTGTATGATGTAGTAAGATTACGGTTTACTAGCCTTGAAAAAATCATCCAGAATAGTGGGTACTTCAGGTTTAACGTGGTCTACATCCTGTATGATGTAGTAATATTACGGTTTACTAGCCATGAAAATATCCAGAATGACGGGGATTTCAAGTTTAACATGATCTATATCCTGTATGATGTAGTAAGATTACGGTTTACTAGTCACAAACAAATTATCCAGAATGATGGGAATTTCTGGTTTAACGTGATCCACATCCTATATGTAGCAAGATTATGGTTTACTAGCCTTGAAAAAATCATCCAGAATGAAGGTAATTTCATGTTTAACGTGATCTGCATTCTATATGTAGTAAAACTACGGTTTACTATCCATGTAAAATCGTGCAGAATGTTGGGGATTTCAGGTTTAGCGTGCTCTACATCGTGTACCTGCATAGCAATATTACAGTTTACTAGTCACGAAAAAATCATCCAAAATGATGGGGATTACAGTTTCTATTCCCGTAATATTTAATGCTTTTCATTTGAAACGAAAATATCTCTAACGTGCAGCATTTTAAAAAAGAATAATTACTCATTTTTGGAAAAATAAAAATTTTAGAACTGCTATATAAATGATAGTTTAGATTGGGAAATTTACTTGAAAATATGTTTTCTTCCATCTCTGAAAGATGCTTAACTTAAACATCAAATTTGTTATTTGCGTTATTCTCCACAAACACACACGCACACGAACCTTCTTCTATAAATGCTTGTTTGGATTATTCAAGGATTTGAAAACATATATTTCTGTTGAAATTTCGACATTCAATATTTGGATGCAAATCAATCCTTCCTCTACTTAATACACGTAGTAGAGTAAGTAATAAAATAAAATAGTTGAGCAAATAACAAATTTAGTATTTATGATGTATGTTTTCAAAGATGTGACATTAATACTGACGAGGAATTTCCCACAGCCTAAATACATGGGACATTTTTAAAATCTTCTCTCAAAAATAGATTTAACAATTTTGATTAAAATTCCATTATAAAGAGATTTACATGAAGACATTATTTTATTTGCTAGCAATTGTTAGGTATATATGTATCCCCATGACCTTGGGGTTTTCGTGATTTTCGCCTGGTCGCTACTGAAAATAAAATCGAGTATCTACTTTTGTTTAGTGACACCCTTTAACTTTTGTAGTTATCGGAGTGAACGACCGCTTGATTTTACGTAGAGGTCTCTTTATGAGGTTAGGTGCCATAAATTCACTTCCGGACCCGGGACCAACGGCTTTACTTTCCTTCCGAACGAAGCCTTACTAAGGATTTTTACACCCAAAACAATTCATCGCCCTCCGCCGGATTTGACCCGCCACCTTTGGGACCAGAAGCGAATGCTAGGCTGGTGTATTCTACCACTGGAAAAGTAGAGTCAATACTATAGCCTGGATTTGAACCATGGATGTTTCTGGTCTCCGTCCAGTTTCTCTAACCATCGAACTACCATGCCAATGCAGCATTAAATTCAACTGACTCGCGTTTTCCCGGTAAACCGCACAAGATGTGATAATATACTTTGATGACATACCTCAAAAATGATTTTCAATGCAGAAGTACTTTTAACTCCCAGGCTTAGTATTTTTCAACCAACTATTAGATAAATTATTGTGAAATGATGATTATCTGTGTTTACCTTTCTCACTCTGTCCTACACATCGGCCAATGTGGAAGAAACAATTATTTTACTGTTCCCCTTCACCTCATTTCGTGTCTTCACTTACCTTTCATCTTTCAGGTTGTCTACGGGGCTGCGGTTTGGTTGACGGCGGGCAAATGGCACAGAAACTTGCTATCTGTTACTTTTCACAGCTCTGCCAAAGGGAAGCTTGTCAACACTCTACTTCCTGGTCCCACTAGAGGTACGACCTGGAGCGACGTGGTGTAATGGTTACCATGCTAACTTCATACACCCAAGGTCGCGGATTCAAACCCGGCGAAGGACGATAGATTTTTTTCGGGCGTAAAAATCCTTAGCATGTCTTCCTTCGGAATGAAAGGAAAGCCGTTTGTCCTAGATTTACGGGCTGCTAAAAGAGGCCTCTGAGCAAAACTAAGTGATCTTTCACGCCCAGTACAGAATGGGGCGCTGAGAACCCAGCAGTTAAGGCTGGTTTCACACTGGGACACTGGTGACGATCACTGTTAGTGAGGGGTGAATTACGTAAAAATAAATACAGGCCCTTCCTCCAAAAAAAAAAAAAAAAAAAAAAAAAATCACCCAAAATTCAAACTTTTAAGAACAAAATAAAACAGATAGATTCGTTTGAATTGGAGCATTCACACCTGGACACTACACTGCCTCACCGAGTCACTGTGACCCAGCAGTGTCTCACCCTCACCACATGAATCACACAGGGTCTCTGTGTTCAGTGCAGTCACCGCCGGACATACATTAGTTTAAATTGGAATGCTCACACTGGGACACAGATCACAGACACAGTGTTGCACATTTGCTATCAGACAGTCATTTCTGAGTACAGCTAAACATTCATTTTATATTTCACTGCTCACATTGTAGTCGTGAGTTTAGATTTAATTTATACGGAAGATTCTATAAGTGAAGTAGAAAGTAGTCCTGCTATTTGGACATTAAAAGCGATGACTGTCCAATAAAGTGGTGTAAACAAATATCTGGCAAGAAATTATAAATAAGTGCGTGCCTGATTTCAATGGGAAGAGCATGGATGAAGAAAACAAAATTGGTAAGTTGTTTGTTATTTTTACTTTCTCTACATGCACATAGAGAAGGTATTGCACTCCACCCAAAATTCGATGCCGAGATTTCATCGGAATATATGTTTTTGGGTCCCCTTTATCTAAAAACAGCACTTTCGGAAAAAGGTCCCTGTGTGTCCGTCTGTCCGCGTGTCTGTGAACACGATAACTCAAAAACGAAAAGTTGGTAAAATACCAAACTTGGTATTTAAGTTTGGTATCTTCCAGGGATGCGACACGAAGATTTTGAGAAAATCCCCATTGATTAAAATTTCGTATATTAAAGATATTTGCCTCGCAAATAAAATGCATATCTTGAATTTTCTACGAATAGCCTCTGAAAAGTACTTTATTCTGAATGAATTTTCCAGAATTTTGAATAACTGCTAAACCGTAAAAAACGGACAAAAGCTTACTCCACGAAAAATGTAGAGCACGCTAAAACACACAATTTATGTTATATACATTTTTTTCGTGGAGTTCAAGGTTTTTGAGACATTGCTTGTTTTTGGTTTTTGCTTTGAAAAACTTATGCTTTTCTCATACAGAAACCTATGGTACTCTCTTATTCGCTTCTACTTACAAGAAAGCAAGTAATAAGCATATTTGTACTAATTTTTCTGATTAACATGTAGTAAATATAAGTATAAGCGTTTTAAGACTAATTTGTTGCAGAGATGTAGAGCACGTCATGTGAATGGTACACATCATATTTTTTCACTTGAATACCGTATTTTTCGTATCATAAGCCTAGCGAAATTTAGTTTCTACCTCTGTACTAGGAGGCTATAACCCCACTTATTTTGTGTTACCAATAGCAACTGCACCGTTATACAGTCTCAACGCGAGAAGAATGGACAAAATGAATGATTCAAGGACGTTATACTACAACAACAAAATGGAAATGAAAAAATCTTTTGCTCCATTCACATTCTTTCTGTACATTTCTGCAACATATTATTGTTAAAAGCTTGTGCTTCCATTTACTTAATGCTAAAAGAGAAAGAGATAGCAGAAATAGACTTATTACTTGCTTGCTTGTAAGTAGTAGTGAAAAAAGGGAGTACCATAGATTAAAGTGACAGTCATAAGCTGGTTGCTATGTGACTGCAGTTTCTTTGTTTGTATGGACAAGAGTTGACAAATTCCTATATGAGAAAAGTTTAAGTTTTTTAAGGCTGAAACAAAAAAAAAAAAAAAAAAAAAAAAAAAAAAAAAAGGAGTATCTAAAAAACGACCAACTCCACGAAAAAAATGTGTATAACATAAATTGTGTGTTTTAATGTGCTCTACATTTTTTGTGTGGTAAGTTTTTGTTTATCTCTTACGGTTTACCAGTTAAACAAAATTCCGTAAAATTCATCCATTATAAAGTAGTTTTCAGAGGCTATTCCCAGAAAATTCAAGATATACATATTGTTTGTCAGGCGTCAGAGCAATTTTTTAGAAAATCAACATTTTTGACATTTTTTTCATGTGAAGGGTAGTTGGGGGTGGGGGATTTTCTTGGAAATCTTTGTGTCGCATCCTTGGAAAATACCGAACTTAAATACCAAGTTTGGTATTTAACGGTCTTTTCGTTTGTGAGCTCGCGGAAACTTTAAGTTCAATATTTTGATAACAAAATTAAGGGTGCGTCTTATTGCGCTGTTATGGCGCTCCGTCTTATGGCCCGAAAAGTACGGTCCATTTCACTAGCTAATCATTTGGCAATATCTGAAGTGTCAGACACCAGTGATGGAGTCTTCACCATAGTCACCGGTGTCCCAGTGTGAAACGAGCCTAAAGAGCGCCCATAAATAAAACTCCATTTCATTTCTGGAGCGACATCTTGTAGCCGGTGGCCAACCGCTGAACTTTCAGGGAACTCTAATGTGTCTGTGCCCTTCTGCAGTTCAATCGTCTACAGCAGATCCATCACCTAATCCGTGGTGCAGGCAAAAAGATGCGCTTGGGGTTCAGGTGCTAGGTGTCCCCTCTGTCAACCGGTGATTGTAATTCATTCATAATTTGCGAAATGTGATATATTTAGCAATTTCTCGGATATCGACTCGTAGATCTACGGCAGGCGTCACTAAAGTCTACGAGACCAGGGATGCTGTACCGGACTACAAAGGTATTGAGGGCGGTTGGCGGTAGGGGAGTTGCAGTGCCGCACTGTAAATAGCTGCCACAGATCACACTGGAGAGTGAATATGGTACAGGAATTGTGACACAAATGTATTCAAATCTATTTCATATCACCTTACTTTTAACTGTGCACATAGATTTGTATGAATGCGATTTTACTGTTTTCAATTTTTAAAAATTCCTCGGTTCCTGGAGTAGTGTACGTTCCATCCCCATAGTACAATTATGAATTACATTATTATATTTCTACATACCTAATAAAATGTTAATCTTTCTTTTGCAATACCGTGTAATGTATGTTTGAAACTTAATGAATTTATTAAATTATACTTGCACATAGTATTTAATGATAATGATAAGGATGATAATGTTAATAATAATAAGAATAATAATAATAATACTGTATGATTGGATATGGTATTCAATGTACTTACACTTAATATTCAGTTTGTTAAAACTACTTGCCTGTAATGTTTCGGTGTCCTTTGTGACACGTATAATGTCTTTTATATTGGCCTTACATATTCCTGTAAACTTTTGGAACAAATAAGGTACCTTACATTTTCGTCAGTAGCAGTACAGAAAAATTATTCCTTCCATTCGTTCTTAAATGCACATACATGGATTCTAATTATGATTTGGAGAGTCATTTCACTATGACAAAGTCCACAACTGTGACGGAAGGGGTGAATGGGCGTAACGTTACGTCATAGCCCACACCAACCTCCCCTCCTTTAGGGGCTGTATCGCGAGTACAGTTTTGGAGACGCCTGATCTGTTGGGTGAATTAAAATGTATAAATGCAAATAGGGGAAGCGTAGTGGATTATGTACTTTGTGGCACATATTAAACCTCTTTTTAAGGATTTCTGGTAAGGGGATATTTTTCTTTAGGTTTTTGTATTGCAATAATAAAGAAAGAGAACGTTGCAGAGGTTGCTAATATTGTAGAAATAGACCAACCAATAAAACTATACCAATGGAGAGAGGGGGAAGGAGAGGAATATCGAAAGATGTTGATAAGAGCTTCTGGTAAAAAGGAAGATGCCACTGTGTAACAATTGATATCTACGATGGGGGAGGCCGGTAATAATTTGAAAATCAAAACTCGCAGGAACACATTTCTTACCTACGTTGGTTGGTATAGTAGAGGAAAGAAAAAGAGCAATGGACCAAGCTCTCAAAGACTTTTGAAAGAAAGGGTGTGGGGTAAAAAGACGGCAAAGTTTCTTTTTGCTGAGAAAAACTTACAAACAGCTATTAGTGAGTAAAGAGGAGGAATGGAGATAGAAAGTTGTAGAGGCTGTGTTCCAGGGTCAAGAAGTTAGTGTTTGAAGGGCACTGGAAAACGTTATAAGAAATGCATTTGTACATAGCTGTATATCACCAGGCCAATGGAAGGGTCACTTTCAAGCCATCTATGGAGGAGGGAAAAATAGGGAGAGGGGGGCAACCCTGGCTGAAATCTATCTGCTAGGAGTGCCCAAAATCGAAAAATTAGTCAAGGATGTAACCGTGCGGGAATTGATTAGGTAATCAAAAACTCCGGTACGCGATGGAATGCCAGCTGAACTATAAGGAGGGAATAAACATTGAACTATTCAGAACTTAAATTCTAAAAGTACTAAACAAGATTTTCAGTGGCGGTACATTTCCAGAGCAATAGACAACAATTGCATGCCCAGTATATAAAAAGGGAAGCACGAACATCTAGACAAATGTATATATCGCTAATGAGAAAAATTTACTGTAGGATTATTTAAGAGAGATTAAGACAATGAATTGTCGCAAGCAACAAACTATCGAAATTTCATGCTTGGTTAAGGGAATATTACAGTGCGGTAGACAATATATTTATAGTAGATAGTGTTAAGAGTGAAACAAACGCAGAAAAACAGGCGGAATTATACCTACTGTGCATTTATAGGTTTTCAAAATGCGTTCGACTCTGTTGAAAGACTAACACTCGTGGCGAAATTGCAGGCGAAAATTATTAGGGCATTACAGGGAATATACCAGTAAGAAGAGTTCTGCGTAAAATGTGATATTGGAACATTATCGAAGAATATAAAAACTCGGAGGGGAGAAAGACCGGGATGCATTCTCTTACCAATTATGTTTTATTTCTGTATAGGCGATATATTATCCTTGAAAATAAACACGAGCTGTAAGTTGCGCAGTACAAGCAGTGGGAGAAAGAGGCGGAGACTGGGAGTGATAGCCATGGCTATGTAAACACACGAAGATATCGGCTCCCGGCCGACTGCAGCAATCACATCAAGCCACTGCGCATCATGTTTACACCGCTCTCGTCAACTTGCACGGATAATACGGAAGCTTTGATTGCAGTTGCAGCTGATGCGACTGTTATTGAAGATATCATACCCGCTCTGCTAGGTGTGGATGACTTAATTTGAATGGCCACAATTGTGGGGCTGCAAAAAGGACTAAATTGTTTGAAACATATCTGAAGGACTGTAGAATGACATTGAATGAAGTGAAAGCCAGAACGTTAACGTTCAAAATGGAGCGGAATGTAGCAGCAAGGAAATTTGGACAAACGCAGGACCTATATTAGGGCGTCCATTATCTATGACCACATGTGAGGGAAGCACATAGACACAACTAAACGTAAATGTATAGTAAAAAGTATGATGTGCTTCATCCACATGACTTTCTCTTCATCTCTGAAACTAATTATTGTTAAAAATGTTATGCTTCTATTTACTTCATTCTAATCGAGAAAAAGTAGCAGAAATAGTCTTACTACTTACTTCCTTGTAAGTAGAAGCGAAATAAGGGAGTACCATAATTTAAAGTCAAAAGCTGATTGCTATGTCACTGAGGTTCCTTTGTTTGTATGGACAGGAGTTGAAACATTCCTATATGAGAAAAGTATGTTTTTCAAAGCTGAAACCAAAAAGCAAGAAATATCTCAAAAACGATCAACTCCACAAAAAAAATGTATATAACATAAGTTGTGTTTTAACGTGCTCTACATTTTTTGTGTGGTAAGCTTTTATCCATCTCTTACGGTTTAGCAGTTATGCAAAATTCCGTAAAATTCATCCAGAATAAAGAAGTCTTCAGAGGTCATTCCCACAAAATGCAAGATACACATTTTATTTGTCAGGTAAATGTCTTTAATATACTATAGTATAATCAAAATAGTTAGTGTCATTTTTGAGAAATCATAATTTTCAAAAGAAAGTTTCATGTAAAGGGTAGTTTGGGGTGTGGGGATTTTCTTGAAAATCTTCGTGTCGCATCCTTGGAAGATACCAAACTTGAATACCTTTTGTTATTGAACTATGCTGTCTACAGACACACACATGCCCGCAAACACTGCTTTTTTTGGAATAAGGGGAACTCAAAATATCTATTTTAGGTGAAACCTCTATATTAAATTTTTGGGTGGAATGCAATAACTTCTCTGGACACGATGTACATAGTACGTATAGAGAAAGTAAAAATGTTAAGTCATCAAGGCCTTTTATGAAAGTTCCTGACATATTATTGAAAACTATGGAAATGGAATACAGAATTGTTGTTAGGTCTGGCATATGGGGCAGAAATTTAGGGATGGGAAAATACGTAAAAATTGAATCAAATCCAGACGAATTTTCTAAAGCGAATCCTACAAACTGTGGGATGTTTAAAGAACTTGGCTTATACACTGAAATCATACATTTAACAAAAATATCTGATGTACCCCATTCACATGGCTATCTCTATATCTCTGTTTCAAATTATTGTTAGCAAACTTATCCTTATATCTACTTTATTCTAATCAAGATAAACAGTAGCAGAAACGGTCTTATTACTTGGTTCCTTATAAATAGAAGGGAATTAAATGAATATATTGGGCTAAACCGACAAGCAAATGTTTTAAAATATAGCTGCTATGCAATTGAAATCCGCTGGCCAAAAGTTGATAGGTTCCTGTATGAGAAAATGTTTAAATATTTCAAACTGAAACAAATAACAAAGAATATCCCAAAAATTGTCAACTCCACGAAAAAAATGTGTATGACATAAACTGTATATTTTAACGAGATGTACATTTTTTGTGTAGTAAGCGTTTGTCTATCTCTTACGGTTTACTAGTTATGCAAAATTTAACAAAACTCGTCCAGAATAAACAGGTCTTCAGAAGTTATTCTCAAAAAATTCAAGATATACATTTTATTGGTGATGGAAATGACTTTAATGTGAGGTATTTTAATCAAAATCGTTGAATCCATTTTTGAGAAAAGCAACATTTTCGAAAATGTTTCCATGTAAAGGGAGGCTGGGCGTGGGGGGATTTTCTTGAAAATTTTCGTGTCGCATTCTTGGAAGATACCAAACTGAAATACCAAATTTAATATTTATCGTATTTTAGTTTTTCGGGTATGCTGTTCACAAGCGCGCACAAGCTTTTCTAAATGTTTTGTTAGAGATTCAGAAAATTAGATTTTTGGGTGAAATACAATATTTTCTCTATACACTATTTACTTAGTACGTGCAGAGAAAGTAATAAAGTAGTACGGGCAGATCAGACACTTGTACGTGCGGCGTATTTCAGGGAGCAAGTGCAAACGTGTTGGGTAACGAAATTACGAAAGAGTTTAGAAGAAATTGCGTTGGCTACATGGGAGGGGCTTACGGGGGGGGGGTAGCAGCTGAAAGATAATTCAGAGACGACTGCGTGATATTGACAAATAAAATTTGGAATCACAGTGTGCAGCTAAAGTTTCTCTTTATTTGCAGTATCAAATAGTGGAGATTGGGGGGGAGGATGGTCTATTTACTTGATTGTACACGTGAACAAAATTTATTGCTATGGTAGCTCAGTGGTTAGAGCAACTGGATGAATACTAGAAGATCCATGGTTTAAATTCCGGCTATGGCATATAATTATTTGCCGGTCCCTGTGATCACGCTCGCTAAAGTGCCTAGCTATGGTGCTTCGCGGCGCAGGGGATCGTGGGTTTCAGTGCTACCTTGAGCATGGGATTGTTTATAAATGTATATGTATACGTAAAACGAAAACGTCTAATGTGTTCCATTACAAGACTTTCTCTACATCATTGTAACAAGTTATTATTAAAAAAACTAATTCTTCTATCTACTTCATGCTAATCGAGATAAGCATTATCAGAAACGGTCGTATTGCTTACTTCCTTGTAAGTAGAGGGGAAATAAGTGAATACACTAAGTTAAACCGACAGTCACATGTTTTAAAATGTGGTGGCTATGGAATTGAGATCCGTTTCTTTGCGTGGGCAGAAGTTAAAAAATATCCGCATAAGAAATGTGCATTTTAAAACTGAAGCTAATAATAAGAAATATCTCGAAAACGGCCAATTCTACAAAAAATGTATATGACATGAATTATGTATTTTAACGAGATCTACATTTTCAGTGCAGTAAGTTTTTGTCCATCTCTTACGGTTTACTAGTTATGTAAAATTCTGCAAAATTCATCCAGAATAAAGTAGTCTTCACAGGCTATTTCAAAAAAAAAAAAAAAAAAAAATTCAAGATATACATTTAATGTGTGATGGAAATTGCTTTGGTATGTGGTATTTCAATCAAAATCGCTAGAGCCATTTTTGAGTAAAACAACATTTTTGAAAAATTTTTCATATAACGGGTAGCCAGGGGTGTATCCAAAAAGAAGCATTTTTAAAGAAAGGTCCTATGTGTCAATATGTTCGGGTGCCCGTGTTTCTGTGAACACTATAACTCAAACACGAAAAGTCGCAAAACACCAAACTTGGTATTTAAGATTAGTATCTTCCAGGGATGCGACATGAGAAAAATTCCCCAACCCCAAACTACTCTTTACATGAAAAAATTTAGAACATTTTGATTTATCAAAACTAACGAGTTTTATTAAAATACCGTATATTAAACATGTTTACATGACAAATAAAATGTATATCTTGAATGTTGTGGGAATAACCTTTAAACACCACTTCAGTGTTGGTGAATTTTGGTGAACCTCGCATAACTGGTAAACCGTTAGAGATAGACAAAAACTTGCTATACAAATAGTGTAGATCTCGTAAAAACACACAATTTATTTAATACACGTTTTTCTCGTGGAGTTGACCATTTATGAGATATTTCAAGTTATTTGTATCAGCTTTAAAATAATTAAACCATTCTCACACTTTTCTCCTGGCCATGCTTAGAGACGGATTTCAACTACATATTAACCAGCTTTTAAAAGATTTGACTGTCATTTTAGCCTGGTGTATTCCCTCATTTTCCTTCTACTCATAAGGGGGCAAGTAATTAAGACAATTTCTGCAAATGTTAATCTCTATTATTATATAGTTTAGAGAAGAATATGCTTATTAACAATAATGTGTTACTGTGATGTAGAGAAAGTCATATGAATGGAACACATCAGATTTTCACTTTCTTTTGACGTACTATGTACATAGTAGATAGAGAAGGTATTGTAATGCACCCAAAAATTCGATACTGAGGTTTCACCGGAAACA
Source organism: Hymenopus coronatus (assembly GCA_030762935.1). Classification (NCBI taxonomy): domain Eukaryota; kingdom Metazoa; phylum Arthropoda; class Insecta; order Mantodea; family Hymenopodidae; genus Hymenopus; species Hymenopus coronatus. The sequence goes on along the minus strand of CM060897.1, from coordinate 63,157,662 downwards.
CCGTTTTGGGACCCCTGTGTGTGTCTGTGTCTGTGCCTGTGGGCGCCATAGCTAAAAAACGAAAGTTTGGTACCTTCCAAGGATGTGACACAAAGATTTTCAAGAAAATCCCCCACGCCCAACTGCCCTTTATAAGGAAATGTCCGAACATTTTGATTTTATGCAAAATGGCTTTGAAGATCTTGATTAAAATCTCATATATTTAAGATATCTATACAGCAAATAAAATGCATATCTTCAATTTTCTGGGAATAGCCTCTAAGGACATATTTATTCTGGATGAATTTTGTGGAATTTTGCATAACTCTTACGGTTTATGAGTTATGCAAAAGCTTACTTAACAAAAAATGTACATTTCGTTAAAACACAAATTACGTTATATACATGTTTTTCTTGGAGATGGCCGTGTTTTGAGATATTCCATGTTATTAGTTTCTCATACTGGAATTTGTCAACTCCTGTCCATCCAAACACAGGTACTACATAGCAACCAGAGTTTAAAACATTTGACTATCACTTTAACTTATGGTAATCCCTTATTTGTCTTCTATTTACAAGGAAGCAAGTAATAAGACACTTTCTGCTAAATTTTTATCGATTAGCATTAAGTAAATAGAAGAATAAGGTTTTTAATAATAATTTATTGTAGAGATGTAGAGAAAGTCATGTGAATGGAATACATACTATTCTTTTCTTAATTGATGGAACCTCAAAACGTGCATATATTTAATTTCGGTATGTATTTTTTTGTGGAATATACTAAGCAACGTTTCCAGATAATTCCGATATCCTCATATACTAATTGCAGTGGCTTTCAACTACATGGGTAATAAAATAATGTCATTGCTCTTTGTGATGAATTGCCATATGTTGGGTTGGACCGGCTCAAAAACCTATGACAGGACGCGGCTTTAGACCACGGCTTTAGCACGTCAGTTCACTAAAAGGCATTTGCTGCACAACAGCCGACAGCTACATCTGTAGGTGTAATCTCCCATCCATCCCATGCGCAGAGGAAAAACAAAAACACCCTTTGAGTGTGTGTTTCATTTCCAACACATAATTACGACTTTAAGCCAGAGTGCGGTTTTTAATATCCCTGAATGAAACAAGCTGAAATAATGTAACAATTCATTTTTAAAAGTCATACATAAATGGTGGAAGTTTGTTTGCAAAACGAAACCTTTAAAATAAACTTGCTCTGTTTAATTTCTGCAGCTCTGTTTGATATAGGTAAATTACGTTTGTATTTCACCCAAAATTCAACGTAGATTTACAGGAAATTCTTTGAGCCTCCCTAAAAAAAAAACCTATGTAATTGTAGAAAAATACGGGCACGCAAACGTGTTGGTGTGTGAAGGAACTGTATAACTCTCCCCGTTGGGAGACCTGGACCGGGGTGCACTCAGCCTCGGCCTGGGGGCCAATTGAGGAGCTACTTGATGGAGAAGTAGCGGCTCCAGGTCATGAGGACTGCATTAACCGGCCGGGGTGATTGAGGCGCTGACCACGTCTCACCCTCCAATACTGCACCTCATCTATGACGTCTGTCAAGGACCGAGATGGGGGACACAGCGGCCGGGTGATAGGCCAAGGTTCTTTGTGAGCTGTCATGCCATGGAGTTAATTCAAATTAGTGAAACCTTCTAAAGCGATATATTATCTATGCTGCCATAATGCCCACCATGTGAATTTCCGCACAAATTTAGATTTAAAAAAGAATCACCTTAAGTATACAGTAGTTTTTCAAAAAATACAGAAAAACTATATATTTAAGTAAATTGTCTTTTGTTTGTATAATTTACGTGCTAAATTCTGAAAAATGGGGTCGTCTTTGAGATATTCTTTTATTCAGATAAATACGATAAAATAGTGTTTAATGCCCAGTTTTACTACCTGTGGCACCGCAGGCGATGAAAATGGTGACATATGAAATGAAGATGGATCACCGACGGAATGCGATGGCGGGGGAAACCTGAAAACTTGGAGAAAAGTCTCCGATACGCCACTTTGTCCACCATAAATCTCACATGCGGTCGCTTAGGATCGAATCTGGGCCTCATAAATACGATATACAAAGTGGTTCACCTGTTCCTTATTATTTTTGGAGATAGGCAACACTTCATACTCTGAAAATAATAAGGTCGAAACTGCTGTGCTTGTCCCATTTAGTAAACATGCAAATCTAGCCTGCTCTTCATCGGAAAATAGACCTTAGCAGCAATAGTTACGTCCATTCCAACAACATGCGATTAATAACTCCTGTTACAGTACATGTTATATCAATAGGATCGCTGTCATACGTTCTGCAACGTAAATTATAACAAATGAAGGCTAAGTGAACGGCTTAAGCTACACAACAGTTATAAAGAGATCAGAAGCGGAGAGGGAGACATGCGTGACACTATACCTACAAGTTTTAACGCAGCAAACGGGCGCAATGATTGTAGCTCAACTGGTTAATTTCATGTACCCGCATAACCTCCACCGTGTCAGCGATTTTCGAGTCCCACAGTGGAATCTTTTCCTTCTTTATGTATTATCCATCGAGGTGCAAAGTTAGATCAGTTTTTGTCACTCGAATAATTTTAGGCGTAAACAAAAAGGTATACGAATGAAGAACAAATGACAGTTCGTTTTAACTGTCCTTCAGTCTTCGATT